>OX451740.1:787705817-788305817 GCA_948472305.1 Vicia faba | reverse complement strand
ATAGTGTATGATTTATTTTCTTCATTTTTATTATTTTTGTATAAATGTCAGTTACTAGGATGTAAGGCAAGATAAAAATCAACAAGTAGATCACTTTAATCAAAGACTAAATGCATATAAATCAAACACATTATTCACACAAATGCACTCCTAGTGTAATCTCACTTGTTTCCTCAGAAAAATAGTCATGTCCCTTGAATATGGGCGTTTTAGCAAAGACCCTCAATAAATGATCGTAGTCCCTCGATGACCCTCAATGTTTCCAGTTCTGTAATACGGTGGGAGAACTGACTTGAGGGTTTTGCGTTTAATTGCAAATGTTGCGGTTAGAAAGAGTCGCCACCGACTTTTCTTTTATCCAAAAGGAAAGGTGAAAAAGCACAGGAAATACCTTTGAGATTGTTTCTTGAGTTCGGGGGGTAGATTATGAAAAGGGAAGGTATTAGCACCCTTTTCATCCATGTTTTTCTATGGGCTCTTAGTTACTTGCTAGATCACTTGCTTTTGTTTGAAATTGTGCTTTGTGTGGTTTTTGAAAGTATTTTGTAAAGAGGCCATTGTTTAGGAAATCTTTTTAATGATTCTTGTTCGTAAGAATGTATACAAATATGTTGATCTTTTGAAAATGTTTTTCAAGTTTGTAAGACGTTTTGAAAGTGTAGGTGTTTGTTTTGAAAATAGAAAGGATGTTTGTTTTAAATTGAGCAAGTAATTTGGAGCATTATACCTACTCAAAAGTCTTTCTTGTTCATTTTCTTTTCCATTGACATTGTTGTCTTACCATTGATTTGGTAAGCAACCCTATCCTTGGATATAAATGGGACGGGCGTGGGTCATCGTATAACCATGATTAGAAATGTTGCAAGGTATCTTAGCATTTTTCTTTGAGGGACTTAAGATCATTTGAAAGGCAACTTAGATAGCGTCATCGAGGGACTATGATCTTGTATTTGCTTGTTTTTGCTAAGATACCTCACATGCGTAATATGGTCATTTTGTATAAGACAACCAAGTGGAATAATCCTAGGGGTGCTTGTGTGCAAGTGTATTGTTTTCATGCTTGATTTTGTCTTGAATTAGGGTTTTCTAATTGATTGGTTTTAGTTTTTCCATACAAGCCCTAATTACTAGCATGTTATATATAAAGCGATAAATTATGGAATTTAAAGTTACTACGCTTTTACAATATTTGTGGGAGGGGGGTATACAAATTGTGAATGGGAATTGCAAGAATGTAAACATAGTTAGTCTATTACAACCATATTGAATCGGTATCAATGTACAAGGAATCAAATGAATATAATGTACGAAATAAATAAATGTACAAAAATGCAAAATGTGAAGTAAATGGATATTTGTTTGGATTTTTTAGAGAAAAGGGATTTTGTCTTAATATAATTAACTAAAGAAAAAATAATTAGTTAAACTTAAAAGTAAACCTAATTCACTAAGAAAAGAAATTAATAAAACCCTAATTCACTAATTGATTAAAGAAAATAAGTTTAGAAAAAGTATTTTTTGGTATTTTTGTCTTGAAAATATTTATAGCATTATAAAATATTTTTAGCCCTTTTTTATGTTAAAATAATATATTTAAATAGGTGTAAAAGAAATTAAATAAATACTATTTAATTTAAAGGATTAGTTAGTAAAAATAAATAAACTATAGTTAAATAAAATATTTTTTGTGAGAGAAATAAAATAAATTAAGTCAAAATATAAATCTATTATTTTTTTGTATTTTTATGATTTTTTTAGTATTTTAGAAAATATATTAAGAAAATAAATATAAATAAAAATAAGAAAATAAATAAACTGGGCCAGGGGTGCAAACAGCCTGCAAGGGAGTTAGTAAGCAAAAACAAAAACACCAAGAGCCCAACAAGGCCCAGCGCCTGCCAAAAAGACAAAAATCAGAAAGCAAAATGTGAAAAAATTAAAAGGGTACCACTTGGGCTCGAACCCAGGCCCAAGGGTTACAGGCGCGCGCTTCTACCACTGGGGTGGCTATACATTCGTTAACATAGGCAAAACAATAAATATATGATACAAAACGCACCCTGATTACTTCATCTTCAACCTCCAGCCATACCAACTGTAACTTGCTCATTTCTCATCAAAAATGAAAACTGTAAACATGAAACTTGTAGCAAATTTCCTCACGGTTTAAGAAACGTAAAGCATTAAAACTATAGATCAAAGATAAGCATGAATTTTAATGGCCCTAATCTGAACCCTAAAAATCTCAGAAATTTCAATCTCAAAATTCTCTAAGCTCAAACAAAATTAATGGAAACTATGGACATGGTTAGCTTTAGGGCAATAATATCTACATGTTTTGTTCACAAATAAATCATTAATGATGCTTGTATGAAGAGTTCAAAGTTAAGAAAACTTACCTCAAAACTGGAAATTGTGTTTTGAGTTTGAGCTTGTTTCAAGTGATGGTGATGATCAGGTTAGCTTCCTTGAGGTCCCAGGAAGCTAATGCAATGATTAGCTTGAGCAATGGATGGCTGAAATGGTCTGGAGAAGTCAATGTGCAGAGCTCTGTTTTTGAAAACGGAGGATGATGTTAATGGTGTTACAGTTCTGTAACAGGGTGTGAGATCAGTTCTATATGATGTTTAGAAGCTTTAGAAACCAAAAGGCCAAGATACGCACGAGTAGATTATGAGTTTCAAGTTTTTGGTCAGTTTGTGTGAAAATGAAAGTATGAAATGTGTTTCTGAGTTCTACCTATTTTCAATGGTCAAGAATTCATGTGTTTGGTGCAAATAGTTTGTATATCTATAAGCAAAAGTGTTTGAGAGCTTTTAACAATTAGAAGTACAAGTTCTTAGCTTTTGGCTAGGTTACTTGATTTTGAAGAAAAGAGGGAAACAAGTTTCAAGAGGAGGTACAAGCATGGGATGGGTGGTTGTAAGTGTCTAAACCATTTCTTATGGATTATAGGACTTGTTTGATCAGAAGAGAACAAGTGCAAGGCTCAAGAACAAGTTTTGTACAAAAAGTCACTTTATCAAAATGGCAATGTAACCTTTCTTCCAAAAATGGATATAAAGCATGTCCGTGCATTGAATGATTGAAGTGAGACTTCTAACAGCTGTGTAAACCATTAATTATGGAGTGCCTAACAAGTTTGAGGCCTTAAAAGTAGTGTTTATGCAGCATAGTTTGAATTTTGAAATTGGTTCATCACAAAATACCTTGTAAATCAAGTGATAAAACCCTAACTTCATCTCTTTGATTCTCCCTACTCAAGAATGATCTCAAGGAGTTCTTGAACATTTTGGAAATATTGAAAGGTGCTTTACAACCCATATTTGAATTGATTTTGAAGATTCCCCTTGGAACTATATGAAAAAGTTCCATGAAGTTGGGTCCAAATCCTGACCAAATTAGGGAAAAATTTCACTAAGTGTTTAGTTTCATGACCACGTGTTCTTAAAATTATAACTTGAGATCCAAGCACTTTTGGGAGAATTTGTGTGAAGAAAAGTTGTAGATTTCATGGATATATATATAACTTTCATGTTGGAAGTTTTTCTTGAATCATCTTGCATCATGATGAAAATTTTGCTCAAAATTATGAAGAAAATAAGAAGTTTTCAACACTTAAAGAAATTTCTAAGTTTAAAAATTTTGACTTTTCAAAATGAAATCTTGAATTTTTGATTTCTTGATGAATAAGTTTCATATTTTGATATGTTTTGATGAATTGTGATCTTTGGTATTTGAATTTGACTAAAAAGTCAAAGTTTGACTTTTCAGTATACAGTTGACTTTTGATCAGTTGGCTGAAAAATTCATCTGTCAATCCAATGAGCTTGCAATGTTTTGAGCCATGTCATTAGGTCAAAATGATGCAATTGGACTCTTGAGATTATTCCTAAACCAATTGATCATTTTCTAGGCCAAAAATCAGAAATTACCCTTTTCCAGTCAAAACCCTAATTTTGACCATTTTGCCCTTTTGGAGATTTGATCAAATTTCTTGAGGAGTTGTGGTCCAAACTTGATCAAATGATACATATGATTCTAAAATGTTGAATTGGATCAAAAATTATGAAGTTTGACTATAAATTGGCCATGGTTGACTTTTTCTTCAATACAGCTGATTTTTAGGTCAAGTGCTCAATTGACTGAGCAAAAATGTGATTCAAGGCTTGAAACTTGACATGAGCAATCTTGGGGGTCCATAATGATCCATGAAAGTCATATGGGACATTGTAAGCTCAAAAATCCTTGTGAAAACTCAAACCCTAATTTTGGTCATCAATGCTTAAGGAGGTCTTGAGTTGATCAAACCCTAGTGCAGTCTTGAGCCCAAGGAGATCTTCTGAGAAAATTCTTGATAAGTGGGAGGGAAAATTTTGGGGTACAACACCTTCGGTAAATGATCTAGTCCCTAAACGAAATTTGCTAAAACGTCCCATAGGTTTCCTTCTATGACTATACAAATGTCTCACGCCCGTCCCTTCACATCCAATGATGGGGCTTCTTACCAAATCAATGGTAAGATAGAAACATCTAAAGGAGGAGGAAAAGAACATAGACCTTTTGAGTAGTTAGGATGCCCATAGTTTCTCGCTTTCTCACAACAAAAACATTTTTCACACCAACACTTTTATTTGAAACATTTTTCAACAAACGAAGATTTTTGTACGCGTTCTTATAGAAACAAGAACCATTACAAAGACACTTTTCAAAATACTTTCAAAACCCACATCACAATCACATTTTCAAACAAAAAGCAAGTGATCTAGCAAGAAACTAAGAGCCCGTAGATAACTACGGATGAAAAGGGTGCTAACACCTTCCCTTTTCATAACCTACTCCCCGAACTCAAGAAAATAATCTCAAAGGTCTTTCCTGTTCTTTTCACCCTTTCCTTATTGGATAAAAGAAAAGTCGGTGGAGACTCTTACTATCTGCAACAATTGCAATCAAACACAAAACACCCAAGTCAGTTCTATGACCGTATTACAGCTAGCCTAGGGACTAGGGCATAATGATGATACCTTTTAGGGTTCCCTAGGTGCGTTCTCACTCACGTGCATGCAGGTTATTCTATAAAAGGCAGAGAAAGAGCTTCATTTTCACTTTTTTGCTTTCTCTCCTTCTGCTCGATGCTGCTTATTCCTGCTCAACACAGTTTTTTTAAGCACTTCTTCTGTTCTGATGTTCGTCGTTGTTTGCTCTGCGAATAATTTGGTAGAATTTGTTTCTGTTGTAGGATAGGTTTTGCGCCTCTTCTTTTATAAATGCGTGCAGTTTAGGGCTTAGACTAACTTAGTGTGAGAATTCCCAAAGAGTGTTTATTGTAGACAGTGGTCCCGTCGCCTGAGGATGCTTCGAACATAGCATAGGTGATAACAGTTTGTGATGAAGTCTTCAGTGATATTGGGGAGATAGCTGCTCGGAGGATCCCCGTTCTTGATTGTTGCGGATGCACCCAACAAGAGAGAGTCTGTTTTGTTGTTTGAGTAAGGACTCTGGTCGGGGACAGGCTCCTCGTCCTTTGTGCCATTTCACTTAATTAGCGGTGGAAGGGTGGATTTGATTTTGACGCTGAATTCACTTTTGTCCTCTGCTTTTTAGGTATAATGGCCAGTGGTACAAAGGATGAGTTCATGGCCGAATCTAGTGACTCCTTGATGGGCCTTTTCGAGTGCTCGTCGACAGAAGGGAGAATTTTGGGGGTGCCTGAGCCCGATTCGGTCATTCCAGAGCTGATCAAAGTGGAGGATGATGCACCCTCTACTCAAGAAATACCTGTGGTTCAGGTAGATCCCTTAGCTTGGGTCACACCTGATCCTTTGAAGTGGGTTTCTCATTTTTGTGAGCATCTAGATGAAGTTTTTACCGCGATGGACAACAGGACGGAAGTAGAGGGGGCCAAGAAGGAATGGATTGTATATATTCCTAATATGGATCACCGGGTATGTTTGGAGTTCGAGCAGGATCACATTCCTATGTACGAGATTCTCTTTAGGGAGATGGGTTTTAGGCTTCCTTTTAGTGACCTTCAGGTGACCATTTTTCAACATCTCTGCCTTGCTCCTTCGCAATTGCATCCTAATTCGATTGCCTTCTTGCGGGCTTTCGAGATCATGTGCGATCATCTGCAGATAGGGGCTACTGTTCCTCTATTTTTCTATTGCTTCCACCTCCAACGGGGTGCTCAAGGTGGTTGGTTCGCGTGGGTCTCCCTCAAGCAGGCGAACGGGAAGCTGTTTAAAGCTTACCTGGAGTCTTTTCGAGATTTTAAGCTGAGGTATGTGTTGGTTCGATCTGTGTCGGAGAGGGCATTGTTGAACATCTTTATAAGCGTTCAACTAGTCGAAGAGACTGGGCAACCTTAGCTGAACGAGGAAGGGAATCTGATGGTGAAGCCGGTGCCAAAGTTTTTCTTTCATTGGTCGAGGAGACATTATGATGATGGGACCGACCATTATATATGGAAGAAGGACCAACTGGGCGAAGAGGACCTAGCTAGCTATGATCGTCTGGTGGCCTTTCTCGCAGGCATCCCCAAGTCCAGCATGTGGGCAGAGGAGGAAGGCCGGTTGTCAACAAGGACGAGAAAGTGATCTATGAGCCCATTTTGATAGTTATCTGTATTTTGATTAAATTTATATGTTTTAATTACTGTTCTTGTTTATTGAACCCAATTCTATTGTTTCTTGCAGAAAGAATAAATCTCACTGTTGAACACATGTCTAGGAACACATGTCTAGGAACGCTCTCCTAGGCTCGAAGAAGGCGCAAAAGTCTATCAGACCCTCGCCAGGTGATATGGGGACGACTCCACAGTCGGTTTCGGGAACGTCATTGACTCGTTCAGCGGTCGGGGCTCTCTCTCCTTAGCAAGTGTCTTCGAAGTTTAAAAGGCAACATCAGGATGGCACAGTATACCTGACGGGCGAGAAGGAGAAAGGGCAGTTCAATATGCCTCCTTGCTAGCATAAAATGGCCTTCTTTGAAGGGGCTTACCTACACCTCCTTGAGCGGAGTCACTCCTGCTTGAGGATCTGGATTGTCCGAGCAAGAGGGTGACGTTGGCTCAGGATGTTGGTGCTATTATGAGGGTTCTAGAGACGTTGTTACGTATATCGAGGGTGTTACTTCTCAGGATCTTGAGATGAGGAAGCTACAGGCCAAGCTGGGGACTCTTGAGAAGGAATGCGCTACCAGGGAGGCTTCCCGAAAGAAGGAAGTTGAGAGTTTGGTGAAGATGACCGAGGAGCGCGATGCCCTTCTGCTTGAGAAGAAAGCTTTCGAGGAGCTAGTGGCTTCTCTTAGGGCCGATTTGGCTCCTACCAAGGACGAGTCAGACGAGGTCAAAGGTCTGAAGAGTCGAGATAACTTGGTTGCTCGTCTCCAACTAGACTTGGAGGATTGTATGGTCAATGCTGGCGTCAAGTTCAACACGAATGGGGCTCCACTACTATGTGGAACATGGTAAGATAGTTATCCCCGAGTTTCTTCGTGGTGATGAGGATGTTGAGGTCGGTGAGCCTTCTTATATGGAGCATGTTCCCAAGGTCGGTGCAAATGCGGAGGGACTTCACCCCGGTGTTTGATAAGTTTTTATTTTTGGCCTGCGTGACGTACCATTTTAATTTGTTCTGTGGACTTTGCCCTTTTTTGATGTAAGTCTCAAATAATCATGGTCCTTACAGCCACAAGTTTTCTTTTTTTAATGGGGGACTTGGGACTCCTTTTTGTAATACTTCATACAATTACGACATTGGTGGTCTTCTTTTAAATTTTCTGACCTTGGTCGTCATTTTGCTTTAACCTGCACTATTTAAGTGTTTTTCACTTTATTTTGTGCTCGATCTATTAAATGTTTGCATGATTTTTTATGCTTATCTGTTTACGACAATTTTGTATTTATTAAGGATTAGTGGGGGTTTGCTCGTTAGTTTTTGAGTTTGCCATTATGGGGAAACTGGTCAAACGGCCAGGGCAATTACTGGGCATGAGCTAGAACTCAGGTTTCATATTGAGGACCCGAGTTTGGCGGCATGAACTTTCCATCTTTAGTTGGGTGTTCTGCCATCATGGTATGATGACGGTGTAGCTCATTTGAGTTATCCACGTCGGGCTAAGGATCTTCTTGTTAAAAGAGTGGAAAATTGCCTCTTAGTTTAATTTTGAGTACCATGCTTGTACCTAGGCATGCACGTGAGGTCGGGCATAGGTGTGGTCATTGTGTTCACGAGACACGCCGAATGTTCAGTGTTTTAACTCTAATATTGCCTTAGTTTTTCAATGTTCCAAGGTCGAGCTAGTTGTTCCCCTTGTAGGTTTTCCAAGTAGTAGGCTTTGTTCCCCATTTTTGTATGGACGCGGTAAGGGCCTTCCCAGTTTGTGGCGAGCTTGCCTTCAAATTCATGTCGTATGACTTTGGCGTCATATCTTATGGCGAGTTTTTGTTTGAGAGAGGCTTCTCGTAAGGCCGCTCCTAATCGGATTTTCTCGACAAGGTCGATCTCCTCCCTTAATTCCATGTCGTTATTCTCCTCATCGAGAGGGACTTTAGTCCATATGGAGGGCTCCCTAATTTCTACGGGGATGACTGCTTCAGTTCCGTATGTTAGTTGGAATGGGGTCTCTCCGATTAACAAGTGAGTTGTTGTCCGGTAGGCCCAAGCATATTGTGTAGTTCCTTGACCTATTGTTTCTTGGTTTCGTCCAGTCTTCATCTGAGGCCACGTAGAATCACCCTGATTACGGACTCGGCTTGCCCGTTAGTCTGGAGATGTTCGACGGAGGCGAAGTGTTGGGTGGTGCCTAACTTGGCAACGAATTCCTAGAATTTTTTGTCTGTGAATTGCATCCCGTTGTCGGTTACAATCGCTTGTGGAATGCTGAATCGAGCAAGGATGTTTCTTTTGTAGAAACGGATAATGTTTTACACGATTATTCTGGCCAGTGCTTCTGCCTCTATCCACTTGGTGAAGTAGTCAATGGCCACTATCAGAGATTTGTTCTGGTTCGTTCCTACCACGAATTGTCACACTTCTTTACGTGTTCTTTGGTGTCGTGTTGCATAGTGGGCCAATAATATCCTGCTCGTAACACTTTTCTAGCAAGGGATCTCCCGCCCAGATGTTGGTCGTTGATTCCATCCTGGATTTCATGTAAGATGTGGGCTGCTTTGTGCTGATCGACACATTTGAGGAGAGGGATGGAAAATCCTCCCATGTACAGCGCGCCTTCGATCAGAATGTAGGAGTAGGCTCTCTGCCTAATAATGCTAGCTTCTTTCTGATCGATTTGAAACTCTTCTTTTGTGAGGTAGTTGTACAATAGGGTCATCCAGTAGTCACTGTCCCCAATGGCGTATACATCGTGAATCGAGGATGGTTTTTCAATGCTTGGACGAGGAAGGATTTCCTATATAAACGATTTGTTTCCCCCTTTCTTCTCCATGTTCGCCAGCTTTGACATGATGTCTGCCCGCGTGTTATGTTCGCGGGGAATGTGTTGTACGTCTACAGACTTGAATTTCTTCATTATTTCTTGGACCAGAGTCCAATACTTAGTTAGATGGTCGTTTTTTACCTGATATTTTCCTCGTACATGAGATGCCACGAGCTAGGAATCTATGAATATTCTAACCTCTTCGGCTCCTATGTCTTTGGCCAGGCGCAACCCTACTAAAAATGCTTCGTATTCAGCTTGGTTGTTTGAGGTCGTGAAGGATAAAGTGAGGGAGACTTCGATCAGAATTCTATCATCGTTCTCCAAGATAGTACCTGCACCACTACCTGTCATACTGGAGGCTCCGTCGACAAAGATGATCCACCTGCGCGTCCTGTCTAGGGGTACGGGTGAAGTCATTTTGGCCACGAAGTCGGCTAGTACTTGGGCATTGAGGGCTTTCCTGCCTTCGTACCTTATGTCGAACTCATAGAGCTCTAACGACCACTTGAGCATTCTGCCCGCCATGTCCGGTTGTCTGAGTAGCTGCTTTATTGGTTGTTCTGTCTGAAGGATGATTCTGTGGGCTAAGAAATAGTGTCTCAACCTCCTCATCGTGTTGATAAGCGCTAAGTATATTTTCTCGATCTATTGGTATATCACTTCGGGGCCTTGTAAGGCTTTGCTCGTGAAGTAGATGGGCTTCTGCCCTTCAGAGGTTTCTCGAATTAGGGAAGCACTTGCGCCTTCAGATGCAACGGCCAGATAGAGATAGAGGACTTCTTCCTTTTCTGGTAGAGAAAGGACTTGTGGTTGTGACAGTGCTGGCTTCAGGTGGATTAGGGTGTGCTCGCACTCTTCTGTCCATTCGAAGGCAGCCTCTTTGCGGAGAAGTTTGAAGAGGGGGAGTGCATGTTGGGAAGATTTTTCCACGAAACGAGAGAGTGATGTGAGCATGTCATTCAGGATCTGAATGGATTTCTTCGAGTTGGGTGTTGGAAACTCAGAAAACTTTCAGCACTTGTCGGAGTTGGCTTTGATTCCTCGTTTTGTTAGGTAGAAATCGATAAATTTGCCTGCCCGCATGCCGAAAGTGCATTTTTCCGAGTTTAACCGCATTCTACATTTCCTTGCTTGTTCAAAAACTTTTTTGAGGTGGAGGGAATGGTCGATTTCCTCTCTGGATTTTATGATCACATCATCCATATATACTTCGAGCATGTCTCTGATTTCTCCTCGGAAAACTTTGTTCAACATGCGCTGATAGGTAGCGCCCGTATTTTTTAGGCCGAAGGGCATTACGTTGTAGTAATAATTGCTCAATTCTATCATGAACGTTGTATTTTTTTGTCTGCCTTTTCCATGGGGATCTAGTTGTACCTAGAGTAAGCATCCATGAAAGACAATAATTTAAAGTCGATTGAATTATCAACCATTTTGTCGATGTTGGGAAAGGGATAAGCATCTTTTGGGCAAGCCCGGTTGAGATATGTATAATCAATACACATACGCCAATTTTCGTTATATTTTTTAACGAGGAGTACATTCGAGAGGCAGGTTGTGTACTGGGATTCAGAAATAAAATTTTCCTTTAAGAGGTCTTTTACAGCCTGCTCGGCAGTCTCCATTTTTTCCAAAGACTACTTTTGTCTATGCTGAGCAACCACTTTAAGGGCATGGTCTATTAACAGACGATGACAAGCTTTTTCTGGATCCAGTTTGGGAATTTCAGCTGCACTCCAAGCAAATAGGTCAGCATTCTCCTTCAGGTATGCTTCCAGTTATCACTTCTCTAGGTCAGGTAGGTTGGTGTCAATCTTCACTCCTCTTGAGGGTTCGCTCCCGAGGGGGACGATCTCGAAATCCCTGTCTGGGATTAGTCGTATGGGATGTGAGGGCTCCTAGCTGTTTTCTTATGGGAATGAGCTCTCTCCATCAATCATGGGCTCTTTCCCTTTTCTCTTCTGCTTCGTGAGGTCTTCTTTTGAGAAGCGACTGTTTAGGTCGATGGTGTTGACTCGTGGCAGTGATCTGGGTTCCTTGAAGCTGGAGGGCAGAGCAGATCTGTTGGCCATTCGGGGTTGAGCCTTGATAGAACTCAGGCCTTTGGTTGATGCTTCGAAACACCTTCTTACGGTCTGGACATCCCTGTGGAGGGTGGCGACTAAGCCTTCATTGGTGTAGTACTTCATCTTTAGATGTACGGTTGAGGGAACCATGATCAGCTTGGCTAAAGTGGGTCTTTCGAAGATGCACTGGTAGATTGACAGGAAGTCCACCACCAGGAATGGGGTTCTAATGGCCCTGGCCGTTACTTCCCTCCCAAAGGTAACAATTAGCTCAACGTATTCCCAGGGTTTGGTTACGGATCCATTGAATCCTTGGAGATCTGAGCCTACGTACGGGGTCAAATGAATCTCATTCAGATGTAGAGTGTTGAATAGTTGGGTGTACATTATGTTCACTGAGCTTCCCTAGTCGACCAAGATGCGTCAGACGTCAAAGTTTGCCATGTGTGCCCGCACGAGAAGTGGGATCTTGAGTTGGGGCATCCGCCCGACAGTTCTTCTCGGTAGAAAGTGATGGGATAAGAACCTCCCCTGAGTTTGTCGAGGGTGGCATCCAAGTCAAATTTTTCCTTTATCAACCGGTCGAACCTCCTCTTTACTGAACACACCGTGTGTTTGTGGAATCCTTCGTCAGAGATGTCCATTGCCGCCGGGAAGGATTCCCAAGGACTATGAGAGGAGAACTACAGTGGGACCTTTTCCATGTCAGGAAAATAGAAATCCTTTGGCCTTGTGATGCTCATAGCGATCAGGATGATACTGGTGTCGGAGGACTCCTTCCCCTCTTAGACACTCTTAGCCTCTTGAGTCTTTTTACGAGTGTTCTCCTTCTTCTTGTATTACTTGAAATGCTCGTTGTGATACGGTGGGAGAACTGACTTGAGGTTTTGCGTTTGTGTTTGCAAATGTTTTGGTTTAGCAAGATTCACCACCGACTTTTTATTTTATCCAAAGGAAAGGTCAAAAAGCACAAGAAAAACCTTTGAGATGTTTTCTTGGGTTCGGGGGGTAGATCATGAAAAGGTAAGGTGCTAACACCCTTTTCATCCATGGTTTTCCATGGGCTCTTAGTTACTTGTTTAGATCACTTGCTTTTGCTTTTCAATTGTTTGAAATGGTGCTTTTGTGTATGGTTTTGAAAATATTTTGAAAAGAGGCCTTTGTCTAGGCAACCTTTGTAATGATTCTTGTTTGAATATATACAAAGGTGTTTGTCTTTTGAAAAATGTTTCAATGTTTGAAAGTTTGTATTTGGGAAATATTTTGGAATTGTGTGTTTTGAAATTAGCAAGGATGTTTTGCAAGTTAATCAAGTAACTAGGAGTTGTCTACCCCACTCAAAGATCTTTCCTACACATTTTTAACCCTTTGACATTGTTGTTTTACCATTGTATTTGGTAAACAACCTTGTGTTTGGATGTTAAACGGGACGGGCACGGGTCATCATATGGCCATGATAACAATATTGCCAAGTATCTTAGCAAGTTTTTTGAGGGACTAGATAATTTTTGTATAGGAAACCAAGATAGCGTCATCGAGGGACTATGATCTTTTGTTTTTGTTTTGTTTTTCCAAGACACCTAGCAAGCATACCATAGCCACTTTTAAGGCAACAAGTGGATGAAACCCTAGGGGTGCTTGTGTGCATTGTGTTGTCATTTTTCATGTATTTTTGTCTTGTGTTAGTCAAGCTATTTGTTTGATTTTTTGTCATTTACATACAAACCCTAATCTTTCTATCATGGCATATTTGAAAGCAATAAAGTGCGTAAAAGTAAATCTACAACTATTACAACATTGATATGGGGAGGGGGATACAAGTTTGAATATGGGATATTTTTGCATAAAATAAAACCCTAAAACTATTACAACCATATTGTATTATTTTTATGTATGTAAAAATAAATTATTTAATGTATCAAAAAATAAGAAAATAAAAGATTATTTTTGGAAAGGGTAAAAACCCTAATTTTTGGTTTAAGAAAATATATGTATTATAATTATTTATTTATGTACAAGAAAATAAAATAAAATATATATAAAATGTTAAAAAAAAATAAAATATGTATGACAATATCATTTTTAAGTGTATAATATAATAAAATAAAATGTACAAGTATTTTAAAATTATTTGCAATTTATTTAAGAAAAACAAAGTATATATTATTAGTAAACTATTTTTATGCCCAAAAAAATAATAAAAATAATAAAATAAAAATGTAAAAATTAAGAAAACATTTTTAGTGATTTTTTATATTTAGAAAAAAATAATAAAAGTCATAAATTAAAAAAGAAATAGAAAAATATACAAAAATAATCAAAAGGGCCAAGGGGGGGTGTAAACAACAAGCTAAGGGGTGCAAATAGCCAGGCAAAGTCAAGCCCAACCCACATTCATCTCCGTCCCTGACCTTGTGAAACAGAAAAACGCGCGCCAATGGTTCAAACTCGTATCTCCTGCATTTGTGCTTAAAAACAAAAACTTGCAACATGAAAGTTATATAGCACGATCATACGATTCTAACCATATAAAAAACTTAATCTAACTCTCAAATACCAGAGAGAATTTCTCTGGCCCTAATTTCTAACCTAGTTTTTTCAGAAAGTTCATCATTCAAATTCTCCCAGCTCAGTTAACTTAAATGAATTCTATGCATATGTACAGCTCAAAGGCAATGAGGACTACATTTTTTATTCACAAACTTAAGCCTAATGATTCCTAAATAGAGAGATAGAAGTTTGAACTTTACCTGTTTCAGTCAAGCTCGAGTATGGAAATGTAGGGGTTGTGAGTGAGGCCTGAGATACTTGTGAGCTTGCTTGAAGTTCCTTTGAGCTTTCCCAATACTTAGCCTGCTTTGAAATAACTTGAATATGCTTGTAGAACTCAACCTGCAAAATCAGAATTTGAAAATGGTGAAGTGTGTAAATGGAGTTACAGTGACTTGGGAATGGTTGGGATAGGTTAGGTATGTTGTATGGAGTGTGTTGGAACTGGTCGCAAGCAAAACGCACGAGTGGATTGTGATTTGGCTTATGATTTGTAGATCCTACCCTGTTTTGGCAGAAAATGGGGTTTTTGGTGTACAAGGGTGTTTGAGAGGTTTCTAGATCGTGTTTATGGCTTAGTATAATGTGTTCAAGTTGTTTGAAATGTTTACAAACTTTGGTTTTATCAGATTGCCAAGTTATGTGGTTTTTGCAAGTTGACTTGGTTTTGAAGTAAAAGGTGATTTTGACAATGTTGTGGCCTGTACAGGCTAGCTTCAAGCATGTTGATAGTTGGTGTACTTTCCCTGATATTTGTGGATGTGGTTTGCTGCAAAAGATTAAGTCCAATGCTCAAGACAAACAAAAGTGCAAAAGTTGTGCTTTATGTAATGGCATTGTTGCCTTTTTGCCAAAAATGGATTAATTCAATGTGTAATCTTCTAAAGCTCAGAACAAAGCCTTAATCCATTGTGTTTGCATTCAATTTTTGAGTGTGGAAGGGTTTAAGGACCTGTAAACAAGTACAAGCAAGGTTGGACAGAATTTGCAACTTGTATCAATATGAAAAATGCCATGGACAAAAGTGAGAAATCGCCATTTTCTTTTCTTCGATTCTCCCTAACAATAAATGCTTTTGGAGAATTATTGGACATTTTGGAAAGCTTGTAACATGCTCTAAAATCCATGTTTGAAGTGTATTTTGATATTCCACTTGGAACTATGTGAAAAATTGCCATGAAGATAGGTCAAAATCCTGCCTAAACTAGGGCAAAATTTCACTAAGTTAAAAGTTTCATGGACCCTTGTTCACAAAATCATAACTTGAGATACATGCATATTTTGGGAAAACTTTGTGGATCAAAGTTGTAGATTTTGTGGAGGACTACAACTTTCATGTTGGAAGTTTTGTTTGAATCCAATTTCATCATGGTGAAAAGTTGGGAAAAGTTGGGAAAAAATAAGAAATTTTCATAACTTAGAAAATTTCTAAGTTATGAAAATTTTCCATTTTAAACCCTAACTTTCAAAATTAGGTTTCTTGGTGAACAAGTTTCATGTTTTGACACATCTTGATGAAAAATGACCCTTGGCACTTGATTTTGACCAAAAAGTCAAAGTTTGACTTTTCAATGTACAGTTGATTTTTGATTAGTTGACTGGAAAATTCATATGTCAATCCAATGCATTTGAGATCTTTTGAACCTTATTATTAGGTCAAGATGATGCCATTGAGTCCTTGAATCCATGCTTGAACCCAATTTTCCATTGGCTTGGTGAAAAATCAGAAATTACCCTTCTGCAGTCAAATCCCTAAAAATGACCATTTTGCCCTTTTGAAGATCTGATCAAATTTCTTGAAGAGTTGTGGTCCAAACTTGATCAAATGGTTAATATGAGTCTATAATGTTGATGTGGATAAAAAAATTATGAGGTTTTACTGTAAATTGGCCACAATTGACTTTTTCCCTAATACAGCTGATTTTTAGGTCAACTGTCCAATTGACTGGGCAAAAATTTGATTCAAGGCTTGAAACTTGGTATGAGCAATCTTATAAGTCCAACATGAAGTATGAAAGTCACATGGGGCATTAGAAGTCCAAAATTCCTTGTGCAAACTGAAACCCTAATTTTAGGTCAATAGTGCAAGGAGATGTCTTGAGCAGAGCAAACCCTAGCTTGGTCTTGAGTTCAAAGAGTCTTGTGAGGGGAAATATTGATAAAATGAGAGGGAAAATTTTAGGGTACAACAACTGCCCTTGTTCAATCTTCTTGAACCTGAAGAGTGAAATTGGCGAGTTTGTCGTTCGTGACTCGAAGGTAAAAGATGATTGGACACTAGAGTGCCCGTAAATTTGCACTCGTCAAAATGTAGTTGAGGAAATGGGCTTAAAGATGCCATTTGGAGATGTGTATCTTGTTTGAGATGGGCTTAAAGATGCTATCCAAGGATGTTTGTTGAAAATCAAGAGAACGAGCGCCAGAATGGTATCCGTGTCTGGAGCATCTCTGAGTTGGGGATCTGAATAAGCAATAGAATAGCATCCGTGTTTGGAGCATCTCTGAGATGTTTTCTGAATCTTGTATTTGAATAAGAAATAGAAAAACATCCGTGTCTGGAGCGTCTCTGAACTGTTTTCTAAATAAACAATAGAATAGCATCCGTGTCTGGAGCTTCCCTGAGCTGTTTTCTGAGCTTTGAATCTGAATAAGCAATAGAATTGCATCCGTGTTTGGAGCGTCTCTAAGTTGTTTTCTGTACTTTGAATCTGAATAAGCAATAGAATTGCATCTGTGTCTGGAGTGTCTCTAAGTTGTTTTATGTACTTTGAATCTGAATAAGCAATAGAATTGCATCCGTGTCTGGAGCGTCTCTAAGCTGTTTTCTGAACTTTGAATCTGAATAAACAATAGAATTGCATCCGTGTCTGGAGCGTCTCTAAGCTGTTTTCTGTACTTTGAATCTGAATAAGCAATAGAATTGTATCTGTGTCTGGAGCGTCTCTAAGCTGTTTTCATGATTGTATATTGGTAGCTTGTTAATCTTATCCTGAAAAGGGTAAAATGTTAGCTGAAACACAAAGTTATGTTGCATGAAATGTATGATGCAATATATGTGTTTTATTAATGTTTATGACATATGATTGTAATGTATGGGCATGTAAGTTGATTAGCTGTCTTGCTGAGGAAAATAAATCCTTGATAGTTGGAGATAATAAAATCTTTGATTGCTGCCGGGAAAAATAAATCCTTGACCGCTGCTGGAGATTCAAAACCTTTGACAACTTGCGGGGATTATCAAAACTTTGACAACTTCCGTGGGGATGTGAGAATCCTTCACGACTTTCCTGGGGATGTAGGGATCCTTCAAGTCTTTGGAGTATGATAAACATTCTGTTGTGAGAATAATGCCAAGTGTTGCCTGAGAAACCTACTTGGGGAATCTGGAGAACTTTGATGACTATGGCTGGAGATTACACAAAGGGAATCCTTACTCGGCTGGGGAATAAGGAAAACTCTGGCGATCTTTACCGGGGATCAAACGAAGGAAAACCTTGATCTGCTGGAGAATAAGGAAGGCTCTGATGGCTTCTGCGAGGAATTAAGAATGAGAATCTTCGATCTGCTAGGGGATTAAAATTTTTGACAAATTCATGCTGAGAGTAAAGAAGGCTCTGGCAACTTCACTGGGGAATCAAGAATAAGAATCTTCAATCTGTTGGGGAGTGAAAAACTCTGTGGGGAGTAGTTGTACTGCTGGAGAGTATGTTCAGGACTCTGGGGAAAAAGCTTAATCCTGTTTGGAAAAAGTTCAAAAGCTTGGGTTGTATACCAATCTACTGGGAAATTATCCGGAGGTTGGGGATAAAAGTTAACCGTTATCTGGTTGATTCTCAGACTTTAAGACAACTTGTTAGGGAATCTGGGGAAACTGAATGGTTTCCGCTGTAGATTGATAGTTGGAATTTTGACTCCGTTGGGGAAGAAGGTTTCATCTTCGCTGAGGGTTTGTAGTTCAAAGTTTTGCTCCGCTGGGGATTGGGAGTTTGAAAACTTAACTCTGATGGGGATTTTGAAATTTAACTCCGCTGGGGTTATGTATTTCAAGGTTTTAGCTCCATTGAAGGATCTAGGTGATATACTGCAGGGGATTTCTCCTGGAATAGCCTAAAGATGTTTTCCTATACTTTCAAACTATCAGTAATTATTCTTTCCCATTTCGTTTATTTGTAAACATGTGATTATATTCAAATGCATATGCTCATTTAATAAACCATTGGACGTTTTTAAATAAAACACGTGTGTAGAAAAAGAAAAGGCAAATAGCTTTCTGCACTTTGAAGTATCTTTGTATTAACTTTGTATAAGTATTTTGTACAAGAGAATGTTGTCATAAAAAATGAGAATAATTTATACAAAGAAAGATGGCTATGTGTGAAAATTCCATGGGGTTCCCATTCTGCTATAGCCTTCGTAACTCTGAATATCTTGTCCATTTGTTGCTTCGTCCGCAGATGATTGGATTGGTCAGAAGCCCGAAGCTTGACTGTGAAGAGATTATCCTTAAAGTGATCCGACGAGACATAGTCATACGCTTTAATTCCCTAACTTTTGCTTGGACCTCCCTTTCGGATTTTCGATCCACCGGGAAACCCTTTTTTGCCCAAGTCGCCCTTTCGGTTTTTCAACTTGCCGGGTGTACAGATTTTTTTTTATTTATTCCTAATTTTTGCCTGAACCGCCCTTTCGGGTTTTCGATTCACCGGGATGCCCATTTTTTGCCCAAGTTGCCCTTTCGGGTTTTCAACTTGCGGGTCATTTATGCGTAGTATCTTTTGACTATGTCTGTGTTCGTAGGGTGTGGCAGGTCGTCGCCGTCCATGGTGGTTAAGATCATAGCCCCGCCAGAAAAGATGTTTTTGATCACAAATGGTCCTTCGTAAGTAGGAGTCCATTTTCCCCTGGGATCATTTTGCGGCAAGATGATCTGCTTGATTACAAGATCCCCGACTTGATATACCTGGCGTCTGACTTTCTTGTTGAATCCCTTAATCATCCGCTTTTGATACGTCTGACCATGGCAAACAGCAGTAAGTCGCTTTTCGTCAATCAAATTAGGTTGATCAAGCCGGGTATGAATCCAATCGTCTTCACTCAAACCAGCATCCTTCATGATTCTCAAGGAGGGAATCTGAACCTCGATAGGTAAAACAGCTTCCATGTCGTATACCAAAGAATAGGGTGTTACCCCAGTTGATGTACACGCCGTGGTACGGTACCCGTGGAGAGAAAATGGTAACATCTCATGCCAGTCCTTGTAGGTGACTGTCATCTTTTGAATGATCTTCTTGATATTTTTGTTCGCAACTTCGACAGCACCGTTCATCTTCGGCCGATAGGGAGATGAATTGTGATGTTGAATCTGGAACTGCTCACACAAGGCGGTGATCATAGTATTGTTCAGGTTTGTACCATTGTCGGTGATGATCCTATCGAGGATACCGTACCGGCAAGTGAGGTTCTGCTTGATGAAGTGGGCAGCCACATTCTTTGTAACGGAGACGAAGGAAGCTGCTTCGACCCACTTGGTGAAGTAGTCAATGGCCACCAGGATGAAGTGGTGTCCATTGGATGTTGTAGGCTTAATCTCTCCAATCATGTCGATTCCCCACATTGTGAATGGCCAAGGAGCTGTTAGGACATTAAGAGGAACTGGAGGTATGTGTACCTTGTCCCCATAGATTTGACATTTGTGACAAGTACGGGAATATTGATGACAATCAGCTTCCATGGTAGACCAGTAATAGCCTGCCCGTAGAATCTTCTTAGCCATCATATGCCCTCTTGAGTGGGTGCCAAAGGTACCATTATGCAATTCAGCCATGATCTTCTCAGCTTCAACCTTGTCCACATAACGGAGCAGAATTCAATCATGATTGCGCTTGTATAGGATACCATTGCTCAGGAAGAACTTTGCCGAGAATCTCCTTAAGAACTTTTTATCATTGACTGAAGCTCCTTCAGGGTATTCCTGCGTCTCGAGATACCTTTTGACTTCATGAAACCAAGGTCGGCCCACTACTTCTTCGGTATTAATCTCGTGACAATGTGCAGGTTCATCCATTCGCTCGATGGTGATTTGGGGAGCCTCATTATCCCAGTTGAGTTTAAACATGGATGACATTGTAGCTAGAGCATCTGCTAGCTGATTTTCTTCTTGCGGGAAGTGCTTGAAGGTAATCTGCTCGAAATGAGGTAACAATGTTAGGACATGTTCTTTGTATGGGATGAGATTAGGATGTTTAGTGTCCCACTCTCCTTAGATCTGATGATGACTAAAGTTGAGTCTCCAAACACAACCAAATATTTGATTCCCAGGTCTATTGCAGCCTTGAGACCAAAGATACAAGCTTCATACTAGGCCATGTTTTTGGTGCAGTTGAAGCAGAGTCTAGCAGTGAAAGGTGTATGGGAACCTTGTGGAGATATGAGCACCGCGCCGATACCGTTGCCAAGTGCATTAGAAGCACCATCAAAGTACAGGGTCCATCGGGATCCTTGTTCAGGTCTGTCATATGGTCCGTTATATTCAATGTTGTCCAATGTCATAATGTCTTCATCGGGGAAGTCAAACTTCATGGATTGGTAATCTTCGACAGCTTGATGAGCTAGATGGTCAGCTAGTACACTCCCCTTTATAGCTTTTTGGGTCGTGTACTGTATATCGTATTCAGTCAGGATCATTTGCCATCTAGCTATTCTTCCAGATAAATCAGGCTTTTCGAAGATGTACTTGACCGGATTCATCTTAGATATCAATAGAGTGGTATGAGTTAACATATACTGCCTTAGCCGGCGAGCAGCCTATACCAAAGCGCAGCAAGTTTTCTCGAGCAGTGAGTATCGGGTCTCACAGTCGGTAAACTTTTTGCTAAGGTAATAAATAGCATGCTCTTTTCGGCCAGACTCGTCATGTTGGCCTAGTACACACCCCATTGAATTATCCAAAACAGTCAGATACATGATTAGCGGTCTTCCTTCGACGGGAGGCATCAGGATAGGAGGTTCTAGAAAATACTCCTTGATTTTATCGAAAGCAACTTGACAGTCATCATTCCATTTAACCACCTGATCTTTCTTCAAAAGCTTGAAGATTGGCTCATAGGTAGATGTTAGGTGAGAAATGAACCTTGCAATGTAGTTTAGGCGTCCCAAGAAACCTCTGACCTCCTTCTCAGTGCGAGGGGCAGGCATTTCTTGTATGGCTTTGACTTTGGCAGGATCAACCTCGATGCCTTTGTTGCTGACAATGAAACCCAAGAGTTTACCGGACCTGACTCTGAAAGTGCACTTGTTAGGGTTTAGTCAGAGCTTGTACTCTTTTAACCTGACAAACAGCTTTTGCAAATGGTCGAGGTGTTCTTCTTCTGTTTGTAAACAGGCTATCATGTCATCTACATAGACTTCAATCTCATGATGTATCATATCATGAAACAAAGCTACCATGGCGCGCTGATAGGTTGCCCCAACATTCTTCAGTCCGAATGGCATCACTTTATAGCAGAAGGTACCCCACTGTGTAACAAAAGTAGTTTTCTCCATGTCTTCAGCGGCCATTTTGATCTGGTTGTACCCTGAAAATCCATCCATGAAAGAAAATACCTTGTGTTGAGTTGTATTGTCAACCAAGATGTCAATGTGCGGTAGTGGAAAGTCATCTTTAGGGTTAGCCATGTTTAAGTCTCTGTAATCCACACACATTCTCACTTTGCCGTCCTTCTTAGGCACGGGCACAATGTTAGCAACCCATTATGGATAGGAAGTAACAGCAAGAAACCTAGCATTGAACTGCTTCATCAGTTCAGCTTTGATCTTTTCATACATATCGGGCCTTATTCGGCGGACTTTCTATTTAATTGGTGGACAGTCTTCTCTTGTAGGGAGACGGTGAACCACAATATCTATATCAAGTCCCGACATGTCTTCGTAGGACCAGGAAAAGATCTCAACATATTCATTCAAAAACTGAACTAGGCGCTCTTTGACACTTGGCTCTAGGTTGGAACCTACTCTAACTTCTTTTCTGTCTTCATCAGTACCCAAGTTGATTGTCTCTAACATCTCCTCATGGGGCAGAATAGCCCTTTTTCCTGTTGTAGCAGCCTAGTCAATTCTCCTGGCACTTCACAGTCTTCATCACCTTCTTATTCGGCATGGTAGACCAGATCTTCAGAGTCACTGAAGGCCATAGCAGAATTGTTACCCATGGTATCCGGAATGGAAGGGTACCTGCATTTGTGAGTGTGTGTGTGTGTAAGGGATAGCCACCTTTAAACAAATAAAATGTAAAAAGAAAGAAAATGAACACAAAAGTTTATATGTGAAAACGTCCATGATTCATTAAAATGACATATGAAGATGAAAAATCAAACCCTTACAAATGAACCTATGTACCTTGGGTAAGGCACAAGGTTAAAAGTGTACGAATTGTTTAAGAATTATTACAAACCAACAAAAATGTTTGAAAGATAAATTACTGATTTATGAAAGTAATGGGAATAAAATCCTTTGCCTCCTAGTTGTTTAGTCCTCCGTCCACAGTAGGGAAAATCCAGTTTTCCAGATTGCTCTCCTCTTCACCATCCTCCAAAGCATTGACCCCATGATGGGTGATCTTCACTGATGGCCCTCCAGCACGGGCGCGACGGACAACCTTTTGAGCAGAAGCAGTGAAACCCAAGCCGAATTTATCAGATTTGAAAGGAAAGTCTGGTAGCTGACCCCACATTGTGCTTCCTCCTTCTTCAATCACAGCCTTCGCATCTTTGAGGGATGACATCCGAGGCACAAGTTTAATAATCAAGGGTACAGAAGTCATTGTCTTGGCTGCCGCAACTTCAGGAGAAACCTCTTCAAAGTGTTGAAAGGGGGTCTCGATGAATTCACCATCCAATTCCACATAGCGGAAAGAATTTAGATGGCTTATCATGTACTCCTCCTCGCCATGAACCGTTATAATTTTCCCCTGGACAGGGTACTTGAGCATTTGGTGCAAAGAAGAAGTGACGGCCCCAACATTATGAATCCAGGGTCTTCCCAACAAGCAAGAGTAGGAGGGACGGATGTCCATCACATAAAATGTGGAGTTGAAAGTTTCAGTTCCCACTTTAATCGGGATGTCCACCTCCCCGTGGACCATCCTTTTAGAACCGTCAAAGGCTCTGACAATGATATTGCTGGGCTTCATGGTTAGACCTTCACAGTCCAATTTGTCCAATGATCTCTTCGGTAAGACATTTAAAGACGACCCAATATCAACCAAAACATGAGCTAGAGTAGTCCCTCTGCATTCCACCGAGACATGCAGAGCGTCATTATGCTTTCTCCCCTTAGATGTTAAATCGGCGTCAGAGAACCCAAGACCATTGTCTGCTGTTAGGCTAGCTACACATTCCTGGAACTGGTCCGTGGAGGTTTCCTGAGGCATGTGGGTCGTCTTCAAGAATCTGATCAAAGCTTTGGCATGAGCTTCGGAACAAAGCAAAAGGGCCAGCATAGAGATTTTTGAGGGGGTTTGCCCCAATTGTTCTACAACATCATAGTCTCTTTTCTTAATTATTTTCAAAATCTCTTCCATTTCTTTTTGAGTGGTCTCAGGGATGACCAAAAGCTGAGCCCTCGTCCTGACGGGCGCTTCTTGGATCCCCTTCCCTTTATCAGCAGCAGCAACAGAGGGTACAACCACGGGAGTTACAACTTCTTCAATAACTGGAGTTCTCACAGATATGTTGACCGGTACAGGAGTAACTGTAGCGGTGAAAATCAGAGATCAAGCTATTAATTAATTTGACTCGCAAAAGCAAGAGTCGCCACCGCGCTTTATTATTTCCAAGGGAAAAGGGAAAAGAGCGAAATAAAACCCTAAAATATGCAATGTAAAATAATACTTAAAAGTAATAAAAATACAATGCGTTTTTGAAAGAGATCGAGAGTTCGGGGGTTGGTTATACAAGGGGAAGGTATTAGCACCCAATGCATCTGCGGTACTCCGCAGGAACCTTTTGAAATATCTGTTTTTGGTTAAAATTGTTTGTTTAGTTAAATGGGTATAGATGAGAAGTGAAATGATTTTTAATGTTTTTGAAAAAGATTATGATATGCTTAAGTGTTTTGAAATGTTTATTTAAAGAAAATTTTGAAAATACAATAACCTAATGTTAAAATTTCTATGAAAGAGGTGTAAGTTTGAAAATTAGGGTTTTAGGAGATCTAATCTAAGATTATCAAAAACCAAAGATAGACAAATGAGTCATATAATCACATAGGACACACGCAATGACATGAAGTCAACGAAACAATCATTTTCATTGGATTTAATCGCAAACAACAAAGAAAAATAGCATTCGTCGACACATAATAAGGTGATCACTATCAAGAATCAGGCTCACAGACAAAAAGTCATCAAAATCACAAAGATTCATCAACGTATATCAATAAATACACGACAAAAAATTAGGTCAAAACCTCAAACATCATCATGTTTAAATTATCCTAATAAATCATCAAAAGAATATTTTTGAATTTTTTATATTAATGAATTAAGACATATTTTTGTGTTGTTTTAGTTAATGAAATAAAAGGAAATTACTTTTAGTATATATATTTTTTAATAACAACCTAAATTAACTTTAATAGAAAAAACTAATAATTAAATTAAGAAAAATAAAATAAAAAATCTAAAGAGGGTGTCAATGGAAAGATGCAAAGGTGTGAACATATATAAAACTCTTAAAAAGACCCAATACTCAAACATGAAAAGAAAATGTATTTAAATTAAATAATATTAATAATTATAATAAATTATAAAAAAGACAAAAAAGTACAAAAAATGCTGTTACGTGGGCGAAGCGTCCCTTTTACATACTGATTTTTAAAAAGAAAACTACGCGATAAATTTTGACCTTTTCCATGATTATGAAAAGCCAATACAAAATAGACACATGGCAAATTAACTATTAAAATAAAAACAAATAAACTTCAATAAATATGAGAGAAAAGTAATGTCAGCAAAACAAACCAACAACTTCATCTTTCTCGTGAATTCTTTCTCTCAAACAAACAAATACAACTAACACCTCAAACATACACATCACAATCTTTCCCTTTTCAATCTTATTCACCACAAAAAACACACAAACAAAAAACAAAAGAAGCAAAGTGTGAAAAGAAGTTACCAATGGCAGATCTGGCGATGTAAGGAGCTGTGGTGTTCACGCGGTTGGGACGAGAGAGGGTTTAACGCGGATGGCAGCGTGGCGTCCAGTTCTGGTTGGAGCGATTAACACGGTGGAGGAGCTGGTATCATGGGCTGCGTAGATATGTGTGTAGGTCGAGCGTTAGAGGCTGTGCGGATGGAGGGCATTTTGAATGGTTGCCTCACGGTTGTAAGTTTGGGAAGGGGTGATGATGGAGATCTATAGAGTGGATTTACGGTTTTATGATGAAAGTTCCATTGTGTTGTTGTGATTCAAGCTTGCAAGAGGAGCGTGGTACTCAGGTTTTGGGATAGAAGTTGAATGAAGTTACTGTAACTTTTGTGTAGAATTTAAAAACAATTTTCCTTTTTTTTTCTTTCTTCTTTTTTTTTCCGGATTTCCCCCTCCCTTTGATCTCTGTCTTGGAACTATTTTATGTCTGAAAACCATATGAAATTTAGGAGGGAAATTTTGATAGGTTGAAATTGTTTGTGGTTCACTTCTTCTTGCTTTCTTGATGCCGGTGGGGGGTTTTCTATTCTTGTGCAAAATAGCAGGACTAGTTTGACGACTGCAACATAGGCTGATTTTGGACAGAATTTACACATTTTTGGGACTGTAAGGTAGAGTTTGTAGCAGTTGGTTTTGTTATTGCTGCAAAAAAAATCATGAACTTGTCCTATGAATAATCGTGTGATGATATTGATGTGGTCCCACTCTGCAATTTTCTTTCTCTATCTTTGACAAAAACAAACAAATAATAACATAATAGTAACAATAATATAAGAAGAAGAAAAAAAGTATTAATAACAATAAATAAAAATAAAATAATAAAATGCAACAATGATAATAACAATAATGAGAATAAAATAAAAATAATTAGTAACAATAAAAGATGAAATAATAAAATGCAATAAAGATACTAATAATAATAACAATAATGAAAAAAAGAGAAAATAGTTAGTAATATCTAAAAGAAATAGAAATAGATAAAAATAAGAAAGAAATAATAATAAGACAGATTTTTGAACTAAAAAAATTCATTAGAAATATGATAAAAAATGCAAATGATAAACTATTTTAATTCTTTTTTTTTTAAATAGAAATTAAAATGATGAATAAAAAACAAGAAAGTATGCGGAATGATCGATTTTTCAAATTAACGACAAAATATGCACCGGTCGAAAAAAGTGAAGGGGCGAAAAAATGGGGTGCGACAGTTGCGCCTTGATGAATCAGTCTTCGAGAATCCACAATCAACCGTACTTCTGGCTTGGGAGACTCAAAAACTTAATTGAGGCGTGACACCTGATGCTCTTGATTCAAACCTGTCTCTGTACATGACACAAAAGAAAACATGAACATACACCTTTGTATGCGATTTAGAAATTAGTGATACATATGCTAAAAATGTTCAAAACACTTGACAATCTTCGCATAGTAAAAGCTCGAAGGTGAGACATTAAAACCGACCGTATTTCGTGACCTTGACTTATCTTAAAAAATGCAAAAAATAAAAATGGGATCTTAGGTCAAAAATTGGGGTACAACAGCTGCCCCTATTTAAGTTTCTTCTATCTGGAGATATGAAGATTGGGATCTTCATTTCGACGAGATTGAAGGGACTTAAATATAGAATACACAATTTTTGGCCTTAAGATACCGCGATTATGTTCATGATATGATATGAATGTAATGCTCTGAATTTTATGGGGAATGACGCCATACGAGACAGACTATGCTGGAGAAACCAAGCACATTATACAGTAATCCCACAGAGGAAGAGGTTGTAACTCCATTGGGGAAACAGAGTCATAGACTTCAAATGAGAGACTCTTGAATGATTTACATCAGTATTGAGACTGGAAAAGGTAATGATTTACATCAGTACTGTGACTGGAAAAGGAAATGATGAACATCAGTACTGAGACTGGGAAATGATTGACATCAGCATTGTGGCTGGGAAACAAAATGATTGACATCAGTACTGTGGCTGGAGATAAAATGATTGACATCAGCACTGTGGCTGGAAAACAAAATGGTTGACATCAGCACTGTGGCTGGAAAACAAAATGATTGACATCGGCACTGTGGCTGGAGATAAACATCTCTGATTTCTGAATTTTACCAAGAACGGTAACACATTTCTTCTCTAACCAAGATATCGCTCGAAAAGGATAAAATAACAAACTTCCCCACGGGACTTTTCCGAAGGGATGCCATTTGCTGAGTAGACATTATTGTTGGGGATACACAAGCTACTCAAATAAAGAGTCCGCCACTTGCTTCCTTTCAAAGGTGTCAATAACATACAAGCTGCTCATGAAGAGACCGCCACTTGCTGTCTTCAAAGAATATTAAAGCACACAAGCTGCTCATGAAGAGTCTGCCACTTGTTGCCAATAACCCACAAGCTGCTCATAAAGAAGCTGCCACTTGCCGTTTTCAAGGGAACAATAACACACAAGTTGCTCAAATAGATAAGCTGCCACTTGCTGTCTTCCAAATAATACTAACGTACAAGCTGGTCATGAAGAAGCTGCCACTTGTCGTTTTCCGTACAAGCTGCTCATGAAGAGACCGCCACTTGCCATTTTCAAAAGAAAAAATAACGTACAAGCTACCCATGAAAGGACTGCCACTTGCCGTTTTTCGAGGTGTCAATAATATAAGTTGCCTTGTGAAGAGACCGCCGCTTGCTGTTTGTCAAGAGTATCCATAACACACAAGTTGCCTCATGAAGAGACTGCCGCTTGCTGTTTGTCAAGAGTATCCATAACACACAAGTTGCCTCATGAAGAGACTGCCGCTTGCTGTTTGTCAAGAGTATCCATAACACACAAGTTGCCTCATGAAGAGACTGCCGCTTGCTGTTTGTCAAGAGTATCCATAACACACAAGTTGCCTCATGAAGAGACTGCCGCTTGTTGTTTCCCAAAAAGATACCCATAAAATATCATGAAGATATTGCTGGAGGTGAGAGCCAACAATTTCATCGGGGATGGACAAACTGCTCATGAAGAGACCGCCATTTGTCATAAAGAAAGAAATTCAGAAATAATCAAACTGCTCAAATAAGGAGTCAGTCGCTTGTTGTCACGTCGATATTCCAGAAGAAGGTTGTGATAACACTACTAGGGAATAAAGTTCATCTTCAATGGGGAACCATGAGTAAATCCTTCTTGAGGAGACCAAGTATTTACATTGCAAAATAAATGCACTCTCCATCTAGGTTTCACAGCCTAGAGAGATCCACAGGGTATCGTTCACAAGAGACAAAGCTCAATCCAGGAATAAACTAGAGAGAAAATAGTCAAACAAGACTCCACCCAATGAGGAAACAACTCAAATGGGGATTTATCCTATCCAGAGATGGAAAAGGAAAGCTAAATCAAGATTCTTCCACGAGAGTTAACTCAGTGGGGAATTAGAAAAAGAGGCGCACTTTCTGCTTAAGTTGACACTTTATTTGGAAAGATCAAATACGCTATTTGAATAGACATAACCAAGGTATACGTACTCAAAGACATCAACAAATACAACTGTGCATGCATGATGCAAGTGTGAATGAATAAATGAATGTCATGTATATGCTGACAAAACAGACAGGGGAGATAGACAGAAAATGATAAGACATCATAGTACAACTCGACACTCGGCTAATCTCAACAGGATGGTAACATTACTGGAGATAGAAAACAAAAGCCATCATTGGAGAAAAGTCCTTTTACAAGGCTTAAATCTCCTTGGAGAGGAAGATATTTTCAGGTAGAAAACCCAAAGTCCAGTCTTCTATTGCAAACAGTCCATTGAAAGGATAACAACACAAACAAAGTTTCAGCTGGAAAAAGTCATGCTTAGCTAGAGATACTGGGAACACCACCCTCTGATAATGTGTGCAATACATATCACATATCTTGACAAATCTAGATTGCCCCCGGGACCAATTTTGGATGCCCCAAGTTTACTGCTGATGGGCTGCATGTTGCACGACAATTCTTGCGAATAGCTTCACTTCTAACATGCCCCAAGCTATCTGGTTGATGAGGAGAAATCGTCTCAAGAGGATTTTATAAAAGGCCTGGCATTCACCATGCTCTGGTGTCTTCAAACTCTTAGAGGAATTCATCAAATCTCGACGTGATTGCCCCGGATTGACTGTAGTTGGCACAACAACATCTTCAAATTTTGCCCCAAAAGAGTAAACAAGTTGGGAAAGCATTAATTGGGAGAAGCAACATGTCCGTGCTTACGGTCTTCAGGTGACATGCCCATGGATATGATTTTTCTTGATGTGATCCGCCAATTACTCAACATAGCTTCAGGCCTTAAAAGGATAAACTCATCACTGGTGCTTATGTGAGATTCCTTGATATCAAACAAATGTTTTGCAGTTAGAAAAAGTTTATAATGAGAATGAAAATTCTAATGCAACAGTTATGTAAGTCTTGAAGATTTTGAAAAGATATCGCACAGATTTTGCGAGTTAGAGCACCATTAATTTTCGTATAGCAAAATCATATGATACCAACATAACCATTTAACAAACATTCATGGGAGTCAGGAACACTATCTCATTGAAGTATGCTTTCAAAATAACCTTGCTTCAATTAGGACTTTTGAAGGTTGTAACGTGGCCTGGTTCATGGTTTTTAGAAAAAAGATTTTTAAGGCTCAAAATTTATAGGTGCCCACCCATTCTTCGTGATGTTCTCCAACCCTATGTTCAGTTAATTCAACATGAGTGTTCATCTCTCAAAAGGATTTTGTGACGGTCGAGGAAACGATGAGGCTTTCGGAGTAAAAACCACCCTCATGTCTTCGTGTTTGTAGTCACCAATTTGTTCTTTGCTGAGGACTTTTCTTTGTAGTCCTTTCTTTGCAATTTTTATTTTCCCTAACTTTTGCCTGAACTAATTCTTTTGAATTGATAGTCCAGCGGGATGCCTTAATTTTGACTAAGTCACACGTTTTCATGTTTTTGACTTAGCAGGCTTTTTCTTTTTCTTGATTTTTGACTTTTTGAACAAAATGTGTGACATTAGCTTGTCTTTGCTTGTTGAGAGGATTGTGATTACCTCGTTTCTTGATGAATGAGGGATAACATTGTGATTCCACATCTTATGGCTTCATTATACATGAAGGATAGCCCTCGTAGTTTCTCTTCAAAAAACATCTTCCTTATGAATTTTGAACACTCAGTCAAATTAACTAAAAACTACCCTGCCCCAGGTTAAAATTCAAGGTTTTTTCGTATAGAAAAGAAACTTCTGCTTCAAAGGCTCAAAAGGGGTTAGCAAGGGATTATCTTCCTTATATCTCCAGTGTTTAGGGATTTGAAACAATGCCTGTACATCATCAGCAAGATTTTATCCAAAAGCATGCAACCAGAGATTTTGTGTTCTTTAGATCATCATCCTCCCTTCAATCTCTGCCTAGGCAAGAGACTGGGCAACAAGTTAGTATCATAATGCAAAAAGCAATTTAAAATTTGAAAACAAATATGAGTGAAACGAATGAATTTCTTCATGACAAACATACCCATTGTATTAAGATAATCATTCAGATGCAAACAAGTTCTTACATGCAAACAATGTTTTGATAAACAAGAAAAATTGCAACAAGCAGAAATAAGTTAATGATCGGGGAAGGCTTTCCATCTGGACTTGAATCACCGAAACATCCTTCAAAACTCAAAGTGACCATCAATTGTGTTTACTCTTCGGCACATGCTTGATTTGAACTTCAAAACCAACGTCCTTGAATGACAATCGGTGAATACTTTTATCATCGCTTCCTCCTTCTTAGAAGGATTGACTTGGGCGACAAACAGAATTTCAACCAAACCAGTTAAGCGCTCCACACTAGCTTTCAAATTAGTCATCTCTCTACGGAGTTCAGAAACCTCTTGCTTGATATTCTCCATTGTTCTCTTAGCAAGAGTGTTGTACTGGTGAGACCAAAGGAAAAATAAGACTCGGAAAAAGACCTTTGAAAGTGAAACAGAAAAATGTAGAATGATGTATGATATGCAAAAGAGAGTTTTTATTTGATTTTCAAGGAACTCAAGATATTAAGTTGTAAACATCAAAGTATGAAGATAGAAGATGAATTTTAAATTGGCTCCAAACATTGATCAAGTTATCATCAAGATCAATCATCCATTTTGGTGGATTAGGGTTTTCGCCCTATCAACACCCAAGATCCATTGAGCTTGACGAAACTTGTGATGTTTATAAAGAAAGACCTCCAAATTCCTTCAAAGTCAAGTGAAAAGGGTTTTATGGATGCATGAATGCATGGCTATGCAACAACCACAAGTAAGGTCACGAATAAAGTTGAAAGGTTCAACGTCACGAGCATGGAGTCAAGGTAAGGAACACCCCCAAGATATGTACTAACGGTTTAATCACACCTGTAGAACAAGGTTCTAAGAGTTCCCGGAGTCTACATTCCTCCTTCGGATATTACCAACGTCTTGATTACTCAATAATCAGCAATATTCTCAAGAGAAACTCATCCGAGCGTAGCATCGCGTAACAATTACTTCCGGATTACTCCGTTATAATCTCCGCGCTACACCTAAAAGGCCAAGATGGGTTAGGGTTCTACGGTTCCCAGCTTCTCTGGCTCCCAGGTCGAAAATAATAATGTCTTCCCGATTACTCGGTAAACAAATATTACGTTCAAAAGGGCCTTCCACTGAGTGGGGGATCTCATGCCTCCTTCTTCGGGATTACTCCCTCAAAGTTAACATGACTATACCGCCCGTCCTATTCCTAAGTGTAACTTAGTCCGGGTATAGGACTTGTCCTTTGTAAATATTATCAACACCCAAATAATCATAATATATACATATAATCAAACAATCAAATAATGATAAAATAGATAAAACAAATTAGGCTTAACCCACTTAGGGATGGACCAACAAGAGGTCAATCTTTCCCCAGCAGAGTCGCCAATTCTGTAGCGGTGAAAATCGGAGATCAAGCTATTAATTAACTTGACTCGCAAAAGCAAGAGTCGCCACCGCGCTTTATTATTTACAAGGGAAAAGGGAAAAGAGCGAAATAAAACCCTAAAATATGCAATGTAAAATAATACTTAAAAGTAATAAAAATACAATGCGTTTTTGAAAGAGATCGAGAGTTCGGGGGTTGGTTATACAAGGGGAAGGTATTAGCACCCAATGCACCTGCGGTACTCTGCAGGAACCTTTTGAAATATCTATTTTTGGTTAAAATTGTTTGTTTAGTTAAATGGGTATGGATGAGAAGTGAAATGATTTTTAATGTTTTTGAAAAAGATTATGATATGCTTAAGTGTTTTGAAATGTTTATTTAAAGAAAATTTTGAAAATACAATAACCTAATGTTAAAATTTCTATGAAAGAGGTGTAAGTTTGAAAATTAGGGTTTTAGGAGATCTAATCTAAGATTATCAAAAACCAAAGATAGACAAATGAGTCATATAATCACATAGGACACACGCAATGACATGAAGTCAACGAAACAATCATTTTCATTGGATTTAATCGCAAACAACAAAGAAAAATAGCATTCATCGACACATAATAAGGTGATCACTATCAAGAATCAGGCTCACAGACAAAAAGTCATCAAAATCACAAAGATTCATCAACGTATATCAATAAAGACACGACAAAAAATTAGGTCAAAACCTCAAACATCATCATGTTTAAATTATCCTAATAAATCATCAAAAGCATATTTTTGAATTTTTTATATTAATGAATTAAGACATATTTTTGTGTTGTTTTAGTTAATGAAATAAAAGGAAATTACTTTTAGTATATATATTTTTTAATAACAACCTAAATTAACTTTAATAGAAAAAACTAATAATTAAATTAAGAAAAATAAAATAAAAAATCTAAAGAGGGTGTCAATGGAAAGATGCAAAGGTGTGAACATATATAAAACTCTTAAAAAGACCCAATACTCAAACATGAAAAGAAAATGTATTTAAATTAAATAATATTAATAATTATAATAAATTATAAAAAAGACAAAAAAGTACAAAAAATGCTGTTACGTGGGCGAAGCGTCCCTTTTACATACTGATTTTTAAAAAGAAAACTACGCGATAAATTTTGACCTTTTCCATGATTATGAAAAGCCAATACAAAATAGACACATGGCAAATTGACTATTAAAATAAAAACAAATAAACTTCAATAAATATGAGAGAAAAGTAATGTCAGCAAAACAAACCAACAACTTCATCTTTCTCGTGAATTCTTTCTCTCAAACAAACAAATACAACTAACACCTCAAACATACACATCACAATCTTTCCCTTTTCAATCTTATTCACCACAAAAAACACACAAACAAAAAACAAAAGAAGCAAAGTGTGAAAAGAAGTTACCAATGGCAGATCTGGCGATGTAAGGAGCTGTGGTGTTCACGCGGTTGGGACGAGAGAGGGTTTAACGCGGATGGCGGCGTGGCGTCCAGTTCTGGTTGGAGCGATTAACACGGTGGAGGAGCTGGTATCATGGGCTGCGTAGATATGTGTGTAGGTCGAGCGTTGGAGGCTGTGCGGATGGAGGGCATTTTGAATGGTCGCCTCACGGTTGTAAGTTTGGGAAGGAGTGATGATGGAGATCTATAGAGTGGATTTACGGTTTTATGATTAAAGTTCCATTGTGTTGTTGTGATTCAAGCTTGCAAGAGGAGCGTGGTACTCAGGTTTTGGGATAGAAGTTGGATGAAGTTACTGTAACTTTTGTGTAGAATTTCAAAACAATTTTCCTTTTTTTTTTCTTCTTTTTTTTCGGATTTCCCCCTCCCTTTGATCTCCGTCTTGGAACTATTTTATGTCTGAAAACCATATGAAATTTAGGAGGGAAATTTTGATAGGTTGAAATTGTTTGTGGTTCACTTCTTCTTGCTTTCTTGATGCAGGTGGGGGGTTTTCTATTCTTGTGCAAAATAGCAGGACTAGTTTGACGACTGCAACATAGGCTGATTTTGGACAGAATTTACACATTTTTGGGACTGTAAGGTAGAGTTTGTAGCAGCTGGTTTTGTTATTGCTGCAAAAAAAAATCATGAACTTGTCCTATGAATAATCGTGTGATGATATTGATGTGGTCCCACTCTGCAATTTTCTTTCTCTATCTTTGACAAAAACAAACAAATAATAACATAATAGTAACAATAATATAAGAAGAAGAAAAAAAGTATTAATAACAATAAATAAAAATAAAATAATAAAATGCAACAATGATAATAACAATAATGAGAATAAAATAAAAATAATTAGTAACAATAAAAGATGAAATAATAAAATGCAATAAAGATACTAATAATAATAACAATAATGAAAAAAAGAGAAAATAGTTAGTAATATCTAAAAGAAATAGAAATAGATAAAAATAAGAAAGAAATAATAATAAGACAGATTTTTGAACTAAAAAAATTCATTAGAAATATGATAAAAAATGCAAATGATAAACTATTTTAATTCTTTTTTTTTAAAAATAGAAATTAAAATGATGAATAAAAAACAAGAAAGTATGCGGAATGATCGATTTTTCAAATTAACGACAAAATATGCACCAGTCGGAAAAAGTGAAGGGGCGAAAAAATGGGGTGCGACAGTTGCGCCTTGATGAATCAGTCTTTGAGAATCCACAATCAACCGTACTTCTGGCTTGGGAGACTCAAAACCTTAATTGAGGCGCGACACCTAATGCTCTTGATTCAGACCTGTCTCTGTACATGACACAAAAGAAAACATGAACATACACCTTTGTATGCGATTTAGAAATTAGTGATACATATGCTAAAAATGTTCAAAACACTTGACAATCTTCGCATAGTCAAAGCTCGAAGGTGAGACATTAAAACCGACCGTATTTCGTGACCTTGACTTATCTTAAAAAATGCAAAAAATAAAAATGGGATCTTAGGTCAAAAATTGGGGTACAACAGTAACCTTAGGAGCAATTGAGGGTCCGAAGACTGCCCTTGGAGGAGCAATCTCCGGAGAGAAAATTCTTCCGCTGCGGGTGATTTTACTCGTTCCAGAAATGTTTCAAATGTCGGAAGTCTCTTCATCAGAACATTCTTCAACTTATTCAATCTGTTTAATACCGTGGTAGAAGATCTCTCCCCCATAATTCCACGGTATTGATTTGTTGGACTTGTAAGGGATAGGCCCCGACATAGTTATCTTCAGAGGTATAATCTTTGGATCGGATGTAATCTTAACAGGTCTTTTGGATACCTTGGAAAGATTGGCGGATATGGTAATTATAGCAACATCATTGATAGGAGTCGGTGTAACAGGAGACTTCTCAAAAAGGATTTCTTGATTATCCATTAGGCGTTGGATGCCTAATTTCAACAATGGACAGTCGGATGGTAAGGATGAACAAAGGCAACAATCTTTTTCACAACCTGGGAAATCCCAGCCTTCAACAGATTCGGCTTGATTATCGGTAACGGAGTCATCAAATCATCAATAGTAGCAACATACAGATCCTCTTCAACAACATGGGCATTATGGCCATGCTTTGGCATTGGAGCAGAGATCACATTCGGCTTTTTAGGGGCGTCGAATTCCACTTCCTTAGCATCTATTAAATCCTAAATCTTATTCCTGAGGGCCCAACAATTGTTGGTGTCGTGCTTCAGGCTGTCCGAATGATAAACACACTTGGCGTTGGGATGGTAATGTGGAGATGTAGTGTTAGGGTTTTTAGGGGCCTCCCTTAAACTAGCAAGGTTTAACTTCAAGAGATGGGGTAGAACCTGAGCGGGAGTCATGTTTATCCGGGTGTATTGCCGTGCAGGCTTTTCCACCCTTTGCTGGTTGGTTCTAGGTTAATTATTTCTAGGCTGATCAACTGCAGACTTCTGAATCATTACGGCCCCCACCGCTGGCCGGCGCTCAATTCTCCCTTGACATCTTTGGGAGTAAACAGCTGAGACTTCTTTCTTTGCTGGAAAAGTCTTCTTGATGGCAGCGGAAGCAGATGCATCTTTTTGAATTGTATCGCTCTTGATTCCGGCTTCAACTCTTTCACCAGTTAGAATCAACTCGGTGAACCCCGGAGACGAACTTCCTATCAGGTGATTGAAGAAAGGCCCTGATAGTGTACCCAAGAACATATCTACAAGCTCCCTCTCAGATAGAGGTGGTTGAACTCGTCCCGCCAAGTCTCTTCATTTCTGGGCATACTCCTTAAAGCCTTCATTAGAGACCATGCCCATACTCTGTAATTGAGTACGGGTTGGTGCTAAGTCCGTATTATATTGATATTGTCTGTAGAAGGCAGCAGCCAAATCCTCCTAATTATGCACATCAGATCTTTCTAGCTGGCAGAACCAATCCAATTGTGTCCCCGACAAACTATCCTGAAAAAAGTGGACCCACAGGTCCTTGTCAGAAGAATGAGGTTGAATTTTTCTGACGTAAGACCGTAGGTGCATCTTTGGGCAAGACACCCCATCGTATTTAGCAAAAAGAGGCACTTTAAACTTGGGGGGAATGACAATCCCAGAAACCATCCCTAGCTCTTCGAAATCCAGCCCAGGCACCCTCTGCACGTCCATAGGTGCCAGACGTTCTTCCAGATTCTTGTATTTGTCGTCTGCAGGAGGATACTGCTGTTCAGAATAGTCTTCATCCTCTTCTTCTTCTTCTTCCTCAGACTCAGATGGTATTGCAGCTCCCTTTCCTTTTCCTACCCCTTCATCAGATGTTGAGGGGAAATCCAGGACCCTTCTAGCTTGACCTTCAAATCTTCTACCAAAAGTAGCCACACCAACTCTTTTCTTTTTCTTTTTCTCCTTTTCCTTCTCCAACAGAGCTTTAAGATCCTTCTGACCCTTTGCCAAGGTCATGAGTAGTTGTTGGAACTGTGAATTCTGTGCTTGCAAATCTTTGACCGTCTGCTCTATATCCATCTTGCTGAAATAAACAGCAGAGAGATAAGGAAACCTGGTGTGGAGACCTGTTTATGCATATGATGAATGATATGTATTCATGTAATGCATTCAAGGATTCAGAAATTCAAATTTGTTTTAGACAAAAAGGAACACACGTCATATTAATAAGATAGAATTTGTTAGTACATAGATGCCCCATGGGAAAAATAAATACAAAATTCTAATGTAAAAAGACATTGCGCATCCTTTTTGGTGCAATGTAGGTGTTGAGAGTCTGCTCTTCGTGGAGTTGACGAGTAAGTTCCAAAACCTTCTTCTCACTGGCGTAGAATTGGGCTTCAAAAGTATTGTGTTCTCCCTTGAGTTGTATCCAACTCCTTTGTAAATCTTCCAATGATGTTGGCATGTCAGGATGTAGGAGGGTGTATGGAACCTCTCCTTCCATAACAGGCTCTTTGGTCACAGGGAGAATGTAGGGGTAAGGCATCATAAGGCTTTGGGTGCGGGTTCGTACCCACTTGAGGTAAGGCTCAAGGGGGATGGAATTCTTGTGTCCCAGTGTCTTACTGTCCACCTTGTTGGGCATTCTCCAAGCTCGGATAAACCTTTGTCAAAGTCCTTGAGTGTTGTTATCGAAGTCAAAAACCAAGTCTGGAATCAGCATGTCATGAGGGCCATCCCTTCAGGCATACCCAAACTGTCTCAGAGCCAAGCAGGGGTTATAGGTAATGCCTCCCCTAATGCCAAGTAGAGGGATATTAGGGAATTCCCCACAACGGTCAATGATGATAACATTTTCTCTGGATCGAGAACACCAATGAACATCTGAATGTGTAAGAGTCATCAATCGTTGTGACCACCTCAAACCTTGCTCATTCTTCAAAACTGATTGGGGAAGATGAGAAATAAACCATCTTGCCAGTAGAGGAGTACAACACATGAGAACACCTCTTTTCCTCATTATTCGTGTGTGAAATGAGTGTAGGATATCCCCAAGCAATGTAGGCACAGGATTCCGAGATATGAAAATCTTGACAGCATTCACATCTATAAGTTGATCAGGGTTTGGGAACAAGACCAACCCATAGATGAGAAGATCCATGATCTCCTCAAAAGCTTGCAGATCTAGAGAATTCCAGCAGTCTTGTGCCTTCTCAAATAGAAACTTTGCCAAGAAACCCTTGACACCACTTCTGGTTTCCCAATGACCTTTGACATCAGATGGTTGCAAGTGTAGAGCTTGAGCAACATCTTCAGGCTTTGGATCTCTTTCTGTACCGTTGTAGAGTAGTTGATGGAGAATAGGAATCATCAGGAGTTGAGAAAATTCCTCCAAAGTAGGCACTAACTAGTAATCAGGAAATGTGAAGCAGTGATGTAGGGGGTCAAAGAACTGGAAGATAACTTTCACCATGTCTTCCTCTATGTTGGAGTTGACCAAGTTGAGAAGTCTACCATGTCTTTAGTGAAGGGAGAATTTTCTGGAATCTTGGAAGCAAGCTCCTTGAGTTGAGGAGGGATTCTCACAAGGTTGACCTGAATAGTTTTCCGGCGGAGTGAATCCATTACCTACAAAACAGGAACAAAGATGAAGATCCAAACCCTTGAAATAGTTAGTGGATGCAAATGATGCTTCATGATGTTCATGATGTATGCACAAGTATATGTACAAACAAATCACACAAGCTCCTAGTTTCAGGCTTGCATGGGGTTTCATAGGTAAGTACCCTCTTGAAGTTTAGTCGGCTCAACCTGTCCTATAAATAGTAACTGGGTTCTAAGGAGCTCAATATCACTGGATTATTTTTTGTGTTCATTGTTTCAGTTTAGCCACTTTACTGGCGACCGAAATATTCCAAGAAAACAACCCTTAATGAGTGTAGTATCGAGTATCTAACAACTTCGGACTGCACTAAAGCCGGTCATCTCACTACTCCTAATAAGGCCAAGATGGTCAAGTAAAGGTTCTAAAAGTCCATTAGTGCTTCATGACATCACTCAGGGGCCCTGTATTCTCTTTGATTGACTCAAAGGCTACCGGTACCACAAATATGTCGCACTAATATAGTTATTGCTTTAACCATGTCGGTATACCCCGCACAGTTTCCACAATGTATTGCTATTTACCTATGAATGTTTCCTAAATCCGGGTAGAGGATTTCAAACCCAAACAATAGAACCAAATGTAAAGCAATCAAGGCAAACAAGATAAGAATGTAAAGGTGATCTAAACACTAAGGTAACCCCAGTTTTTAGCAATTCCCCAACAGAGTCGCCAGTTCTGTGATACGGTGGGAGAACTGACTTGAGGTTTTGCGTTTGTGTTCGCAAATGTTTCGGTTTAGCAAGAGTCGCCACCGAATTTTTATTTTATCCAAAGGAAAGGTCAAAAAGCACAGGAAAGACCTTTGAGATGTTTTCTTGGGTTCGGGGGGTAGATTATGAAAAGGGAAGGTGCTAGCACCCTTTTCATCCATGGTTTTTCATGGGCTCTTAGTTACTTGTTTAGATCATTTGCTTTTGCTTTTCAATTGTTTGAAATGGTGCTTTTGTGTGTGGTTTTGAAAATATTTTGAAAAGAGGCCATTGTCTAGGCAACCTTTGTAATGATTCTTGTTTGAATATATACAAAGGTGTTTGTCTTTTGAAAAATGTTTCAATGTTTGAAAGTTTGTATTTGGGAAATGTTTTGAAATTGTGTGTTTTGAAATTAGCAAGGATGTTTAGCAAGTTGATCAAGTAACTAGGAGTTGTCTACCCTACTCAAAGATCTTTCCTACACATTTTTAACCCTTTGACATTGTTGTTTTACCATTGTATTTGGTAAACAACCTTGTGTTTGTATGTTAAACGGGACGGGCGCGGGTCATCGTATGGCCATGATAACAATATTGCCAAGTATCTTAGCAAGTTTTTTGAGGGACTAGATCATTTTTGTATAGGAAACCAATATAGCGTCATCGAGGGACTATGATCTTTTGTTTTTGTTTTGTTTTTCCAAGACACCTAGCATGCATACCACGGCCACTTTTAAGGCAACAAGTGGATGAAACCCTGGGGGTGCTTGTGTGCATTGTGTTGTCATTTTCATGCATTTTTGTCTTGTGTTAGTCAAGCTATTTGTTTGATTTTTTGTCATTTGCATACAAACCCTAATCTTTCTATCATGGCATATTTGAAAGCAATAAAGTGCGTAAAAGTAAATCTACAACTATTACAACATTGATATGGGGAGGGGGATACAAGTTTGAATAGGGGATATTTTTGCACAAAATAAAACCCTAAAACTATTACAACCATATTGAATTTATTGTACAAATAATAAATTGACAAATATTTAAATATGCAATTAAATATGAATATGCAAAAAAAAAATTGTATTATTTTTATGTATGTAAAAATAAATTATTTAATGTATCAAAAATAAGAAAAAAGATTATTTTTGGAAAGGGTAAAAACCCTAATTTTTGGTTTAAGAAAATATTTGTATTATAATTATTTATTTATGTACAAGAAAATAAAATAAAATATATATAAAATGTTTTAAAAAAATATGTATGATAATATTATTTTTAATTGTATAATATAATAAAATAAAATGTATAAGTATTTTAGAATTATTTGCAATTTATTTAAGAAAAATAAAATATATATTATTAGTAAACTATTTTTATGCCCAAAAAATATATAAAAATAATAAAATAAAAATGTAAAAATTAAGAAAACATTTTTAGTGATTTTTTATATTTAGAAAAAAATAATAAAAGTCAGAAATGAAAAAAGAAATCGAAAAATATACAAAAATAATCAAAAGGGTCAAGGGGGTATAAACAGCAAGCTAAGGGGTGCAAATAGCCAGGCAAAGTCAAGCCCAACCCACATTAATCTTTGTCCCTGACCTTGTGAAACAGAAAAACGCGCGCCAATGGTTCAAACTCGTATCTCCTGAATTTGTGCTTAAAAACAAAAACTTGCAACATGAAAGTTATAAAACACGATCATACGATTCTAACCATATAAAAAACTTAATCTAACTCTCAAAGAACAGAGAGAATTTCTCTGGCCCTAATTTCTAACCTAGTTTTTTCAGAAAGTTCATCATTCAAATTCTCCCAGCTCAGTTAACTTAAATGAATTCTATACATATGTACAGCTCAAGGGCAATGAGGACTACATTTTTTATTCACAAACCTAAGCCTAATGATTCCTAAATAGAGAGATGGAAGTTTGAACTTTACCTGTTTCAGTCATGCTCGAGTATGGCAATGTAGGGGTTGTGAGTGAGGCCTGAGATACTTGTGAGCTTGCTTGAAGTTCCTTTGAGCTTTCCCAATGCTTAGCCTTCTTTGAAATAGCTTGAATATGCTTGTAGAACTCAAACTGCAAAATCAGAATTTGAAAATGGTGAAGTGTGTAAATGGAGTTACAGTGACTTGGGAATGGTTGGGATAGTTTAGGTATGTTGTATGGAGTGTGTTGGAACTGGTTGCAAGCAAAACACACAAGTGGATTATGATTTGGCTTATGATTTGCAGATTCTGCCCTATTTTGGCAGAAAATGGGGTTTTTGGTATACAAGGGTGTTTGAGAGGTTGCTAGCTCGTGTTTCTGGCTTAGTATAATGTGTTCAAGTTGTTTGAAATGTTTACAAACATTGGTTTTATCAGATTGCCAAGTTATGTGGTTTTTGCAAGTTGACTTGGTTTTGAAGTAAAAGGTGATTTTGACAATGCTATGGCCTGTACAGGCTAGCTTCAAGCATGCTGATAGTTGGTGTACTTTCCCTGATCTTTGTGGATGTGGTTTTCTGCAAAAGATTAAGTCTAATGCTCAAGACAAACAAAAGTGCAAAAGTTGTGCTTTATGTAAATGGCATTGTTGCCTTTTTGCCAAAAATGGATTAATTCAATGTGTAATCTTCTAAAGCTCAGAACAAAGCCTTAATCCATTGTGTTTGTATTAAATTTTTGAGTGTGGAAGGGTTTAAGTACCTGTAAACAAGTACAAGCAAGGTTGGACAAAATTTGCAACTTGTATCAATATGAAAAATGCCATGGACAAAAGTGAGAAATGGCCATTTTCTTTTCTTCGATTCTCCCTAACCATAAATGCTTTTAGAGAGTTCTTGGACATTTTGGAAAGCTTGTATCATTCTCTACAATCCATATTTGAAATGAATTTTGAGATTCCACTTGAAACTATATGAAAAATTTCCATGAAGATAGGTCAAAATCCTGCCTAAACTAGGGCAAAATTTCACTAAGTTAAAAGTTTCATGGACCCTTGTTCACAAAATCATAACTTGAGATCCAAGCATCTTTTGGGAAAACTTTGCGAATGAAAGTTGTATATTTTGTGGAGGACTACAACTTTCATGTTGTAAGTTTTGTATGAATCCAATTGCATCATGGTGAAAAAGTTGGGAAAAGTTGGGAAAAAATAAGAAATTTTCATAACTTAAAAAATTTCTAAGTTATGAAAATTTTCCATTTTAAACCATAACTTTTAAAATTAGGTTTCTTGGTGAACAAGTTTCATGTTTTGACATATCTTGATGAAAAATGACCCTTGGCACTTGATTTTGACCAAAAAGTCAAAGTTTGACTTTTCAGTGTATAGTTGATTTTTGATCAGTTCACTGGAAAATTCATCTGTCAATCCAATGCATTTGAGATCTTTTGAACCTTGTGATTAGGTCAAGATGATGCCATTGAGTCCTTGAATCCATGCTTGAACCCAATTTTCCATTGGCTAGGTGAAAAATCAGAAATTACCCTTCTGCAGTCAAATCCCTAAAAATGACCATTTTTCCCTTTTGAAGATCTGATCAAATTTCTTGAAGAGTTGTGGTCCAAACTTGATCAAATGGTTCATATGAGTCTATAGTGTTGATGTGGATCAAAAATTATGAGGTTTTACTATAAATTGGCCACAGTTGACTTTTTCCCCAATACAACTGATTTTTAGGTCAACTGTCCAATTGACTGGGCAAAAATTTGATTCAAGGCTTGAAACTTGGTATGAGCAATCTTATAAGTCCAACATGAAGTATGAAAGTCATATGGGGCATTAGAAGTCCAAAATTCCTTGTGAAAACTCAAACTCTAATTTTAGGTCAACAATGCAAGGAGATGTCTTGAGCAGAGCAAACCCTAGCTTGGTCTTGAGTTCAAAGAGTCTTGTGAGGGGAAATCTTGATAAAATGAGAGGGAAAATTTTGGGGTACAACACTCGTCCCTGATGAGTATCTCAATTACATCTTTGAGGTGGATGAAGTCGTCAGTGTTGTGCATGTGGCTCTTGTGGAACTTGAAATATTTGCTCTTATACGTCTAGGCTTGGACGATGTTTGACGGGGAAAGCGTACCCCGGCTTGCTTGAATTCAGAATTAGAGCATTCTGTCAGAATACGCCCGCGAAAGGAGTTGAGGGGGTGTAGTCATGAAATCGACCAGCTGGGCCCCAATAGTCTTTGGAGTCTCAGAACTTCTCTTCCCATTTCTTCTCTCCTCGACAGGATGTCCAGGGCTCATCATTCTTCGAGACCTTGGCATTCTCCCTGTGTTGTGAGTTCCTTGCATTGTTTGCTGCCTCTTTCTCTTCGTACTGGATGTACACTTGGGCTTTAAGTAGGAGGGAGTCAAGCGTAGCCAGAGTCACGATGCCAACAGCTTTGGCGAAGTCACTGCGGGGACGAAGCCCGCACTCAAAGAGATATTTTTTCATGTTGTCAGTCGTTGAGACCTGCACGGCTTCCTTGTTGAAGTGCTCTATGTAAGTCCGAAGAGACTCATCTCTTCCTTGGATGATTTCTTCTAGTGATTCTTCTGACTTAGGATGTCGGCGAGAGGATGTGAAATGCCTCGATAACATCTTCCCTAACTGCTTCCAAGAAGTGATAGATTCGTTTGGAAGATTTTTGTACCAATACATGGCACCTTTCCCCAGGGTAGCCGAGAACAACCTATACTTGATGGCGCCCCTGACTCCTCAGTAGTCGAGCATGGTGTCAATGTTTTCTATATGTTCATCAGAATCAGTTGTACCGTCATATGTTCTCAGTGGGGGTGGCTTCTCCAGGCCGACTGGGAGCTGGGTCTTTGTAATCTCTCTTGATAACAGGTCATGAGACTCATCATCGTTGTTTCCTTCAGAAGATGGAGGCGGGGAATGGTGGTTCCTTCCTCAACGGGCATCATTATCCCGTCGGGGAGAAGGGCTTCTTTGCTGCTGCATGGGCTTGGGCGACGGTGTTCGTGGTCAAGTCGGTGGTCACTCTCCGTCTTCTTGGAAGAAGGGGAGCCTTGATCTTTCTTGGAAGGTGTGCGGTCGTGTTTCTTGAGGAAAGAAATGTCATTCTTATCCCTTTTGATTGGACAACCACTCCTGGGTAGGGATAGTCTGGGGAGTCATATCGTCGATGCCTCAGAGGAGGATACTTTGACTGCTTCTTCTCCCATGCCCATATCCTCTTGCTCTGCTGCAGGATAAGGGCATTAGTTTGGTTGAGGGAAGCGAGCAATGCTGCCATGGCCGGGTCAGCATTCTGATGAATGGGAATTGGTTTCCGAATCTATGGAAGTTCCTCGGTAGGGTTCTTGGGACGCTGCTCGTCCAATATCTGTTGGTCGTTGCACCGTCTATCTCTGACATCAAAATCATCCTCGAGGTGAGGATGCTCTTGGCTTCCGTCGGTCTTGTGGTCCTGAGAGAGTACAGTCTTTCTAGATAGGTGATGATCATCATGGCCGGCCATGATTGAAGAATTAGAGGTATCTTTGGTCTTCAGTTTTACGGGGAAAGAAAACAGGGAAGATGGTTTCCCACAGACGGTGCCATTGATCTTATCGGTTGATCAGAACCTGCAAATGGGCCAAAGGATGATATCTGGCTTGCTGGAAAGTTGAGCAGAAAAGGGGGGGTTGTACCTGCAAGGAACTCTGATGATTAAGTAAGAATGGGTGCAAAGAGATACAAGCAGAATATTAGGGTTTAAGGTTTGAATATTAGATACCTGGCCCTCACATATGTGAGGGTTTATATAATGCCCCCGACGCTTGGCCATTGATTCCTATTTTTGGGCCTAGATATGCGGGTCCGTAAAATAGGTGACTTCCAGGACACAGTCAAAACGGGTAGAAGTACCCGTAATTAGCTATTTGTTCTGAGGAGAATGCAAATTACGGGCAAAGTGGCATTCTGGATGTTTCCTGGTTGTCTGCTTGACTCGTGTCAGCCAGATGGAGAGATAGCTGATGGCTTGGTCAAGTGTGCGTACTGGGCATCGATGGTCACACTTCTTAGGGTGTGGTCGGCCAGGGATACTGGACCAGTGTTATTGGGTCGTGCCAAGGGTAGAAGAAGATTGGGCCAATTCTAGCTATTAGGCCAATCCATAACAGTAGTATTTATATTAGTCAGAAGTATAGCTTCTAAGGGTGTGTCTCAGAAGTATGTTTATATTTTGGGGTCCTAGTTTGTTTTGTTAACTCAGCTATTAAGCATAGTATTTTGTTAGTTCCTACGGGGAAGTTTATTTTATGTATTTAAACAAGTTTGTAACAAGGGTTTTGTAGTAGAGAGTAAGTTGTGAATATAGAATTTCTTCCTTAACAAGTTTGTTGTAGCCGCTTTTCTTTCTCTCTCTCTCATCTTTATCTTGTGCACCAACAATTGGTATCTAGAGATCTAGTTCGGTTAACAGGGAAACACGGGTGTACATGAGGCGTGTGTAATTGATTTTGGTTTTCTTGAATTTGTGTTGAATTCACGAATGGAATCGCAGCAGAATTGCATTTCTTGATTTTGTGGGGTTGGGAAACAGGAGTGTTTGGTGAGATCTGTTTGAGTTTTAGTGCATAAGAAAAATATGAGTGGAAGTATTTTGAATACAAAACTTCTGGTGTTTGATCGAAAGAATTAGAATCGATGGATGATTCAAATGTGTGTGTTATTCGGTGCTCAAGATGTTCTTGATCTTGTTACCTAAGAATACATTCTAGTTGCAGCAGATACGATAGAAGAACAGAGAACTGTACATAGAGATACGAGGAAGAAATGTCATAAAGTGTTGTTCTACATCCATTAATGTTTGGATGCGAATGTGTTCTAGAAAATCATTGATTCAACGACAGTGAAGGTTGCGTGGGATATACTGACACAATGCAACGATGGTGATGCATCAATGAATAATATGAAGCTTTAATTCCTATGTAAACAGTATGAGAATCTCAACATGAAGAACAATAAGAAGGTACCATATTATATCTTTAGAGTGATTCTGATCACAAATGAGATGAAATCGTGTGGAGAAAAACTTTCTGAACAAGTAATCATTGAGAAGATATTAAGGTCTCTTACTCCTCAATTTGATTACATTGTTGTGGCAATTGAACATTCTAAAGATCTGAGAAATGTGAGAATTGAAGAGTTGCAAAGAAGTTTAGAGGCATAAGAGTTATGTCTGACCGAGAGAACTTATGAAAGAGAGGTTGAGCATGCTATGAAAGCTTCTTTTGTCAATAAATACCAGAAGCATTCTTGGTCAGAAGCCAAGAAGAGACATGGTGGTAGTTCTCAGAAGTCAGAAACCTACAACTCTGATGATAAAAAGTATCATAAGGAAAGGGAAAAGTTTGACAAGAAGAAGGTTCAATGTTACTGTTGCAAGCTGTTTTGCCACTTTGCTAAAGATTGTTGGTCAAACAAGGGAAGAAAATCAGAAGAAGCAAATATAGTCATAAGAGATTTTTATGATGAACTTGTGCTATTAATGGCTTATGAGTCTGATGGTAAGTATTTGGTAGACTGGTAGTATATAGACATTGGCTGCTCAAATTACTTAACTGGAAACAAACAATGGCCGGTTGATTTTGACTCCAGAAGGAGAACAAAGATCAGATGTGCTGATGTATTGTACCCCAAAATTTGCCCTCCCTTTTTGAAGACAATTTATTCAAGACACCTCATCATGCTCTTAGAATTCTCAACTACTCAAGGTGGGACCATACAAACCCTCATCCTAAGAAGTTTACCTACAACTAGGGTTTCACTTTTCTCAAGGAAAATTGAGCTAGCAATGCCTCAAATGGATTCCATAGTTTCTCACATGTCTCTAAGAATGCTCATGCAAAATCTCAAGTCTTGCATCACAAGTTTGCCCAGTCAATGGCTCAAATAATTGAAAATCAATTGTATTGGACAAAAAGTCAATTGTGGTCAACATACAGTCAAACTTCAATATTTTTGGTCAAACATCAAGATTTTGAAGTCACATTCATCATTTAATCAAGAGTTGATCATGATTCATCAAGAAAACTCTCAATTCACTAAAAGTCAAAAGTTACTAAATTAGGATTTTCTTAAGGAGAAGTCAATTGAACTTTTACCAAGCATAACTTTCACATGCTTCATCGGGTTTTTTCTCAACTAAATATCATTTTAAAGGAAATTCAATTCTCTACATTTTTGTCTCTCTAAGCTCAAGTTCAAAAATGCTTCATTTGAGAGATATGGGCCAAAACATTATAGGTCAGTTCAAAAGTCAACAAAAAGACACTTTATGTCAAAGCAATTTACATCAAGATAAAGTCTTCAAATGAAAAAATTATTAACATAGAGATTGCATGGGACATCTGAGCTTTCCAAAAATCAAAAATCACCTTCATGTGATAAAAATTGTGAGAGTTATGATTGGTGAAAGTTGAGCACTTTTGAGAAAATGCATGAAACCACAATTGAATAATTTTGGAGTGTTGGACTAATGGGCCTAACTTTTGAGATTTAAACATGTTTATAACATGTTAGAGAACCTCCAAATCCACTCACATATTTTATATGATTTTTATTTCTTTTATTTGAATTTTATTCATTTAAATTCAAAATAAATTAAATAAAATACAAGATTAATGGATTAAGGCGCAAGGCTTTTGTTTTGAATCAGAATTGAGGCCCAAGATCACATATCCAACCTGCCAAAACCGTGTGAGGTCTAATAGGGCAAGAATCTCCAAATATGGAAACTTGAAAAAAACATTTTTATTCTTGATTGATTTGGCCATGATTACATAAGATCATTTCCATGTTTGTTAACCTATTTCTTCCTCTATATAAACCCAACACATGCATACCTAAAGGACGCGGTTTGCTGCCTCCAAAGAAAGCCTCGAGAAATCACAAAAATTCAAGAAAAAGTGTGCAATCGGATTCCAAGTTCCAAGCAATTTCAATCCAAACCAAAGCCAGCAATCGCTCCCTGAGGATCAACGGAGTTGATCCAAGTCATTTCCTAATCAATTCCACGTCCAAAACAGCCATATCATCATCACCGGTTGAGGTATAAAAGTCAAACTTGAAACTTTTATCCAAAGCATTTTCATTACCGTGTAGCATTTGATTTGTGTTCTAATGATTGTAAGGAACAAATCTAGGAAATCTTCTGAAAGAATGAAGGCCTGGATCGTGAGATGCCATTGTTAGGGAATAATTTGAGTTTGCGTTTGAATCTCATGATACACTAACCTTTTGCTTGTTTTGAGTACAGATTCGAGTTCAGGACGAAATTTTGTATAAGATAGGGCCTTTTGTTTGTTATGAATCTTCCATTTTTGCAGGTTTTAAAAAGGGATCACCGAAGAAGATGACCAGAGCTAGGGATCTGGCACCACTCCAATTTCAATTCTTTTTTAATATTATAATGCTTGATTCATGTTTTAGTAACAAAAGAGCAGCACAACGCGAATGGTTGGAGGAAGAACTTGTGACATAAGAGGCGTGGGTTCGATCCCAACGTTTGCAATTGTTTTTTATTTTTACAAATTAACGCACAGGTTCATAATATATTGGTTGAATCCTATTCCATTTTACAAATGCAACACAGCTCAGTTGGCAAGCAGGCGCGCTGGTGATCGGGGGGGCGTGGGTTCAACACCCACCCCATACAGTCTTTTTTGCCCTTATTTCACTAACCCTAATTTTCTTCATTTTTCTTAATTATTTTTAATCAATTATTAACAAACCTTAATTCCTTTTTTTCAAAACTATAACAAATTAGAATTAGGTCCTTTTTAATCAATAATTAACATTGACATTTTTTTATTAATTAAATTAGGTTAATTAATATTTTCTTAATATCAAAACTAATTAAACTTATGATTTTATTTATTAATTAACACTTAAATTATTTTCATAAAAAAAACACCAAAAATATGAATTTAGATTTTTAGGGCCTTTTAACTTATGTTCTTTTTCAACATTTTCTTATTCCTTTGCTATTTATCTTTCTTAGATAATTGTACAGGTTGCACAGTTTAATGTAATAGCTTAGTGTTTAATTACTCGCAAAGTATTATTAATATTGTAATTGCCCTGAAGCCATGTAATAGTCCTAGGGCTTTATTTTCGCGCTTGCATTTTATACACCTGTATACATAACTGTTAGATGCATGCTAATAGGGTTTGTATGGAAAGACAAAAACAAACGTTAGAAAACCTTAACTCAAGATAGTATAATTGAACCGAACACACTTATCACACTCACACCTCTAGGGTAACCTCTATTTGTTTCCTTCAAATAAATGGTCATGTCCCCTGAAAGTATGGATGCTTTAGCAAAACACCCTCGAATAAAAGATTATAGTCCATTGATGACCCTTCGATGATGCCTATTAAAAACGATCTAGTCCCTTACGAAATTGCTAAAATATCCTTACGTGTTGCCTTCGATGACCATACGATGACCCTTCGCTTGTCCCTTCACATCCAATAAATAAGGCTACCTACTAACTAATGGTATGCATAGCACTATCACTAAAGGAGAAGGAAAAGAATAAGAATGCCCTTGAATGGGTAAGAAACTTTTAATCGCTTGCTCACAAACTTTTCTAAAAAAAACATTTCTCACATCATACTTTTCAAACAAAATATTTTTCAAACGCTTTGTATACATTCTTGAGGACCGATACAAGAATTATTACAAAGTCATCCTTACATTGGCATTTCAAAATATTTTCAAAAACACACGCAAAAAAGCAAGTTTTCAAAAGTGAGCTAAGCGATTAAGAGCCCGTAGATAACTACAAATGAAAAGGGTGCTAACACCTTCCCTTTTCATAACTTACCCCCCAAACTCAAAATCTATCAAAGGTCTTTCCTGTTCTTTTCACCTTTCCTCATTAGATAAAAGAAAAGCCGGTGGCGACTCTTTCTATCTGCAACATTTGTTATAAAATGTCAAACAAGTCAGTTCTCCCACCGTATTATAGAACTAGCGACTCTGCTGGGGAATATTAAAAAAAAAGGGGTTACCTTAGAGTTTAGATCACTTTATTTGCTTTATTTGTTTGCATTGTTTGCTTTACTTTAAGGGTTGCTTTGGTTTATTTACTTGCAAGATCCTACAGCCGGATCTAGGGATACCTTAGGTAAGTAGCAATAGATCATGGAAATTGTACGGCATAGACCGATATGGTTGAAATGATGGCTATGTTAGTGTGACACTTTGGTTTGTACTGATGTTCCTTGAGTCAGTCGAGGATAACATTAGGCTACGGCATGGTGTCATTAAACACTAACTAACCTTTAGAACCTTAATTGATCCATCTTGGCCATTAGAAGGTAGTGAGATGGTTGGCTTTGGTGCAGTCCAAGGTTGGTTGATACTAGAAACTACACTCATTGAGATTTGACTTTCGGGATATTTTGGTGGCAAGTCTGTTGTCGTGCTAAAATAAAACCTGCGAGAAAGATCGGTGATATGGGATTCCTAGAACCCAATTACTATTTTAGATAGGTTAAGCCAACTTAACATCAATAGAGAAGAGTACTTACCTATGGACCTCATGCAAGGCTTTAAATCTAAGGCTCTTGTGTGATTTTTTTGTGTTTGCTACTTGTTTAAACATGGCATCATAACATCATATCATCATGACACGGCATTTTTACTAACCATTTCAAGGATCTTAGGGACCTTTGGTACGGGATTATCATAAGCCAAATTTATAACAAGGGGCAAGAGGATTTATTTTCCTCTAGCTAGATGCTGTCAATATCAAAGTACACTCTCTTGAGTCAGAGGCTAGGACCCACTTGACATGGTGAGCTTGATTCTTATGGAAGGACATCCAAAGCTGAAAATCTGAAGTTCTTTAGAGAAAATTGAAGCCAGACTCAACTTCTAACATTTCAATTTTTATTAATCCCGAGAGATACTTGAAAACATTGCATATGCATCTACATGTCATACATATCATTCCAAAACAGGTTTCTAAGACAGGTTTCTCATCTTCTTGTTGTTTAGTTCAGCAGAAAAGATGGCTCTTGAATAAACAGTCAAAGATCTTCAGGCTCAGAATGCTCAGTTCCAGCAGATGTTCCTGAACTTAGCCAAGGGGAAAGAAGAACTGAAGGCGCTCAAAGCTAAGAAGAAGAAGAAGACAAAGAATCCAACTGGCATCTTTAACATGGGTAGAAGGCTCAAAGGTCCGGTCAAGCGAGCTCTAGATTTTAATATCCCATTGGATGAAGATAACAACCAGGAGGAAGATGGTAAAAGTGTTAAGGCTAAGGAAAATGATAACTAGGGTTCTAACAAAGGTTCTGATGAAGAGGAAGAAGATTATTTGCATGAACAATATCCCCATACTGGCGAGAAATACAAGTAGCTAGAAGAGCATTTGAATGCTACGGAAATCCAGAAAGTGCATGGTTAGATTTTGAAGATTTGGGTTTAGTATCAGGAGTTGTCATCGCTCGAAAGTTCAAGGTTCCCGCTTTTGCAAAGTATGATGATGTTTCTTTCCCAAAGCTTCATTTGAGGGCATATGTATGGAAGATTCAACCACACACTGCTGACAGGAAGTTATGGGTGCATTTCTTTCAAGAGAGCCTGTCTGGAATACAATTGGAATGGTTCTATCAACTGGAAGGGACCAATATCCGTACTTGGAAATATTTGGTTGCTGCTTTCTATAAGAAATACCAGTATAATGTTGATCTTGCACCAACACGCGTGTAACTATAGAGTATGACCATGGGCCCTAACAAAGGCTTTAAAAAGTATGCCTAGAAGTGGAGAGATCTAGCAGGAAGAATTCAACCTCCCTTGTCCGATAGGGAATTGGTTGACATGTTTATGGGAACTTTGATAGGTCATTTCTTCAATCATCTGATCGAAAGCTCTTCAGCTGGGTTCACTGAGTTTATATTAATAGGGGAACATGTTGAAGGTGGAATTAGAAGCGGAAAAATTCAGGTGGCTGCATCCTCAAGTATTGCGAAGAAGTCATTCAACAGAAAAAAGAAAAGCTAATGATGTGTATGGCCAAAAAGGTCCTAGTAAAAGTGTCCGCCATCAATATGTAAGGGGAGTAATGATTTCAAATCTCGCACCAACGCAACATCAACAACAAAACAATCATTGTAGGCATGTCACACCCAGGAGACAGTTCACAAGAATTAACATGCCATTGTCTCAAGCATTGCAACACATGTTGAAGGCGGGGATGATTACACTAAAGGATCCTACTTAGAATTCCAACACTACTTCTCCCAGTTATAATCCCAATGCAAGGTATGCATATCACTCCAACAGTCTTGGGCATGACACTAACAATTGTTGGGCTTTGAAGAATAATATCCAATACATGATTGACGCTAAGGAGATTGAATTTGATCCTCCTGAGACTCCTAATGTGACCAATGCACCTATTCCTAATCACGACAAGGGCATTAATGCTATTGATGATGTTTCTTATTTTTCTACTGTGAATCACTTGGCCACTCCTCTGATGGTTGTTAAGAAGAAGTTGTTGCAAGCTAGTTTATTTTTGGGTTTCATTGAAAGGTGTTACTGTTATGCGGCCCAATCCAATGGTTGTGCACTATTGAAAGAAGGTGTTCAGCATTTGATGGATAACCATATAATTCTATTTGATAAGACTCCTTCTATGGAGAATTTGTTGCAATACTTGAAGCTTGAAGATGTATCTATAATTTCCGAAACTCATATAAGGATCAATTCCAAGGGCCATGTGAAGATTATTGTTGAATCTAGAGTTTCTCCTCTGATCATTACCGCGCCTGGGCCAATTTCATATTCCTCTAACAAGGCTATCCCTTGGAATTATGTAGCTTATGTCTACTACCATGGCGTCAAGCAAGAACCATGGACTGTTGAAGAGAAAAATATTGAGGTTACTGATCCCGATGTTGGAAATATTATGGGAACTAGTAAAGTTACCATAAGTGGAAGGGTTTTCTCCCTAGAGATCTCTCCAAAGACTGTTACTACACCATTTCGTATTACTGCCCTTGAATCAACGACTGAGGCTCGAGGCAGAGAACAGATGACTGAGCCAACCCAGACTGAGGCACCTAAAGAGGTTACTATTGAAGATGCCTCCAAGCAAGAGATGGAGGAAGTGCTGAAAATTATTCGAAAGAGTGACTACAAGTTTGTTGAACAGCTAGGACAGACTCCCTCCAAGATATCTATGTTATCTTTGTTGTTGTGCTATAAAGACCATGCTCAGGCTTTGGCGAAGTTCTTGAAATCTGCTCATGTACCATAGGAAATCTCCGCTGATCAATTTGAAAATTATGTTGCTAGCCTGATAATCGATAATGGGCTAGACTTTTCTGACACTGACTTGAATCCCGCAAGAAGGAACCATAACAACGTCCTGCATGTCTCTTTTGAGTGTAGGGGAACTACCTTAGCTCAAGTGTTTATTGACACGGGTTCCTCATTGAATATCTTACCAAAGAGTGCTCTAGACAGGCTTGACTGTGAAGGGGATGGCCAAAACCCAGTTATATTATGGTGAAATCCTTTGACGGTTCAAAAAGAATGGTGCACGCAGAAGTTGATCTTCCAATCAAAGTGGATTCTCAGGTTTTCGATTCTACCTTCTATGTGATGGACATTCATCCATCCTATTCATGTCTACTTGGAAGCCCTTGGATTCATGGGGTAGGCGTTGTTACTTCTACTTTACACCAAAAGTTGAAATATCCCGTGAAAGGATAAATTGTTACAGTTTATGGTGAAGAAGAATACATGGTGAGCCATTTGAACTCCTTCAAGTATGTTGAGATGGAAGGTGAATTCATCGAGACTCCCTGCCAGACCTTTGAAGTTGTTCCACATGAAACTCCTGTTACTAAAGACACTTTTTCTAATCCTAAAACTACTAAGGTTCCACCAAGAATGACTTCTCTGAAAGACGCTAGAGTTGTGATAGAAGAAGGTGGTTGCATTATTTGGGGTCAGATTCCCGACATTCCTTACAAGTCCAACAAATTTGGTTTGGGTTTCACCTCATAGGCTCAGAGGGTTGTTCGTCGTGCTCGTGCTGGGAGGCCACCATTCTGCATCAAAAACAATGGAGTCAATTTTATGGAAGATGCTGATACTGACTACGATATAGACAGTTAGATTTTCCCTACTATCGACAATAGACTCAACAATTGGAAAGCTGAAGACTTTATACCAATCTACTTTAGTCATGAGTAAATTCTATTTTTCTGTTTTCTTGCTTTCAGGTTTTGGTTATGTAATTTTAAACAATAACTTTAAACCTTGTGCCTTACCCGGGACACAACGGTCCATTTATAAGGGTTGTCATTTTTCATCCGCGTATTTTCATTTAATAAATCATTAGACGTTTGTATTCAAATTTTGCGCTCTTTTTCTTTCTTTTACTTTATTGCTTTCAAAATAGCTATGTGTTCTTACACACACCCATACAACAAATTTCAGATTCATATCCACCCTAGATCCCATTGACAATAATTATGTTATTGCCAATTATGACTTTGAAAATCTGATCTACCAAGTCGAGGATGAAGGTGAGGAAGATTGTGAAGTACCTGGAGAGCTTGCTAGGCTGTTAGTGCATGAAGAAAGAGCCATACAGCCGCATGAAGATCTAGTTGAGGTTGTGAACTTAGGCACTGAAGAGGATAAGAAAGAAGTCAAGACAGGTGCCAACCTAGAAGACAGCATCAAAAAGAGATTAATCCAGATGTTGTGTGACTATGTTGAGATCTTTGCTTGGTCGTACAAACACATGTCAGGTCTTGATACTAACATTGTGGTTCACCGTCTACTAATGAAGGAAGGTTTTCCTCTTATAAAACAGAAGGTTCATAATTTTCATACCGAGATGTCTGAAAAGATCAAAGTCGAGGTTATAAAGCAATTCAATGCAGGTTTCTTAGTTATTACATCATATCCTCAGTGGGTTGAAAATATGGTGCCAGTACCTAAGAAAGATGTCAAGGTGCGTATGTGTGTAGACAACAGGGATCTGAATAGGGCAATCCCCAAAGATGACTTTCCGTTTCTGCATATTGATGTTCTAGTTGACAACACCGCTCAGCATAAAGTATTTTCTTTCATGGACGGTTTCTCTGGTTATAATCAAATTAAGATGGCACCTAAAGACATGGAGAAGACTACCTTCGTCACACAGTGGGGCACTTTTTGTTACAAAGTTATTCCTTTTGGCCTGAAGAATGTCGGTGCAACATATCTGCGTGCTATGGTAGCTTTATTCCATGACATGATCCATCACGAGATAGAGGTTTATGTTGATGATATGATAGTCAGGTCCTAGACTGAAGAAGAACATCTCGACCACCTGCACAAGCTATTTGAGAGGTTAAAAAAGTACAAGTTGAGGTTGATTCCAAACAAGTGCACCTTTGGGGTACGATCCGGTAAACTCCTAGGTTTCGTCGTCAGTGGTAAAGATATTGAAGTTGATCCTGCCAAGGTTAAAGACATTCAAGAAATGCCAGATCCCCGTACTGAGAAGGAAATATGAGGTTTCCCGGGATGATTGAACTAGATTTCCATATTTATTTCCCATTTGACCGCTACTTGTGAGCCAATCTTCAAGTTGTTGAAGAAAGATCAAGTAGTGAAATGGAATGATGACTGTCATATAGCCTTCGAAAAAATCAAGGAGTACCTCCAGGAACCTCCGATTCTGATTCCACCGGTTGAAGGAAGACCTTTGATCATGTACCTGACAGTGTTAGAGAACTCAATGGGGTGTGAATTGGGGCAACATGACGAGTCTGGTCGAAAAGATCATGCAATATACTACCTTAGCAAAAAATTTACCAACTGTGAAACAAGATACTCACTACTCGAGAAAACTTGTTGCAATTTGGCATGGGCTGCTCACGAATAAGATAGTATATGTTGACTCATATTACTTTGTTGATCTCTAAGATGGATCAGATGAAATACATATTCGAGAAACCCGCTCTCTCCGGAAGAATAGCAAGATGGAAAATGGTCTTGCCAGAATATGACATTCAGTATACTACTCAGAAGGAAATCAAAGGAAGTGTATTGGCTGATCATTTGGCTCATCAAGTCGTAGATGACTATCAATCTATGAATTTCGAGTTCCCGGATGAGAATATTATGCTAGTTACAAATTATGAAGAACCTGGACCTTATGAAGGACCTGAACCAGAATCCCGATGGACTATGGTTTTTGATGGAGCTTCCAACGCACTAGGTAATGGAATTGGTGTTGTGATTATCTCTCTCAAGGGTTTCCATATGCCCTTCACCGCCATATAGTATTTTGACTGTACCAACAACATGGCAGAATACGAAACATCCAAATCTCATTCCTTATCAAGAACATGTGTTGACATTAATTTCGAACTTCAAGGAAATCACTTTTGAACATATTCCACGAGAAGAGAATCAATTGGCGTACGCATTAGCTACCATGTCATCTATGTTAAAAGTCATATGGGACAATGAATCTCCTCGAATTACTATTGAGAGAATAGATGAACCGGCACATTGCCACGAAGTTGATATTGATGGAGTAGAGGAAAATCCTTAGTACCACGAAGTAAAGAGATACCTCGAGACTCAATAGTATCCTGAAGGAGCATTTTTGTACCCCAAAATTTTCCCTCTCATTTCCTAAGACATTTCTCACAAAAGATCTCCAATTCTCAAAGATTCTCAAGACTTGATCAGACAAGCTCACCTCTTAAGCACTAAGACTACAAAATTAGGGTTTTGGTTTTCACAAGGAAATTTGGACTTATAATGCCTCAATTGACTTTCATGGTTCATTATAGGTCTCCAAGAATGTTCATACCAAGTTTCAAGTCTTGCATCTCAAAATTTCTCAGTCAATTGCTCAAATGACTGAAAATCAGCTATATTTGTTAAAAAGTCAACCATGGTCAAAACTACAGTCAAACTTCAAGATTTTGGCCAACATCAACATTTTGAAGTCATATGCATCAATTGAGCAATAGATTATCACAATTCCTCAAGAATAGCATCTAAATCATCAAAAGGGCAAAATGGTCAAAATTACGATTTTGATTGAGAATGACTGATCATTGACTTTTTACCTAGTACATGACTTAATGGTTTGAAGCATGATCTTTAGGATTCAAAAAAAATATCTTGACCTAATTTTATGGCTCAAATCATTTCTCAAGATCAATTAATTGATAGTTGAAATTTGATCAACTAATGAAAAAGTCAACTATCACACCAAAAGTTAAACTTTGACTTTTTGGTCAACATTGAGTTTCAAAGGTCAAGATTTATCAAGACATGCAAAAATATGAAGCTTAATCATCAAGAATAAAAAATTCAAGAAAAGTCCATAAAAAGTCAACATTCTTAAGACTTAGAAAATTTTCTAAGTGTTTTTAACCTTATAATTTCATTACTTCATGACAATTTTTCATCAAGATGCAAGATGATTCAAGGATAACTCTCAACGTGAAAGTTGTAGATCTTGATGAAATCTAAAACTTTGTATTAAGGGGTTCATGTCTAAATTCTTAGATTTGGAGATATAAGCCCATGAAGTCACGACCTTTAAGTTAAAACACTTAGTGAAAATTTTAACAAGTCTAGTCATAATTTTTGTCCCAACATTTTGGCAATTTTTCACATAGTTCCAAGATGATTTAGCCAAAATGACAAAAAGGAAAGTTGCAGATAATGTTTCAAGATTTCCAAAATGTCCAAGAACCTGAAGAGATCATGCTTGAGCTAAGAGAATCAAAGACAAGAAGTTGGGCATCCATTCTTGAATTACAAGTCATTTTGATGATGAACACATAATCCAATATTCATGCTATGTTGCATAATATTGCTTTGTAGGCCTTCTAACTTACAAATCTCACCATAATTAAGTGTTTACACAAACCTTTGAGCTATGATCCAAGTAATTAAGGCATTATCCAATCCATATTTCCATTTATGGCACAAAGGCAACATTATCATTCTTGAAAAGTTGCTTTAATAACAGAGTCAACTTGTCTTGAGCTTTGCACTTGTTTCTTCTGCACACACTTCATCCACAAGATCAGAGTAAACATGTTTAAAGCTTCTAGCCACCCTACAAGCTTTGTACCTTGCCTTGAAACCATGTTTGTCAAAGTTTGCTTCAAAACCAAGAAACCAAGCCATAACCCTACAACTTGCAAACCTGTTATCCTCAAGACCTCAAACCTTTTCCTATAAATAGAGATATTGTTTTATGAGCCAGAACACGAGTTTTCAAGCCCTCAAAATAACTTCATCGCACTCTTGAGCACAGATACAAGGGTTACCACGAAGTCAAACAAAAACTTTTCAAAACACACACAAGCAATTTCAAAATGAGAAAGTACCTAAGCCCATGGAAAACCATGGATAGAAAGGGTGCTAACACCTTTCCTTTCTATAATCTACCCCTCATACTCAGAAACATCTCGAAAAAGGTTTTTTCTATTCTTTTTCCTTTTCCTTTGTTGGATGAAATAAAAGTCGGTGGCGAATCTTACTTACCGCACATTTGCGAATACAAAACGCAAAACCAGTATTAAATTATTGGTTCTGCCACCGTATCACAGAAATGGTGACTCTGCTGGGGATTTAATAAGTGGGGTATACCTTAGGATTTAGGTCACTTCTAAAATTGCTTTCTTGTCTTTTGCTTTCCCTGCTTTATATTTAAGGGTTTTGTTGGGGTTATGTAGATCCTACACTCGGATCTGGGGACACCTTTTAAGTAAGTAGCAATAAACTGTGAGGGAACTGTGCGGGGTATACTGACACAGTTGAAGTAGTAGCTACATTGATGTGGCACTTTGGTTGGTACAGGTAACCCTTGAGTCAATCAAGAAGAGTACGGGGCCGCTGCGTGGTGTCATAAAGCATCATCTGACCTTAGAACCTTTAATTTCACAACTTGGCCAGTAGGATTTAGCGAGATGGCCGGATTTGGTGTATTCCCAAGGTCGACAGATACTCGATGATATACTCATTGAGGTTTAACTCTTGTGTTTTGTTTGGTTGCGAGTCAATCGCCTATTGAACGAAGCTTGGGGGAAAGATCGGTGATATTGAGATCCCTTAGAACCCAGATACAATTTATAGGATAGGTTGAACCAATCCAACTTCAAGAGGGTATGACCTTAAAACTCATGCAGGCCTTAAACCTAAGTACTTGGTGTGACTTGTTTCTTGCTTGCTATACATGTGATTTCTTAGCATAATCATGACATCATAAACATGGCATATCATACTAACCATTTCAAGGATTTTCTAGGGCTCATCTTTGCTTTGTCTTGTAGGACATGGCACCCGCCCGTAGGAACACTGTCCAGATTAACCTTGTGAAAGTGCCTCTCTAACTAAAGGAATTGGCATTAAGGATTCCTGAAAGCTCTCCCTTCACCGAGAAACATGGTCGGTTGCTCTACTTGGTCACTTCAAAACCTGATGAAGAATTGTTAAAAGTGTTATTTCAGTTCTTTGATCCTTTGCACCACTGCTTCACCTTCCCGGATTACCAGCTATTGCCTACTATGGAGGAATTTTCTCAGTTGTTGGGGGTACCTATTCTTGATCAGTTACCTTTCAACGGTACGGAAGAACATCCAAAGCCTGGGGAGATTGCTCGAGCTCTGTCCTTACAACGTTCGATGTAGTGACAAATTGGGAAACTAGGGGAAGTATCCAAGGAATCCTGATTAAATTTCTATTCGAGAAGGCTTAGTATTTTTGGGATACCCTGGATTTACAAGCTTTCAAAGAGGTACTGGAACTCCTCATCTACGGGATGGTACTTTTCCCTAATGCGTACCAACTCATAGATGTGAATACTATTAAGGTTTTTCTTTCCCATAATCCGGTGCCTACATTACTTAGGGATTTTCTACATTCTCTGCATGCTCGCACTCTAAAGAGAAGGAGGACCCTCCTGTGTTGCACTCCTCTATTGGCTAGGTGGTTTATTTCGCACCTACCCAAGTCTGTTTTGAAGAATGAGCAGGGTATGAAATGGTCTCATAGGATGAAGTCTGTTGTACCCCAAAATTTGCCCTCCCATATTTCTCAAAACATTTCAAGAAAGATCCCCATGTTGCTCAAGGTAGTCCAAGGGTTGGCCAGACAAGCTCTCTCCTAAGGCAGTCTACCTCAAATTAGGGTTTCATGTTGCATCAAGATACTTGAAGTACAAGTGATCCCAAATTCTCAACATTGTCCTAATATGTTCTCAAGATCATCCATGCCAAGTTTCAAGCCTTGCAGAGGAAGTTTGCCCAGTCAATTGCTCAAAAGCCTGAAAATCGACTGTGCTAGGGCAAAAGTCAATTGTGGCCTACATACAGTCAAACTTCAAGGTTTTTAGTAAAAATTCTTATTTTGAAGGATATTTCATCATTTGATCAAGGGTTGATCATGATTCATCAAGGATTGCTCATAATTCATCAAGACTCAAAAGTTGCTAAATTAGGGTTTTGTAGGAAAAGTCAACTCAACTTTGACCAAGCATAACTTTCTCATACTTTATGATAAATGACCCATCAAAAGATCATTTTGAAGAGGATGCAATTCTATACAATCCATCTTCAGCTCCCAAGTTCAAAATATGCACTCACAAGAAGTTATTAATTTGGACATTATAGGTCATTTTGGAAAGTCAACAAAAACACCTTTTTTGTAAAAGCTTCATACATGAGCATGGGATATCCAATTGAGATGAGACCAAAAGGGTTGCTTAGAGAACATCTCAATATTTCTAAAAACTTCAAGAACACCTCCAAAGAGTCAAAATTGACGAAGTTATGCATTGGTGAAGTTGACCTTTTTTGCAAAATTGCCAAAAGTCAACTATCCCTAAAACTTCAATTTTTGCCAAATGGGCCCAATCTTTTTCACTTGTTTTGAGTTGGAAACATAGTCCATGAGCTCTAGCCTTTGCCACTTGTCCATATCTTGTTTTTATTATTTATTTTGATTTTTATTTGAATTAATTCAATTTAAATCAAAACAAATCATATAAAATCCAAAATATTGAAAGAAAGAGATTTTATGCTTGTTTCAGGTTTCAATTACAGCTAGCAAGTATTCAAATTCGTGTGAAGGCATATGTGCACAAAAAGATTGGATTTAGGCCATTTTTGGAAAGTTTTAAAGGTGAATCAAATCAAATCAAAACTCATTGATGGAGGAAGATTGAGGCCAGGTTTTCAACCCTAATTCACTGCTCAATACATATAGAAGCGAGACAGACCTAAAAGAGGGGTTAGAAACAGGCGCAAAGGCAGAATCAAAACTGAAAAAAATCAAGAAAAGTGGTGAGTCGAATTTGTACTTAGAGGCATCCTCAAGACTCTTTGCTTATCCCAATCGGTTCCTGGGAGTCTCAGCAAGCTAAAGCAATCAAGAACCAAGCCTTTCCAGTCCTAAAAAGCTTTATAAGTCAGCCACGATATCTCACATTTCTTGAATTTGAATAGCATGATTTAGGCATTGTTAGGATGAATTAATCACATATTCTTGATCTATGAGACATATGCAAGCTTTCTGCATGATTTAATTGCATTTATATAGCTTGTATGGAGTTTCACCATTGTTAGGGTTTACGAGCTCAATTTGGGATTTATGTGTATAAGCAAAATTGGGCCATAAAAGGTCCACCAATGTAACCAGCAGGACCAGATGAATTCAACCATGGCTTTGTTTTTCATTTATCATGTTTGTGCTTGATTTTGAGAATGCACATGGCTATAGCTACGGACAAACGTCTGTAGGAAAAATGTTTCACTTTTACCAACGGATCCAAGGAAGGAGACGACTGCGTGGCATCCATCCATTGGCCCATTCAAACCTGGTGCGCGTTTTTTTGATTCTCCATTAATTCTTGCTTTTTTATATATTATTATTATTGTTCATCATATGTACAAACAGAAGAATATGGCCCAGTGGTAGCCAGGTTGGTGTTAATGCGTGGGAAGCTTGAGGTCAGGGATTCGACCCCTGCCTCCAACAATTGTATTTTTCTTGATTTATTTCAGGTTATCCAACGCACACACAAGCCTAAGGATCACCATACATCCTCCCAATCTAGGCAGCCAAGTGTCAGATGGCCAAATCTGATGGCCATCATCTTAGGGTGCATCATGAGCCACAGTTAACATGCAACATTGGATCCAAAAGGTCAACGTGGACCTCATCTTTTTGGGCCCAGATCTGACTGTTTGCACCCCCCAATTCTCAGGCCAAATTCTTTTTCTCTATTCTTTTATATATTTTATTTAACTTATTTAATTTATTTACTAACCAAAAATTAATTTTCTTTTTATCAAAAAATCACCAAAAATATTATTTTTCTATCCAATTATATTTAAGATTTTTATTTTTAGTAAAAAATTAATTAATTTAATTAGGTTTGATTAATTTAGAAAACTTTAATTATTTTGTAAATAACTTAAAAATAATTAGAGTAAATAGGTTTTATTACTAACTTAATTATATTTTATTTTTTTTCTAAAAATAACAAAAAAACCAAAAATAGGTCTTGTAATTATTTTTATTAATTAATTTAATCACTAATTAATTTGTACATTTAATTTTAAAACCTAATCTTTTTCTTAAAAAAAATATTTAAAAAAAAAACATTTTTCTTTTAATTAGGATAGAAGGGTCAACACCCTAGTTCGCATTCGATCTAATTTGTCATTGCACGCTTTATTTTATTTTTATCCCAATTATTATATCTGCTCACAGTTTGTAATAGTTTAATTAGGACGTTTATTTACTTTTAGCGCTTTATTTTCAAAGGGTTTGTTTTTGGCTATGTAAATACCCGAAGCCTTGTAATAGTATAGTTTAAATTCCGTAAATTATTAACTGTTAGATGTATGAATAATTAGGGTTTGCATGACAAGAATGTATGTTTAATTTTAAAACGGTTAGATAACCCTAATACGTGCAAAGATAAATAAACTGAAATTGAATCACTCGCACATACGCACTCCTAGGGTACACTCCCACTTGGTTGCCTTCGGTAAAACGGTCATTGAGTATAGGATGCTTTAGTGGTCGTCCTTTTGTCCAAAGATCATAGTTGCCTCGGAATGGTTGCCTCGGACATTGTTGCCTCGGATAAATGATCTAAGACTTTAGGGTTACTACTAAGACGTCCTAACAGTGCTTTAGTGATCGTACGTCCCTTTTCGAATTGACCCTCAAACTCCAACGACGATGCTACCTACTCACTAATAGTGGGATAGTGCTGTCTAAAGGAAACGAACATATAACGATTCTTTTTTAGAGTAGGTAGATTAGTTCTTAAGTACTTGCTCAATCAAAAACAAATTTTTTACACTTACACTCCTTTACAAACAAGTTTTTTTCAAAACACTTCATTACACTCTTGAAGACAGAAGCAAGAGTTAAATCGAAGTTAAAACAAAAACTTTTCAAAGCCCACAAACATAAAGAAAACAATTTTGAAAATGATGAGCAAGTACCTAAGAGCCCGTAGATAACTACGGATAGAAAGGGTGGTAATACCTTCCTTTTCTATAATCTACCCCCCATACTCAGAAATATCTCGAAAAAGGAATTTTTCTGTGCTTTTTTCCTTTCCTTTTTGGATAAAATAAAAGACGGTGACGACTCTTGCTTACTGCGACACTTTGCGAACACAAACGCAAAATGCAAACCAGCAATTCCTTAAAAAATAGGGAAACACGTCCCGGTTCTGACCGTATCACAGAACTGAAGACTCTGCTGGGGAATTTAATAAGTGGGGTGTACCTTAGGAATAGTTCATTATATTATTTTCAATTGTTTGATCTGTTTGCTTTATCTTTGTGGGCTTTGTATCAGAGTTACTATAGATCCTAACCCAGATCTGGGGACACCTTTTAGGTAAGTAGCAATAGACTGTGAGGGAACTGTACGGCGTAGACCGATACGGTTGAAGCAGTAGCTACGTTGGTGTGACATATTAGTTGGTATCGATATCCCTTATAGAGGAACAAGGAGAGTATGGGGCTACTAATGGGACATTAAGCATCAACTGACCTTAGAACCTATAATTGACCAACTTGGCCATAGAAAAGTAGCAGTATGCTACACTCATTAAGACCATACTCTCGTGATGATTCCGGCCGCAAGAAAAGGTTGCTAAATTGGAATTATGACCGATAGAGGATGGTCAGTGATATTGAGAACCTCTAGAACACGGTTACTATTACTAGGACAGGTTGAACCAACTAAACTGAAAGAGGATAGTACCTAGACTCCATGCCAGCCTGAAATTTAAGGGCTATTGTGTGACTTGTTTTCCCTTACCATGTTTGCTATCTGTGAATACTTGTGGTGTGTTTTTATCATGATATCATGCATCATGACATCGCATGCATATTTCATTAGACTAACCATTTCAAAGACTGAGGGGATTCATCTTTGTTCTGTTTTGCAGATCATGGCATATATGCGCAGAAATACCATTCGAATCAGCTTCGTACAGATCCCTTCTCAGCTTAGAGAGTTGGTTTCAAAGGTTCTTGATACTTCTTCCTTTGTCAGAAGACATGGTCATATCTTTGGTTTAGTCACTTCCAAGTTGGATGAGCAAATGATGAGTGTCTTGTTCCAGTTCTTTGACCCGTTGCATCACTGTTTCACCTTCCCGGACTATCAGTTGGTCCCTACTTTGGAGGAGTTTTCTGATTTACTTGGCATATCTATTCTAGAGCAGACACCATTTACAGGTTTGGAGATAGCTCCTAGGCCAGAGGATATTGCTTCAGCCCTCCATCTGACAATGGCTGATGTAGTATCTAACTGGGAGACTCGGAGTGGGATAAAAGGTTTCTTAGCTAAGTTCTTGGTTGATCAAGCTCAACGGTTTTGGGATAGTTTGTACTTTCAAGAATTTGAAGACATCCTGGCTCTTCTCATCTATGGCTTGGTTCTGTTCCCTAATTCAGATTCTTTTGTTGATGTAAACGCAGTTAAGATCTTCATGTCCCGTAACCCAGTGCCTACTCTCTTAGGTGATATTCTGCATGCTCTTTATACTCGTACTGTTCGAAAACGGGGAACTCTCATGTGCTGTGCACCGCTGCTGGCGAGGTGGTTTATTTCTCACCTCCCCAAATCTGTATTGAAGAATGATGAAGGTATGAGTTGGGCTTACACAATCATGTCCCTTGCTCATACGGACATCCTTTGGAGTACTAAAGACATGGAAAAAGTAGTTGTCATTGATCGGTGTGGGGAATACCCCAATGTTCCATTGCTTGGAATTAGAGGAGGGATAACATATAATCCTTGTTTGGCCTTACGACAGTTTGGACGAGCTCGAAGGGAAGGTCCTTATGAGTTTCTACTTCCGGACATTGTCTTTGACTTCATGGGGGATGTTGAGGGACATCGCGGCATATTTATACGAGCTTGGGATAGGGTGAACAGGTCTGATCCACATGAGCTAGGAATGAAGACTTCTTTCTCGATGCAACCATATCTTCAGTGGGTTCGAGCCCATGCTCAAAAGCCGGGGATGCCATACGAAGTCGTTTTGCCGGTGATTGTGGACTGTACTGATGAAGAAGGGGTTCCTTATACGGTCATCCATCCATACATGCCTACTGATATTGGGGCATTGAAGAGGTCTTGGATCCAGTTAAGGGAAGAAAGGGACACTTACAGAGAGAAGTATCATGAGCAGGAACGGAAGATCCTGAAGCTTACAAGGCAGCTGGAGACTGAAAGGACGATCAACGATTATGTCAGCACGAAAGGAAAATGACCATGGGAGTTCTAATGATTTTTATTGTTTCTAGTTTAGATTTTCTTTTCAGTATTTATTTTGTAACGCCTTAAAGGCATTTGTTAAACATTTGTTTCAAGTTTTAATCTAATAAAGTGTGTTTCATTTTGGTTTACAAATTTGAATCTCCCTAAGTCTTTGAAATCATTTCATATGCATTCCATTCCCATGCACCTCATTGCAGGTACCCTTACAGGTTTCTCATCTTCTTCGCTATTTATTTCAGCACAACATGTCTTCTGAAACATCTACTGATCAAGCCATCAAGGTTCTTCAAGCTCAGAATGCTCAGTTCCAGGAGATGTTCTTGAACTTGGCCAAGAGTCAGCAAGATTTGAAGACTCTCATCTTGAAGGACAAGAAGAAGAAGAGGGTCCTCCTGAATATGGGTCACAGGTTTGGGAACAGGTTGAGACAGGAAGTTGATTTATCTCATTCATCTGGAGGGGGAGAGAATCAAGAAGAAAGGAGGGCTCCTAGCCCTGTGGTTTCTGACAATGACATTGATTTTGATGAAGACCAGTATCCTCCTGCCGAGGATAGGTATAAACAACTTGAAGACCGGTTAAGCACAATGGAGATCCAGAAAGTCCCTGGTCTGGACTTTGGAGATTTGGGCTTGGCATCTGGGGTGGTGATTCCACACAAGTTTAAGGCGCCTGTCTTTGCTAAGTACGATGGGGTATCCTGCCCAAAGCTACACCTCCGCTCGTATGTCAGAAAGATTCAACCATATACTGCTGATAGGAACCTCTGGGTTCATTTCTTTCAAGATAGTCTATCAGGGACTCAACTTAAATGGTTCTATCAACTGGAAGGAGCTAATGTCCGCAACTGGGAGGACCTCGCCGCTGCTTTTTACAAGCAATACCAGTATAATGCCGACCTTGCTCCCACGCGTACTCAACTTTAGGGTATGTCTATGGGTGCGAGCTAAGGTTTTAAGGACTATGCTCAGAAGTGGAGTGATCTGGCAGGAAGAGTACAACCCCCTCTGGCTGATAGGGAGTTGGTGGATATGTTTCTTGGGACTTTGTCTGGTCCGTATTTCAATCATTTGATCGGTAGTTCATCGTCTGGGTTCACTGAATTAATTATGACTGGGGAGAGAGTTGAAGCCAGTATCAAGAGCGGCAAGATACAGAAGGGTGCTTCATCAAGTACAGAGAAGAAGCCTTTCAAGAAGGAATCTAGTGCAGTTTACAGCTCGAGAATCCAAAATCGACCCGAACGCCGCCAAGCAGTTAATGCGGTAGTTATCAAGACCTGTTGTTGCCCCACAATGTAACATTCAGCAAAGAGTAGAGAGATCGCAAAGGCAGTATACTCGGCTCAGTATGACCTTATCTCAAATTCTGCCGCAACTATTAAAACCCAACTTGGTGATTCTGAAGGAGGATCCAAAGAATCCTAGTACTACGTCACCGCTGTATAATCCGAACGCCCGCTGTGCTTATCACTCTGATAGCCCAGGGCATGATACTAATAACTGTTGGGCTTTGAAGAATAAAGTGCAGGATCTGATTGATGCTAAGGAGATTGAGTTTGAAGCGCCGGAAAATCCCAACGTCATAACTGCTCATATGCCAAAACATGACGTGGGAGTGAATGCTATTGGGGATGATGAAGAGGAGTCAGATTTCGAAAGCTGGATTTACCCGACTATTGATGGCGGATTAAGCAATTGGACAGCGAAGGACTTCGTGCCAGTTTCTTTTATTATATAGTAATAGACTTTGTTTTGGATTTGTAACAGACAATTTGAAACTTTTACGGCCCGGTGCCTTGCCCGAGACACTGTGGCTTTGTTTGTGAGGGCTTATTATGTGTCATTTCCATATATCATCAGCAAAAGAATTGGACGTTTTCTTGCATTACGAATTTTGCGCTCCCTATTTTTCTTTTCTATCTTGCAAAACAGCTATTTATCTTACACACACTCACATATACAGGTCTACATCCACTCTGGATCCAACTGATAACGACTCTGCTACTGCCAGTTATGACTTTGAAAGTCCGATCAACCAAGCCGAGGACAAAGGTGAGGATGATTGTGAAGTGCCTGGTGAACTTGCTAGATTGTTACTTCAGGAAGAGAGGGCCATACAGCCGCATGAAGAGCCAATGGAAATAGTAAATCTGGATACAGAGGAAGACAAGAAAGAGGTCAAGATCGGTGCAAATATAGAGTCTAGTGTTAAACAATGTTTGATTCAGATGCTGTGTGACTATGTTGAGATCTTTGCCTGGTCTTATGAAGATACGCCTGGGTTGGATACTGATATTGTGGTTCACCGCCTGCCAACCAAGGAAGACTGTCCTCCAGTGAAACAGAAAGTTCACTGAATGTGCCCAGAGATATCTGAGAAAATTAAGGCTGAGGTTATGAAACAGTTTGATGCCAGTTTTCTAGCAGTTACTTCTTACCCGCAGTGGGTTGCCAACGTGGTTCTGGTACCGAAGAAGGATGGTAAGGTTCGTATGTGTGTTGACTATAGGGATCTGAACAGGGCGATCCCCAAGGATGATTTCCCTCTGCCTCATATCGATGTTCTGGTTGACAACACTGCACAACATAAGGTCTTCTCCTTTATGGATGGTTTCTCCGGTTACAATCAGATAAAGATGGCTCCCGAAGACATGGAGAAGACAACATTCATTACTCAATGGGGTACTGTGATCGGTGGATCTGGAACTGACTGTTTAACGCTGGTTTCGCGAAATGTCGCGGTAAGCAAGAGTCGCCACCGTCTTTTATTTTCTCCAAATGGAAAGGACAAAAGCACAGAAAAATTCCTTATTGAGATTAGTTCTTGGTTCGGGAGGTAGATTTATAGAAAGGGAAGGTGTTAGCACCCTTTCTATCCATGGTTATCCATGGGCTCTTAGATACTTGCTCACTTGTGTTTTCAAAATGTTTGTTTGCTTTTCAAGGTGAGTGGGTTTTGAAAAAAAGTTTCTTTGAAAGTTTCAGATCGACTCTTGTATCAGTCCTCAAGAGTGTTTGAAAAGTTGTTTTTGAAAGCTTTTTGCAAAGTGTCGGTGTGAAAAGAAGTTTTTGATTTGTTTTTGAATAGAGCAAGTATCTACGAGTCATCTACCTACCCTAAGGAATTCTGCTGTGTAAATGTCCTTTAGGTAGTGCCATCCCACCATTGAGAGGTAGGTAGCACCACCGTTGGAGGTGTTCGGGTCAATTCGAGGGTTAGGGACAGTGTGGTCATCGAGCAGTAGTAAGATACCTTAGAAGCTACCCTTATGCCATTGATCTTTTTATTCCGAGGCAACCGTTTCGAGGCAACTTGTTTCGAGGCAACCGTTTCGAGGCAACTAGATCAATGGAACATAAGGACTCACTAAGACGTCCTGTACTCGACGACCACGTTTCAAGGGGCAAGGCAACAATGTGATCACCAGAGCAACGGTAGGACACCTTAGAAGCTACCCTTATGCCATGTTCATGGACATAAGGACTTACTAAGACGTCCTGTACTCGACGAACACGTTTCGAGGGGCAAGGCAACAGTGAGGCGTACCCTAAGAGTGGTGTGTGAATTGTGTGTCATTTTCAGTTATTATTTGTCTTGTCATGCATTGGGTGAGCTACGCTTTGATTTTATTTGGGCATTCATTCTTTCATGTGATTAACAGTTTAAAGGGTGCGGAAATTAAAATGCGGAAAAATAAAGGTCCTACGCTATTACAAGGCGCGGGTCTACATCGCCAAATTAACAAAGACCCGATTTTGAAATAAAAGTGCGGAAAGTAAATGTCCTAATTACTATTACAAAGATTTGGGGCAATTACATAAATTTTAAAATGAAAAAAATAGAAGCAAACGTGCAAAAAGAAATTATAATCGAAGGTGCGAGGGCGTTGGACCCTTTAAAGAAATTAAATATGAAATTACAAATTAATTAAAGAAAAGAACTTATTTTTTGATGTTTTTGTATTTAAGGGAAATAAAGAAAATTAATTGAAATTATAAATTAAATAAAAACCTAGTTCTAAATTGTTTTTAATTATTAAAGAAAATATTTAAGTTTGAACCTAATTTACTAATTGTTTAATTACAAGAAAATATTTTTTGACCTTTTTTATGTTTTTATGAAATAAAATAAAAAAAGAATTAAAAATGTCAAAAGAAAAAGCCTAAGTCTAAATTTGTTTTTATTTATTGTGAAAAAAGGTTAAAATTAACTAATTAAACTAATTAATTTGTTAGTATTTTATTTACAAAAATAATTACTAAAGTGAAATTAATAATAATAATAATAATTACATTTTTTGTTTTTTTTTCTTTCTGAATTTATGAAAATAATTATTTGTGAACTAACTAAATAATAATAATAATTAATAAAAGGAAAGAAAATAAGAAAAGAAATGCTAAACCAAGGAGGTGAAGGCCGGATTTTGGAGGTTTTACTCAAAATCATCCTTAGGCATCAAAAATTCCATCTAAGCCCATGGTTGTGATCGTCCATGTCTCCTGATAACGTCTATGCTTATGGTTTGTCCCAATTTCACCTGTAGACAAAATACCTAAAAACAAAACCAACGAACCCTAGGCACGGGTATTGTTATACGGAGCCTAAAAATGAAATTGAATATAGCAGTTACATTGGAAATTAGGCATGGAGTATGAATATGCTATTATTTTCCAGAAAAAGTGAAAGAATGGAGAAACATGATTTCGTGTACAGGGGTGAGTTTGAGACAACTTACAGCGCTTGGTAGTGGACCTTAGGACGCGTTTGTGGTTTCTTTGGCTTCAGGGAGTGGCAAGGAAGAAAGCCACGTGCTTGCTTTGATCTGAAAATGTTTGCAACACCGCTTTAGATCTCTCACTTTTTTGGACAAATTTTGAACTTTTCCTCTGGCCGTTTGTGCACACTCTCCTTTTTTTCTAGGTTCTGAATGAGGCTTGCAAGGCTTGTATATATAGGCTTGGATGAGAATCAGTCACATTAAGGAGCTTTTAAGCCTTGCAATGAAGTTTTGATTTTCTCCATAATCACCATTGAAATAACTTGCCATATTTGCTCCAAATTTGAATTTTTTTGCTTGAAATAGGTCTTGAACGAATTTGGTATATGTTTTATGGTGTATCAAAGCTATTCAAACCACAAAATATCCTCCCATTAATTTTCTTGATTTTTATTTGAATTTTAAAGATTTAAAATGAATTAAATCAAATAAAATTAAACAAAAATAGAAAAATTAATTTTTATTCTTGAAATAAAACATGGGACACGTGGGAGGTATGGAAAAGCTGAATCAAGTGGAAAAAGTGGGCCCCTTTTGTCAAAAATGAAGTTTCAAGGATAATTGACTTTGGCCCTTTCACAAAAATTTCCCAACTTCTCCAATGCATATCTTGCTCAAATTTGAAGCTATGAACATGTTCTTAGACATTTTGGAAAGGTCTTGAAGTCCTATAACCAATGCCTTTGGTCCCATGTCATTTTGATTTACCAATATCAAGTTATGGTCTTTGACTTAAAGTGCCTTTTTGTTGACTTTTGAAAATGACCTATAATGTTGAAATTGATAACTTTTTGTGAGAGCATTTCTTGGACTTGGAATGTGAAGATGAGTTGTAGAAATGTCTTCCCCTTCAAAATGAGCATTGGATGGGATTTTTCTGATGAACCATGAAAAAGTTATGCCTTGGTCAAGGTACAGTTAACTTTTCAGCTGTCCAAAAATAGAAACTTTTGACACCTTGATGATTTTTGAGCCATGCTTGAGGAATCATGATCAAGATTTGACCAAATGATGATTGTGGCTTCAAAATAAGATGTTGACCAAATTTTTTGACTTTTGACTGCCAAATGACCATTTTGCCCCTGCAGTTGATTGTGAAGCAATTAGGGTTTTTGACTGTGCAACTTGACCTTGTGAGCCTTGAAACTTGACATGTAGGTGCTTGACAATGTTTATAGGCATGTGGGACTTGATTGGACCATTGAAAACCTCAACTTCCTTGAAGGAACCAAAACCTTAATTTTGACTGGCTTAGGAGGATGGTTGACTGTGCAATCCTTGGAGTAGCCTTGAACCATTTGAGGTGATGCTTGGTAAAACTCTGAAGAATATGGGAGGGCAAATTTTGGGGTACAACAGGTACCTTTTGCTACAAAGTCATGCCTTTCGGGTTGAAGAATGTCGGGGCAACGTATCAGCGCGCCATGGTCGCTTTGTTCCATGACATGATTCACCATGAGATTGAGGTATACGTTGACGACATGATTGCAAGATCCCAGACTGAGGAAGAACACCTTGACCATCTTCAGAAGCTATTTGACAGGTTGAAGTTGTACAGACTGAGGCTAAATCCGAACAAGTGCATATTTGGAGTGAGGTCTGGTAAACTGTTGGGTTTCGTCGTAAGTGATAAAGGTATTCAAGTGGATCCTGCAAAGGTGAAGGCTATACAGGAAATGCCATCTCCCCGAATAGAAAAAGAAGTCAGAGGCTTTTTGGGATGGTTGAACTATATTGCCCGATTCATCTCACACCTGACTGCTACTTGTGAACTAATCTTCAAGCTGCTGAAGAAAGATCAAGTGGTAAGATGGAACGATGAATGTCAGGCCGCTTTAGAAAGGATCAAATAATTCTACAAGAGCCTCCTATGCTGATGCCTCCAATTGAGGGAAGACCTCTGATCTTATACTTGACAGTACTCGATAACTCAATGGGGTGCGTGCTGGGGCAGCATAACGAGTCTGTCCGAAAAGAGCATGCTATTTATTACCTTAGCAAAAAGTTTACCGACTACGAGACCCGATACTTGTTGCTTGAGAAAACTTGTTGCACTTTGGCATGGGATACTCACCGGCTGAGATAGTATATGCTGACTCACACTACTCTATTGATATCAAAGATGGATCCAATCAAGTATATCTTCGAAAAGCCTGCCTTGTCCGGAAGAATAGCAAGATGGCAGATGATCTTGACTGAGTATGACATCCAATACACGACCCAAAAAGCAATCAAAGGAAGTGTGTTGGCAGATCATTTAGCACATCAGGCAGTGGATGATTACCAGTCTATGAACTTCGAGTTTCCGGATGAGAACATCATGTTGGTGACTGATTGTGAGACACCTGGACCGGATGAAGGACCTGAGGAAGGATCCCAATGGTTTATGTACTTTGGTGGAGCTTCAAACGCTTTGTGTAATGGCATTGGCGCCATGATCATATCTCTTGAAGGCTCTCATACTTTGTTCACCGCCCGACTATGTTTCAATTGCACCAACAATATGGCGGAGTATGAAGCGTGCATCATGGGTCTTCGAGCAGCAATTGACCTAAGGATTAATTTCTTAAGTGTATTCGGAGATTCCGCTCTCGTGATCAGTCAAATCAAAGGCGAGTGGGATATGAAACACCCAAATCTTATTCCTTACAAGGAATATGTATTGACGTTACTTCCGCACTTCGAGGAGATAACCTTTGAACACTTCCCAAGAGAGGAGAATCAGTTGGAGGATGCGCTAGCTACTATGTCTTCTATGTTCAAGGTCAGGTGGGAAAATGAAGCTCCCCGGATTACCATTGAGAGGTTGGACGAACCTGCACATTGCTGTGACAGTGAGACTTAAGAGGTAACAGATAAACCCTGGTTTCACGAGGTGAAGAGGTATCTTGAGGCTCAGGAGTACCCTGAGGGTGCATCTGTTAATGATAAGAAGTTTCTGAGGAGGTTCGCGGCGAAGTTCTTCATCAGTAATGGTATCATTTACAAGCGTAATTATGATTCAACCTTACTGTGATGTGTAGACAAGAACGAGGCAGAAAGGATTATGGCAGAGTTACATGAAGGTACTTTCGGAACTCATTCCAGTGGACACACCATGGCAATGAAAATCCTACGGGCGGGATATTATTGGTCCACCATGGAAGCCGACTGTTATTAGCATTCTCGGACCTGTCATAAGTGCCAAGTCTATGCTGATAAGGTGCACATACCTCCAGTACCTCTGAACATCTTGACAGTTCCTTGGCCTTCTGCAATGTGGGGCATCGATATGATTGGCGAGATCAGACCTACTGCGTCTAACGGGCATCGTTTCATCCTGGTAGAAAATTATTACTTTACAAAGTGGGTTGAAGCAGTTTCCTTTGCTACTGTAACCAAGAACATCGTGGCACGGTTTATTCGGCATAATCTGATCTGTCGATATGATGTACAAGAGAGGATCATTATGGACAATGGTACAAATCTCAACAATAATATGATCACCGAGCTCTGCAAACAGTTCAAGATACAGCATCACAACTCTTCTCCTTACCGGCCGAAGATGAATGGGGATATTGAAGCGGCTAATAAGAACATCAAGAGGATTGTGCAGAAGATGACGGTGACATACAAAGACTGACACGAGATGTTACCATTTGCTCTTCATGGGTACCGTACCTCAGCGCGGACGTCAACAGGGGCAACACCCTATTCCTTGGTATATGGCATGGAGGCAGTCTTTCCCATTGAAGTTCAGATACCCTCTCTTTGAATTATGAAGGATGCAGGTTTGAAAGAAGATGACTGGATTTAGACCCGGCTCAATCAATTGAACTTAATCGACAAAAAGAGACTTATCGCTATTTGTCATGGTCAAACATATCAAAAATGGATGATCAGGCATTTAACAAGAAAATTAGAAGACAGGAGTATCAAGTCAGGGATCTGGTGATCAAACGCATCATATTACCACAAGGTGATCCCAGGGGAAAATGGACCCCTATGTACGAAGGGCCATTTTTGGTTAAGAACATTTTTCGGGAGGAGCTATGATTCTAACCACCATGGATGGTGATGACCTTCCTTGCCCCGTCAATGCAGACATAGTGAAAAAATACTACGCATAATCAAAGACCCGCTAGGTTGACTGGCCTAGGTAAAAATAAGGGCTTCCCGGTGAACCAAAAGGGTTCGGGCAAAAATAAGGGATGAAAATGAAAAAAACTGTACACCCGGCAAGTCAAAAACCTGAAAAGGAGGCTTGGGCAAAAAAGGGTATCCCGGTGGACTGAAAACCCGAAAGGGCGGTCCAGGCAAAAATTAGGGATTAAAGCGTAACACTATGTCTCATTGGATTACCTTGCAACCAGACCTCGGTATCGACTATCAAGCTCGGACGACAATAATCAATCTGATCTACCTTCAACCAAGTAGCAAAGTGATGAGATGCTCAAGGACATAAAGGCAATAGCAGAGTTGGAACCCAGTGGGATTATTCACATAGCTTTTTTTTTCTTTCTTTTACACAAATTGTATAAACTCTATTGTTCGGTGGTGTTCTCTTACTAGGACGTCAGCCTCTTGTACAAAAATGCATATTTTCAGGCCAAACTTCAAAGTCAATACAATTCATTTTCATAAATAAATTTCAAATGGTTTTTCCTTTTTCTGTTTTGTTTTGCAAAGAACGTCCAATGTTCATTCTTGATATATGCATTTGACAATAATTGCTGCTTATGAATATTTACATGCGAAACAAAGGACGATTACTCGTAATATCAGGAACAGGGGAAAATAAGAATTGTCCAGACCTTGCAGTTGCTCTGTCCACCAGGTACAGGGATAGATTTAGCTAAAGAATATGACTAAGGTACATTCACTCCCGCGGAGTAAGAAAAAGACAGTAGTGTTAATTCTCCCCAGCTGAGACTCACAACCGCAAATAAATCAGCAATATTTTCCCCAAGCAGAATTTATATATCATCAGCGTCGAAAAGTTATCCCCAGTGGAGTTTGAAAAAAATTATCCCCAGTAGAGGCTGGAAGGTTGTCCCCAGTAGAGCCTAAAAGGTTATCCTCAGTGAAGTCGCAACTGGAAAATCATCCCCAGCAGAGTTCATTCCTTTCACAAACAGAAACTCAATTCCCAACAAGGTTCATTACCACCAGCAACGGTAATTCATCCCCATCTGAATTTATCAGCGGAATCCTCAGCAGAGCATGTCCTCCCCACAGAGTCATTTCCTCGTCAGTTTATTCCCCAACGGAGTTATCCTCTCCCGCAGGTTTATTTTCACAATCATCTTCATTCACTGTCCCCAGTGGAAACAAAGAATTTAACTCTTTTCTCCAACAGCAATCCAGGATTTATTTTCCCCAGCTAAAAACATCACATTTTCATACATCGTGACACATGCATACGCATCATACAACACAGTCTCATTTATTTTGAGAACATCATTTCCTGATACATATCATGCATTACATACAGCTAATATTTACCTTTCAGGAAGGATACAATCAAATTCTCACAAAATTCAAGTTGTGAAGCTCGTGTACGACTGATAACAGTTTAAATCCTCAGTTGAATACGAACGACCGAAGTTCCTAAAATTCAACTTTCCTCTTCCATAGAGATGTTTTCCTCAGTTGGATAACGGACGATCGAAGTTCCTAAATGTTAACAGAAATGATTCCCCAGTTGAATACGGACGACTGAAGTTCCTAAAATTCAACTTTCCTCTTCCATAGAGATGATTCCTTGGTAGAATACGGATGACCGAAGTTCCTAAAATTCGACAGAGATGATTCCTCGGTAGAATATAGACGACTGGAGTTCCTAAAATTCGACAGAGATGATTCCTCGGTAGAATACAGACGACTGAAGTTCCTAAAATTTGACAGAGATGATTCCTCAGTAGAATAACGGATGACTGAAGTTCCTAAATGTCAGCAGAGATGATTCCTCAGTTGAATACGGACGACTGAAGTTCCTAAAATTGAAACAGAGACGACTCACAAGCAGAATACGGACAACCGAAGCTCCTAAAATTCTACTTCTTTCAACAAAGATCAGCCTTCCCCAATGGAATCTTCCTCAACGACGGGTATACAAGCTCTCGCTAAGGAATCTCTTATGTGATCGACACTCCTTCAGATGGCATCTTTAAGCCCATACCCTCGTCATCAATCTCCAAATGTCATCTTTAAGCCCATTTCTGACATCACAAGACAATTACCACTTCATGCGAGTGCAAATTTCTGGGCACTCTAGTGTTCAATCATCTTCCACCTTCGGATCACGAAAGGCACGAAAGCCAATCTACATCCTCAGGTTTAAGAAGATTGAACTGGGGCAGCTGTTGTACCCCGAAATTTTCCCTCCCATATTTCTCAAAACATTTCAAAAAAGATCCCCAAGTTGCTCAAGGTAGTCCAAGGGTTGGCCAGACAAGCTCTCTCCTAAGGCAGTCTACCTCAAATTAGGATTTCATGTTGCACCAAGATACTTGAAGTCCAAGTGATCCCAAATCTTCAACATTGTCCTAATATGTTCTCAATATCATCCATGCCAAGTTTCAAGCCTTGCAAAGGAAGTTTGCCCAGTCAATTGCTCAAAAGCCTGAAAATCGACTGTGTTAGGGCAAAAGTCAATTGTGGCCTACATACAGTCAAACTTCAAGATTTTTAGTCAACATTATTATTTTGAAGTATATTTAATCATTTGATCAAGGGTTGATCATGATTCATCAAGGATTGCTCATAATTCATCAAGACTCAAAAGTTGCTAAATTAGGGTTTTGCAGGAAAAGTCAACTCAACTTGACCAAGCATAACTTTCTCATACTTTATGATAAATGACCCATCCAAAGCTCATTTTGAATAGGATGCAATTCTATACAATCCATCTTCAGCTCCAAAGTTCAAAATATGCACTCACAAGAAGTTATGAATTTGGACATTATAGGTCATTTTGGAAAGTCAACAAAAACACCTTTTTTGTCAAAGCTTCATACATGAGCATGGAATATCCAATTTATATGAGACCAAAAGGGTTGCTTAGAGGACATCTCAATATTTCTAAAAAGTCCAAGAACACCTCCAAAGTGTAAAAATTGAGGAAGTTATGCATTGGTGAAGTTGACCTTTTTTGCAAAATTGCCAAAAGTCAACTATCCCTAAAACTTCAATTTTTGCCAAATGGGTCCAATCTTTTTCACTTGTTTTGAGTTGGCAACATAGTCCATGAGCTCTAGCCTTTGCCACTTGTCCATATCTTGTTTTTATTATTTATTTTGATTTTTATTTGAATTAATTCAATTTAAATCAAAACAAATCATATAAAATCCAAAATATTGAAAGAAAGAGACTTTGTGCTTGTTTCAGGTTTCAATTACAGCTAGCAAGTATTCAAATTCGTGTGAAGGCATATGTGCATAAAAAGATTGGATTTAGGCCATTTTTGGAAAGTTTTAAAGGTGAACCAAACCAAATCAAAACTCATTGATGGAGGAAGATTGAGGCCAGGTTTTCAAACCTAATTCACTCCTCAATACATATAGAAGCGAGGAAGACCTAAAAGAGAGGTTAGAAACAGGCGCAGAGGCAGAATCAAAACAGAAGAAAAAATCAAGAAAAGTGGTGAATCAAATTTGTACTTAGAGGCATCCTCAAGACTCTTTGCCTATCCCAATCGGTTCATGGGAGTCTCAACAAGCTAAAGCAATCAAGAACCAAGCCTTTCCAGTCCTAAAAAGCTCTGTAAGTCAGCCACGATATCTCACATTTCCTGAATTCGAATAGCATGATTTAGGCATTGTTAGGATGAATTAATCACATATTATTGATCTATGAGACATATGCAAGCTTTCTGCATGATTTAATTGCATTTATATAGCTTGTATGGAGTTTCACCATTGTTAGGGTTTACGAGCTCAATTTGGGATTTCTGTGTATAAGCAAAATTGGGCCATAAAAGGGCCACCAATGTAACCAGCAGGACCAGACGAATTCAACCATGGCTTTGTTTTTCATTTATCATGTTTGTGCTTGATTTTGAGAATGCACAGGGCTATAGCTACGGATAAACGTCCGTAGGTAAAAGTGTTTCACTTTTACCAACGGATCCAAGGAAGGGGACGACTGCGTGGCATCCATCCATTGGCCCATTCAAACCTGGCGCACATTTTTTTTATTCTCCACTAATTCTTGCTTTTTTATATATTATTATTATTGTTCATCATATGTACAAACAGAAGCAGATGGCCCAGTGGTAGCCAAGTTGGTGTTAAGGCGTGTGAAGCTTGAGGTCAGGGGTTCGACCCATGCCTCCAACAATTGTATTTTTCATGATTTATTTCAGGTTATTCGGCGCACACACAAGCCTAAGGATCACCATACATCCTCCCAATCTAGCCAGTCAAGTGTCAGATGGCCAAATCTGATGGCCATCATCTGAGGGTGCATCATGAGCCATAGTTAACATGCAACATTGGATCCAAAAGGTCAACGTAGACCTCATCTTTTTGGGCCTAGATCTGACTATTTGCACCCCCCAATTCTCAGGCCCAATTCTTTTTCTCTATTCTTTTATATATTTTATTTAACTTATTTAATTTATTTACTAAACAAAAATTAATTTTCTTTTTCAAAAAATCACCAAAAAAATTATTTTTCTATCCAATTATATTTAAGATTTTTATTTTTAGTAAAAAATTAATTAATTTAATTAGGTTTGATTAATTTAGAAAACTTTAATTATTTTGTAAATAACTTAAAAATAATTAGAATAAATAGGTTTTATTACTAACTTAATTATATTTTATTTTTTTCTAAAAATAACTAAAAAACCAAAAATAGGTCTTGTAATTATTTTTATTAATTAATTTAATCACTAATTAATTTGTACATTTAATTTTAAAACCTAATCTTTTTCTTAAAAAAAATATTAAAAATAACAAAAAAAACATTTTTCTTTTAATTAGGATAGAAGGGTCAACACCCTAGTTCGCATTCGATCTAATTTGTCATCGTGCGCTTTATTTTATTTTTATCCCGATTATTATATCTGCTCGTAGTTTGTAATAGTTTAATTAAGACGTTTATTTACTTTTAGCGCTTTATTTTCAAAGGGTTTGTTTTTGCCTATGTAAATACCCGAAGCCTTGTAATAGCGTAGTTTAAATTTCGCACTTTAAATTCTGCAAATTATTAATTGTTAGATGTATGAATAATTAGGGTTTGCATGACAAGAATGTATGTTTAATTTTAAAACGGTTAGATAACCCTAATACGTACAAAGATAAATAAACTGAAATTGAATCACTCGCACATACACACTCCTAGGGTACACTCCCTTTTGGTTTCCTTCGGTAAAACGGTCATTGAGTATAGGATGCTTTAGTAGTCGTCCTTTTGTCCAAAGGTCATAGTTGCCTCGGAATGGTTGCCTCGGATATTGTTGCCTCGGATAAATGATCTAAGACTTTAGGGTTACTACTAAGACGTCCTAACATTGCTTTAGTGACCGTACGTCCCTTTTTGAATTGACCTTCAAACTCCAATGACGATGCTACCTACTCACTAATAGTGGGATAGCGCTGTCTAAAGGAAACGAACATAGAACGATTCTTTTTTCGAGTAGGTAGATTAGTTCTTAAGTACTTGCTCAATCAAAAACAAATTTTTACACTTACACTCTTTTACAAACAAGTTTTTTTCAAAACACTTAATTACACTCTTGAAGACAGAAGCAAGAGTTAAATCGAAGTTAAAACAAAAACTTTTCAAAGCCCACAAACATAAAGAAAACAATTTTGAAAATGATGAGCGAGTACCTAAGAGCCCATAGATAACTACGGATAGAAAGGGTGCTAATACCTTTCCTTTCTATAATCTACCCCCCGTACTCAGAAATATCTCTAAAATGGAATTTTTCTGTGCTTTTTTCCTTTCCTTGCTGGATAAAATAAAAGACGGTGGCGACTCTTGCTTACCGCGACATTTTGCAAACACAAACGCAAAACGCAAACCAGCAATTCCTTAAAAAATAGGGAAACACGTCCCGGTTCTGGCCACCGTATCACAATGTCCCTTACACATTCAGACACTAATTGGTGTTCACGATCCTTAGAAGATGCTACCATCATCGATCGTTGTGGTGAATTCTCTAATGTCCCTCTCTTAGGCATTAGGGGAGGAATCACTTATAATCCTTGTTTGGCATTGCGGCCGTTTGGTTATGCGAGAAGGGGTGGTCCTCACGATACGCTTATCCAAGGAATCGCCTTCAACTATGAGAATGATGCTTAGGGTTACCGCAAAAGGTTCATGAGAGCTTGGGGCATGGTACATAAAATTAATAGCAAGACACTAGGGCATAATAATTCCTTCCCCCTTAAGCCTTATCTCCGATGGGTACGAGCCCACGCCCAAAGTCTTATGATGCCTTACTCGGTTGTCCTACCAATAATTGTGGAACCAGTTGTTGAAGGAGATACTTATTCTCTTATTCATCATCCTGACATGCCAACTGATAATGAGGAGTTACAAAAATCCTGGGTTCAACTTAAAGAGGAGCGGGATACGTTTGAAGCTCAATTTTATCCCAGCGAGAAGAAGGTCCTAGAGTTCACTAGGCTACTTCATGAAGAAAGGAACATAAATTCCTACATTGCACCAAAGAGCATGCGCTCTTGGGAGACCTAGTTTCCTTTTGCTTTAAGTTTTTTTTGTTTAATTGTAAGCCTAAAGGGCATTCTTTGTAACAATCTGAACTCTTTAATGCAATTAACGTGTATTTCTTTTGGTTAACTAAATTTGAGCCTTTAAAATTCCTTGAAATCATTGCATACGCATACCATCCATGACATTGCATGAGCAGGTGCCATTACAGGTTTCTCATCTTCTTCGTTGTTTATTTCAGCAAAAATATCTTCTGAACAAAGCATCAAAGATCTTCAGGCACAAAATGCCCAATTTTAATAGATGTTCATAACTTTGGCAAAAGGGCAGGAAGATCTGAAGGCCCTCATCCTGAAGGAAAAGAAGAAGAAGAAGAAGAAGAAGAAGAAGGTCTCTCGTGTTCTGAGTCTGGGCAGAAGGTTTAGGGGGCCGTTAAAGCAACCAGTTGATCTGACCTCCTCGTCCAAAGAAGGGGAGAATCAAGAGAGGGAGACAAGGGAGAAGGATGCTAGCCTTGAAGTTTCTGACAATGATACATACTACAATGATGAGCAATATCCTCCCACTGAGGATAGATACAAGCAGTTAGAGGATCGGTTGAGCGCTATGGAAATCTAGAGAATACCAGGGCTGGATTTTGAAGAGCTAGGATTGGTGTCTGGGGTAGTCATCCCATAAAAGTTTAAAGCTCCAGTTTTCGCAAAGTATGATGGAGTGTCTTGTCCCAAGCTTCATATTCGTTCTTATGTGAGGAAGATTCAGCCTCACATTGCTGATAGGAACTTGTGGGTTCACTTCTTTCAAGAAAGTCTATTAGGGACTCAACTTGAATGGTTCTATCAACTGGAGGGAACTAATGTCCGAAACTGGGAGGATTTGGCTGCTGCTTTTTACAAGCAGTATCAATACAACATTGACCTTGCCCCTACTCGTACTCAACTTCAGAGTATGTCCATGGGTGAAGGTGAAGGCTTTAAGGACTATGCACAGAAGTGAATAGATTTGGCTGGGAGAGTCCAACCCCTTTGTTTGATAGGGAGTTGGTTGACATGTTTCTTGGGACGCTGTCGGGTCCATTCTTCAATCATTTGATTGGTAGATCATCAGCTGGCTTCACCGAGCTAATATTAACAGGAGAGAGGGTAGAAGCTGGGATCTGGAGCGGCAAAATACAGAAAGATACCTATTCAAGAACAGTAAATAAGCCCTTTGTAGGTAAGAAGGAAGTCAGTGCTATCTATAGCCTAAGAGGTCAGAGTTGAGCTGAACATTGTCCAACGGTAAGTGTTGTGATGATACCTAGGCATGCGGCTACCCTACAATGCAACAATCAACAAAGGGTAGAAAGACCGTAAAGGCAGTTTACCCATATTAACATAACATTGACTAAGGTTCTACCCCATCAGCTAAGATCCAACTTGGCAACCTTGAAAGAGGCTCCCAAGAATCCTAACACCAGATCTCCTCGGTACAATCCAAACGCTCGGTGTGCCTACCATTCTGAGAGTCCTGGCCATGATACAAATGATTGCTGGGCTCTGAGAAATAAAGTACAAGATCTAATTGAATCCAAGGAGATTGAGTTCGATGCTTCAGAGAAACCCAATGTCATAACTACTCCCATGCCCAAGCACAACTGTGGAGTTAATGCCATTAATACTGACCTGTTCGTTACCTCTATTGATGAAGTGTCTACTCCTCTTATGACTGTTAAGGAGAATTTGTTGTTGGCCGGTTTATTTCCGGGTTGTGGTGAAGGTTGCCACATGTGTTCATCTCTGCCCATTGGTTTCTATTTGCTAAGAGCAGGTGTTCAACGCCTGAGATATAGCAGAGAAATTTTGTTTGAAAAGACTGTGATTCCAACTGTTATGTGTGAATACATTTCTATTATAACCATTTCCTCCAATCCTTCCAAGGTCTCCTCTAAAATACATGTTAGGATTACACCCGCTCCGAGAATCGCTCCGTTAATAATCACTTTTCCTGGTCCTGTCCCATACGCCTCGGACAAAGCTGTCCCTTGGCATTATGCCGCTGATGTTTACTATCATGGCGTTAAATAGGATTTGAATAATGAAGAGGCTGATCCCGGTGTCAGTAACATTGTCGGGACCAGCAAGATTACCAGAAGTGAAAGGGTTTTCTCTCCCGAGATCTCCCTGAAGATTGTCAATAAGCATGTTGTTATTCCATCTGCTGTTCCTGCTAGTACTTCAGTTACTACTCCCGTTCTTACTCCAGTTGTTACCCCTGTCGATGATTCATCTGGGACTCGAGGCAAAGAAGCTGTAGGTGAGCCTGCCTAGACGAGGGCACCTAGAAAAAGTTATTGTGGAATCCTGTAAGCAAGCGATAGAGGAAATCTTAAAAATAATCAAAAAGAGCAACTACAATGTGGTCGAGCAGCTGGGGCAGACCCCCTCGAAGATATCGATGTTGTCTTTGATGTTATGTTCTGAGGCCCATGCAAAGGCTTTGATTGCATTCCTCAAGATTGTGCATGTGCTGCAAGAAACCTCTGCCGATCAATTCAAAGATTGTATGGCCAGCTTGACTACTGACAATTGGTTGGGTTTTTCAGATGCCGACTTAACACCGAAAGGGAGGAAGCATAATGATGCTCTGCATATCTCGATCGAATGCAGGGGCACCATATGGCTCATGTGCTGGTAGATACTGGGTCTTCACTGAATGTTCTACCTGAGAAGGCTCTTGATCGGCTAGATTGTGAAGGCTTGACCTTAAAGCCTAGTAACATTGTGGTAAGGGCTTTTGACGGGTCGAAGAGAATGGTGCATGGGGAGGTGGACATCCCTATCAAAGTAGGCTCTCATACCTTTGGGTCCACCTTCTATGTGATGGACATCAGGCCATTGTACTCTTGTTTGTTGGGTCGTCCTTGGATCCATGAAGTTGGGGCCATTACTTCTACATTGCACCAAATGCTGAAATATCCGGTGAAGGGGAAGATTGTCATTGTGCATGGAGAAGAGGAGTATATGGTGAGCTGCCTGAACTCCTTCAGGTATATGGAGATGGACACGGAATTCATAGAGACTCCTTGTCAAAACTTTGAAGAGGTTCCCCAGATTTTGGCGTCAACCGAGACTACCACCAGCACCAAACCTCCTCGAAAGATGGTTTCTCTCAAGGACGCCAGAGTAGTGGTCGAAGAAGGTGGGTGTACCAACTGGAGACAGCTCCCTGATTTTACTCACAAAACTGACAAATTTGGTTTGGGCTTTACTTCAGGAACTCAAAGGGTTGTTCGACGCGCTCGGGCTGGAGGACCTCCCCTATGCATCAACAATCATGGGGTCAACGCTATTGAAGACAGTGAGGAAGACTCTGATATTGACAGCTGGATCTATCCGACTACCACCGATGGACCTAGTAACTGGACGGCCAGAGATTTTATACCAGTTTCTTTTATTCTGCAGTAATTGTCTTACTTTTTTTTTCCAAGTTTGTAATAAACAATTTAAACTTTATGGCCTTGTGTCTTACCCGAGGCACAATGGTTCTATCTGTGAGGGTTATTATATGTCATTTCATATATCATCAATAAAACATTGGACGTTCCTTGCATACAAATTTTATGCTCTGTTTTTCTTTTCTGCTTTATCAATACAAATATGCTCTTACACACACTCACGTATCAAACTGCAGATCCATATCCACTCTAGATCACATTGATAACAGTTCTGCTATTTCCAGTTATGACTTCAAAAATATGATCAACCAAGCCAAGGACAAAGGTGAGGACGATTGTGAGGTGCCTCGAGAACTCGCTAGACTGTTACAACAGGAAGAGAGGGCTATACAGCCTCATGAAGAGCCAGTTGAGACGATAAACTTGGGCACGGAGGTGGATAGAAAAGAAGTCAAGATCGGCGCGAATCTGGAGACTAAGATCAAACAGCGGTTGATACAGATGTTGCACGACTATGTTGAGATCTTTGCCTGGTCATATGAAGACATACCTAGTTTAGACACTGGTATTGTGGTACACCGTCTGCCGACTAAAGAAGATTGTCCTCCGGTTAAGCAAAAAGTCCGCCGTATGCACCCTGAAATGTCAGAGAAGATCAAGGCAGAGGTTATGAAGCAGTTCAACGCTGGGTTCCTAGCTGGTACCTCCTATCCACAGTGGGTTGCTAACGTCATTCTGGTACCTAAAAAGGATGGCAAGGTACGGATGTGTGTAGACTACAGAGACCGGAACAGGGCGAGCCCCAAGGATGACTTCTCGCTTCCTCACATTGATGTTCTGGTTGACAACACCGCACAACACAAAATCTTATCCTTCATGGATGGTTTCTCTGGCTACAACCAGATCAAGATGGCTCCTGAAGATATGGAGAAGACAACCTTCGTCACACAATGGGGCATCTTCTGCTACAAGGTGATGCCTTTTGGGTTGAAGAATGTCGGGGCAACTTATCAGTGAGCCATGGTCGCCTTGTTCTATGATATGATTCACCATGAGATCGAGGTTTATGTTGACGACATGATAGCCAGGTCTCGAACCAAAGAGGAACACCTTGATCACCTACAAAAGTTGTTCGACAGGTTGAAGACATACAAGCTGAGGTTGAATCTGAACAAGTGCACCTTCGGGGTAAGGTCTAGTAAGTTTATGGGTTTCATTGTTAGTGACAAAGGTATTCAGGTAGACCCTGCAAAGGTAAAGGCCATACAAGAGATGCCAGCTCCCCGTACTGAGAAGGGAGTTAGAGTTTTCTTGGGAGGCTTGAATTATATCGCCAGGTTCATTTCACATCTGACTGCTACTTGTGAGCCCATCTTCAAGCTTCTGAAGAAAGATCAAGTGGTAAAGTGGAATGACGAATTCCAGACTGCTTTCGAAAGGATCAAAGAATACCTTCAAGAACCACCAATTTTGATGCCTCCGGTTGAAGGAAGACCTTTGATATTGTACTTAACAATGCTAGACAATTCAATGGGGTGTGTGTTGGGGCAGCATGACAAGTCTGGTCGAAAAGAGCACGCAATATACTACCTTAGCAAAAAAAAAATTGATTGTAAGGCAAGATACTCACTGCTCGAGAAAACTTGATGCGCTTTGGCATGGGCTGCTCTTCGACTAAGACAATATATGCTGACCCACACCACTCTGTTGAATCTAATATGGATCCAATCAAATACATCTTCGAGAAGCCCGCACTCTCCAGAAGAATAGCGAGATGGCAGATGATCTTAACTGAATACGATATACAATATGCCACCCAGAAAGCAATCAAGGGAAGTGTATTAGCTGATCATTTGGCTCATCAGGTCGTGGATGACTACTAGTCCATGAATTTTGAGTTCCCGGATGAGAATATTATGTTGGTGACTGATTATGAAGAACCTGGACCGGATGAAGGACCTGAGGAAGGATCCCGATGGACTATGGTTTTTGACGGAGCCTCGAACGCACTCGGTAATGGCATTGGCACCGTAATCATATCTACTGAGGGTTGTTATACTCCTTTCACTACCCGACTATGTTTCAACTGCACTAACAACATGGCGGAGTGTGAAGCCTGCATCATGGGTCTCAAAGCCGCTATCGATCTCAGGATCTAGTTCTTAAATGTCTTCGAGGATTCAGCCTTAGTGATAAGTCAGATCAAAGGCGAATGGGATACAAAACATCTGAATCTCATCCCTTACAAAGAACACGTGTTGACATTACTCCCGCACTTTGAGGAAGTAACCTTTGAACATTTCCCACGAGAGGAGAATCAGTTAGCGGACGCGCTAGCCACCATGTCTTCTATGTTCAAGGTCAAGTGGGACAACGAAGCTCCCTGAATCACCATTGAAAGGTTGGATGAACCAGTGCACTGCTACGAGATTGATACTGAAGAGGTATTAGATAAACCTTGGTTTCACGAAGTAAAAAGGTATCTCGAGGCTTAGGAATATCCCGAAGGGGCATCTGTCAACAATAAGAAATTTCTGAGAAGGTTCGCGGTGAAATTCTTCCTCAGTAATGGAATCCTCTACAAGCGCAATCATGACTCTACCTTACTGTGGTGTGTAGACAAGAGCGAAGCAGAAAGGATTATGACAGATTTACATGAAGGTACTTTCGGAACCCATTCAAGTGGACATACCATGGCTAAGAAAATCCTACGGGCAGGATACTACTGGTCCACTATGGAAGTAGATTGTTATCAGCATTCCCGAACTTGTCATAAGTGCCAAATCTATGCTGATAAGGTGCATGTGCCTCCAGTTCCTTTGAATGTCTTGACAGCTCCGTGGTCCTTTTCAATTTGGGGCATTGACATGATTGGAGAAATCAGACCTATCACTTCTAATGGGCATCACTTCATCCTGGTGGCCATTGATTACTTCACAAAGTGGGTTGAGGCGGCCTCTTTTGCTATTGTGACCAAGAACGTCGTGGCGCGGTTTATCAGGCATAACTTGATCTGTCGGTATGGTGTTCCAGAGAGAATTATCACTGACAATGGTATGAATCTCAATAACACGATGATCACTGAGCTCTGTAAACAATTCAAGATACAGCATCATAATTCTTCTCCCTATCTGCCGAAGATGAATGGCGCTGTTGAAGAAGCTAACAAGAACATCAAGAAGATTATACAAAAGATGATGGTGACATACAAATACTGGCATGAGATGTTACCATTCACTCCTCATGGGTACCGTACCTCAGCACGGACGTCGGCAGGGGTAACACCATACTCTCTGGTATATGGAATGGAGGCAGTCCTTCCAATTGAGGTCTAGATTCCTTCTCTAAGGGTTCTGAAGGATGCGGGTTTGAACAAAGACGAATGGATCCAAACTCGACTAGATCAACTAAATATGATCAATGAGAAGAGACTTACTGCTGTTTGTCATGGTTAAATGTATCAAAAATGGATGATCAAGGCTTTCAACAAAAAAGTCAGACGTCAAGAATATCGAGTCGGGGATCTAGTGATCAAACGCATCATACTGCCGCAAGGTGATCCCAGTGGAAAATGGACTACAACCTACAAAGGGCCATTTGTGATTAAAAACATTTTCTCTGGTGGAGCCATGATTCTAACCACCATGGACGGTGATGACCTTCCTCACCCTGTCAATGCGGACATAGTGAAAAGATACTACGCATGATAAAAGACGCGCTACGTTGACTGGTCTAGGAAAAAATAAGGGCTTCCCGGCGAACCGAAAGGGTTCGTGCAAAAATAAGGGATGAAAATGAAAAATTTGTACACCCGGCAAGTCGAAAACCTAAAAAGGCGGCTTGGGCAACAAAGGGTATCCCGGTAGACTGAAAAACCGAAAGGGAAGTCCAGGAAAAAGTTAGGGATGTAAAGTGTATCACTATGTCCCATTGGATTACCTTACAATCAGACCTCAGTATCAACTGTCAAGCTCGAACGACACCAATCAATCTAATCAGCTTCGGACAAGCAGCAAAGTGATGAGACGCTCGAAGATATAGCAGCAATAGCAGACTTGGAACCCAATGGGATTGTTGTACATAGTTGTTTTCTTTTTTTACATAATATTGTATAGCTTCCGATTTTATAGCGGCGTTCTCTTACTAGGGCATCTGCTTCCTTGTACAAAAACGCCTGTTATAGGCCAATTTCGAAAATTAGTACAAATCATTTTTACAAGACTATTGGTTTTTTCTTTTCCTGTTTTGTTCTGCAAGAACGTCCAATAGTTTATTCTTGACATATGCATTTGAATATGATTGTTGTTCATAAATATTTACATAAGAAATGGAAATACAATTGCTTGTAACTTAAGAAACAGGGGCAAAAACAAAAATGACCAAACCCGACAGTTACTCTGTCCAGCGGGTATCAGGGCAGAGACAGCTTTGAAACACAGTCATCAGTGCATACGAACTTGTGACATCTGTACTCCCCACAGAGTAAAGAGGTGATCAAAGCATTGATCTCAGCTTCCCCAAAGCAGGAGGTACTTTCCCCAGCCAGTTCCCTTCAGAGAACTGACAGTTTTATTCCCCCAGCCGAATTTCATAATCGCAAGCGGGTCATAAAATTTGTCTCCCAAGCAGAGTTTACTTCCCTGAATGCGGAAACTCAATCCCCGACAGAGTTTATCCCTCCATCTACGAAAGTTCAACTTCCAACAGAATTATTCCCCCGTAGAGCTATTCTCCAACAGACTCTCTCCCTGGCAGAATATTTACAAACAACAAAGAGTAAATCTCCAGCATAGTCATTTTCGTTCACCATCCCCAGCGGAAGTATAAGAACCACAGTTCTCTACAACAGTCAGGAATGTTATACTCTCCAGCAGTAGTCAGGGATTTATTTTCCCAGACTCGAATATGTCACAATAGCATCTCATGTTCATGCATCATGACGTGTGCATACATATTGCATACAGCATAATCTCATTTATCTTGAAAACATCCTCCCATCATGAATTTCATGCATCACATATAATTAACCTCGTTATCTTTTCAGGAAAGACGGTTGTCGCCAACAATTCCAGCAGTTATACATGTCATATCTGCAGACTGCTAATGAAAAAAATCAGTTCCCGAAACCAAACGGGTCAACTAAGCTACATGACCAAAGGAGGTAACCCTACTATCCAGGTTCCTTCCCATAAGCTCTACTATCCAGGATTTCATCCCAAAGTAACCCTACTATCCAAGTTCCTTCCCATAAGCCCTACTATCCAGGCTTTCATCCCGAAGTAACCCTACTATCCAGATTCCTTCCCATAATCCCTATTATCCAGGCTTTCATCCCGAAGTAACCCTACTATGCAGGTTCCTTCCCATAAGCCCTACTATCCAGGCTTTTATTTCGAAGTAACCCTACTATCCAGGTTCCTTCTCATAGCCCTACCATCCAGGCTTTCGTTTCGAAGTAACCCTACTATCCAGGTTCCTTTTTATAGCCTTACCATCCAGGCTTTCGTTTCGAAGTAACCCTACTATCCAGGTTCCTTCTCATAGCCCTACCATTCAGGCTTTCATTTGGAAGTAACCCTACTATCCAGGTTCCTTCTTATAGCCTTACCATCCAGGCTTTCGTTTGAAGTAACCGTACGACCCAGGTTCCTTCCTATAAGCCCTACTATCCATGCTTTTATTCTGAAGTAACCCTATTATCCAGGTTTCTTCCCATAAGCCCTACTATCCAGGCTTCCACCTTGAAGTAACCCTACTATCCAGATTCCTTCCCATAAGCCCTACTATCCAGGCTTTCATCTCGAAGTAACCCTACGATCCAGGTTCCTTCCCATAAGCCCTACTATCCAGGATTCCACCTTGAAGTAACCCTTCGACCCAGGTTCCTTCCCATAAGCCCTATTATCCAGGATTTTATTCCGAAGTAACCCTACTATCCAGGTTTCTTCCCATAAGCCCTACTATCCAGGCTTTTATTCTGAAGTAACCCTACTATCCAGGTTTCTTCCCATCGCCCTACTATCCAGGCTTCCACCTTGAAGTAACCCTACGATCCAGGTTCATTTCCATAAGCCCTACTATCCAGGATTTTATTTCGAAGTAACCCTACTATCCAGGTTTCTTCCCATAAGCCCTACTATCCAGACTTCCACCTTGAAGTAACCCTACTATCCAGGTTCCTTCCCATAAGCCCTACTATCCAGGCTTTCGTCTCGAAGTAACCCTATGATCCAAGTTCCTTCCCATAAGCCCTACTATCCAGGCTTCCACCTTGAAGTAACCCTACTATCCAGGTTCCTTCCCATAAGCCCTACTATCCAGGCTTTCATTTTGAAGTAACCCTACTATCCAAGTTCCTTCTTATATCCCTACTATCCAGGCTTTCATTTTGATGTAACCTTACCCAGGTTCCTTCCCATAAGCCCTACTATCCAGGCTTTCATTTCGAAGCAACCCTACTATCTAGGTTCCTTCCCATAAGTCCTACTATCTAGGCTTTCATCTCTAAGAAACCTTACCCAAGTTCCTTCCCATAAGCCCTAGTATCCAGGATTTCATTTCGAAGCAACTCTACTATCCAGGTTCCTTCCCATAAGCCCTACTATTCAGGATTTCATTTCGAAGTAACCCTACGACCCAGGTTCCTTCTCATAGCCCTATTATCCAGGCTTTCATTTCGAAGTAACCCTACTATCCAGGTCCCTTCTCATAGCCCTATTATCCAAGCTTTCATTTCAAAGTAACCCTACTATCCAGGTTCCTTTTCATAACCTTACTATCCAGGCTTCCACCTTGAATTAACCCTACTATCCAGGTTCCTTCCCATAAGCCCTACTGTCCAGGCTTTCATCTTGAAGTAACCCTACGATCCAGGTTCCTTCCCATAAGCCCTACTATCCAGGCTTCCACCTTGAAGTAACCCTACTATCGAGGTTCCTTCCCGTAAGCCCTACTATCCAGGCTTTTATTCCGAAGTAACCCTACTATCCAGGTTTCTTCCCATAGCCCTACTATCCAGGCTTCCACCTTGAAGTAACCCTACGACCCAGGTTCCTTCCCATAAGCCCTACTATCCAGGCTTTTATTCCGAAGTAACCCTACTATCCAGGTTTCTTCCCATAAGCCCTACTATCCAGGCTTCCACCTTGAAGTAACCCTAGGATCCAGGTTCCTTCCTATAAGCCCTCCTATACTCTATTTCCCCAGATGCAAATCAACATTCTCCAGCGAAGTCCTCCTTAACGGCAGGTACAGGAATTCTCGCAAAGGAATCTCTTATGAAACCGATATATTTTCTGGATGGCATCTTTAAGCCCATCTCCGACGATCTTTCATCATCTTATTCCAAATGGCATGTAGAAGCCCATTACCAATATTACCTACACTACCAGTATCATTTCAAACGAGTGCAAATTTCAGGGCACTATAGTGTTCAATCATCTTCCACCTTCAGATCATGAAAGGCAGACCAACCAATCTACATCCTTAGGTTTAAGACGATTGAACAGGGAAAGCTATTTTACCCCAAAATTTACCCTCTCATCTTACTCAACACATGCTCATTGAGATCTTCAACTTGCTCAAGGACGCCCAAGAGTTGACCAGACGAACTCTCTCCTAAAGCAATGAACCTTCAACTAGGGTTTCCATTTTCATCAAGATAGGTGACCTCCAAAGGCCTCATGTTCTCTCCATAGTCCTAATATGTTCTCAAGACCATCCATGTCAATTTTCATGCCTTGCACAAGAAGTTTGCTCAGTCAACTGCTCAGATGCTTGAAAATCAACTGTATTAGGTCAAAAGTCAATTGTGACCCACATACAGTCAAACTTTAAGATTTTTGGTCAACATCAACATTTTGAAGTGATATCCATCATTTGATCAAGGGTTGATCATGATTTCCCAAGGAATGTTCCTAATTCATCAAAACTCAAAAGTTGCTAAATTAGGGTTTCTCAAGAAAAGTCAACCAAACTTTGACCAAGCATAACTTTTTCATACTTTATCAGAAATTTATCATCCCATGCTAAATTTTAAGAGAATCCAATTCCCTACAACTCATCTTCATACCTAAAGTTCAAGAAATGCACTCATGAAAAGATATAAATTCATACATTATAGGTCTTTTTTAAAAGTCAACAAAAACACCTTTTGGGTCAAAGCTTCTTACATGAACATGGAGGATCCAATTGAGATGAAACCAAAAGGGTTGTTTAGTGGACATCCTAAGCTTTCTAAAAAGTCCAAGAACCCCTCATTAGGGCCAAAATTGAAGGAGATATGCACTGTCAAAGTTGGCTATTTTTGGAAAATTGTCAAAAGTCAACAATGCCCAAAATTGCATTTTTTTGTCAAATGGGCCTAACTTTTTATGCTTGCATATTACTTCTAGCATGGTCCACGACTCAAACACCTTTCCATGTATTATTGGCTTTATTTATTTAATTTATTTTGATTTTAATCATTTAAAAATCAAATTAAATCAAATAAATAATCAAAATAATAAAAGATTTTATTGCAAATCTTTTTCTCATCAAATAACAATCAACAAAAGCTGGAAAATCAAGGCAAATTCATGGAGAGAGAGAGAGTAAGATTGGATTTGTTCCAAAAAAAAACAAAAAAAATCAAATAATTGAAGGAAGAACATTTTTCATCAAAGCATTGGATTTTTTCCACTTATGTTGACCTAATGTGCTACAATATATAACCACAATAATCCCAGACCTAAAGGACGAAAAGGCTGCCTCCAAACCAAGAACAAAGTTTCAAAAATATTCAAGTTTAGTGTAATTTGAGATCTCACGATCCACCCATTCTCCATTGATTCTAAGCCTCTAATCGTACTCCTGCACCATCAAGGGACTCAACCTAACTTCTGAGCAATCCTATAACATCAAAAAATCAGCAAGTCCGTACCTCACTTTTGGGTAAGATTTCTTTGATCTCAAACTTGCACAACGCCTAATTTAAATCCATATTGACTGCATACATGTGTTTCTATTCATGTTTGTGAGTGTTTGAACGTATAACATGTAAAGCTAACACTCGGAATCACCCTTTTCCATTAACGACTGTGGTTTCATGTTTTTTCTCATTGAGATGTTTGCAAGCCGTTTTAGGGCAAGAGGAGGTCACCAGTGGATCTACAGCCCTAGAATTAGAGGGGTAGGGTCCAATTAATTGTTGTTTTTGCAAGTTTGCGTGAATTGGATAGAGCAGATGGTCGGAGAAGACGACCCGAGCTAGGGCTCCGGCGTTTCTCCGGTGAGTCAAAGGCTGAAGGCAGTCTGACTGCATGTGTGGCTTGTCCTTATAACATGATTGGTCCATACTAGCTGACGTGTGCATTTGTTTAATTGACTGGGTTAAACACTTGATTTTATTTTTATTATTTACGTTTGGATATATGTATTAATGAACAATACAACACTGATGGCAAGGGCAGGGGGCGTGTGAAACCAAATACCTGGGTTCAACCCCATACGTGCACATTTTGTTATTTTCTTAACACTCTATGCAGGATCTTGTGCACCTCATGATCAAATGTCCACCGTGCGTCTCCAAATTCAACCACAAGATCTCATCATATCCAGATCCAACATCCAGTACGTGCAGTCATACCATGAACCATCAGAAGGAAGCTACACTGGATCAGGTGCAGGACCTTTGGGCCAACAAATTGGGCTTTGCAAATTTGCAAACCACACCTCCCAAATTGCTTCCAATCAGGCCCACTTTATTTTCCTTTTAATTTCTTTATTTGTTTCTTTTTAGTTTTTTTAGTTTTAATTTTTTTTTTACAAAATCATTTTTTTTATTAAATCAAAAATCAGAAAATCACAAAAATATTAGGTTTAGTTTTTTTCATAAAATATTTATTTGCATTAATTAATTATATTAATTAGGTTAACTTAAATACTTTTTTTCATAATTAAAATTTAGTAGAAGTTAGGTTAATTTGCAAAATTAATTAATTTCCTCAAAAGTCCAAAAGATATTTTCTTTCACTGATTAGACTTCTTTGAATTTAATTTTTAATTCCTCGTATTTAATTTTGTCGTGCGCATCTTTTTTTCATTATTTTTCCTATTAATGTAACTGCACAGAGTTTGTAATAGTTAATTAGGTTTATTATTTTGAATTTACTATTTTCCCTGGTTTTTGATTATGTAATCCCCCACCAAAGCCTTGTAATAGCTAGGTGTGATACGGTGGGAGAACTGACTTGGGAGTTTTGCGTTTGTATTCGCAAATGTTGCGGTTAGCAAGAGTCGCCACCGACTTTTCTTTTATCCAAAAGGAAAGGTGAAAAAGCACAGGAAAAACCTTTGAGATTATTTCTTGAGTTCGGGGGGTAGATTATGAAAAGGGAAGGTATTAGTACCCTTTTCATCCATGGTTTTCCATGGGATCTTAGTTGCTTGCTAGATCACTTGCTTTTGTTTGAAAATATGCTTTTAGTGGTTTTTTGAAAGTATTTTGTAAAGATGTCATTGTTTAAGAAAACTTTGTAATGATTCTCGTTCGTAAGAATGTATACAAAGTGTTTGATCTTTTTGAAAAAAATTTCAAGTTTGTAAGATGTTTTGAAAGTGTTGGTGTCTATTTTGAAAATAGCAAGGATGTTTTTGTTTTGAAATGGAGCAAGTAACTAGGAACAATCTACCTACTCAAAAGTCTTTCATGTTTATTCCTCTTTCCTTTGACATTGTTATCTTACCATTGATTTGGTAAGTAACCCTATATGTGGATGTAAAAGGGACGGACGAGGGTCATCATATAGTCATGAATAGCAATGTTGTAAGATATCTTAGCATTTTCTTTAAGGTACTAAGACCATTTGTAAGGAAACATTCGTAGCGTCATCGGGGGACTATGATCTTGTATTTTGCTTGTTTTTGCTAAGATACCTCTCATGCATAATATGGCCATTTATTTCTCAAGGCAACAAGTGGAGTTAACCCTAGCGGTGCAAGGTGTGCCAGTGTATTTTTTTCATGCTTGATTTGTCTTGCATTAGGGTTTTCTATTTTGTTGGTTTTAGTCTTTCCGTACAAAACCCTAATTACTAGCATTTGTATATAAAGCGCTAAATTGCGAAATTTAAAATTACTATGCTATTACATCACTTATGGGAGGCGGTGTACAAATTACAAATGGGGACTACAAGGGATTTAAAGTCCTAATTATCTATTACAACCATATTGAAATAATGTACAAGAAATGAAATGGACTTGTTTTGTTTAAGAAAAAAAATTTAGTCTTTTGGTTTTAAAAGAAATAAACTAAAGTATGTGAATATTAAAATGTTTTTGGTGTTTTTGATTAATGAAAATAAAAATGATGATAAAGAATAATAAGAGGAAAAGGGGTCAGAATCAAAATTAGCGCATTGCTAAAGTAAGAAGCTCTGACTCTGGTGCGCTGCAAGTCAGAAGGAAAATGTTAGCAGAAAAGGGGACGGTCAGAAGTTCTGGGTCCGGGTACACTAAAGTTCAAGGGTTGCTGGGGACAAAGGAAATCCTAGGAGTTCTGATGCAACTGTCAATCTAGAAGTTCTAATATTACTGGAAGATCAGAAGTTCTGGTTATTGAGAGAATCTAGAAGTTCTGATGTAGCTGGTCATCTAGAAATTCTGATAATGGGTAAGTGAAGTGTCAATATTGTTGGATGGGAATGTCTAGAAGTTTTGGTCCAGGATCAATGTTTTGATAAGCAATTAAAGGGATTGATCTAGAAGTTCTGGTCCAATTAATGGGGTAAAAGTGTTAGGAAATAAATGTAAAAAAGGGGTGTTTCTGGGGTTAGAACTCAGGACCCTTAACACTAATGTCTTATGCATACACTCTCTATCATTCGGGTGGCTATACATTCGGTATTAGAAGCAAAAACATAAACATATAACACAAAGTAAGTTCTGATGATGAGCTTCATCTCCACGCCAGTTAGAGCATCTGCATCTTAGCCATTTCTCAACAAAAACAGAAAATGCACCCATAACAGTTATGGCAAGTTTCATCATGTTTCAGAAGTATAAAATATTAGAACTGTAAATCATAAGCAAGCATGAATTTTGCTAATCCTAATTTTGAGTCCTAGTTTCCTCAAGAAGTTTTGAACTGAGATTCTCTCTACTTAGGCAAACATACATGAAATCTGAGTATGTACAGAATTAGAGCCATGACATCTACTTGTATCTTTGAAAATGCAAGCCTAGAAATGCCTAAGCAATGAGATACAAGTCAGAAGAAACTTACCTTGCTTCTGGAGATTGTTCTGAATTAGAGTCTGGTTCAGGTTGCTGTGATATTTTGGTCAGCTTTCTCACGTGCTCAGAAGGCTGGAATAATTCTTTAACTTGAGCTAAGGAATGGCTGGAAAGTTCTGGAACAACCAAGAATCAAAGTTCTGATTTTTGAAATGGAAGTTGGTGGATATGGAATTGCAGTCTGTAAATAGAAGTTGGGATTGTTTCTAATTTGGTCAAGAGATGTGCAAGAAAAATAGAGTTTGGGCGTGAAAAAGAAACAGAATCTTAGCAGATTTTTGTGTTTATGCTTTTAGTTTCCAGTTCTTTGAAATTTCAGCATGGTTTCAAGGCTAATTTTAAAATTCTCCCCCCCCCCCCCCTTATAGTTGCAAATGAAGTTCAATTTATAGGCAAGGATTTAGTAGCTTGGAGAAGTCAAAAGTACAACCATCATACACTAGGCGCTGAGAGATCAGTGCAACTTAGAGCAAAACATCCAACTTCTGATCCTTTAATCTCTTCACTCCAGCATGTTCTGAAAGAGCTCTCAGACTTTTCTGAAATTTTGTAACACGCTTTGTAGACTTTCTTTGAATTACTTTTGCAAACTCTGGCTAAACATTTGTGAAAATTGGCCCAGAAGTTCTAACCAGAGTCTATCTTGGAAGTGTCCAGAATTTGCTGAGTACTTCAGTTTCATGGACGTGTCTTTGAACATTTATAACTTGAAATTCCAGCATTTCCAGGAGAAGTTCTGTTCTGCAATATTTTAGGTCTTATTGAGATCTAAAACTCTTGTATTATAAGTTCTTCCAGAATCCGCTTGCATCATGGTGATAATCTGATCAGAAGTTCTGAGCTTGCATATTTCTTTTAAAAAAATTCTAAGTATTTTAGAATTTTGACTTTTGTATTTCTTGATGAAACAAACTTCATATTTCAACATGTCTTGATTAAATATGATTTTTGAAACTTAATTTTGATCAAAAGTTAAAGTTTTGACTTTTCAGTGTGCAAATGACCATTTTGCCCTTGTGAATGACTTTCTTGGAAAATTTGCAATTCAAGGCTTGAAATTGGTTGGAAGAAAACCTGAGAGTCCAGGATGATCCTTTGAGAAATGAGAGGGTAAATTTTGGAGTACAACAGTTGCCCCTATTCAATCTTCTTAAACCTGAAGAGTTAGATTGGCGAGTCCGCCATTCGTGACTTGAAGGTGAAAGATGATTGAACACTAGAGTGCCCAGAAATTTGCACTCGAAGATAAATTGTGAATGGGCTTATAGATGTCATTTAGAGGAAAGTTGATAAATACTGGAAGAAGTATCAGCACAAATCTCTTGTTGATTTATACTAAAACTTGATGCTTTACCTGTGAGGAAAAGAGTTAGTAAAATGCATATGTTTGCATGATGTTTTCTAGATGTAGTATTATGCTAAATGCATTTTGTATGTACATGCTATGATGTATGAGTGTGAGATGTATGTTTTTGTCCGGGAAAATAAATCCCTGACTTCCGCTGAGGAAATTCTGGGGGGTTGAATCCCTGATTGCCGTGAGGGATGAAGAATATGCATATCTTCAAGCTTTGTTGAAAGAATGCTTTCGCTAGGGAATATCTCTTGAATGTCAACTGTTATCTGGTCGGATCCAGGCTTCACAATTTGCTGAGGATGAAGTAGTCGATTGCTATCTGGTTGGGTATATGCTTCACGACAACTTACTGGGGGAAGAGACGAATTAACTGTTATCTGGTCGTATTCCAGGCTTTGCAGAATATTTCTTAAAGTTGAATAGTTATCTGGTTGGGTCCAGGCTTTACAACAACTTCCTGGGGATATGGAAGTTCACTGTTATCTGGTCAGATCCATGCTTTGCAGTAACTTGAAGTGGTAACTACTATCTGGTCGGGTCCAGGTTTCATGGTTTTTGGGAAGTTGTACTATTATCTGGTCGAGTCCAGGCTTCATAGTGTCTCTCTAGGGATCATAGTTAATTGTTATCTGGTCGGGCTCCAGGTTTCACAATAAACTGTTTGAAAAAATAGTCATCTAGTTGGGTCCAGGCTTTGCAGATTTCTGAGGTCGATGAGGTCAATTGCTATCTAGTCGGGTCCAGGTTTCATAATAAACTGTTTGAGGATTTAGTTGTTATCTGGTCGGTTTCCAGGTTTCACAATGAATCTCTGAGGGTAATTGCTATCTGGTAGGATCCAGGCTTCACAACAACTTATAAGGGTAGAGGCAAACTCTACTGCGGAAAAGAAGTTAAACCTTGGTCGAGTTGAGTCCAGATTCTTCTATATCTTTGAAGAGTTATACTATTATCTGGTTAGGTCCAGGTTTCATAGTATCTTGAAATTGAGATCAACTGTTATCTGGTCGGGTCCAGGTTTCAGATGCTCAAATTGTTATCTGGTCGAGTCCAGGTTTCAGTAATTTACTAGGGATCGTGGCAAACTCTCTAGAGAAAAGGAGTTTTGCTAATGATTTTGTAGGAATTAAACTGTTATCTGGTCGGGCCCAGGCTTCGGAAATTGAAGAAGTCAAACTATTATCTGGTCGGGTCCAGGCTTCAGTAATAACTTGAAAATTGTGCTAATATCTGGTCGGGTCTAGGCTTCACAATATCTTTTTGGAAATAGTAAAGGCTTTGCTGACGACTTTACTGGGGATCAAGGGTTGTGCCCATATGATTTGCAATAATCTGAAAGGAAAATTCAAAATAGGGAGTGTAGACTCAATTGGGTAGGACGGACTCAGCTTGGGGAGGATACACTCAATTGAGGAGTATATACACATCTGGGGGATAACGGGCTCAGCTGGGGAGGATAGAATATGTGTAACGCCCGTAATTTAATTAATTATTTAATTAAATTATTTTTGGAATAATTGTGAAGGTGTGTTATAATTGAATTGGATCTATTATTTTATTAAGTGGAGAAATAAAAATATATTAGAGGTATTATATTATTATATGGTGAAATAATATTAGAAGTGTAATATTATCAAGGTGGGCTTAATTTGATATAGTAGATGTAATAAGGGGGTGTAAGTTTGGAGCCCACTAAGGAATAATAGAATATTAGGTTATTTTATTATTTTTTGTTAGAATAGAAGAAAGAAGAAGTAAGAAGAAAATAAGGATTTGAGGAGAACGTGAAGCTGCTGGAAATAGAAGGAGACGGCAAGAACAAAGATTCAACCCGAAAATTGTAGAGCAACCTTCAATCCAAGGTAAGGGTGGGGTTATGACTTTATAATTGGGTTCATGATGTTTGATATATGGGGTTAGAGGTGATTGTTGTTTGTTCTTGAATTGGATGTATTATGAATGATGTATGACGAATATTAATGAATTCTTGATGAATAATAATGTTATTATGTTGTTTAATCGATGGAGTAATAGAGTATAATGTTAAGTGATGAATTATCATGGTTATAATGTGGTTTGTAGGACTGTAACATAATTCCCGTAGCGAAACTACAGAAGAAAACACAGAAAATTATGCAGACTGTAGCAGGATGCGTCGATCCCAAACTGGATGTGTCGATACATGAAGGGTGTTAGACTCAGGATGAGTCGATACAAGGAGGGCTTGCATCGATGCATGATAGTTACGAGACTCAGTATGAGTCGACACGAAGAGAGGATGTGTCGATACATAAGTGTGTGAGACTCGGGATGAGTCGACCGGTGAGATGCATGTGTCGATACATGCTGCGTTTTGAAGTCAGGATGAGTCGATCCATAGGGTTTTGCGTCGACCCATGTTGTAAAGGAGAAGCAGAATGAGTCGATCCATAAGGTTTTGTGTCGACCCATAAGGTCTGATTTTTGACAGAATCGGTTTTTAATTGCTGTAACTTGAGTTGTAGGATGCTGTTTGAGATGTCGTTTGAAGCGTTGTTTTACTAACGCGATGAACTTTATTCTAGATGATTTAGATGATGATTAAGAAGGGTAATCCTAGTAACCAATTTAAGATTTAGAATTAATTCCCGTGAATGATCGTGGTGATGGTTTTTGGACAGAATGATGAACATGAGATGTTTAGAGGCTGCTGTTAGAATTATGACAGTAGGATTTAGTGGCAGTAAAGATGTAAAATTTCAGAATGATAGTATGGATTACTGTATTATTGATATACAGCTGAGTTATAAATGAGATGTGGTTAATAAAGTGGTCTTTGATAATCTATGATGAATAAATGACGTTTGATAAATAAATGATGTTTAATAAAGTATTTTGAGATGTTTATGAGATGCTGTAATTGAGATGTTGTGATTTTGAGATGTTAATTGAGATGTTTTGAGATATTTTGAGATGTTTATGAGATGTTGTAACTGAGATGTTGTGATTTTGAGATGTTAATTGAGATGTTTTGAGATGTGTTTTGAGATGATTTGGGTGTTGATATTACATTCATGATGAGTCGCATACATTGCATTTTTGAGATGGAGCTTATGCTCGTTGAGATGGCCTGGATTGGCAAATTTTGAGATTGAGGCTATGCCTTGTTGATGCCTCTATTAATTGGCAGATTTTTGAGATGGGAGTTCTGCTCCAATGGTACCACATGCATTTGCATAGTTTTGAGTCGCATTATTTGAATGAATAATGAAATGTATTTGATGTTGATGAATGAGGATATATGTTGTAATTGTTGTTTATTATGAGATGAGAAGTGGTGATATTATTGATCTAATATAATATATTAATTATCATGCGCTTTTTTATATTGTTAGATATCTCACCCCTTCTGTTTGAATGTTGCCCTTATGTTGGTAACGTGCAGGTAATCGCGAGTGAAGGTTGTATACCTTCAATAGTTCGAGTCGGTGTCATTGCTCTGATATGTAACACTCAGGGGGATGAACGTCTGCTAATTTTTTATTGTTGATTTTCAGTTGCTGAGTTTTAAATTGATTATTATTAAAGATGTGATGTTTCGAAGTCGCTTTTTTGCTTAAAGAAGTTTATTGAGAATTCCGCTGCGTAGTTGTTGAATTATTTAATGAAAGATGTTATGTTGATGGTTCACCCGATGTTTTGAAAAAGTGTTATATATCCATGATGAATGCAATGAATTTGTTAGAAGAATTTGTGACGTCCCGATTCATTCGTATGATTGAAATTTTATAACTCTGATTTAATTGCATAATTGCTTGGGGTAGAATTGGGGTGTTACAAAGTTGGTATCAGAGCAAAAGGTTAATTCGACCTTGTCGTCGAGTCTTAGTTGTCTAACAGTCGAGTATTGTTATTTTGAGTTCTAACAATTGTTTGTGTTGTAGTGATAAGTTGAGATGGCTGGAAGGAATGATGTTGCTCTTACTGCTTCTTTAGAAGCTATGGCTCATGTGATGGAAAATCAGCCGAATGCTGACGGGAATGATGGATCTTGTAGCTTGGCGACTTTCCAGAGAGAGAATCTACCTACGTTCAAGGAAAGTATGATCCTGGCGGAGCATTGGAATGGTTGAAAGAGATTGAGAGGATCTTTCGCGTGATGGACCACACTCCAGCGCAGAAGGTTCGTTATGGGACTCATATGCTAGCAGTCGAGGCTGATGACTGGTGGCTAGAGACTTGTCAGAAGTTGGAAGCTGCAGGTGAGAATGTCACTTGGGCTGTGTTTCGTAGGGAATTCCTGAGAAAGTATTTTCCTGAAGATGTTCGTGGTAAGAAGGAAATTGAGTTCCTTGAGCTGAAACAAGGAAGTATGTCTGTTGTTGAGTATGCTTCCAAGTTTGCTGAGTTGGCTAAGTTTTATCCGCATTATGCTGAGGAAAATGCTGAGTTTTCAAAGTGTATTAAGTTTGAGAACGGGTTGCCCCCGTAGATTAAGAAAGCAGTTGGATATCAGAAAATTCATGTCTTTGCTGATTTGGTTGATAGCTGCAGGATTTATGAGGAAGATAATAATGCTCATTATAAGATTATCAGGGAGAAGAGGGGTAAGCACCCACAGAATCATGGTAAATCGTAAGATGCCCCAGCTAGTAAGGGTAAACAGAAAGTTGCTCATGGATAGAGGACTAGTGGGGGAGATGCTCCTGCTGGTGTGATTTGCTTTAAGTGTGGGAAACCTGGACACAAGAGTAATGTGTGCACTACTGAAGTGAAGATGTGTTTCCGTTGTGGCAAGAACGAACATGTTGTATCTGAGTGTGAGCACAAGAATATGGTTTGTTTCAACTGTAAAGAAGAAGGGCACATTGGTAGCCAGTGTCTGAAGCCGAAGAGGGCTCAGTCAAGTGGTAAAGTGTTTGCTTTGGTTGAGGATCAGACAGTTGCCGAGGACAGACTTATTAGAGGTACATGTTTCATTAATAGTACTCCTTTAATTATTATTATTGATACTGGTGCTACGCATTGTTTTATTGTTGCTGATTGTGTTGAAAGATTGGGTCTTGTGTTGTCTTCTTTGAATGGAGAAATGGTTGTCGATACTCTAGCCAAGGGGTCGGTGACTACTTCTTTTGTGTGTGCTAAGTGTCCCTTGTCGATCTTCGACAGAGACTTTGTTGTTGATTTGATTTGTTTTTCGTTAAGAGGTTTGGATTTGATTCTGGGTATGAACTGGTTAGAGCATAACTGCGTTCATATTAATTGTTATGATAAGTCGGTGAAGTTTTCTACTCCTGAGGAAGAAGAAGACGGTTTGTTGTCTGCTAGACAGTTGAGGAAGTTGATGCAAGAGGAAGTACATATTTTTTCGATAATGGCGTCGCTATCTATAGATAATCAAGTTGTAATTGAGGAATTGCAGGTGGTGTGTGAATTTCCTGAAGTTTTCCCTGATGAGATTCCTGATGTGCCGCCGGAGAGGGAGGTTGAATTTGCAATTGATCTTGTACCTGGTACCAGACCTGTGTCTATGGCACCATACAGGATGTCTGCATCTGAATTGTCAGAGTTGAAGAAGCAATTGGAAGAGTTACTTGAGAAGAGGTTTATAAGACCAAGTGTATCGTCGTGGGGTGCTCCAGTGTTGTTAGTGAAGAAGAAAGATGGAAGTATGAGGCTTTGTGTTGATTATAGATAGTTGAACAAGGTGACGATTAAGAACAAGTATCCACTTCCAAGAATAGATGACTTGATGGATCAATTGGTGGATGCTCGTGTGTTTAGTAAGATTGATTTGAGGTCGGGTTATCATCAAATTAAAGTGAAGGATGGAGATATTCAGAAGACGGCTTTCAGAACACGTTATGGACATTATGAGTATTCGGTGATGCCTTTCGGTGTTACTAATGTGCTGGAGTATTCATGGAATATATGAATCATATCTTTCATACTTATTTGGATTGGTTCGTAGTGGTGTTCATTGATGATATTTTGATTTACTCTAAGTCAGAAGAGGAGCATGTTGAACATTTAAGAATAGTATTACAAGTTTTGAAAGAGAAGAAGTTGTATGCAAAGTTTTCCAAGTGTGAATTTTGGTTGAAAGAGGTTAGTTTTCTTGGTCATGTGATTTCAGGTAGTGGCATTGCTGTAGATCCATCGAAGGTTGATGCTGTGTTGCAATGGGAAACTCCAAAGTGAGTTACTGAGATTAGAAGCTTCTTGGGATTAGCTGGTTATTATAGAAGATTTATTGAAGGGTTTTCTAAGTTGTCACTTCCGTTGACTAAGTTGACTTGTAAAGGTAGAGCTTTTGTTTGGGATGTTCAGTGCAAAGAAAGTTTTACGGAATTGAAGAAGAGATTGACGTCGGCTCCGATTTTGACGTTGCCTAATCCAGGAGAGCCTTTTGTGGTTTATTGTGATGCTTCTAAGATGGGTTTAGGAGGTGTGCTTATGCAGAATGGTAAGGTAGTTGATTATGCGTCAAGGCAGTTGAGGACTCATGAGAAGAACTACCCTACGCATGATTTAGATCTTGCTGCAGTTGTTTTTGTGCTGAAGATTTGGAGGCATTATCTTTATGGTTCTAGATTTTAAGTGTTTAGTGACCATAAGAGTTTGAAGTATTTGTTTGATCAGAAAGAGTTGAATATGAGGCAACGAAGATGGTTAGAATTGTTAAAGGATTATGATTTCAGTTTGAATTATCATCCAGGAAAAGCAAATGTGGTAGCTGATGCGTTGAGTCGAAAGACTTTACATATGTCAGCAATGATGATTAAAGAGTTGGATTTGATTAAGCAGTTCATAGATATGAGCTTAGTTTGTGAGGTTACTCCGCAGAGTGTTATGTTGGGTATGTTGAAGATTAATAATGAATTTTTAGACAGTATCAGAGAAGCTCAGAAGTTGGATGTGAAACTGGTATATTTGATGGTGGGGATTGATCAAGCTGAGAATTTTGATTTTAAGCTAGATAAGCAAGGTGTGTTGAGATTTTGTAACCGAATTTGTATTCCTGATGATGCTGAGATGAAGAAAGTGATACTTGAAGAGAGTCATAGAAGTAAGTTGAGTATTCATCCAGGAGCTACAAAGATATATCAAGATTTGAAAGGTTTGTTTTGGTGGCCTGGGATGAAGAGTGATGTGGCTCGATTTGTGTATGCATGTTTGACTTGTCAGAAGTTGAAAGTTGAACATCAGAAGCCTGCGGGATTGATGCAATCATTGGAAATTCCATAATGGAAATGGGATAGCTTTTCAATGGACTTTGTGACGGGGTTACCTAGTACTATAAGAGGACATGATTCGATTTGGGCGATTGTTGATAGGCTTACGAAGTCAGCTCATTTTATTCCTATTAACATCAGTTTTCCAGTGTCGAAGTTGGCTAAGATTTATATTAGTGTGATTGTGAAGTTGCATGGTGTTCCTTTGTGCATTGTGTCAGATAGAGATCCAAGATTTACTTTTAATTTTTGGAAGAGTTTGTAAGAAGCGTTGGGTTCTAAGTTGAGGTTTAGTTCAGCGTATCATCCTCAGACAGATGGTCAGACTGAACGGATTATTCAATCGTTGGAAGATTTGCTGAGGGCATGTGTTCTTGAGCAGGGAGGTTCGTGGGATACTTATCTTCCGTTGATAGAGTTCACTTATAATAACAGTTACCATTCCAGTATTGGGATGACACCTTTTGAGGCGTTGTATGGTCGGAGATGTAGAACTCTGTTATGTTGACATGAATCTGGTGAGAGTGTAGTGCTTGGACCTGAACTTGTTCGTGAGACTACCGAGAAAAGATGAAAGCCTCACAAAGTAGACAGAAGAGTTATCATGACAAGCGAAGGAAGGATTTAGAATTTCAAGTTGGTGATCATGTGTTTTTGAGAGTTACACCTGTGACTGGTGTTGGGCGAGCGTTGAAGTCTAAGAAGCTCACTTCTCGTTTTATTGAACCGTATCATATTTTAGAGAGAGTGGGGAACATTGCTTATAGAGTGGCTTTACCGCCTAATCTTTAGAATTTGCATGATGTGTTTCATGTGTCGCAACTTCGGAAGTATATTTCATATCCATCTCATGTGATTCGTATGGACGATGTACAAGTACGAGATAATCTTACGGTGGAGACGATGCCTGTATGGATCGTAGATCGTGAAATGAAGACTCTGAGGGGCAAAGAGATTGCCTTGGTTAAAGTGGTTTGGCTAGGAGTTGCTGGTTAAAGCATGACTTGGGAGTTGGAGAGCAAGATGCGAGACTTCTATCCTGAATTGTTTGATTGAGGTAAATTTTCGAGGACGAAAATATTCTAAGTGGGGGAGAGTTGTAACACCTGTAATTTAATTAATTATTTAATCAAATTATTTTTGGAATAATTATGAAGGTGTGTTATAATTGAATTGGATCTATTATTTTATTAAGTGGAGAAATAATAATATATTAGAGGTATTATATTATTATGTGGTGAAATAATATTAGAAGTGTAATATTATCAAGGTGGGCTTAATTTGAGATAGTAGATGTAATAAGGGGGTGTAAGTTTGGAGCCCACTAAGGAATAATAGAGTATTAGGTTATTTTATTATTTGTTGTTAGAATAGAAGAAAGAAGAAGTAAGAAGAAAATAAGGATTTGAGGAGAACGTGAAGCTGTTGGAAATAGAAGGAGACGGCAAGAACACAAATTCAACCCGGACATTGTAGAGCGACCTTCAATCCAAGGTAAGGGTGGGGTTCTGACTTTATAATTGGGTTCATGATGTTTAATATATGGGGTTAGAGGTGATTGTTGTTTGTTCTTGAATTGGATGTATTATGAATGATGTATGGCGAATATTGATGAATTCTTGATGAATAATGATGTTATTATGTTGTTTAATCGATGGAGTAATAAAGTATAATGTTAAGTGATGAATTATCATGGTTATAATGAGGTTTGTAGGAATGTAACATAATTCCCGTAGCGAAATTACATAAGAAAACACAGAAAATTATGCAGACTGTAGCAGGATGCGTCGACCCCAAACTGGATGTGTCGATACATGAAGGGTGTTAGACTCAGGATGAGTCGATACAAGGAGGGCTTGCATCGATGCATGATAGTTACGAGACTCAGTATTAGTCGACACGAAGAGAGGATGTGTCGATACATGAGTGTGTGAGACTTAGGATGAATCGACCGGTGAGATGCATGTGTCGATACATGCTGCGTTTTGAAGTCAGGATGAGTCGATCCATAGGGTTTTGCGTCGACCCATGTTATAAAGGAGAAGCAGGATGAGTCGATCCATAAGGTTTTGTGTCGACCCATAAGGTCTGATTTTTGACAGAATCGGTTTTTAATTGCTGTAACTTGAGTTGTAGGATGCTGTTTGAGATGTCGTTTGAAGCGTTGTTTTACTAACGCGATGAACTTTATTCTAGATGATTTAGATGATGATTAAGAAGGGTAATCCTAGTAACCAATTTAAGATTTAGAATTAATTCCCGTGAATGATCGTGGTGATGGTTTTTGGACAGAATGATGAACATGAGATGTTTAGAGGCTGCTGTTAGAATTATGACAGTAGGATTTAGTGGCAGTAAAGATGTAAAATTTCAGAATGACAGTATGGATTACTATATTATTGATATACAACTGAGTTATAAATGAGATGTGGTTGTGATCGGTGGAAATAGAACTGGCTGTTTAACGTTGGTTCGCGAAATGTCACGGAAGCAAGAGTCGCCACTGTCTTTTATTTTCTCCAACATGGACAGGTCAAAAGCACAGCAAAATTCCTTATGAGATAGTTCTCGGTTCGGGAGGTAGATTTATAGAAAGGGAAGGTGTTAGCACCCTTTCTATCCATGGTTATCCATGGGCTCTTAGATACTTGCTCATTGTGTTTTCAAAATGTTTTCTTTTCAAAGTGTGAGTGGATTCGAAAAAGTTTCGTTAAAGATTTCTGAATAACTCTTGTATCAGTCCTCAAGAGTGTTTGAAAAATTGTTTTGAAAGCTTTTTGAAAGTGTCGGTGTGAAAAGAGTTTTGATTTGTTTTTGAATAGAGCAAGTATCTATGAGTCATCTACCTACCCTAAGGAATTAGGCTGTGTAAATGTCCTTAAGGTAGTGCCATCCCACCATTGAGAGGTAGGTAGCACCACCGTTGGAGGTGTTCGGATCAATTCGAGTTTAGGGACAGTGTGGTCACCAGAGCAACAGTAGGACACCTTAGAAGCTACCCTTATGTCCTTGATCCTTTTTTTAATTCGAGGCAACCGTTTCGAGGCAACTGGATCATGGACATAAGGACTTACTAAAACGTCTTATACTCGACGACCACGTTTCGAAGGTAAGGCAACAGGTGAGGCGTACCCTAAGAGTGGTGTGTGAATTTGTGTGTTGTTTTCAGTTTTAACAGTTATCTTCGATCATGGAATTGTGAGCTACGCTTGTTTTTATTTAGCCATACATTCTTTCATGCAATTAGAATTTAAGAGTGCGGAAGTTTAAATGCGGAAAGATAAATCCTACGCTATTACAAGGCGCGGGTCTATACATCGCCAAATTACAAAGACCCGTTTGATAAAAATGCAGAAAATAAAAAGACCTAATTACTATTACAAGCCTTGAGCAGTTACATAATATTCTAAAATAAAATAATGCGCGAAATAGAAATCGAACGTCCGAGGGTTTTGACCCTTTTGAAATTAAATTGAATTAAAAAGCTAATTAATTATCTAATTAAGAAAAGAAATTGTTTTTTATGTTTTTTGTATTTATGAAAATAAGAAAAGAATTAAAATTGGAAGGAAACCCTAGTTCTAAATATTTTTAACTATTAATGAAAAATATACAAGTTAACCTAATTTACACTAATTAGTTAATTTACATATTTATTTACAAAAGTAATAATTAATAATAATAATAATGAGAGAAAATTATTTATTAAAAAAAAGATGAAAAAGGTCAAAAACCCTAATTCTACTTATTTTAATTTATTAAGAAAAATGTTAAAATTGAAACCTAATTTAACTAAATTGACTACTTAACATTTATTTACAAAAATATTCTAATAGTGAAATTAATAAGAATTAAGTATTAAATATTTTTTTGGTTTCTGATTTTTTTATGATAAAAAAATATTTTGGGTGAATTAAATAAAATAATTAAAACAATTTAAAAAGAATTGAAAAGAAAAGAGAAGAAAATTAAAATAAAAAAAAAGAGAATACAAACATAGGGGGCATCTAGCCCATTTTGGAGGTTTTTGTGAAGTAATTTGGCCCATTGAATCAAAGCCTTGTTGACTTTCAGGAGTTGCATGCTTGATGGTTGACCCAGGTGTATGATGGTCCTCCTTCTGTGGCTACTAGATTGATCTCACGTCCACTTGGCATGCACAGGCATGGGCGTGCATGGTAGAACGTTGGATGGAAATGCATGGGAATATGTTAAGACAAAAATTATTGAACATATGGGGGGACCTGGGAATCGAACCCAGGTCCCTATACCTGGAAGACAACTCATCAACCAACTGAGCTATGACGTGCGTTTGTTATTTGGATATATAAAAAACATAATATACAAAAACATTAGTTAGTGGTGTAAACAAAAAATTATGCGCCAGTATTTGAATCCCCCTATCATGTAATGACACGCTGGCCTTCTTCTTCATTTATCTGCAAATAGAAAAATAAGTAGCGGGGGTTTTAAACCCCCACTAAATACAGCCATGGAAAATAGCGAATAGCAGATGTCTAAATATAAAAAGGGCGCGAGGTGTTGGTTCGTTTCGTTTTGAGCTCCTGAATTCAATGGCATAGGTCTCAAGGTCCAATTTTTCCTCTACATGAAAGCCCTATTTTAAAGCTTTGGAAAACCTAATTTTCGTCCATGGCAAATCTGGCTACAAGCATCGTTAGTCCAATTAAACACTACCAATCGCTTCAGAACATCATTATTAGTGTAAATCAACAAATAAAACACATGAATAGTGCATGGAAATTAGAAAACGATTATGGAAAAGTTTGTGATAAACGTGATGCTATTCTACCAATTCTTGGAGTATGGAGACTGGAAAGGGGTTGCAACACGTTCAAAGAAGTCTGAGCAAGGGTTTGGAATAGGTTTGAGGCTTTGAATGATCCTGCAAATACAAAATCAGTTTTCAAAATTTCCATGAAAAATTGCAACTTTGTTCTATCCTTTTGAGCAGCTTTTCGTGTATGCTTGCATTAGGTTTCACTATGCCTTTGTATCTGAACGTGATTAGGTCAAAAAAACAAGCCCAAGGTCCATGAATTGATGATTTGAAGATTTGATTTTCTCATATCTTTTTCAATCTTTTTTCCATGCAAATCTTGCCAAATATGGATGATATTGTCCCCTTGAGATGGTGCACGAAATCTCTTGCATATAATAAACATATTTGCTGCACAAAAAAGATTTAAAACCATTATTTGATATTTTTCTCATAATTAAATTTAATTAAATGAATTAATAAGAATAAAAATTCAATTAATTAATTAAAAATAAGAAAATAAATCCCTTTGAGCTTAATGGGTCGTGCATATGCTTTGGGTAATGATTCAAGGAAGAATTTGAGGCCCATTAGCATTTTTGAAGCAAAGTTGACTTTTCAAAATTCCCAAAAATTTCCCAACTTCTTCAAGGCATATCTTGCTCAATTTTGAAGCTATGATCATGTTCTTGGACATTTTGGAAAGGTCTTGAAGTCCTCTAACCAATGCCTTTGGTTCCATGTAATTTTGATTTACCAATCTCAAGTTATGGTCTTTGACTTAAAGTGCCTTTTTGTTGACTTTTGAAAATGACCTATAATGTTGAAATTGATAACTTTTTGTGAGAGCATTTCTTGGACTTGGAGTGTGAAGATGAGTTGTAGGAAATGTCATCCTCTTCAAAATGAGATTTGGATGGGATTTTTATGATGAACCATGAGGAAGTTATGCCTTGGTCAATTTGCAGTTGACTTTTTCAACTGTCCAAAAATAGAAACTTTTGCATCTTGAGACTTTTTGAGCCATGCTTGTGAAATCATGATCAAGAATTGATCAAATGATGTTTGTGGCTTCAAAATAAGATGTTGACCAAAATTTTTGACTTTTGACTGTCAAATGACCATTTTACCCCTGCAGTTGACTGTGGAGCAATTAGGGTTTTTGACTGTGCAATTTGATGCTGTGAGTCTTGAAACTTGACATATGGATGCTTGGAAATGTATATGGGCATATGGGACTTGATTGGACCCTTGGAAACTTCAATTTCTTTTCCAGAACCAAAACCCTAATTTTGACTGTGTTAGGAAGCCATTGGACTGTGCAACCTTTGAGAGATTTTGAATCATCTGGAGATTGATCTTGGCAAATCTTGAAGAATATGGGAGGGCAAATTTTGGGGTACAACAGTTGCCCCTGTTCAATCTTCTTAGACCTGAGGATGTAGATTGGCTGGCGTGCCTTTCGTGATCCGAAGGTAGAAGATGATTGAACACTAGAGTGCCCAGAAATTTGCACTCACATAGTTGAGTATCAGCAGTGTGATGGCGGGAATGGGCTTATAGATGCCATTTGGGAAGATGATGGATAGGAGGATGGGCTTATATATGCCATCTGGAAATGTGACCGAACCCTGTCGAGAATGGGCTTATAGATGCCATTTGGAGACCGTTGGTATGGGGATGGGCTTACAGATGCCATCTAGGTGTCGATCGCGTAAGAGATTCCTTAGCGAGAACTTGCGTACCTGAGAAAGAAAATAATTACCTGACCTGTTACAGGAGTTGATCTTCAAACTCTTTATGTAGATGTGCCATGGCTGGATACAGGAATCGAATCTTTAAACTCTTCAGACGTGCCCTGGCAAGATACAGGAATCGAGTCCGGAGAATAGTCGTCAACAGATACACCCTGGCAAGATACAGGAGTCGGATCTTCGAACTCCTCAGACGTGCCCTGGAAAGATACAGGAATCGAGTCTGGAATATAGTCGTCAACAGATACACCCTGGCAAGATACAGGAATCGGATCTTCGAACTCTTCAGACGTGCCCTGGCAAGATACAGGAATCGAGTCTGGTAATGTAGTCGTCAACAGATACACCCTGGCAAGATACAGGAATCGAATCTTCAAACTCTTCAGACGTGCCCTGGCAAGATACAGGAATCGAGTCCGGAGAATAGTCGTCAACAGATACACCCTGGCAAGATACAGGAGTCGGATCTTCGAACTCCTCAGATGTGCCCTGGAAAGATACAGGAATCGAGTCTGGAATATAGTCGTCAACAGATACACCCTGGCAAGATACAGGAATCGGATCTTCGAACTCTTCAGACGTGCCCTGGCAAGATACAGGAATCGAGTCTGGTAATGTAGTCGTCAACAGATACACCCTGGCAAGATACAGGAATCGGATCTTCAAACTCTTCAGACGTGCCCTGGCAAGATACAGGAATCGAGTCTGGAATATAGTTGTCAACAGATACACCCTGGCAAGATACAGGAATCGGATCTTCAAACTCTTCAGACGTGCCCTGGAAAGATACAGGAATCGAGTCTGGAATTAGTCGTCAACAGATACACCCTGGCAAGATACAGGAATCGGATCTTCAAACTCTTCAGACGTGCCCTGGCAAGATACAGGAATCGAGTCTGGAATTAGTCGTCAACAGATACACCCTGGCAAGATACAGGAATCAGATCTTCGAACTCTTCAGACGTGCCCTGGCAGGATACAGGAATCGAGTCTGGAATTTAGTCATCAACAGATACACCCTGGCAAGATACAGGAATCGGATCTTCGAACTCTTCAGACGTGCCCTGGCCGGATACAGGAATCGAGTCTGGAATATAGTCGTTAATAGATACACCCTGGCAAGATACAGGAATCGGATCTTCGAACTCTTCAGACGTGCCCTGGCAAGATACAGGAATCGAGTCTGGTAATGTAGTCGTCAATAGATACACCCTGGCAAGATACAGGAATCGGATCTTCAAACTCTTCAGACGTGCCCTGGCAAGATACAGGAATCGAGTCTGGAATTAGTCGTCAACAGATACACCCTGGCAAGATACAGGAATCGGATCTTCGAACTCTTCAGACGTGCTCTGGCAGGATACAGGAATCGAGTCTGGAATATAGTCGTCAACAGATACACCCTGGCAAGATACAGGAATCGGATCTTTAGTTGCGACCGTTGATAGTAATCATCTTTGTACTGACCTTTGTCCTGAAAAGATAAAACGTTAGTTGTATGAAATGTCATGATGTATGAAATACATGATGTTCTAAGAATAAATGAGATTGTATGTTCATGATGCGTATGTGCATGCTATAATGTATGAAGATATGATGTTTATGAATGTATTTTCGTCTAGGAAAGTAAATCCTTGACGAGTGTCGGGAAGTTGAATCCTGGGCTGATGTGGAAGAGTAGAGCTTTTGTTTCCACTGGGGAGTGATGGTTGCAAGAATAAGCCGGTAGGAGAAGATGACTCCGTTGGGGAATGAACTTGGCGAATAGATTACTCTGCGGGGAGTGAAATCTGTGGGGAGAGAGAGATACTTTGCTGAGGTTGATGATAACTCCGCTGGGGATACCATTGATGTGTTGTGTTGAAGGAATTGATGAACTCCACTGGGGATGGGAATACTTCGCCGGGGACGATCTTTCCGTGGTTATTGGCTGAGGATAACCCAGTTATATCCTGGTGGGGAAATAACCTTTAAATAAAACCGGGAGACGCGTTCGTGCTCTGCGGGTGACAAGCTTCCAAAATCTACTGGGGATAAGCTTCAAGACCTGCTGGGGATATGGATTCCAATCTCCTGGGGGACTTTTGAGATTGCACTGAGGAATGGCTCCATTGAACATCTAGTATACCGCCGGGGAACAATCTTAGATCAAGATTGCCAGGGATGCTTGTTAAGAACGTCTGTATACTCTGTTGAGGAATGTTGAGATCTGCTGGGGAATAGTCCAACTTCCTTAAGGCTGATTGAGTAGGCTAACTCTGCTTGGGGAGAGTGTTGCTGACTTGCTGGGAACACTGTGCCTTGTTCAGGGTTGATGAGAGACCAACTGCTTGGGAGAGAATTGTTGAATCTTGGCTCACTCTCTGGAGAATTAAGATATCTTGGTTACACTCTCCGGCCGGACTTACCTTGGTACCTTGGTGGACAGAGCAATTAGATCGCTTTAGACAACTCATTATTGCCCCTGTTTCTGATGTTACCTGTAATTAATCCTTTGTTTTGCATGCAAATATTTATGAGTTAGCAATTAATGTCAAATGCATATATCACAATCGAACATTGGACGTTCTTCGCAAAACAAAACAGAAAAAGGAAAAAACAATTGGCAATTGGTCTTGAAAAGTGAATTTGTATTGATTTTTGAATTTGCCTGTAAATAGACATTTATGTACAAGAGGCTGACGTCCTAGTAAGAGAACGCCGCCGAACAACAAAGTTTATACAATTTTGTGAAAAGGGAAAACAAAACAGCTATGTGAAAAGAATAATCCCACTGGGTTCCAACTCTGCTATCGCCTTTATATCTTCGAGCGTCTCATCACTTTGCTGCTCAGTTGACGATGAAGCTGATTAATCGATGCCGTCTGAACTTGATGTTGAAACCGGATTCTGGATGCACGGTGATTCAATGAGACATAGTATTACGCTTTAATCCCTAACTTTTGCCTGGACCGCCCTTTCGAGTTTTCAGTCCACCGGGATACCCATTTTTGCCCAAGCCTCCTTTTCAGGTTTTCGACTTGCCGGGTGTACAGATTTTTTTCATTTCATCCCTCATTTTTCCCGAACCCTTTTGGTTCGCCGGGAAGCCCTAATTTTTTCCTAGGTATGTCAACCTAGCGGGTCTTTTATCATGCGTAGTATCTTTTTACTATGTCTGCATTGGCGGGGTGAGGAAGGTCGTCACCATCCATGGTGGTTAGGATCATGGCTCCTCCTGAGAACACATGTTTAACCACAAATGGCCCTTCGTACGTAGGGGTCCATTTGCCCCTGGGATCACTCAGAGGAAGGATGATGCATTTGATTACCAGGTCCCCAACTTGATACTCTTGTGGTCTGACTTTCTTGTTAAATGCCCTGATCATCCGTTTTTGGTACGTTTGACCATGACATATAGCAGTGAGTCTTTTTTCATCAATTAGGTTTAATTGATCAAGTCGTGTCTGGATCCAGTCATCTTCGCTCAGATCTGCATCCTTCATTATCCGGAGAGAGGGTATCTGGACTTCAATCGGCAAGACTGCCTCCAGGCCATAGACCAAGGAAAAGGGAGTTGCCCCAGTTGACGTTCTTGCTGAGGTACGATACCCATGAAGAGCGAACGGTAACATCTCGTGCCAATCTTTATAAGTCACTGTCATCTTCTGCACAATTTTCTTGATATTCTTATTCGCTGCTTCTACAGCCCCATTCATCTTCGGCCGGTAAGGAGAAGAGTTGTGGTGCTGTATCTTGAATTGCTCGCAGAGCTCAGTGATCATCTTATTGTTGAGATTGGTACCATTGTCCGTAATGATCCTTTCCGGGACGCCGTATCGATAGATCAGATTATGACGAATGAACCGTGCCACGACATTCTTGGTTACTGTAGCATATGAAGCTGCTTCAACCCACTTCGTGAAGTAATCAATTGCTACAAGGATGAAGCGATGCCCGTTGGATGCCGTAGGTTTAATCTCACCGATCATATCAATGCCCCACATTGCAAAAGGCCAAGGTGCAGTCAAGACATTCAGAGGAACTGGAGGAATGTGCATCTTATCAGCATAGATCTGGCACTTGTGACATGTGTAGTTGTTTAGGTATTGGCTTGCATTTTTGGTAAAACCCAAGTGTATGTGTGAATGTCATGACTGATGTCATAAAATTCTAGTTTAGTTTGTACTGATTCATTAGGTACCTTTGCAGAAAAATATTGTCATACAGGTACTGATGTTTATAAGTGTGTATCTGAGCATTTTGCAAAATGATCACATTTTCCTAAATCAGTAGACATGTTTTTCAGATGTCATAACAGATGTTAAGACATCCTGTTTTGAACTAACAGGTATGCAGGTTGGTTAATTCTGAGTTTTTTCAGGAAAATAACTCAGTCTTTCCAGAACAGAATCCTGCGTTTTCTTTGGGTTAACCTAGCTCAACCCTAACCTGGTTGATAAAGTCCTGTGACCTAGTCTTAAGGTCAAACGGAATTAACCCTAGGTTTTTGTGGAAACCCTAACTGAAGTTGCAGCTGCTATATATTCATCAGAGCTACTGTTTTGGAATGCATCCCTTTTTGACAGAAGATCATTTGTAAGCTGTATAGTTTTAACTATTGTAATTCAAGCAATTATCATTGTGATAAGTGACTTGGAATAGGTTTTTAATTGTAAGGGTTGTGTAGCACTCAAAGCTTTGAAGCAAGAGTGTTTGTATGTTTCTTGACTAAAGTTGTGAAGCAGTGTCAAGTTAGGTGTGTGTATCACTCAAAGCTGTGAAGCAAGAGTGGTTGTGTTGCTTGATTAAAAAGCTGTGAAGCTTAATCAAGTGTATGTTTTTGAAGAGTGTCTTCATCAATTCATTAGTTAAATTGTTTTATGTATCACTGCTGTGATTGAGGGGGAGTGAGTAGGAACTCAGGTTTAAGTTGTACTTAGATTGAAATTGCATTGGGTAGGTCTTAAGTGAAGGAGATAAACTGGTTGGTTTATTCCTGAATTAATATCTCTTATAGTGGATTTCCTCCCTGGCTTGGTAGCCCCCAGAGTAGGTGTTGTTGCACACTGAACTGGGTAAACAATTGACTGTGTTCTTTATTGTTTTTGTATTTACTGTCATATAGTAAGTCAGATACGGTGTCATAACATTGAACGTGACATTGAGTATCTGCAGCCAGAATTTCAACATGTCCGAGAATGTTGGTAACAGTCGGCTTCCATTGTGGACCAGAAATATCCTGCCCGAAGGATTTTCTTTGCCATGGTGTGTCCACTGGAATGCGTTCCGAAGGTACCTTCATGCATCTCTGCCATGATTCTTTCTGCTTCAGTCTTACCCACACAACGCAGTAAGGTTGAATCATGGTTTCACTTGTATAGAATGTCATTACTGAGGAAGAACTTCGCTGCGAACCTTCTCAGAAACTTTTTATCATTGATGGATGCACCTTCAGGGTATTCTTGAGCTTCCAAGTACCTCTTCACCTCATCATACCAGGGTTTTTCAGTCACTGTCTCAGCCTCAAGGTCACAACAATATGCAGGTTCGTCCAGTTTCCAGATAATGATTCGGGGAGCCTCATTGTCCCATTTGACTTTGAACATAGAAGACATCGTAGCCAGCGCGTCCGCCAACTGATTCTCCTCTCTTGGGAAATGTTCAAAAGTTATCTCTGTGAAATGGGGGATCAATGTCAACACACATTCTTTGTAAGGAATAAGATTTGGGTGTTTCACATCCCACTCACCTTTGATCTGATTGATCACGAGAGCGGAATCTCCGAAGACACTCAGAAACTTGATCCTTAAGTCAATTGCAGCTTGAAGACCCATGATGCACGCCTCATACTCCGCCATGTAGTTGGTGCAGTTGAAACATAGCCGGGAAGTAAGTGGAGTATGAGTGCCTTGAGGGGATATGATCACAGCGCCGATACCGTTACCCAAAGCGTTGGAGGCTCCGTCAAAGTGCATAGACCATCAGGATCCTTCCTCAGGTCCTTCATCCGGTCCAGGGACTTCACAATCAGTCACTATCATGATGCTCTCGTCAGGAAATTCAAAGTTCATTGACTGATAGTCGTCTACTGCCTGGTGTGCCAAGTGGTCTGCCAATACACTTCCTTTGATAGCTTTCTGAGTCGTGTACTGGATGTCATATTCTGTCAAGATCATTTGCCATCTTGCTATTCTTCCAGACAGAGCAGGCTTTTCGAATATGTACTTTATTGGATCCATATTTGAAATCAACAGAGTCGTGTGAGTCAGCATATACTGTCTCAGTCGGCGAGCAGTCCATACCAAAGCGCAGCAAGTTTTCTTGAGCAGTGAGTATCGGGTCTCACAGTCGGTAAACTTTTTGCTAAGGTAATAAATGGCGTGCTCTTTTCGGCCAGACTCGTCATGCGGCCCCAACACACACCCCATTGAGCTGTCAAGTACTGTCAGGTATAGTATTAGAGGTCTCCCTTCAACCGGTGGCATAAGAATGGGTGGTTCTTGGAGATACTCTTTGATTCTGTCAAAAGCGGCCTAACATTCGTCGTTCCAACGTACTACCTGATCTTTCTTCAGCAGCTTGAAGATTGGTTCACAGGTAGCTGTTAGATGCGAGATGAATCGGGAAATGTAATTCAGACGTCCTAGAAAGCCTCTGACTTCTTTCTCTGTCTTGGGAACTGGCATCTCTTATATGGCTTTAACCTTGGCAGGGTCCACTTGGATACCTTTGTCGCTCACGACGAAGCCTAGCAACTTCCCAGATCTTACCCAGAAGGTGCACTTGTTCGGGTTCAACCTCAGCTTGTACAACTTCAGACGGTCAAACAATTTCTGTAGATGGTCAAGGTGTTCCTCCTCGGTTTGGGACCTTGCGATCATATCATCGACATACACTTCAATCTCATGGTGGATCATGTCATGAAATAAATCAACCATGGCACGTTGGTAGGTTGCCCCAGCATTTTTCAACCTGAATGGCATGACCTTATAGCAGAAGGTACCCCACTGAGTAACAAAGGTAGTCTTTTCCATATCTTCAGGAGCCATCTTGATCTGATTATAACCTGAAAAACCATCCATGAAGGATAACACCTTGTGTTGAGCCGTATTGTCAACCAGAACGTCGATGTGAGGTAGAGGGAAATCATCCTTGGGGCTTGCCCTGTTCAAATCCCTGTAATCGACACACATTCTGACCTTACCATCTTTCTTTGGTACTGGAACCACGTTGGCAACCCACTGAGGGTAAGAAGTCACTGCAAGAAAACCAGTGTCAAATTGCTTCATAACCTCAGCTTTGATCTTCTCGGACATCTCTGGACGCATACGACGGACCTTTTGTTTAACCAGAGGGCAGTCTTCCTTGGTAGGAAAATGATGGACCACAATGTCGGTATCCAACCCAGGCATGTCTTCGTAGGACCAGGAAAAGATCTCCACATAATCGTGCAATATCTGAATCAACCGTTGTTTCACGCTGAGCTCTAGATTGGCACCAATCTTAACTTCCTTTCTATCTGTCTCAGTACCCAGATTTACCGTTTCCACCGGCTCTTCATGTGGCTGAATGGCCCTCTCTTCCTGGAGTAACAGTCTTGCAAGCTCGCCAGGCACTTCGCAATCATCTTCACCTTCGTCTTCGGCTAAGTTGATCGGATTTTCGAAGTCATAACTGGCAGTAGCAGAGTCGTTACCAGTGAGATCCATAGTGGATTGAAACCTGTATGAGTGAGTGTGTGTAAATATAGTTGTTTTGTAATATATAAAGAAAGAAAGAAAGAAAGGGAGCACAAGATTTGAAATGCGAAAAACGTCCAATGTCTTTATTCATGATATATGGAAATGACAAGTAATAAGCCCTCACAAACGAAGCCACGGTGCCCCGGGTAGGACACCGGGCCATAAAGTTTCAATTTATTGTTCATTACAAATTAAAAAACAAAGGAATTCATTACTGCGTAACAAAAGTAACAGGTATGTAGTCTTTTGCAGTCCAATTGTTCGGTCCATCGTCGGTCGTCGGGCAGATCCAGCTGTTGAATTCAGACTCATCCACTTCGTCACCATCCCTGATAGCATTCACCCCATGGTCAGGTAGGGGAGCTGTCACCATATTAGGCTTCTCAGGCGCCTCGAACTGAACCTCCTTGGCGTCGATAAGGTCTTGAACCTTGTTTCTTAGGGCCCAACAATCATCAGTAGAATGCCCCGGGCTATCGGAGTGATAAGCACAGCGGGAATTTGGATTATACTTCGGAGATGTCGTGTTCACCACCTTCAGAGCCTCTCTGACGGTCACCAAGTTGGTCGATAGCAGTTGCGGAAAGATTTGTGACAAGGTTATACTAAGCCGAGTGAATTCTCTTCTAGGTCTCTCACCCCTTGGTTGGTTGGGTTGCCGAGGAGCGGCAGCAGGCTTTGCAATCACCACCACGTTGACAGCTTGGTGGCGTTCTGGTTTATTCTGTCTTCTAGGCCCATACACAGCACTGGCTTCCTTCTTGAAAGGCTTTTTCTCAGAACTTGAGGACGCACCTTTCTGTATCTTCCCTGATTTCATACCAGCCTCTATCCTTTCCCCAGTCAGAATGAGATCTGTAAACCCTGCAGATGAGTTGCCAATGAGATGATTGAAGAACGGCCCGGATAGGGTCCCCAAGAACATATCCACTAATTCACGGTCGGTTAATGGTGGCTGCATCCTGCCAGCCAGGTCCCTCCACTTATGCACATACTCTTTAAAACCTTCTCCCGATCCTAGCGACATGCCCTGGAGTTGGGTACGTGTAGGAGCAAGGTCGGCATTATATTGATACTGCTTGCAAAAAGCAGTAGCCAATTCCTCCCAGTTACGAACCTTAGTTCCATCCAGCTGATAGAACCATTCGAGATGAGTCCCTGAAAGACTCTCCTGGAAAAAATGGATCCACAAGTTCTTGTCCACAGTGTAGGGTTGGATCTTCCGCACATAAGATCTGAGATGTAGCTTAGGGCAGGACGCCCCGTCATACTTTGTGAAAGATAGTGCTTTGAACTTGTGTGGGATGACCACACCAGAAGATAGACCCAAGTCTCCAAAATCCAAACCAGGCACCTGTTGAATTTCCATGGCATTAAGACGGTCTTCCAACTGCTTGTACTTGTCTTCAGCTGGAGGATACTGCTCCTCGTTAAAATCAGTCTCGTTGTCAGAGACCACCGGACCAGGAACCCTTCCCCCTTGGGGACTGCCTTTTCCTACAGAAGAACCAGCTTGATCAACCTCATTCTGTAGTGTGTTGCCAAACCTCCGGCCAGTGTTGAATAATACAGTTCTCTTCTTCTTCTTCTTGACCAGCAGAGCCTTCAATTCCTCTTGTCCTTGGGCCAAACTCATGATCAGCTCTTGGAATTGGGCGTTCTGAGCCTGAAGGGCCTTGATGGACTGCTCAGTAGATGATTCAGGGTTCATGATGCTGAAATAAATAGCGAAGAACATTAAGCAACCTGAAAAGAAGAGTACCTGCTATGCACATGATGAATGGAATGTGTATGATTTATGTTTTCAAAGACAATCAGGATTCAACTTTGTAAACAAAAAAGAACACACTTCATTAGATTCAACTTTGAAATTTAAATTGTTCAACAGGTTGCCCTTAGGCGTTACATAAAATGGAAATACTGAAAAGGGAAATAAAAACTGTAAAAGAACATCCAAAGCTCATCATTGATCCCAGGGTCTCCTCTTCTCAGTACGGATGTAGTCATTCAAGGCCCGCTCGTTCTCCAATTGCTTGGTCAGCTTCTGGATTTTCAATTCCTGCATGTTGAACTTTTCCCGATAAGAATCCCGTTCTTCTCGCAGTTGCGCCCAAGACCTCTTTAGTGTATCGACGTCAGTAGGTATCTGAGGAGGGAGAACAGTTGGAGGAGCCCCATCTCTGTCAGAATATTCAAGAATGATGGGTCTGACAGCCTCATATGGCATACCTAACTTCTGAGCACGGATGCGGACCCATCTGTAGTAGGCTTCCATAGGTAGAGAAGTCTTCGGTCCCAATTCTTGAGGGTAAGCTTTGTGAATTATGTCCCAAGCCTTGATGAACCTACGACGCAGCTCGTTACTATCTACCTGAAACTCAAAACTGGTGTGAGGCACCAACATCTCATGAGGCCCTGCTCTTCTGTCTCTTCCAAACTGACGGAGAGCTAGATATGGATTATAAGAGATCCCTCCTTGGGTACCAATCAAAGGAACATTGGGATATTCTCTGCAACGATCAATAACAGCTACCTCATCCAAACCTCTGAGAATCCAAATGATGTCTTTATCAGTGAGAGACATTAACCTATGAGCCCAACCTCTTCCTTCTTTGTTCTTCAGCACGAAATTAGGGAGGTGCGAAATAAACCACCTCACTAACAAAGGAATACAACACCACAGAGTTCCTCGTCTTCGGGCAGTACGAGCATAAAGTTGTTGCAGGATGTCGCCCAAGAGAGTGGGCACAGGATTCCGAGACATGAAGATCCTTATGGCAGTGACGTTAATGAAGTTATCAGGATTAGGAAACAAGACTAGACCATAGATTAAGAGAGCCAGAATGTCTTCATACGCCCTAAAGTCCAGGTCATTCCAGAAACTGTTAGCCTTACCAATCAGAAACTTGGCCAAGAAACCCTTAACTTTGCTTCTAGTCACCCAGTTGTCCATTACCTCTTTGTGGGTCAAGGGAAGAGCTGCAGCAATCTCCTCAAGCCTAAGAGTCTTTTCCCAACCAGTATAGGGAGTCTGATCCAAGATAGGGATACCAAGCAAATCAGAGAACTCTTCCAGGGTAGGGACCAGCTGGAAGTCTTGAAAGGTGAAGCAGTTGTACAAGGGATCATAAAACTGTGTCAGGACACTCATCAGTTGTTGGTCCCACTTTGCCGTGACTAAACTGAGAAGAGAACCATGCCTCTGGATGAAGGAAGTAGTATTTGGAATTCTACTAACCAATTCTTCAAGCAACTCAGGTGGGTGAACAAAGTTGAACCGGATAGTATTCCTTCGCATAGGCATCATGATGTCCTACAAAACAGAGCAAAGGTGAAACCCTCTTGTCTTTGAAATGGTCAGTCCTTATGCAGGATGCATGCAATGTTTATGATGGCATGATGTTATGATAAAGCACACCACAAATATTCACAAAGGCAAACATGATAAGGCACACAAGTCACACAAGACAGCCCTTAGGGTTTAGGCCAGCATGGGGTCTAGGTATTACCCTCTTTCAGTTTGTTGGTTAAGACCTGTCCTATCAGAATTGACCGGGCTCTAGAGGATCCCAATATCACTGACTACCCTCAATCGGTCATAACTCCAGCATCGCAATCTTTTCTTGCGGCCAAAACCATCACGAGAGTTTAGCCTCAATGGGCGTAGCATACTGCTACTGTTCTATTGGCCAAGTTGGGTCATTTAAGGTTCTAAGGTCAGTTGGTGCTTAATGACTCCTCAGAAGACCCATATTCTCCTTGTTCCAACACAAGGGATATTGGTACAGACCAAGGTGTCACACCAATGTAGCCACTGCTTCACCCGTGTCGGTCTACGCCGGACAGGTCCCTCACAGCTTATGCTACCTAACAGGGTATCCCCAGATCCGGGTTAGGATCTATAGAACTCCCAAGACAGTACCCACAATGATAAAGCAAGCAATTCAGACAATTGAAAACACAAGTGATCTTAGTCCTAAGGTACACCTCACTTTTAAGATTGATGTCCCCAGCAGAGTCGCCAGTTCTGTGATCGGCAGAAATAGAACTGATTGTTTAACGCTGGTTCGCGAAATGTCACTGAAGCAAGAGTCGCCACCGTCTTTTATTTTCTCCAACATGGACAGGACAAAAGCACAGCAAAATTCCTTATGAGATAGTTCTCGGTTCGGGAGGTAGATTTATAGAAAGGGAAGGTGTTAGCACCCTTTCTATCCATGGTTATCCATGGGCTCTTAGATACTTGCTCATTGTGTTTTCAAAATGTTTGCTTTTCAAAGTGTGAGTGGGTTCGAAAAAGTTTCGTTAAAGATTTCTGAATAACTCTTGTATCAGTCCTCAAGAGTGTTTGAAAAATTGTTTTGAAAGCTTTTTGAAAGTGTCGGTGTGAAAAGAGTTTTGATTTGTTTTTTAATAGAGCAAGTATCTATGATTCATCTACCTACCCTAAGGAATTAGGCTGTGTAAATGTCCTTAAGGTAGTGCCATCCCACCATTGAGAGGTAGGTAGCACCACCGTTAGAGGTGTTCGAGTCAATTCGAGTTTAGGGACAATGTGGTCACTAGAGCAACAGTAGGACACCTTAGAAGCTACCCTTATGTCCTTGATCCTTTTTTTAATTCGAGGCAACCGTTTCGAGGCAACTGGATCATGGACATAAGGACTTACTAAAACGTCCTATACTCGACGACCACGTTTCGAAGGTAAGGCAACAGGTGAGGCGTACCCTAAGAGTGGTGTGTGAATTTGTGTGTTGTTTTCAGTTTTAACAGTTATCTTCGATCATGGCATTGTGAGCTACGCTTGTTTTTATTTAGCCATACATTCTTTCATGCAATTAGAATTTAAGAGTGCGGAAGTTTAAATGCGGAAAGATAAATCCTACGCTATTACAAGGCGCGGGTCTATACATCGCCAAATTACAAAGACCCGTTTGATAAAAATGCGGAAAATAAAAAGACCTAATTACTATTACAAGCCTTGAGCAGTTACATAATATTCGAAAATAAAATAATGCGCGAAATAGAAATCGAACGTCCGAGGGTTTTGACCCTTTTGAAATTAAATTGAATTAAAAAGCTAATTAATTATCTAATTAAGAAAAGAAATTGTTTTTTATGTTTTTTGTATTTATGAAAATAAGAAAAGAATTAAAATTGGAAGGAAACCCTAGTTCTAAATATTTTTAACTATTACTGAAAAATATACAAGTTAACCTAATTTACACTAATTAGTTAATTTACATATTTATTTACAAAAGTAATAATTAATAATTAATAATAATAATAATGAGAGAAAATTATTTATTAAAAAAAAGATGAAAAGGGTCAAAAACCCTAATTCTACTTATTTTAATTTATTAAGAAAAATGTTAAAATTGAAACCTAATTTAACTAAATTAACTACTTAACATTTATATACAAAAATATTCTAATAGTGAAATTAATAAGAATTAACTATTAAATATTTTTTTGGTTTCTGATTTTTTTATGATGAAAAAATGTTTTGGGTGAATTAAATAAAATAATTAAAACAATTTAAAAAGAATTGAAAAGAAAAGAGAAAAAAATTTAAAAAAAAAAGAGAATACAAACATAGGGGGTATCTGGCCCATTTTGGAGGTTTTTGTGAAGTAATTTGGCCCATTGAATCAAAGCCTTGTTGACTTTCAGGAGTTGCATGCTTGATGGTTGACCCAGGTGTATGATGGTCCTCCTTCTGTGGCCACTAGATTGATCTCACGTCCACTTGGCAGGCACAGGCATGGGCGTGCATGGTAGAACGTTGGATGGAAACTGCATGGGAATATGTTAAGACAAAAATTATTGAACATATGGGGGGACCTGGGAATCGAACCCAGGTCCCTATACCTGCAAGACAACTCATCAACCAACTGAGCTATGGCGTGCGTTTGTTATTTGGATAGATAAAAAACATAATATACAAAAACATTAGTTAGTGGTGTAAACAAAAAATTACGCGCCAGTATTTGAATCCCCCTATCATGTAATGACACGCTGGCCTTCTTTTTCATTTATCTACAAATAGAAAAACAAGTAGCGGGGGTTTTAAACCCCCACTAAATACAGCCATGGAAAATAGCGAATAGCAGATGTCTAAATATAAAAAGGGCGCAAGGTGTTGGTTCGTTTCGTTTTGAGCTCCTGAATTCAATGGCATAGGTCTCAAGGTCCAATTTTTCCTCTACATGAAATCCCTATTTTGAAGCTTTGGAAAACCTAATTTTCATCCATGGCAAATCTGGCTACAAGCATCGTTAGTCCAATTAAACACTACCAATCGCTTCAGAACATCATTATTAGTGTAAATCAACAAATAAAACACATGAATAGTGCATGGAAATTAGAAAACGATTATGGAAAAGTTTGTGATAAACGTGATGCTATTCTACCAATTCTTGGAGTATGGAGACTGGAAAGGGGTTGCAACACGTTCAAAGAAGTCTCAGCAAGGGTTTGGAATAGGTTTGAGGCTTTGAATGATCCTGCAAATACAAAATCAGTTTTCAAAATTTCTATGAAAAATTGCAACTTTGTTCTATCCTTTTGAGCAGCTTTTCGTGTATGCTTGCATTAGGTTTCACTATGCCTTTGTATCTGAACGTGATTAGGTCAAAAAAACAAGCCCAAGGTCCATGAATTGATGATTTGAAGATTTGATTTTCTCATATCTTTTTCAATCTTTTTTCCATGCAAATCTTGCCAAATATGGATGATATTGTCCCCTTGAGATGGTGCACGAAATCTCTTGCATATAATGAACATAAATCCCTTTGAACATAAATCTTTTTCAATCTTTTTTCCATGCAAATCTTGCCAAATATCTTTTTCAATTAATTAATTAAAAATAAGAAAATAAATCCCTTTGAGCTTAATGGGTCGTGAATATGCTTTGGGTAATGATTCAAGGAAGAATTTGAGGCCCATTAGCATTTTTGAAGCTTTTGAAGCAAAGTTGACTTTTCAAAATTCCCAAATATTTCCCAACTTCTTCAAGGCATATCTTGCTCAATTTTGAAGCTATGATCACGTTCTTGGACATTTTAGAAAGGTCTTGAAGTCCTATAACCAATGCCTTTGGGTCCCATGTCATTTTGATTTACCAATCTCAAGTTATGGTCTTTGACTTAAAGTGCCTTTTTGTTGACTTTTGAAAATGACCTATAATGTTGAAATTGATAACTTTTTGTGAGAGCATTTCTTGGACTTGGAGTGTGAAGATGAGTTGTAGTAAATGTCATCCTCTTCAAAATGAGCTTTTGATGGGATTTTTCTGATGAACCATGAGGAAGTTATGCCTTGGTCAATTTGCAGTTAACTTTTTCAGCTGTCCAAAAATAGAAACTTTTGCATCTTGAGACTTTTTGAGCCATGCTTGTGAAATCATGATCAAGAATTGATCAAATGATGTTTGTGGCTTCAAAATAAGATGTTGACCAAAAATTTTGACTTTTGACTGTTAAATGACCATTTTGCCCCTGCAGTTGGCTGTGGAGCAATTAGGGTTTTTGACTGTGCAATTTGATGCTGTGAGTCTTGAAACATGACATATGGATGCTTGGAAATGTATATGGGCATATGGGACTTGATTGGACCCTTGGAAACTTCAATTTCTTTGCCAGAACCAAAACCCTAATTTTGACTGTGTTAGGAAGCCATTGGACTGTGCAACCTTTGAGAGATTTTGAATCATCTGGAGATTGATCTTGGCAAATCTTGAAGAATATGGGAGGGAAAATTTTGGGGTACAACAGTGGTTAATAAAGTGGTGTTCAATAATCTATGATGAATAAATGACGTTTGATAAATAAATGATGTTTAATAAAGTATTTTGAGATGTTTATGAGATGTTGTAATTGAGATGTTGTGATTTTGAGATGTTAATTGAGATGTTTTGAGATGTAATTGAGATGTTGTAATTGAGATGTTGTGATTTTGAGATGTTAATTGAGATGTTTTGAGATGTGTTTTGAGATGATTTGGGTGTTGATATTACATTCATGATGAGTCGCATACATTGCATTTTTGAGATGGAGCTTATGCTCGTTGAGATGGCCTGGATTGGAAAATTTTGAGATGGAGGCTATGCCTTGTTGATGCCTCTATTAATTGGCAGATTTTTGAGATGGGAGTTCTGCTCCAATGGTACCACATGCATTTGCATAGTTTTGAGTCGCATTATATGAATGGATAATGAAATGTATTTGATGTTGATGAATGAGGATATATGCTGTAATTGTTGTTGATTATGAGATGAGAAGTGGTGATATTATTGATCTAATATAATATATTAATTATCATGCGCTTTATCATATTGTTAGATATCTCACCCCTTCTGTTTGAATGTTGCCCTTATGTTGGTAACGTGCAGGTAATCGCGAGTGAAGGTTGTATACCTTCCATAGTTCGAGTCGGTGTCATTGCTCTGATATGTAACACTCGGGGGAAGAACGTCTGCTGATTTTTTATTGTTGATTTTCAGTTGCTGAGTTTTAAATTGATTATTATTAAAGATGTGATGTTTCGAAGTCGTTGTTTTGCTTAAAGAAGTTTACTGAGAATTCCGCTGCGTAGTTGTTGAATTATTTAATGAAAGATGTTATGTTGATGGTTCACCCGATGTTTTGAAAAAGTGTTATATATCCATGATGAGTGCAATGAATTTGTTAGAAGAATTTGTGACGTCCCGATTCATTCGTATGATTGAAATTTTATAACTATGATTTAATTGCATAATTGCTTAGGGTAGAATTGGGGTGTTACACTATGCCGGGGAAATACAGACTCGGCTGGGGAGGATGTACTCGGCTGGGGAATTTTGTGGTTCCTCGATTGTTGTTGGGGAAATAAAACTTGTTGGGGAAATAAACCATGTTGGGGAAATAAACCATGTTGGGGAAATAAACACTGTTGGGGAAGTGAGTTTCTTTTAGGAAGAGATCCACGAGGCTTCAATTTGTAAAAATCGACTTAGCTGGAGAGAGAGTTGCCAAGAGATTGAGACTCTGGTCAGGGATTATCCTATGCAAAGAGACTTTGTGAGGAACTTTGGTTAGGAGGACGTTAATGGAATAACTCTGAAGTTATTCCCTATTTATTTAAAGAAGTGCCTGTTACTGCTTAGGTTATATGTGCCAAACAGTTTTAATTATGTTCATATGCATATGTTCGTTCAATTTTAGTCATTGGACAAATTTGCATTCAAAACAAAGACTGGAATTTTGCACTTCAAAGTATATTTGTATTGATATTTTGCCCATGAATAGGAGTTTTTGTACAGAGAGACATACATCCCAGTAAAAGGAAATCGTCGAAAGGAAAACAAAATTTAGAACGAAAACAAATAGCCATGTGAAATGATCTCATTGCCTTCCAACTCTACTATTGCCCCAATATCTTCGAATATCCCTTTCCGTTGATAGAAGTTGATTGGATTGATCTTGGACTGTTTTAACTTGGACCTTGGTGATAAAATTGATTGTGTTGATTCCACGGGACATAGTCATACGCTTTTAATCCTTAAATTTTTCCTAGACCTCCCTTTCGGGTTTTCAGCCCACCAGGATACCCTTTTTTGCCCAAGTCGCCCTTTCGGGTTTTCAACTTGCCGGGTGTACAATCTTTTGCATATATCCCTAATTTTTGCCCAAACATTTTGGTTTATCGGGATGCCCTTATTTGGCCTAGGTGTGTCAACCTAGCGGGTCTCTTATGCGTAGTATTTTTTAACTATGTACGCGTTTATAGGATGTGGGAAATCTTCACCATCTATGGTAGTCAGCATCATGGCACCGCTAGAGAAGACTCTCTTGAAAACAAATGGCCCTTCATAGGTGGGAGTCCATTTGCCTCTGGGGTCGCCTTGTGGTAGAATGATGCGCTTTATCACCAAGTCACCAACTTAATATACTCGAGGCTTAATCTTTTTGTTGAAAGCCTTGATCATCCGTTTTGGTATGTCTGACCATGGAAAATAGCAGCTAACCATTTTTCATCAATCAAGTTCAGCTGATCCAATCTCATTTGAATCCACTAGTCTTTTCCTAGGCCTTCCTCATTCATAATCCTCAGCAAGGGAATCTGAACTTCCACTGGCAAAACAGCTTCCATGCCATAGACTAGAGAAAATGGAGTTGCCCCAGTTGATGTTCTAGCTGAAGTACGTAGCCATGTAGAGAAAACGGCAACATCTCATGCTAATCCTTATAGGTTACTACCATTTTTTGCACAATCTTCTTGATATTTTTGTTGGCCGCTTCGACTGCGCCATTCATTTTTGTTCTATACGGAGAAGAATTGTGATGCTTGATCTTAAACTGAGTACAAAGCTCAGTGATCATAGCATTGTTGAGGTTAGTCCCATTGTTAAAGATGATCCTTTCAGGGATACCATAACGGAAGATGAGGTTGTGTCTGATGAATCTGGCTACCACATTCTTGGTGACTGAAGCAAATGAGGCGGCTTTGACCCATTTGGTAAAATAGTCGATAGCAACAAGAACGAAGCGATGTCCGTTGGAAGCGGTGGGCTTGATCTCTCCAATCATGTCAATGCCCCACATTGCAAATGGCCATGGAGCAGTCATGACGTTCAAAGGGATAGGGGGAACATGGACCTTGTCAGCTTAGATTTGGCATTTGTGACAAATTCTTGAATGTTGGCGGCAATCAGTCTCTATTGTTAACCAATAGTAGCCAGCTCTCAATATTTTCTTAGCCATTGTATGTCCACTTGAGTGAATACCGAAGAGACCACCATGCATGTCTTCCATGATTTCCTCTGCCTCCTTCTTGTCCACACATAGAAGTAGAGTTGAATCATGGTTGCGCTTGTACAATATCCCGTTACTTAGGAAGAATTTGGTTGCAAATCTTCGTAAGAACTTTCTGTCATTGATGGATGCTCCCTCGGGATACTCTTGTGCTTTAAGATATCACATCACCTCATGGTACCATGGCTTTTCCGCGTCAGTGTCAAGATCACAACAATTTGCAGGTTCGTCGAATCTTTCAATTGTAATCATAGGGGCTTTGTTATCCCATATGACCTTGAACATTGAAGACATGGTTGCCAAAGCGTCAGCCAACTGGTTTTCCTCCCTAGGGAAGTGCTCAAAGGTGATCTCTTCGAAGTAGGGAATCAGGGATAGCATAAGTTCCTTGTAAGGGATAAGATTAGGGTGTTTAGTGTCCAAATCTCCTTTTACTTGGCTGATCACTAGGGCGGAATCCCAGAACACATCCAAATGCTTGATCCTCAAGTCAATAGCAGCTTTCAGACCTAAGATGCATGCTTCATACTCGGCCATATTGTTCGTACAATCGAAGCATAGTCTGGAAGTGAAAAGTAGTATGGCAACCTTCAGAAGAGATGATCACAGCACCAATTTCGTTACCTAAGGCGTTAGAAGCCCCATAGAAGACCATAGTCCATCAGGATCCTTGTTCAGGTCCGTCATACGGTCTAGGTTTCGCACAGTCGGTTACCAGTATGATGTTCTCACCAGGGAAGTCGAAGTTCAATGACTGATAATCATCCACGGCTTGATGGGCCAGATGATCATCTAGTACACTTCCTTTGATGGCCTTTTGTGTAGTGTATTGAATATCGTACTCAGTCAAGATCAATTTCCATCTGGCTATCCGACCGGAAAGGGCAGGTTTCTCGAAGATGTACTTGATTGGGTCCATCTTAGAAATCAACAGAGGGTTATGAGTCAACATATATTGTCTTAGCCAGAGAGCAGCCCATGCCAGAGCGCAGCAAGTTTTCTGGTAAACTTTTTGCTCAGGTAATAAATAGCATGCTCTTTTCGCCCAGACTCGTCATGTTGGCCCAAAACACACCCCATAGAATTCTCTAGTACTGTCAAGTACATGATCAAGAGTCTTCCTTCAACTGGAGGCATGAGAATATGAGGTTCTTGTAGTTATTCTTTGATTTTGTCAAAGGAAACCTGGAACTCATCATTCCATCTGACTACCTGATCTTTCTTCAAGAGTTTGAAGATTGGCTCACAAGTAGCAGTCAAGTGTGATATGAAGCGAGCAATGTAATTGAGACGACCCAAGAATCCTCTTACTTCTTTTTCAGAATGAGGGACTGGAATTTCTTGGATGGCCTTTACCTTGGAAGGATCAACTTCAATGCCTTTATTACTGACAACAAAACCTAGAAGCTTTCCAGATCGTACTCCAAACGTGCACTTTTTAGGGTTTAACCTTAGCTTGTACTTCTTCAACCTCTCAAATAATTTGTACAGATGATCGAGATGTTCTTCTTTGGTTTATGATCTGGAAATCATATCATCCACATATGCCTCTATCTCATGATGAATCATGTCATGAAATAAAGCTACCATAGCCCTTTGATATGTTTCCCCTGCATTCTTTAGCCCGAACGGCATGACCTTGTAGCAGAAGGTGCCTCATTGAGTAATGAAAGTAGTCTTCTCCATGTCTTCGGGAGCCATACTTATTTGATTATAGCCTGAGAAGCCATCCATGAAAGAGAAGACTTTATGCTGAGCAGTATTATCAACTAAGACGTCAATGTGTGGTAGAGGGAAGTCATCCTTGGGGCTTGCCCTATTCAGATCCCTATAGTCTACGAACATGCTAACTTTTCCGTCCTTTTTCGGCACCAGTACCACATTGGCATCCCATTGGGGATAGGATGTCACAACTAAGAATCCTACATCAAATTGCCTCATCACCTCAACTTTGATCTTTTCAGACATATCAGGCCTCATGCAACGAACCTTTTGTTTGACGGGAGGGCAATCTTCTTTTGTCGACAGACGATGGACTATAATGTCAGTATCCAACCCAGACATATCTTTATAAGACTAAGCAAATACTTCCACATAATCATGCAACATCTGAACCAACCTGCTCTTGACACCACTTTCTAAGTTAGCATAGATCCTGATTTCCTTCTTATCTGACTCAGTACCCAGGTTGATAACTTCAACTGACTCTTTGTGCGGTTGAATAGCTTTTTCCTCTTGTAATAGAAGTATGGCTAGTTCTCTCGGTATGTCACAATATTCCTCGCCTTCGTCTTCGGCTTGGTTGATAGGACATTCAAAGTCATAGTCGGCAATAGTAGAGTCATTGGCAATAGGATCCAGAGTGGATGAGGACCTGCAAGAGTGTGTGTGTGCATGTAAGATACATGGCTATATTTTTTTGAAAAATGTATTTGAAGGAAAGGAAAGACAATGAACATAAATATTTGAATGCAAAAGATTCTGATGTACTGAATGATCATATAATTAGATGAACATAAATAAAACCCTTGACAAATGGACCAAAGTTCCCTGGGCCAGGCACATGGCTTAAAAGTCATTGTTTGAATATTACAGACAAAATGTTCTTGAATTGAAAGAAAGGCAATAACAAGTAGATTACTCCTCAATGAAGGAGATGGGCACAAAGTCCTTTGCATGCCAATTCTCCAGCTCTGTTGTAGTTGGATACACCTAATCTTCAAATGCAGCTTCTTCATCAGAATCAACCATGGCATTGACTTCATGGCTTTCAAAGTGGAGAGGTGGCTTTCCAGTACGAGCACGCCTTACTTCCTTCTAAGCTTTTCCAGTGAAGCCCAAACCAAACTTGTCCGTTTTAAAAGGGATATCGAGGAGTTGTCCCCAAGTATCACAGTTTCCTTCTTCAATTTCCGTACGGGCATCCTTGACTGAAACCATCTTTGGCGTGGCCTTAACAGCTTCGGATTTATCAGAAGAACATTTGGTAGCAGCAACCATTGGTGGTACAACCTCAAAGGCTTGACACGGGGTCTCAATGAATTCTACATCCATCTTTACGTACTTGAAAGAATTAAAGTGGCTCACCATAAATTCTTCTTCTCCACAAACGGTAACTATTCTGCCCTTGACTGGATATTTGAGTTTCTGGTGGAGGGTTGAGGTTACTGCCCCAACTTTATGGATCCACGGGTGACCTAACAGACAAGAATAGGTAGGACGAATATCCATAATATAGAAGGTGGAATTGAAGATTTGGGATCCCACTTTGATTGGAAGATCTACCTCCCCATGAACAGTCATCTTTGATCTGTCAAATGCCCTTACAATGATATTGCTTGGCTTCAAGACTAAACCTTCACAGTCTAGACGGTCTAATGCCCCTTGTGTAATACATTCAGAGAAGAACCAATGTTGACTAGCACATGTGCTAAGGTAGTCCCTTTGCACTCGACAGAAACATGTAAAGCTTTATTGTGATTCTTCCCAAGAGGTGTTTAATCAGCATTTGAAAATCCCAAGCCATTATCAGTTGTCAGGCTAGCCATGCAATTCTCAAATTGGTTTGTTGTTGTCTCATGGGGGACATGAGCCTTTTTCAGGAACTTGATTAATGTCCGAGCATGGGCATCGGAACAAAGCAGCAATGACAACATTGAAATCTTAGAAGGGGTTTGCCCCAATTGTTCCATAATATTGAAGTCGCTTATTTTGATTATCTTCAAGATCTCGTCCATCTCACGGGCAGAGGGTTCTTCATCAGCTATGTCCTTGGAGGGTACTTCAATCACATCAGGCTCAACAACCTTCTCCTTCCCTCTTGTATCAGTACTCGACTTGGCAGCAGTAATGTGGATGGGCGTCTTTGTAACCACTAGTTGTGAGATATTGGGTGAAAATATTATCCCAGTTCTGGTTACTTTGCTTGAACCAGCTATGTTACCGACATCGTCATCTTTTCCTTCTTCGATCCACGTGACTTGTTTAATCCCATGATAGAACACTTCAACACCATAATTACATGGTACCACTTTATTTGAAGAGTATGGAATTGGTCCGAGATTGGTAATTATTAAGGGAGCAATAGTGGGTTCATTTGAAATCCTAATAGGACCTATAGAGGTGATCCTAAGAGGCTTGTTTGAGATGGTAATAATGGAGAAGTCTTCACATATGTTGGTCAAACTTTTGGCAAGTGGGGTCTTCTCGAATAGAATTTCGTGGCTATCCATCAGGCGTTGTATTCCTTTCTTCAGCCCTTCACATCCATTGTGTTGTCTTGTATAGCACACACAGTCTTTTACACAGCCAGGGAAAATCCCAGCTTTCAACAGATTGTTTTTGATTATATTCAGCAGAGTAGTCGATTCTTCAATAGAGGCGACAAAAATTGTATCTTCATTTGCATTAACACCTCTGTCATGCTTTGGCATTGGAGCGGTGATTACATTCGGTGTTGGAGGAGGATCAAATTCAATAGTTTTGTTATCAATTAAATCCTGGATTTTGTTCTTCAAGGCCCAACACTGGTCAGTCACGTTCCCGGGGATGCTTGAATGGTAAGCACACTTAGCGTTTGGATTATACTTTGGTGACGAGGTATCAGGATTGGCGGGAGGATCGTGCAATGTCACTAAATTAACCTTGAGCAAATGTTGTAAGGCTTGATACAATGACATGCCTAACCTCGTAATTTGTCTTCTAGGAGTTTCAAAACATTGATGATTTGCATATGGTCTTGGAGTAGGAGTTGGATTGGAGATTCGGACAGCATTGACAGACGGACGATCATTCTTCTTGATACGGGCACTTTCCCCGTACACAACATTGACTTCCTTTTTTGCAGAAAAAGGTTTCTTGATAGGATTGGAAGTGGAGGTAGATGCCACAGAGATCTTCCCACTTTTGATGCCACTTTCAACTCTTTCACCGGTTAAGATTAATTCGGTGAAACCAGAAGAAGAGCAGCCTACCAACAAATTAAAGAAAGGACCAGATAAAGTGCCCATGAACATGCCGATGTGCTCCCTATCAATCAAGGGCGGTTGGACCCTACTAGCAAGGTCTCTCCACTTTTTCACATATTCCTTAAATCCTTCATTCTTCCCCATGGTCATACCTTGTAATTGAACCCTCGTTGGCGCCAAGTCGGCATTGTACGGATACTGATGGTAAAAGGCAGTAGCTAAATCCTCCCAAGTATTGATACGAGAACCATCTAACTGATAAAACCATTCAAGTTGCATTCCAGCCAAGCTCTCTTGGAAAAAGTGAACCCAAAGCTTCTTATCAGCAGTGTGCAGCTGGATCTTGTGCACATAAGATTTCAAATGGAGTTTTGGACAAGAAACCCCATCGTACTTTGCAAAGACTGGTATTTTGAATTTGTGAGGGATGACTACCCCAGAGATCAAGCCCAAATCATCAAAATCTAAATCGGGGACAACCTGGATTTCAACGGCTTTCAATATGTCTTCTAACTGCTTGTATTTGATATCAGCGGGTGGATACTGCTCGTTGAAATAATAACCATTGGATACTTGATAATTGATACAGTCATCCTGAGTACTCTTGACCTCACCAATCTTGTTCTCGTCCTCTTCAGATGAATCTCCTTCTACTGGGATTTGACGAACTGTCTCCTTGCACCTTCGACCCATGTTGAGTAGAGCTTTCTTCTTTGGCTTCTTCTTAACAGTCAGTAAATCCATCATATCTTGCTACCCCTTAGCTAGGGCTAGTAGAGTGTCCTGAAACTGAGAATTATGGGCTTGGAGATCTTTCACAGTTTTCTCTGGATCCATCTTGCTGAAATAAACAGCAGAAAGATAAGGAAGCTTGTTATGCGAAAACCTGGCATGTTATGATGCATAGAATATGTACGTGCAAATGATTTCAAGGATCAATGAGATTTAAATTTTTATAGACAAAAGAATGAACAAACGTTAATTTTCATTAGACAAAACAAGAAAGATTACATCATGCCTCTTGGGCTTACAAAATAACTTTCTAAGATAAAAAGACCGAACGCATCCTCTTTAGCGCGAGATAAGCTTTCACACTTTGCTCTTCTTGTAGCTGCTTCGTAAGCTCCAAGACCCTCTTCTCACTAGCATAGAATTGAGCTTTGAAGGTATCTCGTTCTTCCTTAAGCTGAATCCAACCCTTCTGCAAGTCTTCGAGAGAGGTAGGCATGTCTAGATGGAGGATAGTGTTGGGAACATCTCCTTCGACTACAGGCTCCATGATGACTGGTAAGATGGAGGGATAAGGAATCACGAGTTTCTGAGCACGAGTTCGCACCTATTTAAGGTAAGGCTCGAGGGGAATGAAGTTCTTGTGTCCTAGTGTCTTGTTATCCATCTTGTTCAACATCCTCCAAGCTCGGATAAACCTCTGACGGTAACCTTGATCGTCATTCTCGTAGTCAAATACCACACCCTGGATAAGCATCTCGTGAGGACCATCCCTTCGGACGTAACCAAACTGTCTTAAGGCTAAGCAAGGGTTGTAGGTGATACCCCCCTAATGCTAAGTAAGGGGACATTAGTTAATTCTCCATAACGGTCGACGATAGTAACATTCTCCAAAGAGCGGGAACACCAATGAATATCTGAATGTCTGAGCATCATCAACCTATGGGACCATCTTGAAACTTGCTCATTCTTCAACACAGATTAGGGAAGATGCAAAATAAACCATCTTGCAAATAGAGGAGTACAACACATAAGGATACCTCTTTTCCTCATAGTGGAGTGTGAAAAGAATGTAGGATGTCTCCTAACAAAGTAGGCACTGGGTTACGAGACATGAAGATTTTTATGGTGTTTACATCTATGAGTTGGTCAAGATTTGGGAACAAAACCATCCCATAGATAAGAAGGGCCATAATTTCCTCAAAAGCTTGCAAGTCCAAGGAGTTTCAACAATCTTGAGCTTTCTAAAATAGGAATTTGGCCACGAAACCTTTGACACCACTCCTTGTTTCCCAATTAGTTGTGACATCAGATTTTTATAAGTGTAGGGCTTGAGCAATCTCTTCAGGTTTTGGATCTCTTTCTGTATCATTGAAGGGTAGTTGATTGGGAATGGGGATCCTCAAGATTTGGGAGAATTCTTCTAAAGTTGGCACAAGTTGATAGTCGGGAAAAGTGAAGCAACAATGTAGAGGATCAAAGAATTGGAAAAGCACCTTCATCATATCTTCATCAGTGTTGGAGGTAACCAAGTTTAGGAGGCGACCATGTATTTCGGTGAATGGAGAATTCAAAGGAACCCTTGATGCTAACTCTTTGAGTTTAGGAGTAATCCTTACGAGATTTACTTGAATGGTTTTCCTGCGAATAGAGTCCATGTCCTACAAAACAGAACAAAGATAAATCCCAAAATCCTTGAAATGGTTAGTGAGTATGAGTATGATTATATGATGATTATGATGTTTATGATGTTTATGTACAAGTATATATATACAAACAAAGAAAACAGGTCCTTAGGTTTAGGCTTGCATGGAGTCTCATAGTTAAGTACCCTCTTGAAGTTTAGTTGGCTCAAACCTGTCCTAGTAATAGTAACCGGGTTCTAAGGATCTCAATATCACTGGTTTGTTTTCTCGGGAATTGTTTTAGCGCAAGCCTCTTAAATGGCGACCGAAATATCCCAAAAAACTAAACCTCAATGAGTGTAGTATCGAGGATCTACCAACTTCGGACTGCACCAAAGTCAGTCATCTCACTACATCCTAATGGCCAAGTTGATCAAGTAAAGGTTCTAAAGTTAGTTAGTGCTTTATGACATCACTCAGCGGCCCCGTATTCTCCTTGACTACTCAAGGGCTACCGATACCCACAAATATGTCACACTAACATAGCTATTGCTTAGACCATATCGGTATACCCCGCACAATTTCCACAATATATTGCTACTTACCTATAAGGTATCCCAAATCTGAGTAGAGGAATTAAGCCCAAACAAAGAACCAAAATGTAAAGCATACAAGTCAAACAATGAAAGCAAGTAAATATGATCTAGCCCTAAGGTAACCCCACTTTTAGAATATCCCCAGCAGAGTCGCCAGTTCTGTGATACGGTAGGATAACTGACTTGGGAGTTTTGCGTTTGTATTCGCAAATGTTGCGGTTAGCGAGAGTCGCCACCGACTTTTCTTTTATCCAAAAGGAAAGGTGAAAAAGCACATGAAAGACCTTTGAGATTATTTCTTGAGTTAGGGGGTAGATTATGAAAAGGGAAGGTATTAGCCCCATTTTCATCCATGGTTTTCCATGGGCTCTTAGTTACTTGCTAGATCACTTGTTTTTGTTTGAAAATGTGCTTTGAGTGGTTTTTTGAAAGAATTTTGTAAAGATGCCATTTTTAGGCAAACTTTGTAATGATTCTCGTTTATAAGAATGTATACAAAGTGTTTGATCTTTTTAAAAATGTTTTCAAGTTTGTAAGATGTTTTGAAAGTGTTGGTGTTTGTTTTGAAAATAGCAAGGATGTTTTTGTTTTGAAATGGAGCAAGTAACTAGGAACAATCTACCTACTCAAAAGTCTTTCATGTTTATTTACTCTTTCCTTTGACATTGTTATCTTACCATTTATTTGGTAAGTAACCCTATCTTTGGATGTAAAAGGGACGGGCGAGGGTCATCGTATAATCATGAATAGAAATGTTGTAAGATATCTTAGCATTTTCTTTAAGGGACTAAGATCATTCGTAGCATCATCGGGGGACTATGATCTTGTATTTTGCTTGTTTTTGCTAAGATACCTCACATGCATAATATGGCCATTTATTTATCAAGGAAACAAGTGGAGTTAACCCTAGAGGTGCAAGGTGTGCGAGTGTATTTTTTCATGCTTGATTTGTCTTGCATTAGGGTTTTATATTTTGTTGGTTTTAGTCTTTCCATACAAAACCCTAATTACTAGCATTTATGTATAAAGCGATAAATTGCGGAATTTAAAATTACTACGCTATTACATCACTTATGGGAGGGGGTGTGCAAATTACAAATGGGGACTGCAAGGGATTTAAAGTCCTAATTATCTATTACAACCATATTGAGATAATGTACAAGAAATGAAATGGACTTGTTTTGTTTAAGAAAATATTTTTAGTCTTTTGGTTTTAAAAGAAATAAAATAAAGTAGATGAATAAAAAACGTTTTTGGTGTTTTTGATTAATGAAAATAAAAATGATGATAAAGAATAATAAGAGGAAAAGGGTTCAGAATCAAAACCAGCACATTGTTGAAGTAAGAAGCTCTGACTCTGGTGCGCTACAAGTCAGAAGGAAAATGTTAGCGGAAAAGGGGATGGTCAAAAGCTCTGGGTCCGGGTACACTAAAGTTCTAGGGTTGCTGGGGACAAAGGAAATCCTAGGAGTTCTGATGCAACTGTCAACCTAGAAGTTCTAATATTACTGGAAGATCAGAAGTTCTGGTTATTGAGAGAATCTAGAAGTTCTGATGTAGCTGGTCATCTAGAAATTATGATAATAGGTAAGTGAAATGTCAATGCTGTTGGATGGGAATGTCTAGAAGTTTTGGTCCAGGATCAGTGTTTTGATAAGAAATTAAAGGGATTGATCTAGAAGTTCTGGTCCAATTAATGGGGTAAAAGTGTTAGGACATAAATGTAAAAAAAGGGTGTTTCTGGGGTTAGAACTCAGGACCCTTAACACTAATGTCTTATGCATACACTCTCTACCATTGGGGTGGCTATACATCCAGTATTAGAAGCAAAAACATAAACATATAACATAAAGTAAGTTCTGATGATGAGCTTCATCTGCACGCCAGTTAGAGCATCTGCAGCTTAGCTATTTCTTAACAAAAACAGAAAATGCACCCATAACAGTTATGGCAAGTTTCATCGTGGTTTCAGAAGTATAAAATATTAGAACTGTAAATCAGAAGCAATCATGAATTTTGCTAATCCTAATTTTGAGTCCTAGTTTCCTCAAGAAGTTCTGAACTAAGATTCTCTCTACTTAGGCAAACATACATGAATCTGAGTATGTACAGAATCAGAGCCATGACATCTACATTGTATCTTTGAAAATGCAAGCCTAGAAATGCCTAAGCAATGAGATATAAGTCATAAGAAACTTACCTTGCTTCTGGAGATTGTTCTGAATTAGAGTCTGGTTCAAGCTTCTGTGATATTCTGGTCAGCTTTCTCACGTGCTCAGAAGGCTGGAATAATTCTTTAACTTGAGCTAAGGAATGGCTGGAAAATTCTGGAACAACCAAGAATCAAAGTTCTGATTTTTGAAATGGAAGTTAGTGGAGATGGAATTGCAGTCTATAAACAGAAGTTGGGATTGTTTCTAATTTGGTCAAGAGATGTACAAGAAAATTAGAGTTTGGCCGTGAAAAAGAAACAGAAGCTTAGCATGTTTTTGTGTTTATGCTTTTAGTTTCCAGTTCTTTGAGATTTCAGTAAGGTTTCAAGGCTAATTTTAAGGTTCAACGTACAAAGTAAGGCGGTTAGCAGATTTTAGCCGTGCCTAAACTGGATTTGTAAGCTTGAATTAAGGAAAAGTACCCTCAGAGGCAAAAGCAAAGCATGGGCCCAGCATAAACTTGTACAAAAGTTTTCTTTTCAAGGACAACAATGGTACTTCTATCTCACACGTGGGGAAATCCTTTGGATAAAAACTCAAAAGTGGTTGTGAGAATTAAATGATGATGAGATTTATCAAACAAGGAATCCTGCGCTATGAGATTATGCATCATAGCTTAGATCTGAGCCAGAAGTTCAGCATCAGTGCAACTTAGAGCAAAACATCCAACTTCTAATCCTTTAATCTTTTCGCTCCAGCATGTTCTGAAGGAGCTCTCAGACTTTTATGAAAGTTTGTAACACGCTTTGTATACTTTCTTTGAATTACTTTTGCAAACTCTGGCTGAACGTTTGTGAAAACTTGCCCAGAAGTTCTAACCAAAATTTGTCTTGGAAGTGTCCAGAATTTGCTGAGTACTTCAGTTTCATGGACGTGTCTTTGAACATTTATAACTTGAAATTCCAGCATTTTCAAGAGAAGTTTTGTTCTGCAATATTTTAGGTCTTATTGAGATCTAAAAATCTTGTTTTAGAAGTTCTTCCAGAATCAGCTTGCATTATGGTGATAATCTGATCAGAAGTTCTGAGCTTGTCATATTTCTTAAACACTTAGAAAAATTCTAAGTATTTTAGAATTTTGACTTTTGAATTTCTTGATGAAACAAACTTCATATTTCAACATGTCTTAATTAAATATGATTTTTTAAACTTGATTTTGATCAAAACTCAAAGTTTTGACTTTTCAGTATGCAAATGACCATTTTGCCCTTGTGAATGACTTTCTTGGAAAATTTGCAATTCAAGGCTTGAAATTGGATGGAAGCAAACCTGCGAGTCCAGGATGATCCTTTGAGAAATGATAGGGCAAATTTTGGAGTACAACACAAGGGTTTTAATTTCTCTCACTTTACTTTCCGTAACTATTAACTGCCTAGATGTATGAATAATAGGATTAAAATTCAAGACAAATAAATTTAAAATGGTAGAAAACCTTAATTGTGCAAAGATAAAATTAACTGAAATCAAACACTTAAACATGCTCACTCCTAGGGTTTGCTCTACTCTGGTTGCCTTTGATAAACGGTCATGAAGCATAGGGAATTTTAGTGGTTGCCCTCTAGTCCCGAAAGATCAAAATTGACCCATTCGGATGTTGCCTCAGAAAGATCTTTAGGATTTTAGGGTAACTACTAAAGTTTCCTAAACATTGCTTATGTGATCGTACTCGTCCCTTTTGAATGTCCCTTAAATTCCAACGACAGAGCTACCTACTCCTTAATAGTAGGATAGCATTGTCTAAAGGAAAATGAACAGACTTTTTCCAGTAGGTAGATAGTTCCTAGGTACTTGCTCATAACAAAAAAAAAATCTCACACAAACACTTTCAAAACAGTTTTCAAAACAACTTCGTCACACTCTTGAGGAAAGATACAAGGGTTACCATGAAGTCAAACAAAAACTTTTCAAAACACACACAAGCAATTTCAAAATGATCAAGTACCTAAGAGCCCATGGAAAACCATGGATAGAAATGGTGCTAACACCTTCCCTTTCTATAATCTACCCTCCGTATTCAGAAACATCTCGAAAAAGGTTTTTTCTGTTCTTTTTCCTTTTCCTTTGTTGGATGAAATAAAAGTCGGTGGTGACTCTTGCTTACCGCACATTTGCGAATACAAAATGCAAAACCAGTATTAAATTGTCGGTTCTGTCACCGTATCACACTCACCCTAATCCCAATACTTCCTCTCCCAAATACAATCCCAATGTGAAATGCGCTTATCACTCAGATAGTCCTGGGCATGACACAAACAGTCATGGTAAAGGTATCAATGCCATCAGCGATGCCCCTTTTGTCTCCACCATCAGTGATTTGACTACTCCCTTATTGATTGTTAAGAAGAATTTGTTAAAAGTCAGTGTATTTCTGGGCTGCCTCGAAGATTGTTACCTTTATGCTTCCCAAACCAATGGTTGTATATGGTTGAAGAAAGGCATCCAACTCCTGATTGATAGCCGTGAAATTATGTTTGAGAAAATTCCGTCCATGAAGGATTTATCTGAAAGTTTGTCCCAAGAATTAAGACTTGAAGATATCTCCATAATTACCATTTCAAACGCTCCTATTAGGATCATCTCCAGAGGCCCTATAAGGATTCTCACTGAGCCAAGAGTGGATCCTTTGATTATCACTACACTAGGGATAGTCCTCTATTCCTATGACAAAGTTGTGCCCTGGAACTATGGGGCAGAGGTGTATTATCATGGTGTCAAGCAAGAGACATGGATCATTGAAGCTAGAAATTTTGTAATTACAAATATTACTGGAACTAGTAAGGGTACTAGGACAGGAAGGATCTTCTCTCTGGAGATCTCTCCTCCAACAACTACTACAACCCCTATTCATATTCCTGTTGTTGGGCTAACTGTTGATGCCCGACGTAAAGAAAAAGTGACTGAGCCTTTTCGGACGGAGGCACCCTCAAAATATGTTACAAGTGAAGACCCATCTAGATAAGAGATGGAAGAAATTCTGAAAATTATCCAAAAAAGTGATTACAAAATAGTGGAACAATTGAGGCAGACACCTTCACAAATATCCATGTTGTCTTTGTTGTTATGCTCCAAAGCTCATGCCCAAGCTCTATTGAAGTTCCTAAAAATTGCCCATGTACCTCAAGAGACCATTGCTGATCAATTTGAGAAGTGTGTTGTAAGCCTAACTGTTGATAATGGTTTAGGATTTTCTGATGCAGATTTAACTCCAGCTGGAAAGAATCATAATAATGCTCTACACATTTCTATTGAGTGTAAAGTCACTACCCTGGTGCATGTGTTAGTGGATACTGGATCTGCCATCAATGTTTTACCTAAAGGTGCTTTGGATAGACTAGGTTGTGATGGGATGGTGCTGAAACCCAATGATATTGTGGTAAGAGCCTTTGATGGTTCAAAAAGAATGGTTCACAGAGAGGTTGATCTTCCAATCAAGGTGGGATCTCAAGTCTTCAATTCAACATTTTATGTGATAGATATTCGCCCTGTCTATTCTTGCTTGCTTAGACGCCCATGGATTCATAGGGCAGGTGCAGTTACCTCTACATTGCATCAAAAGTTGAAATACCCAGTGAAAGGGAAGATTGTCACGGTCCGTGAAGAGGAAGAATTTATGGTCAGTCATTTGAATTCTTTAAAATATGTTTAAATGGATGGTGAATTCATTGAAACCCCTTGTCAAGCATTTGAGGTAATTCCCCTAATGGTTGTTGTTGCTAAAGTTGTTTCTGCTACTCCCAAGATTGCTAAAGATACACCAAGAATAGCCTCTCTGAAGGATGCTCGGACTGTTATAGAAGACAGAGGTTTCACTATCTGGGGACAACTCCCTAATATCCTGTACAAGTTTGACAAGTTTGGTTTAGGTTTCACTTTAAAGGCTTAGAAAGCGGTTCGTCGTGTTCGTGCTGGAGGACCATGTAACGCCCGTAATTTAATTAATTATTTAATTAAATTATTTTTGGAATATTTGAGAAGATGTGTTATGATTAAGTGGATTTAATTATTTTATTAAGTGGTGAAATAATATTAGAAGTATAATATTATTTGATGTGGGCTTGTTTTTAAGTAATGGAAGTAGTAATAAGGGGGTGTATTAGTTTTAAGCCCAATAAGGAATAAAGAATAATAGGTTATTTTATTGTTGCTAGAAAGAATAGAAAAGAGGAGGCAGTAGAAGAATAAGGATTAAGAAGAAGAACGTGAAGCTGCTGGAAAAAGAGGAAAAAAGGCAGAACGAGGTTTCAACCGGAAGATTATAGAGTGACCTTCAATCCAAGGTAAGGGTGGGGTTTTGACTCTGTTGTACCCCAAAATTTGCCCTCCCATATTCTTCAAGAAATTGCCAAGTCAAGCTTCAAAATTCCCCAAGGGTTGCACAGTGTAAGGGCCTCCTAAACAGTCAAAATTAGGGCTTTGGTTCTGATCAAGAAAATGAAGTTTTCAAGGGTCCAATCAAGTCCCACATGTCTACAAACATGGTCAAGCATCCTCATACAAAGTTTCAAGACTTTCAGCACAAAATTGCACAGTCAAAAAACCTAATTGCACTACAGTCAACTGTAGAGGTAAAATGGTCATTTGACAGTCAAAAGTTCAAATTTTTGGTCAACATCTCATTTTGAAGCCACAAACATCATTTGATCAATGCTTGATCATGATTCTCAAAGCTTGGCTCAAAAATCATCAAGATGCAAAAGTTTCCTTATTTGGACAGCTGAAAAAGTCAACTGTAAATTGACCAGGGCATAACTTTCACATGGATTATCAGAAAAATTCCATCCAAAGCTCATTTTGAAGAGAAAGACATTTCCTACAACTCCTCTTCACACTCCAAGTCCAAGAAATGCTCTCACAAAAAGTTATCAATTTCAACATTATAGGTCTTTTCAAAAGTCAACAAAAAGGGACTTTAAGTCAAAGGCCATAACTTGAGATTGGTAAATCAAAATGACATGGGACCAAAGAAATTGGTTAGAGGACTCAAAGAACTTTCTAAAATGTCCAAGAACATGAGCAAAGCTTAAAAATTGAGCAAGTTATGCCTTGTGGAAGTTGGGAAATTTTTGGATATTTTGAAAAGTCAACATTGATTCAAATGACCTAAAATTGCTAATGGGCCTCTTTTTCTTCCACAATTCATTATCCAAGGCATGTGCACGACCATTTGGCCCAAAGGGAAGTTTTTCTTCATTTTTTATTTATTTATTTGGATTTTTATTATTAATAATTCATTTAAATTAAAATAAATACATGAAAAATACTAAACCTAGGTTTTAAATCTTTTTATGCATAATATATACTCAAGATTTCGTGCCTAACCAAATATAGAAAGAATCAATTGAATTGGTCATGATTTGGTGGAAATTTGCATGAAAAGATTAGAAAATATCATGGCTTAAAAATCAAATATCATATTCATCAATTCATGGATTTTGGACCAATTTTCTTTGACCTAATCATTCCATACATAAGCTTGATCAAAACCCTCGTGCTCACTGACTCTAGGCTGCGCAGAAAAAGCATATGCAAACTTGGAATTTTTCAAGAAAACTCCAAATCTGAAAACCAATTTCCAGGACGATTCAAGGCAAAAGATCAATTCCATTAGCTTGCTAAGGCTTCAAAGAAGGGATTTGGATCAAAAACTACAAGCTTTCGTGCCCAGAAACGGAGCCTATCATGCACCCACATTATCAAGCGTCCACGCGTCCCATCACGCTCCATCAAAGGCCAGGATCTGAAGACTAGGGTGTGCCTCAGTCAAAGGTGCCACATGCTGGTGTCAGAGTCAACGAGGCCTAAGGATAATTGGGCCCTAAAGTGCTGGGCTTCACCTCACAACTAGGGACAACACCCCCCTTAGGTTTGCAAGTTTTTACATTCTCTATTTTTTTTCATTATTTATTTTTACTTTCTTTCAATTATTGTTTTTTTTTATTAATTTAATATTCTCATAATATATAAAAAACACCAAAAAAATCAGAAAAGATAAAAAATAATAAATATTTTTATTTTAGTATTTTTGTAAATAAATTGTATTAATTAATTTTAGTTATTAAATTAGGTTTAATTATAATATTTTCCTTAATAAAAATCTAAAATTGGTAGAATTAGGGTTTATAATAAGTTTTATCCCTTTTTCTTTTCTTTCATAATAATTAAATATTTAATATTATTTATTTTTATAATTAAATGGCATGTAAATAATTAGGTTAAATATTAGGTCAAAATTTAATCTTTTCTTAATAAATTAAAAACAACTAGAATTAGGGTTAGCATTTTATTTTAATTAATTCTTTTTTCATTAAAATCATAAAATACCAAAAAATACCAAAAACAATTTCTTTTCCTTTTTAATTAATTAATTTCATCATTTAATTTAATTTTGCAAAAAGGGTCCAACGCCCTCGTTTTAATTCTTATTTAATTCGCGTGTTTATTTCTTTCTCGTGTAATATTTATGTACCTCTCCCAAAGCCTTGTAGACTCGGACATTTTATTTCTCGCACTTTAGTTCTTTATTTTTTGTCAAATCGGGTCCTGGATTTTAATTTGGCGATGTGGACCCGCGCTTTTGTAATAGTTTAGGAACTTTTATTTCCCGCAATTCTTTTTAATTGTTAACAAATGCATGCAAGAATGAATGGACAAAAATAAAAACAAACGCATAGATCACCCATAACCTAACAAGACAAAAATAAATGAATCTGACACACAAATCACACACCACCCCTAGGGTACGCCTCACTGTTGCCTTGCCTCGAAAGGTGATCGTCGAGTAGAGGATGTCTTAGTAAGTCCTCATGATCCGGGAACCTGGCATGAGGGTAGCTTCTAAGGTGTCTTCCCATTGCTCTGGTGATCACCATGTCCCGAACCTCGAATTGACCCGAACACCTCCAACGGTGGTGCTACCTACCTCTCAATGGTGGGATGGCACTACTTTAAAGGACATTTACACAGACGAATTCCTTAGGGTAGGTAGACGACTCTAGATACTTGCTCTAATTCAAAACAAAACAAATCAAAAAATACTTTTCACACTAACACTTTTTCAAAAGCTTTCGAAAGCAATTTTTCAAACACTCTTGAGGACTGATACAAGAGTCGAACTGGAATTTTCAAAGAAACTTTTTAAAACCCATAGTTGAAAAGCGAACAAACCATTTTGAAAACACAAATGAGCAAGTATCTAAGAGCCCATGGATAACCATGGATAGAAAGGGTGCTAACACCTTCCCTTTCTATAATCTACCTCCCGAACCGAGAGCAATCTCTTTAAGGAATTTTTCTGTGCTTTTGTCCTTTCCATTTGGAGAAAATAAAAGACGGTGGCGACTCTTGCTTCCACGACATTTCGCGAACCAGCGTTAAATAGTCAGTTCCAGATCCACCGATCACAGAACTGGCGACTCTGTTGGGGACTTAACTTAAAGTGAGGTGTACCTTAGGACTAAGATCACTGTGTTTTCAATTGTATTGACTTGCTTGCTTTATTATTATGGGACTGTCTTGGGAGTTCTATAGATCCTAACTCGGATCTGGGGGATACCTTCTTAGAAAGTAGCAACAAGGCTGTGAGGGAACTGTGCGGGGTATACCGACATGGTTGAAACAGTCTGCTACGTTGATGTGGCACTTTGGTGTGTACCGGTAACCCTTGAGTTCAGTCAAGGAGAGTATGGGGCCTCCGCGTGGTGTCTTGAAGCATCAACAGACCTTAGGAACCTTAATTGAACTATCTTGGCCTCTTTAGGGTAGTGAGATAACTGACTTTGGTGCAGTCCGAGGTTGGTTGATACTCGATACTACACTCAATTGAGGGTTGCTTTCCTGGAATATTTCGGTCGCCAGTTCAGTGGCTAAATCGAAACGATGAACAATGAAAGCAATCCCGTGATATTGGGACCCTTAGAACCCGGTTACGTTGATAGGACAGGTTGAACCCACCAACTACAAGAGGGTAATACCCAGACCCCATGCTGGCCTAAACCCTAAGGGCTTGTCTTGTGTGACTTGTGTGCCTTCCAACTTGACTATTTGCATGCTTGTTATCTGACACTTAAGTCTCTTGCAGGTTTTGTTTGCAGTCCTCAATTAGGACTCATAACAAGGTCTACCGAGTTTCTTGCAGGTTTCGTTTATAGTCCTTAATTGGGACTCATAACAGGGTTACTAAGTTCTTGCAGGTTTTGTTTGTGGTCCTTAATGGGGACTCATAACAGGGTTACTTACATTACTCCATGCATAGCATAACATCATATCATTGCATACATCTTAACCCATTTCAAGGATCTCAAGGGCTTGTGATGCAGGTCATGATAAATCAAACATCTAGCAAGGGGCAAAGAGGATTTATTTTCCTCTAGCCAAGGTCGTCAGAGGCTATGACCCACTGGATATGGTGAGCTTTGACACTTGAAGAAAGTTGTCCCAGCCAAGGTTGTTTGGAAAGCAAAATAAGGTTGATGACTTGAGTCAGGGGCTATGACCCACTTGATATGGTGAGCCTTTGACCCTTGGAAGAGAGACTCTCAACAAATATGAAGTTTCTTTCAATCAACCTACCGGATCCAAATGCTAACAAATTTTCTTGTTTACCCTGCGAGGCCCTTGAAAACATTACATGCATATCATACACATCATTGCATAGCAGGTATCCTTGTTGTAGGTCACTTACCCTTCTCGCTGTTTATTTCAGCAATGGCTTCCCAACAAGATAACCAGGACCTTCTGGCTCAAGAGACTCGGTTTGGGGAAATCCTCCTGAATCTATCCAAGGGGCAGGAGGAGCTAAGGACACTTCTCATGGAGACTTTGGTTAGGAACAGCGCTGAGGATGAACGGCTGAAACATCTGCAAGCTGAAGTAGATGCATTGAAAGCCCAGATGCTGGGGCAGGGGACTGCCATTCAAGGGTTAGCTCAAAGACAAGATGAGCTCTGGTTTCTCGTCAACCAACTGCTTCAGGGTAACCAACTGAGGCAAAAGTCTAAGGGTAAAAAGCCAGTCATCGTTCAACCACCTTTGAGACAAGGAGGTAAGGGGAGAGCTCCTCAATTGGCTCCAGTGTCACAAATTCAACATCACAACCAACAAAAGAGCGAGAGAAGGCAGTTCACTCGGCTCAGCATGACCTTATCCCAGATATTGCCACAGTTGCTGGAGACCAAGCGGGTAACTCTAAAAGAAGCTCCGAAGAATCAAAATACAACGTCACCGAAGTATAACCCCAACGCCCGCTGCGCTTATCACTCCGACAGTCCGGGGCATACTACAGATGATTGTTGGAGCTTGAAAAATAAGATCCAAGACTTGATTGACGCAAAGGAGATTGAGTTCGAGGCGCCCAAGACTCCCCACGTGATCATTGCTCCCTTGCCAAAACATGGCTAGGATTGAGAAAATTTTGTTCATTTGAATGTTCAAGTTGCAATTCTCTTTTGTTCAAACATTTACTCATGTTAAACATTGTTATTTCATTAATGCATCGCATATGTCTGTTCTAAAACAATATATTCGTATTCACTAAATGCAAATTATTTTCATATTTTTTCTGATGATCAACTCTTAAATAATAATTCTAAGCCTCTTGAGGGAGGATGACAAAGACGATACCACAGTATACAATATGCTTTTAAACAGACCCCGCTGATGAGGTACAGGCATTGTTTCAAATCCCTAAACAATGGAGTTATAAGGATGATAATCCCTCGTCAACCTCACTGAGCCAAAGAAGTAGGAGTTTTTCTTTTCGAAAATTAAAACCCTTTATCATAACCTGGGGCAGGGTAGTTCTCTCAGTTGATCCAAGTGCACAACAAATGGCACCAAAAAGATCCTTACAAAAAAAGAAGAAAGACAGTGATGGTTCCGAATAATAAATAAAGAAAGGCAGTCATTATCTCAAAAAATAAAAAACCCATTAAGTCAAAACCCATGAAGGAGACTTACAAAACTGGGGCATCCCGCTGACTGTAATTCCAAAAAAGGAAACAGTTCAGGCAAAAAAGGAAAGGGATAACAAAAAAATCAGACAAGAAAGAGGTCCTACAAACCCTCAACAAAAAAAAAGGAAATGACTGCCTATTCCAAATAAATCATCAATATCCGAATCATCACCGAAAAATCAGAACAAAGACTCAAACAAGGTCTAACGTATGATCAACTGAGTTTAGGTTTGGAGAACATCACGAAGAGTGGGTGGGTACAAATAATTTGAGCCTTTATCCTTTGTTTCTTAAACCGTGAACCAAGCCACGTTATAACCCTTAAAAGTCCTAGCTGAAGCATGGGTTAGTTCGAAAGCATACTGTTACGAAGGGTATCCTGACTCCTTAAGGCCTACGGTAAATACAGAGTTGACATCACGTTTTACAAACATTCACTTGTTTTATGAAAAAGAATGCATTTTCAAAATCTTCAAGACAGACATAAGCTTTGCATTTTTGACATAACTTTGTTTGCATATGACCTTTTGTTTGAACAGCATAGAAATTCGCACGATGAATGCCTAATGAACAGAAGCACTTCCAACCAAGGGGCATGGCATGATCATGGTCCGTCATCTGGGGCAGTTCAGTCAAGATTCGGAGAATCTCTCAAAGTCCAAATAGCCTGGGGCAAATCTCTGCCTGAGTCACTTGGGGCATTCCAACAACGAATCTTGCCTAATCAAACATCTTCTGGTGGCATGGCAAAACACTTCTAACAGGGGCAACTCCCTACATTCTGGGGGCATGGATATAGTCGAAAAATACTACGCAAAATCAAAGACCCGCTAGGTTGACACACCTAGGCAAAAATTAGGGCTTCCCGGCGAACCAAAAGGGTTCGGGCAAAAATAAGGGATGAAATGAAAAGAATCTGTACACCCGGCAAGTCGAAAACCTGAAAAGGCGGCTTGGGCAAAAATGGGTATCCCGATGGACTGAAAACCCGAAAAGGCGGTCCAGGCAAAAGTTAGGGATTAAAGCGTACGACTATGTCCTGCCATCCTGTCACCTGCCTACCAGAAGAAGGTTTGTCTATCAACAACTATCACCTCATAGGTCTTTCTCTCCCACCTCAAAAACAGGGGCAATAAAAGAGTTGTCTAAGCAATCTAATTATTCTGTCCTCCAAGGTATCAAGGTAGGTTCAGCTAAAGAACATAACCAGACATCTTAATTCCCCAGAGAGTGAGCCAGCAAGTCAATACACTCTCCCCGAGCAAAGTTACAATCAAACTTAAGGAAGCTGAGTATCCTCCAGCAAATCTCAACATTTCCCAGCAGCACACATTCTTGACAAGAATCCCCGACAGTCTTGGCCTAAAGATTGTTCCCCGGCAGTATATCAAATATTCAAAAGAATCACTTCCCCCGCAGTTCAAAACTCCCCCAGGAGAGTCCAATCCAGTTCCCCAGGAAAGTTGGAATTCATCTCCCCAAGCAGTAAGCTTATCCCCAGTAGATTCTGGAAGCTTATCCTCGCAGAGCACGAACGCGTCTCCCGGCTTTATTTAAAGAGTTATTTCCTTAACAGGATATAACTGGGTTATCCTCAGCCAAAAGCCACGGAAAGAGCGTCCTCGAAGAAGTCCTCTTAGCCCCAGCGAAGTCTATTAACACTTCCAACACAGCAAAGATATCCCCAGCAAGTTATTATCAACAACTCAACAAAGTATCTCTCTCCCCACAAAGTATTGCTTCCCAGCAAGATTGTTAGAGTACTTTTCTCCCCGCAGAGCTATCCATTCGCCAAGTTTATTCCCCAACAGAGTTATCTTCTCCCAACCGGTACCCTTGCAATTATCATCCCCGGCGGAGGCAAAATCTATTCTCCAACATCAGCCCAGGAGTGACTTCCCGGCACCCGTCAAGGATTTACTTTCCTAGACGAAAAATACATTCATAAACATCCTCATACATTATAGCATGCATATACGCATCATGAACATACAATATCACGTATTCAGAGAGCATCTCGCATGTCATACCACATGACATCGCATACAACTAACGCTTGTCTTTTCAGGACAAAAGTACAAAAATGATTACCATCAATGGTCGCAACTAAAGATCCGATTCCTGAATCTTGCCAGGGTGTATCTGTTGATGACCAATTACCAGATCCAATTCCTGTATCTTGCCAGGGTGTGTCTGAAGAGTTTGAGGATCCGATACCTGAATCTTGCCAGGGTGTATCCGTTGAAGACTAGCATTACCAGATCCGATTCCTGTATCTTGCCAGGGTGTGTCTGAAGAGTTCGAGGATCCGATACCTGAATCTTTCTAGGGTGTATCCGTTGAAGACTAGCATTACCAGATCCGATTCTTGTATCTTGCCAGGGTGTGTCTGAAGAGTTCGAGGATCCGATACCTGAATCTTGCCAGGGTGTATCCGTTGAAGACTAGCATTACCAGATCCGATTCCTGTATCTTGCCAGGGTGTGTCTGAAGAGTTCGAGGATCCGATACCTGAATCTTGCCAGGGTGTATCCGTTGAAGACTAGCATTACCAGATCCGATTCCTATATCTTGCCAGGGTGTGTCTGAAGAGTTCGAGGATCCGATGCCTGAATCTTTCCAGGGTGTATCCGTTGAAGACTAACATTACCAGATCCGATTCCTGTATCTTGCCAGGGTGTGTCTGAAGAGTTCGAGGATCCGATACCTGAATCTTGCCAGGGTGTATCCGTTGAAGACTAGCATTACCAGATCCGATTCCTGTATCTTGCCAGGGTGTGTCTGAAGAGTTCGAGGATCCGATGCCTGAATCTTGCCAGGGTGTATCCGTTGAAGACTAACATTACCAGATCCGATTCCTGTATCTTGCCAGGGTGTGTCTGAAGAGTTCGAGGATCCGATGCCTGAATCTTGCCAGGGTGTATCCGTTGAAGACTAACATTACCAGATCCGATTCCTGTATCTTGCCAGGGTGTGTCTGAAGAGTTCGAGGATCCGATGCCTGAATCTTGCCAGGGTGTATCCGTTGAAGACTAACATTACCAGATCCGATTCCTGTATCTTGCCAGGGTGTGTCTGAAGAGTTCGAGGATCCGATGCCTAAATCATGCCAGGGTGTATCCGTTGAAGACTAACATTACCAGATCCGATTCCTGTATCTTGCCAGGGTGTGTCTGAAGAGTTTGAGGATCCGATACCTGAATCTTGCCAGGGTGTATCCGTTGAAGACTAGCATTACCAGATCCTATTCCTGTATCTTGCCAGGGTGTGTCTGAAGAGTTCGAGGATCCGATGCCTGAATCTTGCCAGGGTGTATCCGTTGAAGACTAACATTACCAGATCCGATTCCTGTATCTTGCCAAGGTGTGTCTGAAGAGTTCGAGGATCCGATGCCTGAATCTTGCCAGAGTGTATTCGTTGAAGACTAACATTACCAGATCTGATTCCTGTATCTTGCCAGGGTGTGTCTGAAGAGTTCGAGGATTCGATGCCTGAATCTTGCCAGGGTGTATCCGTTGAAGACTAACATTACCAGATCCGATTCCTGTATCTTGCCAGGGTGTGTCTGAAGAGTTCGAGGATCCGATGCCTGAATCTTGCCAGGGTGTATCCGTTGAAGACTAACATTACCAGATCCGATTCCTGTATCTTGCCAGGGTGTGTCTGAAGAGTTCGTGGATCCGATGCCTGAATCTTGCCAGGGTGTATCCGTTGAAGACTAACATTACCAGATCCGATTCCTGTATCTTGCCAGGGTGTGTCTGAAGAGTTCAAGGATCCGATACCTGAATCTTGCCAGGGTGTATCCGTTGAAGACTAACATTACCATATCTGATTCCTGTATCTTGCCAGGGTGTGTCTGAAGAGTTCGAGGGTCCGATGCCTGAATCTTGCCAGGGTGTATCCGTTGAAGACTAACATTACCAGATCCGATTCCTGTATCTTGCCAGGGTGTCTGAAGAGTTCGAGGATCCGATGCTTGAATCTTGCCAGGGTGTATCCGTTGAAGACTAACATTACCAGACTCGATTCCTGTATCTCGCCAGGGCACGTCTGAAGAATTAGAAGATCCGATTCCTGTAACCAGTCAGGACATATCTACACAAAGCATCTGAAGACCAGCTCCTGCAACATGTCAGGTACTCATTTTTCTTTTGCAGGTACGCAAGTTCTCGCTAAGGAATCTCTTACGCGATCAACATCCAGATGGCATCTATAAGCCCATCATCCTATTCATCAACCTCTAAATGGCATCTATAAGCCCATTCCATCATCACACTGCTACTATGTGAGCGCAAATTTCTGGGCACTCTAGTGTTCAATCATCTTCCACCCTCGGATTACGAAAGGCATGTCAGCCAATCTGCGTCCTCAGGTCTAAGAAGATTGAACAGGGGCAACTGTTGTACCCCAAAATTTGCCCTCCCATATTCTTCAAGAAATTGCCAAGTCAAGCTTCAAAATTCCCCAAGGGTTGCACAGTGTAAGGGCCTCCTAAACAGTCAAAATTAGGGTTTTGGTTCTGATCAAGAAAATGAAGTTTTCAAGGGTCCAATCAAGTCCCACATGTCTACAAACATGGTCAAGCATCCTCATACAAAGTTTCAAGACTTTCAGCACAAAATTGCACAGTCAAAAAACCTAATTGCACTACAGTCAACTGTAGGGGTAAAATGGTCATTTGACTGTCAAAAGTTCAAATTTTTGGTCAACATCTCATTTTGAAGCCACAAACATCATTTTATCAATGCTTGATCATGATTCTCAAAGCTTGGCTCAAAAATCATCAAGATGCAAAAGTTTCCTTATTTGGACAGTTGAAAAAGTCAACTGTAAATTGACCAGGGCATCACTTTCACATGGATTATCAGAAAAATTCCATCCAAAGCTCATTTTGAAGATAAAGACATTTCATACAACTCCTCTTCACACTCCAAGTCCAAGAAATGCTCTCACAAAAAGTTATCAATTTCAACATTATAGGTCATTTTCAAAAGTCAACAAAAAGGGACTTTAAGTCAAAGGCCATAACTTGATATTGGTAAATATAAATGACATGGGACCAAAGACATTGGTTAGAGGACTCAAAGACCTTTCTAAAATGTCCAAGAACATGAGCAAAGCTTAAAAATTAAGCAAGTTATGCCTTGTGGAAGTTGGGAAATTTTTGGATATTTTGAAAAGTCAACATTGATTCAAATGACCTAAAATTGCTAATGGGCCTCTTTTTCTTCCACAATTCATTATCCAAGGCATGTGCACGACCATTTGGCCCAAAGGGAAGTTTTTCTTCATTTTTTATTTATTTATTTGGATTTTTATTATTAATAATTCATTTAAATTAAAATAAATACATGAAAAATACTAAACCTAGGTTTTAAATCTTTTTATGCATAATATATACTCAAGATTTCGTGCCTAACCAAATATAGAAAGAATCAATTGAATTGGTCATGATTTGGTGGAAATTTGCATGAAAAGATTAGAAAATATCATGGCTTAAAAATCAAATATCATATTCATCAATTCATGGATTTTGGACCAATTTTCTTTGACCTAATCATTCCATACATAAGCTTGATCAAAACCCTCGTGCTCACTGACTCTAGGCTGCGCAGAAAAAGCATATGCAAACTTGGAATTTTTCAAGAAAACTCCAAATCTGAAAACCAATTTCCAGGACGATTCAAGGCAAAAGATCAATTCCATTAGCTTGCTGAGGCTTCAAAGAAGGGATTTGGATCAAAAACTACAAGCTTTCGTGCCCAGAAACGGAGCCTATCATGCACCCACATTATCAAGCGTCCACGCGTCCCATCACGCTCCATCAAAGGCCAGGATCTGAAGACTAGGGTGTGCCTTAGTCAAAGGTGCCACATGCTGGTGTCAGAGTCAACGAGGCCTAAGGATAATTGGGCCCTAAAGTGCTGGGCTTCACCTCACAACTGGGGACAACACCCCCCTTAGGTTTGCAAGTTTTTACATTCTCTATTTTTTTTTCATTATTTATTTTTACTTTCTTTCAATTATTGTTTTTTTTTATTAATTTAATATTCTCATAATATATAAAAAACACCAAAAAAATCAGAAAAGATAAAAAATAATAAATATTTTTATTTTAGTATTTTTGTAAATAAATTGTATTAATTAATTTTAGTTATTAAATTAGGTTTAATTATAATATTTTCCTTAATAAAAATCTAAAATTGGTAGAATTAGGGTTTATAATAAGTTTTATCCCTTTTTCTTTTCTTTCATAATAATTAAATATTTAATATTATTTATTTTTATAATTAAATGGCATGTAAATAATTAGGTTAAATATTAGGTCAAAATTTAATCTTTTCTTAATAAATTAAAAACAACTAGAATTAGGGTTAGCATTTTATTTTAATTAATTCTTTTTTCATTAAAATCATAAAATACCAAAAAATACCAAAAACAATTTCTTTTCCTTTTTAATTAATTAATTTCATCATTTAATTTAATTTTGCAAAAAGGGTCCAACGCCCTCGTTTTAATTCTTATTTAATTCGCGTGTTTATTTCTTTCTCGTGTAATATTTATGTACCTCTCCCAAAGCCTTGTAGACTCGGACATTTTATTTCTCACACTTTAGTTCTTTATTTTTTGTCAAATCGGGTCCTGGATTTTAATTTGGCGATGTGGACCCGCGCTTTTGTAATAGTTTAGGAACTTTTATTTCCCGCAATTCTTTTTAACTGTTAACAAATGCATGCAAGAATGAATGGACAAAAATAAAAACAAACGCATAGATCACCCATAACCTGACAAGACAAAAATAAATGAATCTGACACACAAATCACACACCACTCCTAGGGTACGCCTCACTGTTGCCTTGCCTCGAAAGGTGATCGTCGAGTAGAGGATGTCTTAGTAAGTCCTCATGATCCGGGAACCTGGCATGAGGGTAGCTTCTAAGGTGTCTTCCCATTGCTCTGGTGATCACCATGTCCCGAACCTCGAATTGACCCGAACACCTCCAACGGTGGTGCTACCTACCTCTCAATGGTGGGATGGCACTACTTTAAAGGACATTTACACAGACGAATTCCTTAGGGTAGGTAGACGACTCTAGATACTTGCTCTAATTCAAAACAAAACAAATCAAAAAATACTTTTCACACTAACACTTTTTCAAAAGCTTTCGAAAGCAATTTTTCAAACACTCTTGAGGACTGATACAAGAGTCGAACTGGAATTTTCAAAGAAACTTTTTAAAACCCATAGTTGAAAAGCGAACAAACCATTTTGAAAACACAAATGAGCAAGTATCTAAGAGCCCATGGATAACCATGGATAGAAAGGGTGCTAACACCTTCCCTTTCTATAATCTACCTCCCGAACCGAGAGCAATCTCTTTAAGGAATTTTTCTGTGCTTTTGTCCTTTCCATTTGGAGAAAATAAAAGACGGTGGCGACTCTTGCTTCCGCGACATTTCGCGAACCAGCGTTAAACAGTCAGTTCCAGATCCACCGATCACAGACTCTATAATTGGGTTCATGATAATTGGTATGTGGGGTTAGAGGTGATTGTTGTCTTGTTCATGAATTGAATGTATATGATGTTGTATGATGAAATTGATGAATTTTAGATGAATAATGATGTTCTGATGATGTTTAATTGATGTAGAATTATAGGATAATTGTAAGTGATGATTATCTATGATTAGATTAAGTTTTTAGGGCTTAAAGTATAGAACCCATAGTGAAAACACAGATAAAATCGCAGAAATTATGCAGGACAGAGCAGTATGCATCGACCCCAAACATGATGTGTCGATACATGAAGGTTTAGAGACTCACGATGAGTCGACACAAAGAGGTTTTGCATCGATACATGAGGACTTTTAGACTCAGGATGAGTCGATACATAGGAGCATGTGTCGATACATGTTGTGTCGTAGACTTAGTATGAGTCGATGCAAGAGAGGATACATTGACTCATGTTGCAAGTTCAGTGCAGTACGCGTCGATCCAAGACGTTATGCGTCGATCCATGTTGCCTGGTTTTTGGCAGAATCAGTTTGAGAATGTTGTAACTTGAGTTTTCGGACTCCGTTTGAGGTGTTGTTCAAAGCATTGAATAGCTAACGCGATAAGCTTTATTCTTAAAGGTTAAAATGAAGATAGGAAGGATAAACATAGGATTTGAATTAGTTCCCGTGTTGATCATTATGTTGGTTTTGTGGAGAAGAATGACGATGAGATGCTTAGAAGTTGTTGTTTGATTTATAATAGTAGGATTAATAATAATAACGATGTAATATTACGGAATAGTAGTATGTAGAGATTTAGTGACTTAGAAGTAAGCCTTAGTTGGTTAATTAATTATAGGCAATATCTAGTATAGGCCTATGGCCAACATTGTGAAATTGATGAGTTACTGTCGTATTAAAGTACAGCTGAGTTGTTGATGAGATGTTATTAACGATGTTGTGTTTGATGAATATATGATGTTTGATGAATTATTATGAATGATATGAGATGTTTGATAAAGAGGTGTTGATATGCTTTTGAGATGTAGGCCTTTGGCCAACGATGATGTTGTATTGAGATGTTGTTAATTATGGTGTTGTTATTACATTCATGATTGTGTCGCATACATTGCATTTTGAGATGGAGCTTATACTCGTTGAGATGGCCTGTATTGGCGAATATTGAGATGAAGGCTTATGCCTTGTTGATGCCTCTATTAATTGGAAAAAATTTGAGATGAGAGTTTTGCCCCAAATGGTACCACATGCATTTGCATAGTATTGAGTCGCATTATATGACTGTATAAAGAAGTGTGTGTTGACGTGGTGAATGTGTATTATTATTGTTGATTATGAGATGAGAAGTGGTGATGTTATGTGATCTAATTTAATATATTAATTATCATGTGATTTATTATATTGTTAGATATCTCACCCCCTTCTATTTGAATGTTGCCCTTATGTTGGTAACGTGCAGGTAATCGAGAGTGAAGGTTGTATACCTTCAGTAGTTCGAGTCGGTGTCATTGCTCTGATATGTAACACTCGGGGGGATGAAAGCTTGTTGCTTTTGATTGTTGATTATTCAGTTGTTGAATTTTAAGTTGATTATTATTAAATTGTGTTGTTTTGAAGTTGTTGTAATGATGATAGAGATGTTATTAAGAATTTTCGCTGCGTAGATGTTGAATTATTTAATTAAAGATGTCATGATGATGGTTCATTTGATGTTTTAAAAGTGTTATATATCCACGATGAATGCAATGAATTTTGATAGAAGAATTTGTCACATCCCGATTCGTTTCCATGAATGATTTTTATAACTCTGGTTTATTTATATAATTTGTCGGGGTAGAATTAGGGTGTTACAAAGTTGGTATCAGAGCAAAAGGTTGGCCCGACCTTGTCGTCGAGTCATAGTTGTCTAACAATCGAGTATTGTTAATTTGAGTTCTAACCGTTGTTTATGTTGTAGTGATAAGTTGAGATGGTTGGAAGGAATGATGCTGCACTTGTTGCTGCTTTAGAAGCAATGGCTCATGCGATGGAGAATCAGCTGAATGCTGACGGGAATGTTGGATCTCGTAGCTTGGCGACTTTCCAGAGAGAGAATCTGCCTACGTTCAAGGGAAAGTATGATCCTGACGGAGCATTGGAGTGGTTGAAAGAGATTGAGAGAATCTTCCATGTGATGGACTGCACTCCAGCGCAAAAGGTTCGGTATGGGACTTATATGCTAGCAGTCGAGGCTGATGACTGGTGGCTAGAGACTTGTCAGAAGTTGGAAGCTGCAGGTGAGAATGTCACTTGGGCTGTGTTCCGAAGGGAGTTTCTGAGGAAGTACTTTCCTGAAGATGTCAGTGGTAATAAGGAGATTGAGTTTCTTGAGCTGAAGCAATGGAATATGTCAGTTGTTGAGTATGTTGCCAAGTGTGCTGAGTTGGCTAAGTTTTATCCGCATTACGCTGATGCAGATGCTGAGTTTTCAAAGTGTATCAAGTTTGAGAACGGGTTGCGCCCGAAGATCAAGAAGGCAGTTGGATACCATAAGATCCGTGTCTTTGCTGATTTGATTGATAGTTACAGGATTTATAAGGAGGATAATAATGCTCATTACTAGATTTTCAGTAAGAAGAGGGGTAAGCACCAACAGAATCGTGGTAAGCCTTATGATGCCCCAGTTGGTAAAGGTAAACAGAAAGCTTCTCAAGGTCAGAGGACTAGTGGAGGAGATGCTCCTACTGGTGTGGTTTGCTTTAAGTGTGGAAAACATGGGCACAAGAGTAATGTGTGCACTACTAAAGTGAAGAGATGTTTCCATTGTGGCAAGAACGGACATGTTGTATCTGAGTGTGAACATAAGGATGTGATTTGTTTCAATTATAGAGAAGAAGGGCACATTGGTAATCAGTGTCTAAAACCAGAGAGGGCTCAAACAAGTGGTAAAGTGTTTGATTTGGTGAAGGATCAGACAGCTGTTGAGAACAGACTTATAAAAGGTACATGTTTCATTAATAGTACTCCTTTAATTACTATTATTGATATCGGTGCTACGCGTTGTTTTATTGCTGCTGATTGTGTTGAAATATTGGGTCTTATGTTGTCTTCTTTTAATGGGGAAATGGTCGTCGATACTCCAGCCATAGGGTTGGAGACTACTTCTTTTCTGTATTCGAAGTGTCCCTTGTCGATCTTTGACAGAGACTTTGCTGTTGATTTGGTTTGTTTACCGTTAAGAGGTCTAGATGTGATTTTGGGTATGAACTGGTTAGAGAATAACTGTGTTCATATTAATTGTTATGACAAGTCTGTGAGGTTTTCTACTCCTGAAGCTAAAGAAGATGGTATGTTGTTTGCTAGACAGTTGAGGAAGTTGATGCAAGAGGAAGCACAGATGTTCTCATTGATGGCGTTGCTATATGTAGAGACTCAAGCTATAATTGAGGAATTTCATGTGGTGTGTGAATTTCCTGAAGTTTTCCCTGATGAGATTCCTGATGTACCACCGGAGAGGGAAGTTGAATTTTCTATTGATCTTGTACCTAGTACCAGACCTGTGTTTATGGCACCATACAGGATATCTGCATCTGAATTGTCGGAGTTAAAGAAGCAATTTGAGGAGTTACTTGAAAAGAAGTTTGTAAGACCAAGTGTATCGCCGTGGGGAGCTCCATTGTTGTTAGTAGATGTTGTACCCCAAAATTTGCTCTCCCATTTTCTTCAAGATTTGCTAAGAGCATGCTTCAAAATCTCCCAAAGGTTGCACAGTCCAATGGCCTCCTAACAATCAAAAATTAGGGTTTTGGTTCTGGAAAAGAAATTGAAGTTTCCAAAGGTCCAATCAAGTCCCACATGCCTACATACATTGTCAAGCATCCATATGCTAAGTTTCAAGACTCACAGCACAAGATTGCACAGTCAAAAACCCTAATTGCTCAACAGTCAACTGTAGGGGTAAAATGGTCATTTGACAGTCAAAAGTCCAAATTTTTGGTCAACATCTCATTTTGAAGCCACAAACATCATTTGATAAATTCTTGATCATGATTCTCAAAGCATGGCTCAAAAAGTCTCAAGATGCAAAAGTTTCTATTTTTGGACAGTTGAAAAAGTCAACTACAAATTGACCAAAGCATAACTTCCACATGGTTTATCAGAAAAATTCCATCCAAATCTCATTTTGAAGATAATGACATTTCCTACAACTCATCTTCACACTTCAATTCCAAGAAATTCTCTCACAAAAAGTTATCAATCTCCACATTATAGGTCATTTTCAAAAGTCAACAAAAAGGCACTTTAAGTCAAAGACCATAACTTGAGATTGGTAAATCAAAATGACATGGGACCAAAGACATTGGTTAGAGGACTTCAAGTCCTTTCCAAAATGTCCAAGAACATGATCAAAGCTTAAAAATTGAGCAAGATATGCCTTGTGGAAATTGGAAAATTTTTGGGAATATTGAAAAGTCAACTTTGCTTCAAATGCCTCAAAATTGCTAATGGGCCTCATTTTCTTCCATGAATCATCACCCAAAAGCTATGCACGACCCATTGACATCCAAGGGAGTTATTTCATCATTTTTTATTAATTATTTGAATTTTTATTATTATTAATTCACTTAATTAAAATTAAATATGAAAAAATACTAAATCATGTCTTTCAAATCTTTTTATACAGCAAATACCTTCCACATGTGATAGAGATTTCGTGCACCTTCTCAAGGGGACAAAATCATCTAAATTTGGCAAGATTTAAATGGAAAAAGGATTGAAAAAGATATGGAAAAATCAAATCTCCAAAACATGAATGCAAGGACTTTGGGCTTGGATTGTTAACCTAATTCACTCCACACATAAGCATAACATAACCCTAAGGCCAAGAACACAGAAGCTGCACTGAAACCTCAAGAACACATTTGCATTTTTTCAGAAAAAATATCAAAACTGTTTTCATAGCTAGAGATCGTTCCAAGGCCTCAAATCTATTCCAAAACACTCCTGACACTACCGGGAAGCTGTTGCAATTGAAATCAGATCTCCACGCGCAAGGAATTGGTAGAGCCATGTTGCACTTTTTCACAAAAAATTCATAATCGTGTTTCCATTTATATGCATTATTTGTGATTTTTAACCATTGATTTACATTAACATGGACATTCTGAATCTATTGGTGCTATTTAATTGGATTACTATTGCCTGTATGAGAAATTGCCATGAACATATTTTAGGGTTTCAGGAACCTTGAATTAGGGTTTTACGTATAAGGAACAATTGGACAATCAAACCAAGACCATTGGACTCAGGACATCCAGACAAAACAATTGATCACATCACGCCTAATTTCTATTTGCCCAGGAGCTAATCGCTATTTTTCTTGTTTAAGTTTAGTGGGGGTTTAAAACCCCCGCTATCTATGTTTTATTTGCAGGAAATATGAAGAAGAAGGAGGACGTGTCCCCTGATGAGTGGCACGTTTGAATTTTGGCGCGGTGGACATCACTGAGTGTTGTTTTGTGTTATGTTATTCGCTTGCCAAATCCAATACAATGCGCGCGCATGGCTCAGACGGTTGGACGTGTATTGGGTAAACGCTGGGACCTGGGTTCGATTCCCAGGTCCCCTTGTACATTTCATAATTTTTTCTCTAACATATTCCTATGCAGTGTGCCCTTCAGTGGTCCATCAAACGCCCAACACTTGTGCATGCCACATGTCTCCAGGGATCAATCCAGTGGCCAGAATCTGCAGTCCACCATGCACCTTAATCAACTATTCCATACGTAACCATCAAAAAGTCAAACAAGGCCTGGATTGAGTGGGCCAAACTACTCCAATTAACCTCCAAATTGGGCAGAAACCCCCCATGGTTTGCATATTTAGATTTTATTTTAACTCTCCTTTTTTTTTTAATTAATTTGTTTTATTGTTTTAATTAATTCACTAAAATAATTTTCATAAATATAAAATCCAGAAAAAGTCAAAATAAAATATGTTTATTTAATTTTTAATTCATTAATATTTTTTGTAAATAAATTTTATTAATCAATTTAATTTAATTTAGGGTTTTAAATTTTAATGTTTTTCTTAATAACTAAAAAATATAAAAAAATAGGTTTTAGCATTTCTTATTCTTTTTCTTAATAAATAACCTTTTTTTATTTCTTATCATTATTAATTATTAATTATTTTTGTAAATACTCATGTAATTAAACAATTAGTAAATTAGGTTTAAACTTAAATATTTTTCTTTAACAAATTAAAAATAGTGTAGAATTAGGGTTTCCCATAATAACTAATTTTCTTCATGTCCATTAAATACAAAAACATCAAAAAAACAAGTTCTTTTCTTTATTTAACCATTAATTAATTTTTAATTTCAATCTAATCTTTAAAGGGTCCAACGCCCTCGCACTTTCGCTTCTAACTTCTTTTCGCGCGTTTATTTACATTTTTCATTTTAAATATTATGTAATTGCCCCAAGGCCTTGTAATAGTAATTAGGACATTTACTTTCCGCACTTTTATTCAAATCGGGTCTTTGTTTAATTTGGCGATGTATGGACCCGCGCCTTGTAATAGTATAAGATCTTTATTTTTCCGCATTTTAATTTCCGCACCCTTTAAACTGCTAATCACATGAAAGAATGTATGCCCAAATAAAATCAAAGCGTAGCTCACCCAATGCATGACAAAACAAATAATAACTGAAAATGACACACAATTCACACACCACTCCTAAGGTACGTCACTGTTGCCTTGCCCCTCAAAACGTGGTCGTCGAGTATAGGACGTCTTAGTAAGTCCTTATGTTCCATTGATCTAGTTGCCTCGAAACGGTTGCCTCGAAACAAGTTGCCTCGGAATAAGTTGCCTCGAAACAGTTGCCTCAGAATAAAAAGATCAATGGCATAAGGGTAGCTTCTAAGGTGTCTTACTGTTGCTCGGTGACCACACTGTCCCTAACCCTCGAATTGACCCGAACACCTCCAACGGTGGTGCTACCTACCTCTCAATGGTGGGATGGCACTACCTTAAGGACATTTACACAGCAGAATTCCTTAGGGTAGGTAGATGACTCGTAGATACTTGCTCTAATTCAAAACAAATCAAAAACTTATTTTCACACCGACACTTTTTCAAAAAGCTTTCAAAAACAACTTTTCAAACACTCTTGAGGACTGATACAAGAGTCGATCTGAAATTTTCAAAGAAACTTTTTTCAAACCCACTCACTCTGAAAAGCAAACATTTTGAAAACACAAATGAGAAAGTATCTAAGAGCCCATGGATAACCATGGATAGAAAGGGTGCTAACACCTTCCCTTTCTATAAATCTACCTCCCGAACCGAGAGCAATCTCATAAGGAATTTTTCTGTGCTTTTGTCCTTTCCTTGTTGGAGAAAATAAAATACGGTGGCGACTCTTGCTTCCGCGACATTTCGCGAACCAGCGTTAAACAGTCAGTTCCAGATCCACCGATCACAGAACTGGCGACTCTGCTGGGGATTCTTATAAAGTGAGGTGTACCTTAGGACTAAGATCACTGTGTTTTCAATTGCTTTGACTTGTTTGCTTTATTATTGTGGGACTGTCTTGGGAGTTCTATAGATCCTAACCTGGATCTGGGGATACCTTCTTAGAAAGTAGCAACAAGGCTGTGAGGGAACTGTGCGGGGTATACCGACATGGTTGAAACAGTCTGCTACGTTGATGTGGCACTTTGGTGTGTACCAGTAACCCTTGAGTTCAGTCAAGGAGAGTACGGGGCCTCCATGTGGTGTCGTGAAGCATCAACTGACCTTAGGAACCTTAATTGAACTATCTTGGCCTCTTTAGGGTAGTGAGATAACTGACTTTGGTGCAGTCCGAGGTTGGTTGATACTCGATACTACACTCGATTGAGTGTTGCTTTCCTAGAATATTTCGGTCGCCAGTTCAGTGGCTAAATCGAAACGATGAACAATGAAAGCAATTCAGTGATATTGGGACCCTTAGAACCCGGTTACTTTGATAGGACAGGTTGAGCCCACCAACTTCAAGAGGGTAATACCCAGACCCCATGCAGGCCTAAACTCTAAGGGCTTGTCTTGTGTGACTTGTGTGCCTTATCATGTTTGCCTTTGTAAATATTTGTGGTGTGTTTAATCATAGCATGATAACATCATACAGCATCATATGCATTGACTAACCATTTCAGGGGTTCGAATCTTCATCTTTGTTCTTGTTTTGTAGGACATGGAAACTGTTCGCAGAAAGACAATTCAGATCAGCCTTGTAAGGATCCCTCCTCAGCTTAAGGAGCTTATATCCAGGATTCCCGAGAGCTCTTCATTCAGTAAGAGGCATGGAAGACTCATCATCTTGGTCAACACCAACATTGAGGAAGATATGATAAAAGTCCTGTTCCAGTTCTTTGACCCTCTGCACCACTGTTTCACTTTCCTGGATTACCAACTGGTACCTACATTGGAAGAGTTCTCCCGGCTTCTGAAGATCCCTATCCTTGATCAACTACCCTACAACGGTACGGAAAAGGAACCCAAGCTTGAAGAGATTGCTAAAGCCTTACACCTACAACCATCTGACCTCAAGGGACATTGGGAAGTTAGAAGTGGTATCAAAGGGTTCTTAGCCAGGTTTCTGTTTGAGAAGGCCCAAGAATGTTGGAACTCCCTTGACCTACAAGCTTTTGAAGAAGTTGTGGCCCTCCTTGTCTATGGTTTGGTGGTGTTCCCTAATCCAGATCAGCTTATAGATATCAGTGCTGTCCAGATCTTCATGTCCATGAATCCTATACCTACGTTGCTGGGGGACATCCTTCACTCATGTTACACTCGAACCATGAGAAAAAGAGGTGTTCTTATGTGTTGTACTCCTCTCCAGGGAAGGTGGTTTATTTCGCACCTTCCACAATCAGTTTTGAAGAACGAGCGGGGTTTGAGATGGTCACAACGATTGATGACTCTTACACATGCAGATATACATTGGTGCTCTCGGTCCAGAGAGGATGTCATTATCATTGATCGTTGCGGGGAGTACCCTAATGTTCCTTTACTTGGAATCAGAGGAGGTATTACTTACAACCCATGCTTGGCTTGGAGACAGTTTGGTTATGCTCGGAGGGACGGCCCTCATGACATGTTAATTCCTGACATAGTTTTCGACTTCGACAACGATGCACAAGGACTTTGCCAGAGATTTATCAGAGCTTGGAGGATGCCAAGTAGGATAGACAGCAAGACCCTGGGGCACAGGAATTCCATCCCGTTGGAACCTTATCTCAAGTGGGTACGAGCCCGCTCCCAGAAGTTAGTGATGACATATCCTCATGTTCTCCCTGTGATCAAAGAGCCAGTTTTGGAAGGTGAAGTGTCCTACACCATTCAACATCCTGACATGCCCACGTCCTGGGAAGAGATGCAGAAGAGCTGGATCCAGCTTAAGGAAGAACGGAATTCTCTCGAGACCAGTCTACATGCTAGTGAAAAGAAGGTATTGGAGCTCACCTGCCTACTGCACGAGGAGAGGAATCTCAACACCTACATTGCTCCGAAGAGGATGCGTAGTGTCTTTTGGGATTGACTTGCTTTTGTAATGTTTTGCCCATGAGGCCCTGATGTACTGAACAATTATTTCCTTAATGATAACGTGTGTTCCTTTTTGTCTATAACAAATTTGAACTTTCGAACCCTTGAATGCATTGCATAAACACATATCATTCATCATGTGCATAGCAGGTACTCTTCTTTTCAGGTTGCTTACCGTTCTTCGCTGTTTATTTCAGCATCATGAACCCTGAATCATCCATCGAGATGTCTATCAAGGCCCTTCAGGCGCAGAACGCATAATTTCAGGAGCTGATCATGGGTTTGGCTCAAGGTCAAGAAGAGCTGAAGGCTTTGCTCCTGAAGAAGGAGAAGAAGAAGAAGAGAACTGTTCTTTTCAACTCGGGCCGAAGGTTTGGTAACACTCTGCAAAATGAGGAAGCTGGTTCTTCTGTAGGCAAAGACAGTCCCCAGGGGGGAAGGGCTCCAAGTCCGGTAGTCTCTGACAACGAGACTGATTTTAATGAGGAACAGTATCCTCCCGCTGAAGACCGGTACAAGCAGTTGGAAGACCGTCTGAACGCCATGGAGATTCAACAAGTGCCTGGTTTGGATTTCGGAGACTTGGGTTTATCTACTGGTGTGATCATCCCTCACAAGTTTAAAGCACCATCTTTCACCAAGTATGACGGGGCGTCCTGCCCCAAGCTACACCTCAGATCTTATGTGCGGAAGATTCAGCCATACACAGTGGACGAGAACTTGTGGATCCACTTCTTCCAGGAGAGTCTTTCAGGGACTCATCTCGAATGGTTCTATCAGCTGGATGAAACCAAAGTTCGTAACTTGGAGGAGTTGGCTACTGCTTTTTACAAGCAGTATCAATATAATGCCGACCTTGCTCCTACACGTACCCAACTCCAGGGTATGTCGCTAGGATCAGGCGAAGGTTTTAAAGAGTATGCACAGAAGTGGAGGGACCTGGCTGGCAGGGTGCAGCCACCATTAACTGACCGTGAGCTGGTAGATATGTTCTTGGGGACCCTATTCTGGCCATTCTTCAATCATCTCATTGGCAATTTATCTACAGGGTTCACGGACCTTATTCTGACTGGGGAAAGGATAGAGGCTGGCATGAAGTCCGGAAAGATTCAGAAAGGTGTATCTTCAAGTTCTAAGAAGAAACCTTTTAAGAAGGAGGCTAGTGCTGTGTATGGGCCTAGGAGGCAAGATAAACCAGAGTGCCGCCAATCTGTCAACGCGGTGGTGATTGCTAAACCTGCTGCCGCTCCTCGGCAAACCAATCAACAAAGGGCTGAGAGACCCAGAAGAGAATTTACCCGGCTGAGTATGACCCTATCATAAATCCTGCCGCAACTGCTATCAACCAACTTGGTGACTGTCAGAGAGGCTCCGAAGGTCGTGAATACTGCCTCTCCTAAGTATAATCCAAATGCCCGTTGTGCTTATCACTCTGATAGCCCGGGGCATTCTACTGATGACTGTTGGGCCTTGAGGAACAAGGTGCAAGACCTTATTGATGCAAAGGAGGTACAGTTTGAGGCACCTGAGAAGCCCAATGTAGTGACAGCTCCCCTGCCTGCTCATGGAGTGAATGCTATCAGGGATGATGACGAGGTGGAAGAATCTGAGTTTGACAGCTGGATTTACCCGACGGCCGACAGTGGACCTAGCAATTGGACTGCAAAGGACACCCTACCTGTTACTTTTGTTACGCAGTAATGAATTCCTTTGTTTTTGTTATTTGTAATAAACAATGAATTGAAACTCTATGGCCCGGTGTCTTACCCGGGGCACCGTGGCTTCATTTGTGAGGGCATATTAACTGTCATTTACATATATCATGAATAAAGACCTTGGACGTTTTTTCGCATTTCAAATCTTATGCTCTTTTTCTTTCTTTCCTTTCTTTATATATTGCAAAACAGCTGTATTTACACACACTCACTCATACAGGTTTCAATCCACTCTGGATCTCACTGGTAACGACTCTGCTACTGCCAGTTATGACTTTGAAAATCCGATCAACTTAGCCGAAGACGAAGGTGAAGATGATTGCGAAGTGCCTGGCGAGCTTGCAAGACTGTTACTCCAGGAAGAGAGGGCAATTCAACCACATGAAGAGCCGGTGGAAACGATAAATCTGGGTACTGAGACAGATAGAAAGGAGGTTAAGATTGGTGCCAATCTGGAGCTTAGCGTGAAACAACGATTGACTCAGATGTTACATGATTATGTGGAGATCTTCGCCTGGTCCTACGAAGACATGCCTGGGTTGGATACCGACATTGTGGTCCATCATTTGCCTACCAAGGAAGACTGCCCTCCAGTTAAGCAAAAGGTCTGCCGTATGCGTCCAGAGATGTCTGAGAAGATCAAAGCTGAGGTTATGAAATAGTTCGATGCCGGGTTTCTTGCAGTGACTTCTTATCCTCAGTGGGTTTCTAATGTGGTGCTGGTACCGAAGAAGGATGGTAAGGTCAGAATGTGTGTTGACTACAGGGATCTGAACAGGGCCAGCCCCAAGGATGATTTCCCTTTGCCTCACATTGACGTTCTAGTTGACAATACTGCTTAGCATAAGGTGTTCTCTTTCATGGATGGTTTTTCAGGGTATAATCAGATCAAGATGGCTCCTGAAGACATGGAAAAGACTACCTTTGTTACTCAGTGGGGCACCTTCTGCTACAAGGTCATGTCATTCGGGTTGAAAAATGCTGGGGCAACCTACCAACGTGCCATGGTTTCTTTATTTCATGACATGATCCACCATGAGATTGAAGTCTATGTCGATGATATGATTGCAAGGTCCCAAACTGAGGAAGAACACCTTGATTATCTGCAGAAGCTGTTTGACCGTCTGAAACTGTACAAGCTGAGGTTGAACCCGAACAAGTGCACCTTCGGGGTAAGGTCTGGAAAGTTGCTAGGCTTCGTTGTAAGTGATAAGGGTATTCAAGTGGACCCTGCCAAGGTTAAAGCCATTCAAGAGATGACAGTTCCTAAGACAGAGAAAGAGGTCAGAGGCTTTTTAGGACGCCTGAATTACATTGCTCGATTCATCTCGCACCTAACCGCTACCTGTGAACCAATCTTCAAGCTGCTGAAGAAAGATCAGGTAGTACGTTGGAATGATGAATGTCAGGCCACTTTTGACAGAATCAAAGAGTATCTCCAAGAACCACCCATTCTTATGCCACCGGTTGAAGGGAGACCTCTGATACTATACCTGACAGTACTTGACAACTCAATGGGGTGTGTGCTGGGGCAGCATGACGAGTCTGGCCGAAAAGAGCACGCCATTTATTACCTTAGCAAAAAGTTTACCGACTGTGAGACCCGATACTCACTGCTCGAGAAAACTTGCTGCGCTTTGGTATGGGCTGCTCGCCGGCTGAGACAGTATATGCTGACTCACACTACTTTGTTGATTTCTAAGATGGATCCAATAAAGTACATATTTGAAAAGCATGCTCTGTCTGGGAGAATAGCAAAATGGCAAATGATCTTGACAGAATACGACATCCAGTACACAACTCAGAAAGCCATCAAAGGAAGTGTATTGGCAGACCACTTGGCACATCAGGCAGTAGACGACTATCAGTCAATGAACTTCGAGTTTCCAGACGAGAGTATCATGATAGTGGCTGATTGTGAAGTACCTGGACCGGATGAAGGACCTGAGGAAGGATCCCGATGGTCTATGCACTTTGACGGAGCCTCCAACGCTTTGGGTAACGGTATCGGCGCTGTGATCATATCCCCTCAAGGCACTCATACTCCACTCACTGCCCGGCTATGTTTCAACTACACCAACAACATGGCGGAGTATGAGGCATGCATCATGGGTCTCGAAGCTGCGATTGACTTAAGGATCAAGTTTCTGAGTGTCTTCGGAGATTCCGCTCTCGTGATCAATCAGATCAAAGGGGAGTGGGATACGAAACATCCGAATCTTATTCCTTACAGAGAATGTGTGTTGACATTGATCCCCCACTTCACAGACATAACCTTTGAACATTTCCCAAGAGAGGAGAATCAGTTGGCGGACGCGTTAGCTACGATGTCTTCCATGTTCAAAGTAAAATGGGACAATGAGGCTCCCCGGGTCATCATCTGGAAACTGGACGAACCGGCATACTGTTGTGATCTTGCGGCAGAGTTAGTGATAGAAAAACCCTGGTACCATGAGGTGAAGAGATACTTGGAAGCTCAAGAGTATCCTGAAGGTGCATCTGTCAATGATAAAAAGTTTCTGAGAAGGTTCGCAGCGAAGTTCTTCCTTAGCAACGGCATCCGGTACAAGCGAAACCATGATTCGACCTTACTGCGTTGTGTGGATAAGACTGAAGCAGAAAGGATCATGGCAGAGCTACATGAAGGTACCTTCGGAACATATTCCAGTGGACACACTATGGCAAAGAAAATCCTTCGGGCAGGATATTACTGGTCCACCATGGAAGCTGATTGTTACCAACACTCTCGGACATGTCACAAATTCCAGATTTACGCAGACAAGGTGCACGTTCCTCCAGTCCCTCTGAATGTCCTGACTGCACCTTGGCCTTTTGCAATGTGGGGCATAGATATGATCGGCGAGATTAAACCTACGGCATCCAACGGGCATCGCTTCATCCTGGTAGCGATCGATTACTTCACAAAGTGGGTTGAAGCAGCTTCCTACGCCACGGTGACCAAGAATGTTGTGGCACGGTTCATTCGGCACAACCTGATCTGTCGATACGGCATCCGAGAGAGAATCATTACAGACAACGGTACCAATCTTAATAACAAGATGATCACTGAGCTCTGCGAGCAGTTCAAGATACAGCACCACAACTCTTCTCCCTACCGGCCGAAGATGAATGGGGCTGTAGAGGCAGCGAATAAGAATATCAAGAAAATTATGCAGAAGATGACAGTGACCTATAAATATTGGCACGAGATGTTACCGTTTGCTCTTCATGGGTACCGTACCTCAGACAGGACGTCAACCGGGGCAACCCCATTTTCCTTGGTTTATGGCATGGAGGCAGTCTTACCGATCGAAGTGCAAATACCCTCTCTCTGGATAATGAAGGATGCAGATCTGAGCGAAGATGATTGGATCCAGACACGACTTGATCAGTTAAATCTAATCAACGAAAAGAGACTTGCTGCTATTTGTCATGGTCAGACGTATCAAAAACGGATGATCAGGGCATTTAACAAGAAGGTCAGACCACAAGAATATCAAGTTGAGGATCTGGTAATCAAACGCATCATCCTTCCTCAGAGTGATCCCAGGGGAAAATGGACCCCTACGTACGAAGGGCCATTTGTGGTTAAACATGTGTTCTCAGGAGGAGCCATGATTCTAACCACCATGGATGGTGACGACCTTCCTCACCCCGCCAATGCAGACATAGTAAAAAGATACTACGCATGATAAAAGACCCGCTAGGTTGACATACCTGGGCAAAAATTAGGGCTTCCCGGCGAACCAAAAGGGTTCGGGCAAAATGAGGGATGAAATGAAAAAAATTTGTACACCCGGCAAGTCGAAAACCTGAAAAGGCGGCTTGGGCAAAAATGGGTATCCCGGTGGACTGAAAACCCGAAAGGGTGGTCCAGGCAAAAGTTAGGGATAAAGCGTAATACTATGTATCATTGGATCACCTTGCATCCAGAATCCGGTATCAACATCAAGTTCAGACGGCATCAATCAATCAGCTTCATCTTCAGCTAGGTCATCAAGTGATGAGACGCTTGAAGATATAAAGGCGATAGCAGAGTTGGAACCCAGTGGGATTATTCTTTTCACACAGCTGTTTTGTTTTCCTTTGTACAAATTTGTATAAACTCTTTTGTTCGGCGGCGTTCTCTTACTGGGACGTCAGCCTCTTGTACATAAAACGCCTATTTACGGGCAAATTCAAAAATCAATACAAAAATCACTTTTCAGTTAAAATTGCCATTTGTTTTTCCTTTTCTGTTTTGTTTTGCGAAGAACGTCCAAGGTTCAATTTGTGATATATGCATTTGACAAATAATTTCTAACTCATGAATGTTTGCATACGAAACAAAGGATTAATTACAGGTAACATTAGAAACAGGGGCAGTAAGGAGTGGTCTAAGCGATCTAATTGTTCTGTCCACCAAGGTACCAAGGTAAGTTCAGCCGAAGAACATAACCAATATACCTTAATTCCCCAGAACGTGAGTCAGCAAGTCAATGCATTCTCCCCAAACAAAGCTATATTATCAGCCTTAAGGAAGTTGGGTATCCTCCAGCAGATCTCAACATTCCTCAGCGAAATATACGAACATTCTTAACAAGCATCCCCGGTAATCTGGATCTAAGATTGTTCCCCGGCGGTATACATACATTCAGTGGAGTCACTTCCAATACATCTCAAAATTTCCCCAGGAGAGTCCAGTATAGTTCAAGATTTCCCCAGGAAAGTTTGAATCCATCTCCCTAGCAGGAAGCTCATCCCCAGTAGATTCTGGAAGCTTTCCCCCTGCAGAGCACGAACGCGTCCCCCGGCTTTATTCAAAGGTTATTTCCCTACCAAGATATAACTGGGTTATCCTCAGCCAAAAGCCACGGAAAGACTGTCCTCGGCAAAGTCTTCTTATCCCCAGCGGAGTCTATTAACACTTCCAACACATCAAAGGTATCCCTAGCAGAATTATCATCAAGCATCTCAGCAAAGTATTTCTCTCCCCACAGAGTATTGTTCCCCAGCAAGATCGCTAGAGTAGTTATTCCCCGCAGAGTAATCTCTCCATCAAGTTTATTCCCCAACGGAGTCATCTTCCCCTACCGGTTCATTCTTGCAATCTTCATCCCCAGCGGAAACGAAGAACTCTCTTCAACCATCAGCCCAGGATGTGACTTCCGGGCACCCGTCAAGGATTTATTTTCCTAAGACAAAAACATACATTCATAAACATCGCATTTCCATACATTATAGCATGCATATACGCAGCATGAACATACAATCTCATTTATGTTGAGAACATCATTGCTTGATCCATATCATGCATTGCATATGACTGACCTTTACCTTTCAGGAAAGATCCAGTTAAGTTCTCACCTATTCCAAGACCTTCTCTGGTTAAGTCAGATCGACGCTAAGATCTCCCTGATTCTTATTCCAATTGAAGATATTCCAAGACTTTAGTCTGGTTCAGTTAAATCGATTCTAAGATTTTTCTGATTCTTATCCAGTCAAAGTTAATCCAAGACCTTCTCTGGTTCAGTCAGATCGATGCTAAGATCTCCCTGATTCTTATTCCAGTTGAAGATTCCAAGACCTTGCCTGGTTCAGTTAAATCGACTCCTAAAGATTTTTCTGATGCCGATCCAGTCAAAGGCCTTCTCTGGTTCAGTCAAATCGACGCTAAGATCTCCCTGATTCTTATTCCAGTTGAAGATTCCAAGACCTTGCCTGGTTCAGTTAAATCGACTCCTAAAGATTTTTCTGATGCCGATCCAGTCAAAGGCCTTCTCTGGTTCAGTCAGATCGACGCTAAGATCTCCCTGATTCTTATTCCAGTTCCAAGACCTTGCCTGGTTCAGTTGAATCGACTCCTAAAGATTTTTCTGATGCCGATCCAGTCAAAGGCCTTCTCTGGTTCAGTCAGATCGACGCTAAGATCTCCCTGATTCTTATTCCAGTTGAAGATTCCAAGACCTTGCCTGGTTCAGTTAAATCGACTCCTAAAGATTTTTCTGATGCCGATCCAGTCAAAGGCCTTCTCTGGTCCAGTTAAATCGATTCCTAAAGATTTTCCTGATGAAGACTCAGTAGAAGACATCCAAGGTTCTCTCATCGTTACTGTTGAGGTAGTAATCGCCCCAGGTTCTCTCATCGTTACTGTTGAGGTAGTAATCACCCAAGGTTCTCTCATCGTTACTGTTGAGGTAGTAATCGCCCAAGGTTCTCTCATCATTACTGTTGAGGTAGTAATCATCCAAGGTTCTCTCATCGTCCCGTTGAGATAGTAACCATCCCTGATTCATTCATAACCTTTTGAAGCTCCAGACTCGATTCCTGTATCTCGCTAGGGCACGTCTGAAGAGTTCAAAGATTCGATTCCTGTATCCAGCCAGGGCGCATCCACATAAAAAGTTTGAAGACCAACTCCTGTAACAGGCCAGGTAATCATTTTCTTTTTCAGGTACGCAAGTTCTCGCTAAGGAAACTCTTACGCGATCGACATCCAGATGGCATCTATAAGCCCATCTTCCTATCCATCAATCTCCAAATGGCATCTGTAAGCCCATTCCCACCATCACACTGCTAACATGTGAGCGCAAATTTCTGGGCACTCTAGTGTTCAATCATCTCCCACCTTCGGATTACGAAAGGCACGTCAGCCAATCTACATCCTCAGGTATAAGAAGATTGAACAGGGGAAACTGTTGTACCCCAAAATTTGCCCTCCCATTTTCTTCAAGATTTGCTAAGAGCATGCTTCAAAATCTCCCAAAGGTTGCACAGTCCAATGGCCTCCTAACAGTCAAAAATTAGGGTTTTGGTTCTGGCAAAGAAATTGAAGTTTCCAAAGGTCCAATCAAGTCCCACATGCCTACATATATTGTCAAGCATCCATATGCTAAGTTTCAAGACTCACAACACAAGATTGCACAGTCAAAAACCCTAATTGCTCAACAGTCAACTGTAGGGGTAAAATGGTCATTTGACAGTCAAAAGTCCAAATTTTTGGTCAACATCTCATTTTGAAGCCACAAACATCATTTGATCAATTCTTGATCATGATTCTCAAAGCATGGCTCAAAAAGTCTCAAGACGCAAAAGTTTCTATTTTTGGACAGTTGAAAAAGTCAACTGCAAATTGACCAGGGCATAACTTCTACATGGTTTATCAGAAAAATTCCATCTAAAGCTCATTTTGAATAGAATGACATTTCCTACAACTCATCTTCACACTTCAAGTCCAAGAAATGCTCTCACAAAAAGTTATCAATCTCCACATTATAGGTCATTTTCAAAAGTCAACAAAAAGGCACTTTAAGTCAAAGACCATAACTTGAGATTGGTAAATCAAAATGACATGGGACCAAAGACATTGGTTAGAGGACTTCAAGTCCTTTCCAAAATGTCCAAGAACATGATCAAAGCTTAAAAATTGAGCAAGATATGCCTTGTGGAAATTGGGAAATTTTTGGGAATTTTGAAAAGTCAACTTTGCTTCAAATGCCTCAAAATTGCTAATGGGCCTCATTTTCTTCCATGAATCATCACCCAAAAGCTATGCACGACCCATTGACATCCAAGGGAGTTATTTCATCATTTTTTATTAATTATTTGAATTTTTATTATTATTAATTCACTTAATTAAAATTAAATATGAAAAAATACTAAATCATGCCTTTCAAATCTTTTTATACAGCAAATACCTTCCACATGTGATAGAGATTTCGTGCACCTTCTCAAGGGGACAAAATCATCTAAATTTGGCAAGATTTCAATGGAAAAAGGATTGAAAAAGATATGGAAAAATCAAATCTCCAAAACATGAATGCAAGGACTTTGGGCTTGGATTGTTAACCTAATTCACTCCACACATAAGCATAACATAACCCTAAGGCCAAGAACACAGAAGCTGCGCTGAAACCTCAAGAACACATTTGCATTTTTTCACAAAAAATCTCAAAACTGTTTTCATAGCTAGAGATCGTTCCAAGGCCTCAAATCTATTCCAAAACACTCCTGACACTACCAGGAAGCTGTTGCAATTGAAATCAGATCTCCACGCGCAAGGAATTGGTAAAGCCATGTTGCACTTTTTCACAAAAAATTCATAATCGTGTTTCCATTTATATGCATTATTTGTGATTTTTAACCATTGATTTACATTAACATGGACATTCTGAATCTATTGGTGCTATTTAATTGGATTACTATTGCCTGTATGAGAAATTGCCATGAACATATTTTAGGGTTTCAGGAACCTTGAATTAGGGTTTTACGTATAAGGAACAATTGGACAATTAAACCAAGACCATTGGACTCAGGACATCCAGACGAAACAATTGATCACATCGTGCCTAATTTCTATTTGCCCAGGAGCTAATCGCTATTTTTCTTGTTTGAGTTTAGTGGGGGTTTAAAACCCCCGCTATCTATGTTTTATTTGCAGGAAATATGAAGAAGAAGGAGGACGTGTCCCCTGATGAGTGGCACGTTTGAATTTTGGCGCGGTGGACATCACTGAGTGTTGTTTTGTGTTATGTTATTCGCTTGCCAAATCCAATACAACGCGCGCGCATGGCTCAGACGGTTGGACGTGTATTGGGTAAACGCTGGGACCTGGGTTCGATTCCCAGGTCACCTTGTACATTTCATAATTTTTTCTCTAACATATTCCTATGCAGTGTGCCCTTCAGTGGTCCATCAAACGCCCAACACTTGTGCATGCCACATGTCTCCAGGGATCAATCCAGTGGCCAGAATCTGCAGTCCACCATGCACCTTAATCAACTATTCCATACGTAACCATCAAAAAGTCAAACAAGGCCTGGATTGAGTGGGCCAAACTACTCCAATTAACCTCCAAATTGGGCAGAAACCCCCCATGGTTTGCATATTTAGATTTTATTTTAACTCTCCTTTTTTTTATTTTAATTAATTTGTTTTCTTGTTTTAATTAATTCACTAAAATAATTTTCATAAATATAAAATCCAGAAAAAGTCAAAATAAAATATGTTTATTTAATTTTTAATTCATTAATATTTTTTGTAAATAAATTTTATTAATCAATTTAGTTTAATTTAGGGTTTTAAATTTTAATGTTTTTCTTAATAACTAAAAAATATAAAAAAATAGGTTTTAGCATTTCTTATTCTTTTTCTTAATAAATAGCCTTTTTTTATTTCTTATCATTATTAATTATTAATTATTTTTGTAAATACTCATGTAATTAAACAATTAGTAAATTAGTTTTAAACTTAAATATTTTTCTTTAACAAATTAAAAATAGTGTAGAATTAGGGTTTCCCATAATAACTAATTTTCTTCATGTCCATTAAATACAAAAACATCAAAAAAACAAGTTCTTTTCTTTATTTAACCATTAATTAATTTTTAATTTCAATCTAATCTTTAAAGGGTCCAACACCCTCGCACTTTCGCTTCTAACTTCTTTTCGCGCGTTTATTTACATTTTTCATTTTAAATATTATGTAATTGCCCCAAGGCCTTGTAATAGTAATTAGGACATTTACTTTCCGCACTTTTATTCAAAATCGGGTCTTTGTTAATTTGGCGATGTATAGACCCGCGCCTTGTAATAGCGTAGGACTTTTATCTTCTGCATTTTAATTTCCGCACCTTTTAACTGCTAACTATTGCATGAAAGAATGAATGGCCCAAGTAAAATCAAAGCGTAGCTCACCCAATGCATGACAAAACAAATAATAACTAAAAATGACACACAATTCACACACCACTCCTAAGGTACGCCTCACTGTTGCCTTGCCCCTCGAAACGTGGTCGTCGAGTATAGGACGTCTTAGTGAGTCCTTATGTTCCATTGATCTAGTTGCCTCGAAACGGTTGCCTCGAAACAAGTTGCCTCGGAATAAGTTGCCTCAAAACAGTTGCCTCGGAATAAAAAGATCAATGGCATAAGGGTAGCTTCTAAGGTGTCTTACTGTTGCTCGGTGACTACACTGTCCCTAACCCTCGAATTGACCCGAACACCTCCAACGGTGGTGCTACCTACCTCTCAATGGTGGGATGGCACTACCTTAAGGACATTTACACAGCAGAATTCCTTAGGGTAGGTAGATGACTCGTAGATACTTGCTCTAATTCAAAACAAATCAAAAACTTCTTTTCACACCGACACTTTTTCAAAAAGCTTTCAAAAACAACTTTTCAAACACTCTTGAGGACTGATACAAGAGTCGATCTGAAATTTTCAAAGAAACTTTTTTCAAACCCACTCACTCTGAAAAGCAAACATTTTGAAAACACAAATGAGCAAGTATCTAAGAGCCCATGGATAACCATGGATAGAAAGGGTGCTAACACCTTCTCTTTCTATAAATCTACCTCTCGAACCGAGAGCAATCTCATAAGGAATTTTTATGTGCTTTTGTCCTTTCCTTGTTGGAAAAAATAAAAGATGGTGGCGACTCTTGCTTCCGCGACATTTCGTGAACCAGCGTTAAACAGTCAGTTCCAGATCCACCGATCACAGTAGAGAAGAAAGATGGAAGTATGAGGCTTTGTGTTGATTATAGACAGTTGAATAAAGTGACGATTAAGAACAAGTATCCCCTTCCAAGAATAGATGACTTGATGGACCAATTGGTGGATACCCGTGTGTTTAGTAAGATTGATATGAGGTCGGGTTACCATCAGATTAGAGTGAAGGATAAAGATATCCATAAGAAGGCTTTCAGAACGCGTTATGGACATTATGAGTATTCTGTGATGCCTTTCATTGTTACTAATGCACCGGGAGTATTCATGGAATACATGAATCGTATCTTTCATACTTATTTGGATCGGTTCATAGTGGTGTTCATTGATGATATTTTGATTTACTCTAAGTCAGAAGAAGAGCATGTTGAACACTTAAGAGTAGTATTGCAACTTTTGAAAGAGAAGAAGTTGTATGCAAAGCTGTCCAAGTGCGAGTTTTGGTTAAAAGAGAGTAGTTTTCTTGGTCATGTGATTTCATGTAGCGGTATCGCTGTAGATCCATCAAAGGTTGATGTTGTGTTGCAATGGGAGACTCTGAGGTCAGCTACTGAGATTAGAAGCTTTTTGGGATTAGCTGGTTACTATAGAAGGTTTATCGAATGTTTTTTCAAGTTAGCACTTTCGTTGAATAAGTTGACTTGTAAAGGTAGAGTTTTTGTATGGGATGTTCAGTGCGAAGAAAGTTTTGCAGAATTGAAGAAGAGGTTGACGTCGGCTCCGATTTTGAAGTTGCCTAATCTAGGAGAGACTTTTGTGGTGTATTGTGATGCTTCTAAGATGGGTTTAGGAGGTGTGCTTATGCAGAATGGTAAGGTAGTTGCTTATGCGTCAAGGCAGTTAAGGACTCATGAGAAGAACTATCCTACGCATGATTTAGAGCTTGCTGCAGTTGTTTTTGTGTTGATGATTTGGAGGCATTATCTTTATGGTTCTAGATTTGAAGTGTTTAGTGACCATAAGAGTTTGAAGTATTTATTCGATCAGAAGGAGTTGAATATGAGGCAGCGAAGATGGTTGGAATTGTTAAAGGATTATGATTTTGGTTTGAATTATCATCCAGGAAAAGCGAACGTGGTAGCTGATGCGTTAAGTCGAAAGACTTTACATATGTCAGCAATGATGGTTAAAGAGTTGGAATTAATTGAGCAGTTCAGAGATATGAGCTTAGTTTACGAGGTTACTCCGTGAAGTATTATGTTGGGTATGTTGAAGATTAATAATTAATTTCTAGACAGTATTAGAGAAGCTCAGAAGTTGGATGTTAAACTGATAGATTCGATGGTTAGAATCGATCAGTCTGAGAATAGTGGTTTTAAGTTAGATGCGCAGGGTGTGTTGAAGTTTCATAACCGGATTTGTATTCCTGATGATGCTGAGATGAAGAAGGTGATACTGGAAGAGAGCCATAGAAGTAAGTTAAGTATTCATCCATGAGCTACAAAGATGTATCAAGATTTGAAAGGTTTGTTTTGGTGGCCTGGAATGAAGAGTGATGTGGCGCGGTTTGTGTGTGCATGTTTGACTTGTCAGAAGTCGAAAGTTGAACATCAGAAGCCTGCAGGGTTGATGCAACAGTTAGAAGTTCCAGAATGGAAATGGGATAGCATTTCAATGGACTTTGGGACGGGGTTGCTTAATACTTTAAGAGGACATGATTCGATTTGGGTGATTGTTGATAGGCTTACAAAGTCGGCTCATTTTATTCCTATTAACATCATCTTTCTAGTGTCGAAGTTGGCTGAGATTTACACTAGTGTAATTGTGAAGTTGCATGGTGTTTATTTGTGCATTGTGTCAGATAGAGATCCAAGATTTACTTCTGATTTTTGGAAGAGTTTGCAAGAAGCGTTGGGTTCTAAGTTGAGATTGAGTTCAGTGTATCATCCTCAGACAGATGGTCAGACGGAACAGACGATTCAATCATTGGAAGATTTGCTGAGGGCATGTGTTCTTGAGCAGGGAGGTTCGTGGGATACTTATCTTCTGTTGATAGAGTTCACTTATAATAACAGTTACCATTCCAGTATTGGGATGGCACCTTTTGAGGCGTTGTATGGTCGAAGATGTAGAACTCCGTTATGTTGGCATGAATTAGGTGAAAGTGTAGTACTTGGACCTGAACTTGTTCCTGAAACTATTGAGAAGGTGAAGTTGATTTGAGAAAAGATGAAAGCTTCCCAAAGTAGACAGAAGAGTTATCATGACAAGCGAAGTAAGGATTTAGAATTTCAAGCTTGTGAGCATGTGTTTTTAAGAGTTACACCTGTGACGGGTGTTGGGCGAGCATTGAAGTCTAAGAAGCTCACTTCTCGTTTTATTGGACCATATCATATTTAGGAGAGAGTGGGGAATGTTGCTTATAGAGTGTCTTTACCGCCTAATCTTTCGAATTTGCATGATGTGTTTCACGTGTCGCAACTCTGAAAGTATATTTCAGATCCATCTCATGTGATTCATGTGGATGATGTGCAAGTACGAGATAATCTTACGGTGGAGATGATGCCTGTACGGATCACAGATCGTGAAATAAAGACTCTGAGGGGCAAAGAGATTGTTTTGGTTAAGGTGGTTTGGCTAGGATTTGCCGGAGAAAGCATGACTTGGGAGTTGGAGAGCAAGATGCGAGACTCCTACCCTGAGTTTTTTGATTGAGGTAAATTTTTGAGGACGAAAATATTCTAAGTGAGGGAGAGTTGTAACGCCCGTAATTTAATTAATTATTTAATTAAATTATTTTTGGAATATTTGAGAAGATGTGTTGTGATTAATTGGATTTAATTATTTTATTAAGTGGTGAAATAATATTAGAAGTATAATATTATTTGATGTGGGCTTGTTTTTAAGGAATGGAAGTAGTAATAAGGGGGTGTATTAGTTTTAAGCCCAATAAGGAATAAAGAATAATAGGTTATCTTATTGTTGCTAGAAAGAATAGAAAAGAGGAGGCAGTAGAAGAATAAGGATTGAGAAGAAGAACGTGAAGCTTCTGGAAAAAGAGGGAAAACGGCGTAATGAGGTTTCAACCGGAAGATTATAGAGTGGCCTTGAATCCAAGGTAAGGGTGGGGTTCTGACTCTATAATTGGGTTCATGATAATTGGTATGTGGGGTTAGAGGTGATTGTTGTCTTGTTCATGAATTGAATGTATATGATGTTGTATGATGAAATTGATGAATTTTAGATGAATAATGATGTTCCGGTGCTGTTTAATTGACGTAGAATTATAGGATAATTGTAATTGATGATTATCTATGATTAGATTAAGTTTTTAGGGCTTAAAGTATAGAACCCGTAGTGAAAACGCATAGAAAATTGCAGAAATTATGCAGGACAGAGCAGTATGCATCGACCCCAAACATGATGTGTCGATACATGAAGGTTTAGAGACTCAGGATGAGTCGACACGAAGAGGTTTTGCGTCGATACATGAGGACTTTTAGACTCAGGATGAGTCGATACGTAGGAGCATGTGCCGATACATGCTATGTGGTAGACTCAGTATGAGTCGATGCAAGAGAGGATGCGTCGACTCATGTTGCAAGTTCAGTGCAGTACGCGTTGATCCAAGACGTTATGCGTCGATCCATGTTGCCTGGTTTTTGGCAGAATCAGTTTGAGAATGTTGTAACTTGAGTTTTCGGACTCCGTTTGAGGTATCGTTCGAAGCGTTGAATAGCTAACGCGATGAGCTTTATTCTTAAGGGTTAAAATGAAGATAGGAAGGATAACCATAGGATTTTAATTAGTTACCGTGTTGATCGTTATGTTGGTTTTATGGAGAAGAATGACGATGAGATGCTTAGAAGCTACTGTTTGATTTGTAACAGTAGTATTAATAATAATAACGATGTAATATTACGGAATAGTAGTATGTAGATATTTAGTGATTTATAAGCAAGCCTTAGTTGGTTAATTAATTATAGGAAATATCTAGTAAAGGCCTATGGCCAACATTGTGAAATTGATGAGTTAATGTCGTATTAAAGTATAGCTGAGTTGTTGATGAGATGTTATTAATGAAGTTGTGTTTGATGAATAAATGATGTTTGATGAATAAATAATTTTTGATGAATAAATGATGTTTGATGAATTATTATGAATGATATGAGATGTTTGATGAAGAGGTGTTGAGATGCTTTTGAGATGTAGGCCTTTGGCCAACGATGATGTTATATTGAGATGTTGTTAATTGTGGTGTTGTTATTACATTCATGATTGTGTCGCATACATTGCATTTTGAGATGGAGCTTATGCTCGTTGAGATGGCTTGTATTGGCGAATATTGAGATGAAGGCTTATGCCTTGTTGATGCCTCTATTAATTGGAAAATTTTTGAGATGGGAATTATGTTCCAAATGGTACCACATGCATTTGCATAGTATTAAATCGCGTTATATGACTGCATAAAGAAGTGTGTATTGATGTGGTGAATGTGTATTATTATTGTTTATTATGAGATGAGAAGTGGTGATGTTATGTGATCTAATTTAATATATTAATTATCATGCGCTTTATTATATTGTTAGATATCTCACCCCTTCTGTTTGAATGTTGCCCTTATGTTGGTAACGTGCAGGTAATCGAGAGGAAGGTTGTATACCTTCAGTATTTCGAGTCGGTGTCATTGCTCTGTATGTAACACTCGGGGGGATGAACGCTTGTTGCTTTTGATTGTTGATTATTCAATTGTTGAAATTTAAGTTGATTATTATTAAATTGTGTTGTTTTGAAGTTGCTATAATGATGATAGAGATGTTATTAAGAATTTCTGTTGCGTAGATGTTGAATTATTTAATTAAAGATGTCATGATGATGGTTCATCCGGTGTTTTAAAAGTGTTATATATCCACGATGAATGCAATGAATTTTGATAGAAGAATTTGTGGCATCCCAATTCGTTTGAATGAATGATTTTTATAACTCTGATTTACTTATATAATTTTCCGGGGTAGAATTGGGGTGTTACAAACCACCTCTCTGTATTAGCAAAAAAGAAGTCAACACTCTGGAAGATACTGATGGTGATAGTGACTTGGACAACTGGATATTCCCAACTACTAACGCCGGACTCGACAACTGGAAGACTAAAGACTTCATCCCAATCTCCTCCATCCAGGAGTAATTTCTATTTCCTATTTTTATTGCTTTCAGAAATTTTTTTGTAATCTCTTTTAAACAATGACTTTAAACCATGTGCCTTACTCGAGGCACGATGGTCCATTTGTTAAGGGTTGTCATTCCATATCACATGTTCATTTAATGAAAAACATTGGAAGAATTTGCATTCAAATTTTGAGCTCCTTGTCTTTCTTTTATTTTACTGCATTTTCAAAATAGCCATGTGACCTTACATGCACACACACACATTTACAGATCTACATCTACTCTGGATCTCATTGAAAATAATTCCGATATTGCCATTTATGACTTGGAAAATCCAATCTATTAAGCCGAAGATGAAGGTGAAGAAGATTTTGAGATACCTGGAGAACTCGCCAGACTCCTGAGCCAAGAAGAAAAGGTTATCCAACCACATGAGGAACCCGTTGAAGTGATAAATTTGGGTACTGAGGCAGACAAGAAAGAAGTCATAATTGCCGCCAACCTGGAAGACAGCGTCAATAGCATATTGGTATAAATGTTACACGACTATGTTGAGGTATTTGCTTGGTCATATAAAGACATGCCAGGGATGGATACTGACATTGTAGTTCACCGTATGCCGATGAAAGAAGGTTGTGCTCTGATCAAACAAAAGGTTTGTCGCGTGCATCCTGATATGTAAGAGAAAATCAAGGTTGAGGTAATAAAACAGTTCAATGCAGGTTTCTTGGTAGTGATATCATATCCCCAATGGGTTGAAAATGTTTTTACAGTGCCGAAGTAAGACAGGAAGGTCCATATATGTGTCAACTAAAGGGATATAAATAGGGAAAGCCCCAAAGATGATTTCCCTCTATCGCATATTGATGTCTTGGTTGACAACACTGCTCAACACAAAGTGTTCTCCTTCATGGACGGCTTCTCAGGTTACAACCAAATCAAAATGGCGCCTGAAGACATGGAGAAAACCACTTTTGTAATGCAATGGGGCACCTTCTGTTATAAGGTCATGCCTTTTAGGCTGAAGAATGCAGGCGCAACTTATTAATGGGCTATGCCAGCTCTATTTCATGACATGATTCATCATGAAATAAAAGTCTATGTTGATGACATGATAGCAAGATCACAAATCGAGGAAGAACACATTGATCATCTACACAAGCTATTTGAAAGGCTAAAGAAATACAAGCTGAGGTTAAATCCCAACAAATGCACTTTCGGGGTAAGGTCTGGAAAACTCTTGGGTTTTATCGTCAGTGACAATGGCATTTAAGTTGACCCTGTAAAAGTCAAAGCTATCCAAGAAATTCTAGCTCCCCGTAATGAGAAGGAGGTCAGGGTTTTTCTAGGATGACTAAACTACATTGCCTGATTCATATCCCACCTGAATGCTACTTGTGAGCCACTCTTCAAGCTGCTAAAGAAAGATCAGGTAGTAAGATGGAATGATGATTGCCAAATAGCTTTTGACAAGATCAAGGAGTACTTATAAGAACCTCCTATTCTGATGCCACCAGCTGAAGGAAGAGCTCTGATCATGTACCTGACTGTGTTGGAGAATTCAATGGGGTGTGTGCTGGGGCAGAATGGCAAGTCTGGTCGAAAAGAGCATGCAATATACTACCTTAGCAAAAAGATTACCGACTGTGAAACAAGATATTCACTGCTCGAGAAAACATACTGCATTTTGGCATGGGCTACTCGCCGACTAAGACAATATATGTTGACTCACACCACTCTATTAATCTCTAAGATGGATCCCATCAAATACATCTTCGAGAAGCCAGCTCTCTCCGAGAGGATTTCCCGATGGCAAATGATCTTGAATGAATATGACATCCAGTATACTACATAAAAAGCAATCAAGGGAAGTGTATTGGCGGATCATTTGGCGCATGCTGTAGATGACTACCAATCCATGAACTTTGAATTCCCATACGAGAATAGCATGCTGATAACAGATTGTGAAAAGCCTGGACCGTATGAAGGACTTGAGCCAGGATCCCGATGGACTATGTTTTTTGATGGAGCGTCTAACGCAGTTGGCAATGAAATTGGTGTTGTGATCATTTCCACCGAAGGTTGCCATACACCCTTTACTGCCAGACTGTGCTTTGACTGCACCAAAAACATGGCCGACTACGAAGTATGCATCTTAGATCTTAAGGCTGCTATTGACCTAAGAATCAAATTCTTAAGTGTATATGGAGATTCGGCCTTGGTAATCAGTCAAGTTAAAGGAGAGTGGGATATAAAAGATCCAAATCTTATCCCTTACAAAGAGCTTGTGCTAACATTGATCCCGTACTTTGAAGAGGTCACCTTTGAACATATCCCGAGGGAATAAAATTAATTGGCAGATGCCTTAGCTACCATGTCATCTATGTTCAAGGTCAAGTGGGACAACAAAGCTCCCAGACTATCGAAAGATTTGGCGAGCCAGCGCACTACTTTGATATTGAAATTGATGGAGTAGAGGAGAAGCCTTGGTTCCCTGAAGTAAAAAGGTATCTTGAAGTGCAAGAATACTCTGAGGGAGCTTCAATCAATGACAAAAAATTCCTGCGGAGGTTGTCATCCAAGTTCTTCCTAAGCAATGGGATTTTATACAAGCGCAACCATGACTCAACTCTTCTCTGTTGTATGGACAAGAAGGAAGCAGAGAACATCATGGAGGATATGCATGACGATATCTTTGGAACTCATTCCAGTGGACATACTACGGCCAAGAAGATTTTGAGAGCTGGTTACTATTGTTCGACTATGGAAACTGATTGTCACCACCACTCGAGGACTTGCCATAAATGCCAAATATATGCTGATAAAGTCCATGTGCCTCCAATAACTTTAAATGTCATGACTGCTCCTTGGCCATTTGCAATGTTGGGCATTGACATGATCAGAAAAATCAAGCCTACTACCCCTAACAGACATTGTTTCATTCTTGTCACCATCGACTACTTCACAAAGTGGGTTAAAGCGGCTTCATTTCCCTCAGTTACCAAGAATGTCATAGCCCGGTTATCAAACATAACCTCATCTATCGGTATGGTATCCCTGAGAGAATCATCACTAACAATGGGACCAACCTAAACAACACCATGATCACTGAACTCTGCATGCAATCCAAGATTAAGCATCACAACTCTTCTCCATACATACCTAAGATGAATGGCACAGTGGAAGCTACCAACAAAAACATAAAGAAGATTGTGCAAAAGATGGTTGTGACCTATAAATACTGGCATGAGATGTTACCTTTTTCTCTTCACAGCTATCGTACTTCAGCATGAACCTCATTGGGGCAACCCCATTCTCTCTAGTATATGGCATGGAAGATGTCATACCTGTTGAATTTCAAATTCCTTCTCTAAGGATTATGAAAGGAGCAGACTTGGACAAAGACGAGTGGATTTAGACTAGGTTGGATCAGTTAAACTTAATTAACGAAAAGAGGTTGGCTGCTGTCTGTCATGGTCAGATGTATCAAAAACGTATAATCAAGGCATTCAACAAGAAGATCAAGCATCGAGTGTACCAGGTTGGTGACATGGTGATAAAGCGCATCATTTTTCCACAAGGCAATCCCATGGGAAAATAGACTCCCACCTACGAAGGGCCATTTGTTGTCAAGAGAGTATTCTCGGGCGGTGCTATGTTACTAACAACTATGGATGGCGAAGATTTCCCGCACCCTGTGAACGCGGACATAGTCAAAAAATAATACGCATAAGAACGACCTGCTAGGTTGACATACCTAGGAAAAAATAAGGGCATCCCGACGAACCAAAAGGGTTCGGGCAAAAATAAGGGATATACATAAAAGATTATACACCCGGCAAGTCAAAAACCTGAAAAGGCGGATTGGGAAAACAAGGGTATCCTGGTGGACTGAAAACCTGAAAGGACGGTGTTGTACCCCAAAATTTTCCCTCTCACTTGTCAAGAATTCTCTCACAAAATCTCTTTGACTCAAGACTGCATTAGGTTTTGATCAGCTCAAGACACCTCCTCATGCACTGATGACCAAAATTAGGGTTTGAGTTTGCACAAGGATTTTTGGACTATCAATGCTTCACATGACTTTCAATGATCATTATGGGCCCCTAAGATTATTCATGTCAAGTTCCAAGCCTTGAATCACACTTTTGATCAGTCAATTGGACACTTGACCTAAAAATCAATTGTATTGGGGAAAAAGTCAACAATGGCCAATTTACAGTCAAACTTCATAATTTTTTATCCACATCAACATCTTCGACTCATATGTATCATTTGATCAAGTTTGGACCATAATTCCTCAAGAAATTTGATCCAATCATCAAAAGGGCAAATTGGTCAAAATTAGGGTTTTGACTAGGAAGGGGCAATTTCTGATTTTTGACCTAGCAAATGATCAATTGGTTTGAAGCTTGATTTCAAGAGTTCAATTACATATTTTTACCTAATAGCATGATTCAAAGAATTGCAAATCCATTGGATTGACAGATGAATTTTGTAGTCAACTGTATACTGAAAAGTTAAACTTTGACTTTTTGGTCAAATTCAAGTGCCAAAGATCATAATTCATTAAAACATGTCAAAAAGTGAAACTTTCTCATCAATAAATCAAGGATTTAAGATTTTTGTTTTGAAAAGTTGAAATTCTCTTAACTTAGAAATTTTTCTAAGTATAGAAAATTTCTTATTTTTTCTCAACTTTGAGCCAAATTTTCACCATGATGCAAGATGATTCAAAGGAAACTTCAAACATGAAAGTTGTAGATATCCATGAAATCTACAACTTTTATTCACACAATTTCTCCTAAAAATGCTTGGATCTCAAGATATAATTTTGTGAATACATGCTCATGAACTAAAATAACTTAGTGAAATTTTGCCCTAGTTAGGCAGATTTTTGACCTAACTTCATGCCAATTTTTCACATAGTTACAAGGGGAATATTCAAAATCAATTCAAAGATGAGTTATAGAGCACATTTCAAGCTTTCCAAAATGTCTAAGAACTCCTTGAGATCATTCCTGAGTAGGGAGAATCTAAGAGATGAAGTTGGTGATTTATCACTTTGATTTCAAGCCATTTCATGATGAACAAAAATTCAAATCCTCAAGCATGTTGAACAAATCCTACTTTTCAGGCTCCTAACTTGACTTTCACTCCATAATTAAATGTTTTCATAGTTGTTGGAAGCTTTAAGCCAAGCATTAAATGCATTGTACAAGATTAATTCCATTTTTGGGAGAAAGGCAACATTGCCATTTTGGAAAAGCAAGCTTTATGCAAAGTCAGCTTGCATTGAGCCTTGCACTTGTTTTTTCTGCACAAACACATTCCACTCAATCAGAACAAGCATGTTAAAAGGACTCAGCCCCCTACAAGCTTGGTACTACACCTTGGAACCATGTTTACTAGCTTTGCTTTACAAACAAGAAACCAAGCAAACATGTGGATTTTTGAAATCTGAGTTGTTACAAGACTTAAGACATTTAGCTTATAAGTAAACACATCATTTGCAAGTTGACACACGTAGGCTAAGACTCAGAAACACTACCAAACACTTTTCCATTGAAAATATGCCATAGCTTGACAATTTTGAACCTTACTCAGCCATCTCCAAATACACTCGTGCGTTTTGAGTTTTAACCACCTAAACACTTAATATACATCACACCTAAGTGATCCAGACCCTTGTTCCCTCACTGTAACTCCTCCTCCTCCATCCACCATTTTCAAACATCAAGCTTGCAGGTTGACTTGAGTAGGGAGATTCAGGGACTTTCAAGACAAAGTAAGGATTGGAATACACTCAAGGAGGTCCAGGCAAGCTAAATAGATCCTCAGGCCTTCTCAAAACTTGCCCAAACTCCATTCACGATCTCAAATGAAAGAGCTAAAAACTCAAACTTATATCTCTTCATACAAGCATCATTTGGTCCTGATTTGTGAAAGAAAAATGTAGATATCCTTGCACTAAAGCTAACCATGTTCATAGTTTTTATTTATATTAACTGTGTATAGAGAATTTTGGATTTGAAATTTCTGTAAGAATTAGGTTTCAAATTGGGGCCAGTAAAATTAGATCTTATCTTTGATTTTTAGTTTACATAAATTATATGGTTGAACTCGTGAGAAGAAACACGGTAACTTTCATGTTTGAACTTTCCATTTTTATGGAGAAATGGGAGAGATACAGGTGGTCCGGCCATGGCTCAAGGTTGAAGATGAAGTTGCCTTCAGGAGGCGTTTTCTAATATATATTTATGCTTTTATTTATATGAACGGATGTACAGCCACCCCAGTGGTAAGGCAGCGCGCAAAAATGCTATAGGTCACTGGTTCGAGCCTTAGCGCCTGCCTTTTGCATTTTCTCACATTTTTGCCATTTTTTGTCTCTTTGCAGCGCTGGGCTTTTTGTTCCATTGGGCCTATGATTTTTTCTAATTTTGCATCCTGATTACTCATGATACCCCTGGCCCAATATATTTTTTTATTATTCATTTTATTTTCATTTTTATTTTATTAAATATATTTTTCTTAATATTAAAATCATAAAAAATATAAAAATGATAGATTTATATTTTAGCTTATTTTATTTTATTTTTCTCACAAAAAATATTTTATTTAGTTATATATATTATCCAGTTTTATTAATTATATTTGTAAATTAAATTATAACTAGTTTAATATTTACTTTTTTCTTTATACCCATTAAATATTTATTTTAATATAAAAGGACCAAAATATCTCATAATGCCATATATTATTTTCAAGACAAAAAATACAAAAATACTTACTTTTTCTTAAAGAAATTTATTTTCTTTTAATCAAATAGAATTAGGGTTTATTAAAAAATCTTTTCTAAAAAAATAATTTTTTTTCTTAATTGATTTAAGTTAATCTTGATTTATTTATTAGGTTTAGGTTAAAACTTTTTTCACATAAAAAACCAAACAAAAATCTTCTTTGTATTTACATATCTTTGCATATTTAATTCATCTTGTATATTTTTATTCCAATATTTGTACATATTCAATTTGGTTGTAATAGCTTAATTAGGTTTATATTATTGCAATCCTCATTCATAAATTTTATACCCCCTCCCACAAATTTTGTAATAGCGTAGTAACTTTAAATTTCGCAATTTATCGCTTTTACATAATATGCTAGTAATTAGGGTTTGTATGGAAAGAATAAAATCAATCAAATAGAAAACCCTAATTCAAGACAAAAACAAGCATGAAAATGACACACTTACACACAAGCACCCCTAGGGTTATCTCACTTGGTTGCCTTACAAAAATGGCCATATTACGCATGTAAGGTATCTTAGCAAAAACAAACAAATACAAGATCATAGTCCCTCGATGACGCTATCCAAAGTTGCCTTATAAAATGATCTTAGTCCCTCAAAATGCTAAGATACCTTGCAACATTTCTAATCATATTTATACGATGACCCACGTCCGTCCCGTTTACATCCAAAGATAGGGTTGCTTACCAAATCAATGGTAAGACAACAATACCAAAGGAAAAGAAAATGAACAGGAAAGACATTTGAGTAGGTAGATTACTTTTAGTTACTTGCTCCATTTCAAAACAAATATCCTTGCTATTTTCAAAACAAACACACACATTCCCAAACATCTTACAAACATTGAAAACATTTTCAAAAGATCAAACATCTTTGTATACATTCTTACAAACAAGAATCATTACAAAGATTGCCTAAACAATGGCCTCTTTTACAAAATACTTTCAAAACCACACAAAGCACGATTTCAAACAAAAGCAAGCGATCTAGCAAGTAACTAAGAGCCCATGGATAACCATGGATGAAAAAGGTGTTAATACCTTCCCTTTTCATAATCTACCCCCCGAACCCAAGAAACAATCTCAAAGGTCTTTCCTGTGCTTTTTCACCTTTCCTTTTGGATAAAAGAAAAGTCGGTGGTGACTCTTGCTAACCGCAACATTTGCGATAAAATGCAAAACAATCAACTCAATTCTCCCACCGCATCACAGAACTGGAGACTCTGTTGGGGAAAATTCTAAAAGTGGGGTTACCTTAGGGATTAGATCACATTTTCTTGCTTACATTGTTTGACTTGTATGCTTTACATTATGGTTCTTTGTTTGGGTTTAAATCCTCTACCCGGATTTGGGATACATTATAGGTAAGTAGCAATACGTTATGGAAGTTGTGCGGGGTATACCGACATGGTCTAAGAAATAGCTACGTTAGTGTGACATATTTGTGGGTACCGATAGCCTTTGAGTTAATCAAAGAGAATACGGGGCCGCTGAGTGATGTCATGAAGCACTAATGAACTTCTAGAACCTTTACTTGATCAACTTGGCCTTTAGGATGTAGTGAGATGACCGGATTTGGTGCAGTCCGAAGTTGGTAGATACTCGATACTACACTCATTGAGGTTTGGTTTCTTGGGATATTTCGGTCGCCATTAAAGAGGCTTGAGCTGAAACAATGACCAAGGAAACAAACCCGTGATATTGAGCTCCTTAGAACCGGTTACCATTACTAGGACAGGTTTGAGCCAACTAAACTTCAAGAGGGTACTTACTTACAAAACTCCATGCAAGCCTAAACCTAAGGACTTGTTTTGTATATGCATACTTGTATATAACATCATGGACATCATGAACATCATATACGTCCACTAACCATTTCAAGGATTTTGGGATTCATCTTTGTTCTTGTTTTGTAGGATATGGATTCACTTCGCAGCAAAACTATTTAAGTCAACCTTGTGAGAATCCCTCCACAACTTAAGGATCTAGTTTCAAGGATTCCTGAAAACTCTCCATTCACCGAGAGACATGGTCGCCTACTCAACTTGGTCACCTCCAACACAGATGAGGACATGATGAAGGTGCTCTTTCAGTTCTTTGATCCTTTACACCATTGCTTCACATTTCCCGACTATCAACTTGTGCCTACTTTGGAAGAATTCTCCCAATTCTTGAGGATTCCCATTCTCAATCAACTACCTTTCAACGGTACGGAAAGAGATCCAAAGCCAGAAGAGATTGCTCAAGCTCTACACTTGCACTCATCTGATGTCACAACTCATTGGGAAACAAGAGTGGTGTCAAAGGTTTCCTAGCAAAGTTCCTGTTTGAGAAAGCCCAAAGCTGTTGGAATTCCTTGGACTTGCAAGCCTTTGAGGAAATTGTGGCTCTCCTCATCTATGGGATGGTTTTGTTTCCAAATCCTGACCAACTCATAGATGTCAACACCGTCAAAATCTTCATATCCCGTAACCCGGTGCCTACATTGCTAGGGGATATCCTACACTCTTTCCATACTCGCACAATGAGGAAAAGAGGTATCCTTATGTGTTGCACTCCTCTCTTGGCAAGATGGTTTATTTCTCACTTCCTCAATCAGTATTAAAGAATGAGCAAGGTACAAGGTGGTCACAAAGGTTGATGACGCTCAAGCATTCAAACATTCATTGGTGCTCCCGATCCAAAGAGAATGTTATCATTGTTGACCGTTGTGGAGAATTTCCTAATGTCCCTTTACTTGGCATTAGGGGAGGAATCACTTACAACCCTTGCTTAGCCTTAAGACAGTTTGGTTATACCCCAAGGGATGGCCTGCACGAGATGCTGATTCAAGGTTTGGTATTCGACTACGATAATGACGATCAAGGTCTTCACCAGAGATTTATCCGAGCTTGGAGGATGTTAAACAAGGTGGATAGTAAGACTTTAGGACACAATAATTCCATCCCTCTTGAGCCTTACCTCAAATGGGTACGAACTCGCGCTCAGAGTCTTATGATGCCTTACCCCTCCATTCTCCCAATAATCATTTAGCCTGTTAAGGAAGGAAATGTTCCATACATTATCCTACATCCTGACATGCCCACATATCTTGAAGACCTCCAAAGGGATTGGATACAACTCAAAGGGGAGCGAGATACTTCCGAAGCCCAATTCTATGCAAGCGAGAAGAAGGTTTTGGAGCTCACTGGGCTACTTCATGAGGAGCAGACTCTGAATGCCTACATTGCACCGAAGAGGATGTGCACTACCTTTTTATCTTAGAGTTTTTGTATTATTTTTCCCAAGGGGCATTGATGTACTCAAACTTTATCTTATTAATATAACGTGTGTTTCTTTTTTGTCTAAAACAAATTTAAATCTTTGAAATCCTTGAAAACATTGCATATGCATATATCATTCATCATGACATAAACAGGTCTTTTGCAACAAGTCTCCTCATCTCTCTACTGTTTATTTCAGTAAGATGGATCTTGAGAAAACAGTGGAAGATCTCCAAGCTCAGAATACGCAGTTTCAACAGTTGCTCATGACCCTAGCCAAGGGGAAAGAAGAGTTAAAGACTCTATTGGCTGAAGAGAGGAAAAAGAAAACAAAGAAGGTAACTGGAGTCTTAAACATGGGAAGAAGATTTCATGGGCAGACAAGAAGAACTTTGGATTTTGCAACAACATCCGGTGAAGGAGAGGGGAAAGGCAAGGAAACAGTTATCCTGTCAGAATCAGAAGAGGAAGAGGAAGAAGAGGACTACTCTGAGGAACAGTATCCTCCAGCTGATGACAAGTATAAACATCTTGAAGAGCAGTTAAGCGCGATGGAAATCCAAAAGGTGCCAGGTTTGGACTTTGAGGAATAGGGACTAGTGTCGGGGATTGTGATTCCTCTGAAACTCAAAGTACCTACGTTTTCCAAATATGATGGAGTTTCATGCCCTAAAATGCATCTCCGATCATATGTGAGGAAAATCCAACCCCATACCGCTGACAAAGACTTATGGGTGCATTTCTTCCAAGACAATTTGTCTGGTACTCAACTTGACTGGTTCTACCAACTAGAAAGGGCTAATGTTCACAATTGGGAAGATCTTGCCGCGGCTTTCTACAAGCAATATCAATACAATGTTGATTTGGAGCCTACCCGTACTCAACTCCAAAGTATGGCCATGGTTTCCAATGAAGGTTTCAAGGACTATGCGCAAAAATGGAGAGATTTGGATGGAAGAGTTCAACCCCCTCTATCTGAGAGAGAATTGGTAGACATGTTCTTAGGCACCTTATTTGGTCCCTTCTTCAATCATTTAATCGGAAGTTCATCTGATGGCTTTACTGAGCTAATATTGACCGGAGAGAGGGTAGAAGCTGGCATAAAAAGTGGAAAGATTCAGAAAGATTCATCTTCTTCTACAGTTGTAAGGAAGCCTTTCATCAGAAAGAAAGAGGTGTTGTCGTATATCCGTAGAGAAAACAAGATAGGTCCGAACGTCGATTAATGGTGGGGGTTGTTATGATCCCGAAGCCTACGTCTGATTAACAAAGAAATAATCAACCAAGGGTGGAAAGGCCAGTCAGGAAATTCACCAGAATCAACATGACTCCGTCTCAAGTATTGCTGCATCTTCTAAGATCCAACTTGGTGACCTTGAAAGAAGCTCCGAAAAACCCCAACAAAACATCTCCTCATTATCATCCCAATTCCCGTTACGCATATCACTCTGAAAGTCCTAGTCACGATACTAATAATTGTTGGGCCTTGAAGAACAAAATTCAAGACCTCATTGAAGCAAAAGAAATTGAGTTTGATGCACCCGAAAAGCCAAATGTCATTTCTGCTCCTATGCCCATACATGGTCACAATACCAATGACATTGAATAAGATTTGTTTGTTACCTCAGTTGATGAACTCATGACCCCACTTCCGACTATTAAGATAAACTTGTTGAAAGTCGGTGTGTTCCCGGGCTGTAATGAAGTTTACTGTTTCTGCTTATCCTCGCCGACTAGCTGTCCTTTGTTGAAAGTAGGCGTCCAGTGCCTGATGGATAACAAAGAGATTTTGTTTGAAAAGAATCATATTCCACCTGTTTCTTTTGAAGATGTTTCAATCATTACCATTTCCGTCAATTCTTCCAGGGTCTCCACCAAAAGATCTGTTAGAATTACATCAGTTCCGAAAGCAACTCCTTTAATAATCACAATGCCTGGGTCAATCCCCTATGATTCAGACAAAACCATACCATGGAATTATGGAGGGGATGTCTACTACCATGGCATCAAGCAAGACTGGCCGGCCTCCGAAGAGATAAATTCCGAGAAAGAAGACTCTGACATCGGTAATATTGCCGGAACTAGAAAAATTACCCAAAGTGGTAGGAGCTTTTCTCCAGAAATTGCTCCCCCAAAAGCATCTTCTGGACCCGTGACTATCCATGTGGCTGCTCCAAAGGTTACTCCTACACCCATAATCATCTCTGCAAGTACCCAATTGACAAAGCCGTTACAACCCATGTAATCATTCTTACTGGCACTCCTGCTGCCGAGTTAACCGAGGCTCAAGGAAAAGGTGTTATGGTTGAGCTTGTCCGAACGAAGGCTCAGTCATTGGCTATCCCTGAGACCTCCAAGAAAGAAATGGAGGAGATCTTAAAAATTATAAAGAGAAGAGACTACGATGTAGTTGAACAATTGGGGCAAACTCCCTCTAAGATCTCCATGCTGGAATTACTACTATGTTCTAAGGCACATGCAAAAGCCTTCGTGAAGTTCTTAAAAACCGCCCATCCACCTCAAGAGACATTTGCTGATCAATTTCAAGATTGTGTTGCCAGCCTAACTGCAGACAATGGTTTAGGTTTTTCAGATACTGATCTGACACCGAGGGGAAGAAAGCATAATGAGGCATTGCATGTCTTAGTGGAATGTAGGGGCACCACTCTGGCGCATGTTTTGGTGGATACTGACTCATCTCTGAATGTATTACCCAAAAAAGCTCTTGATAGACTTGACTGTGAGGGGTTGACTTTGAAGCCAAGCAACATAGTGGTAAGGGATTTTGACGGCTCGAAGAGGATGGTACATGGAGAGGTGGACATTCCCATAAAGGTGGGAACCCAAACCTTCAATTCAACTTTTTATATGATGGACATCCGCCCTTCATACTCCTGCTTGCTAGGCCGACCATGGATTCATAATGCTGGCGATATTACCTCTACATTGCACCAGATGCTGAAATATCCGGCTCAAGGGAAGATTATCACTGTTCATGGAGAGGAAGAATACATGATCAGCCATCTCAATTCCTTCAGATATATGGAATTGGATGGTGAATTCATTAAAACTCCATTTCAACATTTTGAAGAGGTCCCTCAAGAGGTGGCAGTTACCAAGGCTCTTCCCAAGATTACCAGGCCTCCACTCCGGATGTAGTCACTAAAGGATGCCAAAGCAGTGATAGAAGAAGGAGGATGCACTATCTGGGGACAACTCCCAGATATCCCATATAAGTCTGACAAGTTTGGCCTAGGTTTCACTTCAAGTGCTCAAAAGGCTGTACGCCGTGCCCGTGCTGGAGGGCCACCCTTAAAGATCAACAATTGTGAAGTCAACGCAGTGGAAGATGGTGAAGATGGTTGCAACCTAGAGGATTGGATCTTCCCGACTGTCAATGGAGGGCTCATCAATTGGGAGGCTAGAGACTTCATCCCGATCACTTTCATCCCTCAGTAATTTGTATTTACATTTTATTGGATCTGTAATATTCAAAACAATTTGCACTCTTAAAACCTTGTGTCTTACCCGAGGCACAATGGTCCATTTGTAAGGGTTATTATTTCATCTTCATATGACATCAATGAATCATGGACATTTTTCGCATACAAACTTTTGTGCTCATTGTTTTTCTTTTACATTTTACTTTCTTTCAAATATAGTTATACTCTTACACACACACACACACACACTCATAATGCAGGTATACATCCATTCTGGATCCCATGGGTAACGATACTGCTATGGCCTTTTGTGACTCTGAGAATCTAATCTACCAAGCCGAAGACCAAGGTGAGGAAGATTGTGAAGTACCAGGGGAACTTTCCAGACTACTACAATAAGAAGAAAGAACCATTCAGCCTCACGAGGAACCCGTGGATACAATAAACCTAGGTACTGAAGAGGATAAAAAAGAGGTCAAGGTGGGTTCCAATCTGGAACCCAGTGTCAAGGAGCGTCTGATTCGGTCGTTGCACGATTATGTTGAAGTCTTTGCCTGGTCATATGAAGACATGTCGGGACTTCATGAAGACATTGTGGTACATCGTCTGCCTACAAGAGAGGATTGTTCGCCAGTAAAGCGAAAAGTTCGCCGCATGAGCCCTGATATGTCAGAAAAGATTAAAGCAAAGGTCATGAAGCAATTTAACATTGGATTCTTGACTATCACCTCTTACCCCCAATGGGTTGCCAATGTTGTTCCCGTACCCAAAAAGGACGGCAAGGTGAGAATGTGTGTGGACTACAGAGATCTGAATAGGGAAAGCCCTAAGGATGATTTTCCACTCCCCCACATTGATATCCTAGTTGACAATACGGCACAACACAAAGTGTTTTCCTTCATGGACGGGTTCTCTGATTACAACCAAATCAAAATGGCGCCTAAGAACATGGAGAAAACAACATTTGTCACACAGTGGGGCACATTCTGTTACAAAGTGATGTCATTCGGACTGAAGAGCTGGGGCAACCTATCAACGTGCCATGGTAGATTTATTTCACGACATGATACACCATGAAATAGAAGTCTACGTGGACGATATGTTAGCTAAATTGCAAACAGAAGAAGAGCATCTTGATCACTTAAAAAAGTTGTTTGAGAGACTGAAGAAGTACAAGCTGAGGTTGAATCCAAACAAATGCACATTTGGGGTACGGTCTGGTAAGCTCCTAGGCTTTATCGTCAGCAACAAAGGTATCGAGGTAGATCCTGCCAAAGTTAAAGCAATACAAGAGATGCCTGCTCCTCGCACTGAAAAGCAAGTCATAGGATTCTTGGGACGTTTGAACTATATTGCCAGATTCATTTCTCACCTAACAGCTACTTGTGAACCAATCTTCAAACTATTGAAGAAAGATCAAGTAGTCAAATGGAATGATGAATGCCAAGTTGCTTTTGACAAAATCAAAGAATACTTACAAGAGCCTCCTATGTTGATGCCACCAGTCGAGAGAAGACCATTGATCATGTATCTGACTATTTTAGAAAATTCAATGGGGTGTGTATTGGGGCAGCATGACGAGTCTGGCCGAAAAGAGCACGCTATTTACTACCTGAGCAAAAAGTTTACCGACTGTGAAACCAGATATTCACTGCTCGAGAAAACTTGATGCGCTCTGGCATGGGCTGCTCTCCAGCTAAGACAGTATATGCTGACTCATATTACCTTGTTGATATCTAAAATGGATTCGATAAAGTACATCTTCGAGAAGCCTGCTCTTTCTAGGAGAATAGCGAGATGGCAGATGATCCTGACAGAATATGACATACAATATACTACCCAGAAAGCGATAAAGGGGAGTGTATTAGCCGATCACCTTTCTCACCAAGTTGTAGAAGACTACCAGTCCATGAAGACATCATGGCATTAGCCAACTGTGAAGAATTCAGGCCATATGACGGACCTGAACAAGGATCCCGATGGACCCTGTTCTTTGATGGATCCTCCAATGCGCTCGACAATGGTATTGGTGTTGTACTCATATCTCCAGAAGGGTGTCATACTCCCTTTACTGCCAGACTTTGTTTCAATTGTACAAACAACATGGCGAAATACGAAGCATGCATCTTCGGTCTCAAAGCTGCTATAGACCTAGGGATCAAATCCTTAGATGTATTCAGAGATGCAGCTTTGGTTATCATTCAGATCAAAGGGGAATGGGACACCAAACACCCGAACCTTATCCCTTACAAAGAACATGTTTTGACATTACTACCACATTTTGAGAAGATTACCTTCGAGCATTTCCTGCGAGAAGAAAATCAGCTAGCAGACGCACTAGCCACAATGTCATTTATGTTTAAACTTAACTGGGATAACGAGGCTCCCCAGATCACCATTGAACGAATGGATGAACCAGCACACTGTCACGAGATTAATACTGAAGAAGTAGTGGACCAGCCTTGGTTTCACGAAGTCAAGAGGTATCTCGAGGCTCAAGAATATCCAGAAGGAGCTTCAGTCAATGATAAGAAGTTCTTAAGGAGATTCTCTGCTAAGTTCTTCCTTAGTAATGGCGTCCTGTACAAACGCAATCGCGACTCTGTTACTTCGCTGTATAGATAAGGTTGAAGCTGAAAGGATCATGGCTGAATTGCATTAAGTCACTTTTGGCACCCATTCTAGTGGGCATACGATGGCAAAGAAAATCCTACGGGCAGGCTATTACTGGTCTACCATGGAAGCATATTGCTATCAACACTCTCGAACCTGCCATAAGTGTCAGATTTATGCAGACAGAGTGCATGTACCTCCGGTTTCTCTGAATATCTTGACAGCTCCTTGGCCCTTTGCTATGTGGAGAATTGATATGATTTGGGAAATCAAGCCGGCAGCCTCCAATGGACACCGCTTCATCCTAGTGGCCATTGACTATTTTACAAAATGGGTGGAGGAAGCTTCCTTCACTTCCGTTACCAAGAATGTTGTTGCCCGTTTCATCAAGCAAAATCTCATTTGCCGGTACGGTATCCCGGAAAGGATCATCATTGACAATGGTACAAATCTCAACAACACTATGATCACCGCATTGTGCGAGAAATTCAAGATTCAGCATCACAATTATTCTCCCTATCGGCCAAAGATGAATGGTGTTGTAGAAGCTGCAAATAAAAACATTAAAAAGATCATACAGAAAATAACAGTCACATACAAAGAATGGCATGAGATGTTACCATTCGCTCTCCACGGATACCGTACCACGGCTCGCACATCAACCAGGGCAACACCCTATTCTTTGGTTTACATCATGGAAGATGTCTTGTCTATCGAGGTTCAGATCCCCTCTCTGAGGATTATGAAGGATGCGGGACTGAACGAAGACGACTAGATCCAGACTCGACTTGAACAACTGAATTTGATTGATGAGTAGAGACTTTCTACTGTTTTCCATGGTCAAATGTATCAAAAACGGATGATCAAGGCTTTCAACAAGAAAGTCAGGCACCAAGTGTATCAAGTTGGAGATTTAGTGATCAAATGCATCATACTGCCACAAGGTGATCCTAGGGGCAAGTGGACTCCTACCTATGAAGGACCATTTGTAATCAAAAACATATTCTCCGGTGGGGCAATGATCTTGACCACCATGGATGGTGATGACCTGCCGCATCCTGCGAACGTGGACATAGTCAAAAGATACTACGCATAAGAGACCCGCTAGGTTGACATACCTAGGCAAAACAAGGGCATCCCGGCGAACCAAAAGGGTTCGGGCAAAAATTAGGGATAAAACAAAAAAAAATCTATACACCCGGCAAGTTGAAAACCAGAAAAGGTGACTTAGGCAAAAAAGGGTTTCCCGGTGGACTGAAAACCCGAAAGGGTGGTCCAGGAAAATGTTATGGAATTAAAGCGTACGTCTATGTCCCGTTGGATCACTTTACGGACAACCTTTGGCTTCCACTGACAAACTCAGAGGTTCTGATCAATTCAATCATCTTCAGACGAAGCAACAAAGAGACAAAATGCTCAGAGATACGAAGGCTATAGCAGAATGGAAACCCCATGGGATTATTACACATAGCTATCTTTCCTTTGTATCAAATTTTTCTCTTTTACGACAGCATTCTCTTACTAGAATGTTTGTCTCCTTGTACAAAAAATACTTATTCAAAGTCAATACAAAACATTCCTTTGAAAGTGTAAAAACTATTTGTTTTTTATTTATGCTTGTTTTGTTTACAAAAACGTCCAATGACTCATTGTTGAGCATATGCATTTGAACATAATTATTGTTTACAACTAAACGAAATGAAAAGAGGCAATTACTGATAGGTTGAAAGGATAGGAAAATATCTCTAGGCTATTCCATAGGTAATCCCCTGCAGTACGTCGTTTAAATCCCCAGCGGAATAAAGTTTCAAATTATTGATCCCCAGTAGAAGTCGTCAAATTTCTCAGGATTCCCCAATAAGATTTTACAAGCAGTACATGGCATTTCCCTTTACAACAGAGTTTATTTCTCTCGGCAGAAATTCATCAATACTTAGACTTCAAGACATGAAGACTCACATATCCTCAGCAACAGTCAGGGATTTATTTTCCCCAATCCAACTACAATGCAGCAAACTAGCTCACATACGCATGCTTTGCATCCATATATCATAAACATTTATAACACGAATGCATTATACTATGCATTTCATACAACATACACATTTCATTTTAGCTAACATTTTACCCTTTTCAGGATAAGGTTAACATCTACCATTAACCATATTCAAAGTTTTCAGATACAGTTCAGATACGCTCCAGACACGGATGCCATTCCGATACTCATTCAGATTTCAACTTTCAGATACATTTCAGATACACTCCAGACACGGATGCCATTCTGATACTCATTCAGATTTCAACTTTCAGATACATATCATATACGCTCCAAACACGAATGCCATTCTGATACTCATTCAGATTTCAACTTTCAGATACAGTTCAGATACGCTCCAAACACGAATGCCATTCTGATACTCATTTAGGTTTCAACTTTCAGATACAACTCAGATACGCTCCAAACACGGATGCCATCCTGATACTCATTCAGATTCAACTTTCAGATACAGTTCAGATACGCTCCAAGACACATATTCCATCCTGATACTCATTCAGATTCAACTTCCAGATACAGTACAGATACGTCCTAGACACAGACGCAATTCTGATACTCATTCTTTCAACTTACAAATTACAACACAAACAATCATCTTTGGATGGCATCTTTAATCCTATCTCCTACAACTTTCTATCACCTCTCCAAATGGCATCTTTAAGCCCATTCCCTCTACCATCACATCTCCGAGTGCAAATTTCTGGGCACTATAGTGTCCAATCATCTTCCACCTTCGAGTCACGAATGGAAAAATTCGCCAATCTAACTCTTCAGGCTTAAGAAGATTGAACAGGGGCAGCTGTTGTACCCCAAAATTTTCCCTCTCACTTGTCAAGAATTCTCTCACAAAATCTCTTTGACTCAAGACTGCATTAGGGTTTGATCAGCTCAAGACACCTCATCATGAACTGATGACCAAAATTAGGGTTTGAGTTTGCACAAGGATTTTTGGACTATCAATTCTTCACATGACTTCCAAGGATCATTATGGACCCATAAGATTATTCATGTCAAGTTTCAAGCCTTGAATCACACTTTTGATCAGTCAATTGGACAGTCGACCTAAAAATCAACTATATTGGGGGAAAAGTCAACAATGGCCAATTTAAAGTCAAACTTCATAATTTTTTATCCACATCAACATCTTATACTCATATGTATCATTTGATCAAGTTTGGACCATAATTCCTTAAGAAATTTGATTAAATCATCAAAAAGGCAAATTGGTCAAAATTAGGGTTTTGACTAGGAAGGGGCAATTTCTGATTTTTGACCTAGCAAATGATCAATTGGTTTGAAGCATGATTTCAAGAGTTAAATTACATTATTTTGACCAAATAGCATGATTAAAAACATTGCAAATCCATTGGATTGACAGGTGAATTTTGCAGTCAACTGATCAAAAGTCAACTGTATACTGAAAAGTCAAACTTTGACTTTTTGGTCAAATTCAAGTGCCAAAGATCATAATTCATCAAAACATGTCAAAATGTGAAACTTGCTCATCAATAAATCAAGGATTTAATATTTTTGTTTTGAAAAGTTGAAATTTCTTAACTTAGAAATTTTTCTAAGTATAGAAAATTTCTTATTTTTTTCTCAACTTTGAGCCAAATTTTCACCATGATGCAAGATGATTCGAAGGAAACTTCCAACATGAAAGTTGTAGATCTCCATGAAATATACATTTTTTCTTCACACAATTTCTCCTACAAATGCTTGGATATCAAGATATAATTTTGTGAATACATTCTCATGAACTAAAATAACTTAGTGAAATTTTGCCCTAGTTAGGCAGATTTTTGACCTAACTTCATGCCAATTTTTCATATGGTTCCAAGGGGAATCTTCAAAAGCAATTCAAATATTAGTTATAGATCACATTGCAAGCTTTCCAAGATGTCCAATAACTCCTTTAGATCATTCCTGAGTAGGGAGAATCGAAGAGATGAAGTTGGTGATTTATCACTTTGATTTCAAGCCATTTCATGATGAACAAAAATTCAAATCCTCAAGCATGCTGAACAAATCCTACTTTGCAGGCTCCTAACTTGACTTTCACTCCATAATTAAATATTTTCGCAGTTGTTAGAAGCTTTAAGCCAGGCATTGAATGCATTGTACAAGATTAATTCCATTTTTGGGAGAAAGGCAACATTGCCATTTTGGAAAAGTAAGCTTTATGCAAATTCAGCTTGCATTGAGCCTTGCACTTGTTTTTTCTGCACAAACACACTCCACTCAATCAAAACAAGCATGTTAAAAGGACTCATCCCCCTACAAGCTTGGTACTACACCTTGGAACCATGTTTACTAGCTTTGCTTCACAAACAAGAAACCAAGTAAACATATGAGTTTTTGAAATCTGAGTTGTTACAAGACTTAAGACCTTTTACTTATAAGTAAACACATCATTTTTAAGTTGACACACGAAAGCTAAGACTCAGAAACAATCCCAAACACTTTGCCATTGAAAATTTGCCATAGCTTGACAGTTTTGAACCTTACTCAGCCATCTTCAAATCCACTCGTGTGTTTTGAGTTTTAACCACCTAAACACTTAATATACATCACACCTCAGTGATCCAGACCCTTGTTCCCTCACTGTAACTCCTCCTCCTCCATCCACCATTTTCAAGACAAAGTAAGGATTGGAATACAATCAGGGAGGTTCAGGCAAGCTAAACACATCCTCGGGCCTTCTCAAAACTTGCCCAAACTCCATTCACGATCTCAACTGAAAGAGGTAAAAACTCAAACTTCTATCTCTTCATACAAGCACCATTTGGTCCTGATTTGTGAAAGAAAAATATAGATATCATTGCACTAGAGCTAACCACGTTCATAGTTTTCATTTATATTAACTGTGTATAAAGAATTTTGGATTTGAAATTTCTGTAAAAATTAGGTTTCAAATTGGGGCCAGTAAAATTAGATCTTATCTTTGACTTTTAGTTTACATAAATTATATGGTTGAACTCGTGAGAAGAAACACTGTAACTTTCATGTTTGAACTTTCCATTTTTATAGACAAATGAGAGAGATACAGGTGGTTCAGCCATGGCTCAAGGTTGAAGATGAAGTTGCCTTCAGGAGGCGTTTTCTAATATATATTTATGCTTTTGTTTATATGAACGGATGTACAGCCGCCCCAGTGGTAAGGCAGCGCGCAAAAATGCTATAGGTCACGGGTTCGAGCCTTAACACCTGCCTTTTGCGTTTTCTCACATTTTTGCCATTTTTTGTCTCTTTGCAGCACTGGGCTTTTTGTTCCATTGGGCCTATGATTTTTTTTAACTCTGCATCCTGTTTACTCATGATACCCCTGGCCCAATATATTTTTTTATTATTCATTTTGTTTTCATTTTTATTTTATTAAATATATTTTTCTTAATATTAAAAATCATAAAAAATATAAAAATGATAGATTTATATTTTAGCTTATTTTATTTTATTTTTCTCACAAAAAATATTTTCTTTAGTTATATATATTATCCATTATTATTAATTAAATTTGTAAATTAAATTAGAACTAGTTTAATATTTATTTTTTTCTTTATACCCATTAAATATATATATTTTAATATAAAAGGACCAAAATATCTCATAATGCCATATACTATTTTCAAGACAAAAAAATACAAAAATACTTACTTTTTCTTAAAGAAATTTATTTTTTCTTTTAATCAAATAGAATTTGGGTTTATTCAAAAATATTTTCTAAAAAAATAATTTATTTTCTTAATTGATTTAAGCTAATCTTGATTTATTTATTAGGTTTAGGTTAAAACTTTTTTCACATAAAAAACCAAACAAAAATCTTCTTTGCATTTACATATCTTTACATATTTAATTCATCTTGTATATTTTTATTCCAATATTTGTATATATTCAATTTGGTTGTAATAGCTTAATTAGATTTATATTATTGCAATCCCCATTCATAAATTGTATACCCCTCCCACAAATGTTGTAATAGCGTAGTAACTTTAAATTTCGCAATTTATCGCTTTTACATAATATGCTAGTAATTAGGGTTTGTATGGAAAGAATAAAATCAATCAAATAGAAAACCCTAATTCAAGACAAAAACAAGCATGAAAATGACACACTTGCACACAAGCACCCCTAGGGTTATCTCACTTGGTTGCCTTACAAAAATGGTCATATTACGCATGTAAGGTATCTTAGCAAAAACAAACAAATACAAGATCATAGTCCCTCGATGACGCTATCCAAAGTTTCCTTATAAAATGATCTTAGTCCCTCAAAAATGCTAAGATACCTTGCAACATTTCTAATCATGGTTATACGATGACCCACGCCCATCCCGTTTACATCCAAAGATAGGGTTTCTTACCAAATCAATGATAAGATAACAATATCAAAGGAAAAGAAAATGAACAAGAAATACATTTGAGTAGGTAGATTACTTTTAGTTACTTGCTCCATTTCAAAACAACTCCCTTACTATTTTCAAAACAAACACACACATTCCCAAACATCTTACAAACATTGAAAACATTTTCAAAAGATCAAACATCTTTGTATACATTCTTACAAACAAGAATCATTACAAAGATTGCCTAAACAATGGCCTCTTTTACAAAATACTTTCAAAACCACACAAAGCACGATTTCAAACAAAAGGAAGCGATCTAGCAAGTAACTAAGAACCCATGGATAACCATGGATGAAAAAGGTGTTAATACCTTCCCTTTTCATAATCTACCCCCAGAACTCAAGAAACAATCTCAAAGGTCTTTCCTATGCTTTTTCACCTTTCCTTTTGGATAAAAGAAAAGTCGGTGGCGACTCTTGCTAACCGCAACATTTGGGATAAAACGCAAAATAATCAAGTCAGTTCTCCCACCTCATCACAGACGGTCTAGGAAAAAATTAGGGATTAAGAGCGTACGATTATATCCCGTTAGATCACTTACCTGCAAGCTTTATTACCAAAGTCGAAATTTTAAGTTAGTTCAATCAACTTCTTCCGACCGCAAGGGACGAGATGCTCGAAGACATATGGGCAATAACAGAGTCTGGAACCCAATGAGATCACTTCCACGTGGCTATACATTTTGTTTTTTCACTTTGTACTCTTTTCATTATACGACAACTTCCACTTACTAGGATTTGTATCTTTGTACAAAAAATGCTTGTTTATAGGCAAAATATCAATACAAATACATCTTTGAAATTCAAAAAATTTGTTTTTCTGTTTTGTTTGCAAAAACGTCCAATGACTAAATTGAATGAACATATGCATATGAACATGATTAATTGTTAACATGCATATGAACATATCATTCTAGGAGCTGAAATGACACTTAAGTTGTCTATAAATCCCCACAGAGTTATGAAATCCTCCCTACAAGGATACATTTCCTACCATTTCCCCGGAAGATCGCTTTAGTAGATCGAAGAAAACAATCAATACGTCTCCTAAAAATACTCTTCCCCGGCTGAGTTTGATCCTCCAAAACTAAAAAGAAAATAAGAAACCTTGCAAAGTTCTTCTCTTTAGAAAATTCAATTTCCCCAGAGAGTTTATTCCCTCAACAGCATATGCTCCGACAACAGGGTTTATTTCCCCAACAAACTACAAATTCCCAGCTCGAGTCTATTCTTCAAACTACTATGAGTCACTGATAAAATCTCTCTCCCCAGTAAAGATGTCATTATCTCTAAAGTTGCTGCAAAGCTTGGAATTCGACCAGATACCAGTTAACTATCCTCCCCAGATGAGTCAGCAGTTTAACCATCTCTTTTATCCCCAGTCAGGGTATATAAGAATTAAATTCTCAATAGAGCAATGAACAACCGATGTTCATGAACTCTATTCCCCAAGCAGAAATCAATATCCCCTGCAAAGTTTCCTGAAACAGCAAGCAGGAATCCCCAGCGGAAGCATTCTAGACAAAATTGAAGATACGCATACTCTTCATTCCCTAACAATAGTCAGGGACTTATTTTCCTAGACAAAGATGCGCTTCAACAACATTTCACATTCATACAGCATATGCATGTGAAACGCATATAACACACTCTCATTTATTTTGAGAACATCATTATGTAATGCATTTCATACATCATGATATCGCATACAACTAACTCTTTACCTTTTCAGGAAATATTAATCAACATACGAATATCATCAAATTTTCAACAGTTCCAGATTAATTCCTGAAACAAGATAGGGCAATTGTCTGTGAACAACTGATTGTAGATTAATTCCCGAAACCAGACAGGGCAACTATCTATAAAACCAGGTTAGAGATTAATTCCAGAAACAAGATAGGGCAACTATCTCTACAACCAATAAAAATCAAGTTCCAGATTAATTCCTGAAGCAAGACAGGACAACTATCTGACCAACCACATATTAATTCCTGAAACAAGACAGGATAATTATCTGTAAAACAAAACTGATTATAGATCGATTCCCGAAACAGGACGGGGTGACTATCTACATGAATAGGTCCAAAGGTTAATTCTCGAAACAAGACAGGACAACTATCTATGAGACCCGGTTAGAGATTAATTCTTGAAACAAGACAAGACAACTATCTCAATAACCAGCAAAAAACAGATTGAAGACTAATTCCCAAAACAGGACGTGTAAACTATCTTTCTTTCTTTATGATCAATTCCTGAAACAAGACGGGGGCGACTATCTTTATCACCATTGGTACAAATTCCTGAAACAGGACGGGTTTACCAGCAAAAAACAGATTGAAGACTAATTCCCGAAACAGGACGGGTAAACTATCTTTCTTTCTTTATGATCAATTCTCGAAACAGGACGGGGTGACTATCTTTTATCACCAATGGTATGAATTCTTGAAGCAGGACGGGTTTACTAACCAAAAAAGATTGAAGACTAATTCCAGAAATAGGACGGGTAAACTATATTTCTTTCTTTATGATCAATTCCCGAAACAGACCGAGTTTACTAACCAAAACAGATTGTAGATCAATTCCCGAAACAGGATGGGGCAACTATCTACACAACAAGAAGCTACTCAAACACTTTCCCATGGCTTCATTCTGGAAAGCATTCTTCAGATATAGTCGAACGTAGTCTCATTATGTCACTTCTATCAGCAATCATCTTTAGATAGCATCTGAAATCCCATCTAGGACAAATCTCCATCATATCTCCAAATGGCATCTCTAAGCTCATTCCCAATACAATAAACCAACGGCATTACTTTGTGCATCAGCGAGTGCAAATTTCTGGCAACTTAAGTATTCAATCATCTTTCACCTTCAAGTCGCGAATGGCGAACATGCCAATCTAAATCTCCATGTTTAAGAAGATTGAACAGGGGAAGTTGTTGTACCATAAAATTTTCCCTTTCATTTCCCAAGATATTTCTCACAAAAGATCTCAAATGCTCAAAGATTCTCAATACTTGATCAGACAAGCTCACCTCTTAAGCACTGAGACTACAAAATTAGGGTTTTGGTTTTCACAAGGAAATTTGGACTTCTAATGCCTCAATTTACTTTTCATGGTTCATTATAGGTCTCCAAGAATGTTCATACCAAGTTTCAAGTCTTACATCTCAAAATTCCTCAGTCAATTGCTCAGATGACTAAAAATCAATTGTATTGGTTAAAAAGTCAACCATGATCAAAAATACAGTCAAACTTCAAGATTTTGGCCAATATCAACATTTTGAATTCATATGCATAAATTGAGCAATAGTTAATCACAATTCCTGGAGAATAGCATCCAAATCATCAAAAGGGCAAAATGGTCAAAATTAGGGTTTTGATTGAGAATGACTGATCATTGACTTTTGACCTAGTACATGACTTAATGGTTTGAAGCAAGATCTTTAGGATTCAAAAACAATATCTTGACCTAATTTTATGGCTCAAATCATTTCTCAAGATCAATTGATTGATAGTTGAAATTTGATCAACTGATGAAAAAGTCAATTGTCACACCAAAAGTGAAACTTTGACTTTTTGGTCAACATTGAGTTTCAAAGATCAAGATTCATAAAGACATTCAAAAATATGAAGCTTGATCATCAAGAATCAAAAAGTTAAGAAAAGTCCATAAAAAGTCAACATTCTTAAGACTTAGAAAATTTTCTGTGTTTTTAACCTTATAATTTCATTACTTCATGACAATGTTTCACAAAGATGAAAGATGATTCAAGGAAAACTATCAACATGAAAGTTGTAGATATTTATGAAATCTACAAATTTGTATTATAGGGTTCATGTTCAAAAAATGATTAGATTTGGAGATATAAGCCCATGAAGTTATGACCTTTAAGTTAAAACACTTAGTGAAAATTTTAACAAGTCTAGTCAGAATTTTTGTCCCACCTTCTTGGTAATTTTTCACATAGTTCTAAGATGATTTAGCCAAAGTGGCCAAAAGTAAAGTTGTATATAATGTTTCAAGATTTCCAAAATGTCCAATAACTTGAAGAGATCATGCTTGAGCTAAGAGAATCTAAGACAAGAAGTTGGGAATCCATTCTTGAATTACAAGTCATTTTGATGATGAACACATAATCCAATCTTCATGGTATGCTGCATAATCTTGCTTTGCAGGCCTTGTAACTTGAAAATATCACCATAATTAAGTTTTTACACAAACTTTTGAGCTATGGTCCAAGTGATTAAGGCATTATCCAATCCATATTTCCATTTATGGCACAAAGGCAACATTGTCATTCTTGAAAAGATGCTTTAATCACAAAGTCAACTTGTCTTGAGCTTTGAACTTGTCTTGAGCTTTGAACTTGTTTCTTCTACATACACTTCATCTACAAGATCAGAGCAAACATGTTTAAAGCTTCTAGCCACCCTACAAACTTTGTACCTTGCCTTGAAACCATGTTTGTCAAAGTTTGCTTCAAAACCAAGAAACCAAACCATAACCATACAACTTACAAACCTGTTACTCTCAAGACCTCAAACCTTTTCCTATAAATAGAGACATTGTTTATGAGCCAGAACACGAGTTTACAAGCCCTCAAACACCCTCATACTCTCTCAAATTAGAAATTGCAACAAAATCTCCAAAACTTGTCATTTCTGATTTTGAAATCCAAAAACCAAATCTACTCGTGCGTTTTCATTTATAGTCAATCACAAAGCTTCTAATACACATATATAGGCTATCCAAACACCTGCAACACAACTGTAACATCATCTTCCTCATCTTCCATAACCAAAAACAGAGTGTTGCATATTGACTTCTCTAGAACAATCCAGCCACTCTCAATTCAGAGTAAGCATTGCTTTAGCTTCCTAGGGGTCCAGTGAAGCTATTCAGATTATCACAACACTTCCAGAAGTGCTCAAACTCAAAACACGATTTCCATTTTTAAGGTAAGTTTTCTAAACTTTCAACTCTTCATACAAGCATCATTTGTCTTTGATTTGTGAAGATAAAATATAGACATCATAGCCCTGAAGTTAACCATACCCTTAGATTTCATTTATATTGCTTGAGTAATGTAAATTTTGAGTTTGATATTTCTAAAACAATTAGGTCAGAATTTGGTACCAAGCAAAATTCATGTTCATCTTTGATCCATAGCTTAAGTTGTTTACATATTTGAAATCGTGATGAAATTTATAACAAGTTTGATGTTTACAATTTTTGAAATGGTTGAGAAATGAGCAAGTTACAAAATTCAAAAATCTGGTTCAAAGGCTAGGCGCGAGGAAGAAGATGAAGTTATCATCAGGACTTGGTTTATTTTAAATTTAGTGCAATTTGTCATAATAATGGATGCACAAGTCACCCCAATGGCAAGGCGCGCGCGTATAACGCATTGCTGTGCGAGGACCTGGGTTCGAGCCCCAGCGTCCCATTTTTCCTTTTCCCTCTTATTTTCCTTGTTTTTTTTACTCTCCAGCGCATTGGGCCTTCAAGCATTGGGCCTTAAACTTTTATTTTTTCCTCACCTCCATGATTACTCATAACAACGCAGGCCCATTTTCTTTTTCTATTTTTCTGACTAAAACAAAAAAGCTGTTTGGGCCTAGAACCAAAAAACTTTCTCATAATCCCATTTACTTTTAAACACTTGGCCCAATTAATTTTCTTTTTATATTTTTTATTTTATATATATATATATATATATATATATATATATATATATATATATATATATATATATATATATATATATATATATATATATATATATATATATATATTCCTTTATTTGTTTATTTTTATCAAAAATACAAAAATATATTTTTATTAAATAATTAAACTAAAACTTTCTAATTTTATTTTATCTTCACCTTATTTATTCTTATAAATAAAACTCCAAAATTATTTTTCCTTAATTAATTAATTTCTTTTTCTTACTAAAAACAATTAGGGTTAGGTTTTATTTTCTTTTGTCACTAAATTAGATCTTAGGCTTTGGTAATAAATTAATTTCTTCCTTGTAAATTAATTAGATTAATTAGGATAATTAAAACCTTTTCCTACCATAAAAACATTTTTATTTTATATTGTCTTTATATTCTTGTATATTTTATTGTTTTGTATTATTCAATTGAGTTGTAATAGCAATTAGGAATTTATTGCTTTATATTCCTCATTTGTAAATTTGTATCTACATCCCCAAAATATTGTAATAGCGTAGGATATTTACTTTCCGCAATTTATCGCTTTCCATATTATTGCTAGTAATTAGGGTTTGTATGACAAGATTAAAATCAATACTAGATAACCCTAATTCAAGATAAATACAAGAATCAAACACACTTTGCACACTTACACTTCTAGGGTAACCTACACTTGTTACCTCGGATAAATTAGTCATGTCCCTCAAACGTGGGATGTTTTAGCAAAGACCCTCGATTATAAGATCGTAGTCCCTCGATGAACCTTCGATGTTGTCTTTGGTAAACGATCTTAGTCTGTTACGACAATCGCTAAGACATCTTACAAGTTGCCTTCTATGATTGTACGATGACCCATGCCCTTCCCTTCACATTCAATGATATGGTTTCTTACTAATTAATGGTAAGACAACACTATCTAAACGAGGAGGAAAAGAACAAATACTTTTTGAATAGGTAGATTGCTCATGATTGGCTGCTCATAAAAAAACCATCTTTACACATTACACTTTCAAAACATTTTTCAAAACAAACATCTTTGAACTATTTTCAAAACCAACATTTTGTATGTGTTCTCAATGATACAAGAATCATTACCAAGTTTTCCAAACAAAGGCGTTTTCAAAATATTTTCAAACTTGCACAAAACAAAAACATTTACAAAGAATTTCAAAGTGAGCTAGCAATTAAGAGCCCTTAGATGACTACGGATGAAAAGGGTGCTAACACCTTCCCTTTTCATAACCTACCCCCCGAACTCAAGAAAAACTCTCAAAAGGTATTTCATGTTCTTTTCACCCTTTCCATTTATTGGATAAAAGAAAAGTCGCTGGCGACTCTTGCTATCCGCAACAATTGCGATAAAATGCAAAAATACCCAAGTCAGTTCTCCTACCATATCACAAGCATCTATCAATGACAAGAAATTTTTACAGAGGTTCTCTGTAACACCTTATTTCTACCCAGCGGATAATGATAAAATCAGAGTTCAACATAAATAGGATGCTATATTTTCAACTTAAAATCAAACTTCATTTAATCGCATATAGAACAGATACATAACACTTAACTCGGATGAACCGATAACAACTTGATTTATTCTTTAACATCAAACAAATTTTTATTAATAAGCAGCGGAATCACATACTCAGCTTTAATTCATTCACATCTTCCATTCAACTAAAACAACTTCAAGACAACAATTATTTCATGTAATCAACTTAAAAATAGAGCAACTGAAATAATAATCAACTATTAAACATCAAGCATTCATCCCCCTGAGTGCTACATACCAGAGCGACAACACCGACTCGAACTGACAAGGTAACAACTATCCTTCTTGATTACCTACACGTTACCAACAGAGGGAAACATTCAAACAGAAGGGTGAGATATCGAACTATATAATTGAATGTATGATAATTAATATATTAGAATCAGTTTATATAAAATCACCACTTCAGAACTCATACACAACAACTATTACAACAAAGCATCAACGTTGTCATGCCCTTCACAATACATCTTTTTCATAAACCTCACTTGTTTTAATCACAACTTAAATCATCACAATTCACATCATTATTACTTATGCAAGACCCGATGAGACACAACTGTGCAAATGCATGAGGTACCAACGGGGCTTCAGCCCCCATCGCCAATTTCCAATTACTAAAGGCATTCAAACAAGGCATAAGCCTTCATCGCTATTTTGCCAATCCATGCCATCACAGAGTATGAAAATGCATGTGACTCAATGAAAGCACCATCACATACTCACAACAATCATCATTCATCGCAAGGCATAAGCCCACATCACCATTATTACCAGTAAATAGAGGTAATTCATCATCATCTAAAAATCCTCTGCAACTTTGCATTATCAACAAAAATTCACAGCAAAAATCATAATAACACAACAACAACAGGTCAACAACCATTCAACATTGGCCATAGGCCTACAACATAATATTGTCCATAAATAGAGGCAATCCAACCAAAATCATCATCACCTGCAATTTCATATTTTTCAGCAAGGTATACAACACATCGAATCAACTAAAATAAGCTACCATCACCCTGTAACTATTCAGGCAATTCTCGACTATATCTAATTAATTAATCTTTCACTAAATTACCAACATACACTACCTATTATCCACTTAATAAATTACTACTAGTTACTACATCGATCTTCTTCCAATTTATTCTACTAATTACTTCTACCGGTAATTCTCTGCTAAATTATTTATTACCAACTCTGCAATTAAAACCATCATTGCTGTTTTAATTTCTAAGACTACTACTAATATAATTCTGCTAATTATTAAATCTGCTATTGATACATATACATACTGCTATTCATTTAACTAAAGCATTACAATCATTCCTGCAACTTCTTTAATCTGATCTGATACTAAATTATTTTACTAATTATATTAACTTATTAGTAATATAAGGTACTCCACCTACTCAATTCTCCTGCATTCGCTTAAACCACTCTGCTACTATATTAATCCACCATTGATACTACTTATTATTAATCCACTATTGTAATGTTCACTTAAGCTATATATATATATATATATATATATATATATATATATATATATATATATATATATATATATATATATATATATATATATATATATATATATATATATATATATATATATATATATATATATATATATATATATATATATATATATATATAGTGCCGATTGGAACCCACCTAGACACCATCCTTGTCGATAGGCAGGGCCCTTCTCATGACATATGCCGCTCGGCACAGGCTTGCCGTCCATCACACTTTTCCCCCGGTACACCTTCTTCAAACGCAGTTTTCTGCAATTTCTGTGTTCCTCCATAATTCCTTCGATTAGTAGTTTACCAAACACAACAACATACCAACAGTATTCATCATGAATAATTTCTATAATCAACAATCCTCAGTATTGTAATAATCAGGTATGCAAACCAACAAAGATTCAGTATATTGCATAACGGAAAATCATAGACATTGGCAATTTCATACAACCCAATCCCACATACAATTTATCATATGCCCAATTATAGAGCAAGAACCCCACCCTTACCTTGGATTGGAGATCGCTTTATAATTTCGATTGTAACCCGTTGCTGCCATAGCTCCAAACATTTATTCTTCTTCTTTTCTCCATGTACTGCATCCTTTTCTTTTCTCTTTCTCTAAAACCCTTATTCTTCCTTTTCTCATAAAAACCTAATTTTCTTTTATTCATCTCAACAAATAAATTCTATTATTAATTCTATTGGGCCTAATATTCACACCACACCTTTTACTACCAACAACTCTTTAAATTAAGCCCATAAGAAATAATAATAGTATTATTATAATACTATTTTTCACCACTTAATCAACTCAATAATTCAACTAACAACGCAACAACTTAAATCGATATTTCAATAATAATTCACAACTTCGACAATTAATTCGAAAATATTTAATTAAATAATTAATTAAATACCGGGCGTTACAAATCTCCTCCATTTAGAATATTTCCGTCCTCGAAAATATATTTGATACTACCACTCTTAGTATGAACTTTGCATCCAACTCGTTGACTTCCAAGTCGCGTCTGGAAATACTTCGACCACTACTTTCCTGATAACTCAATAACTCAACATGATTCAGATCGATTACACACATGCTAATCATTCAACACTTCGCGACATAATCGGCACTAGCATCTCAACTACTCCACTATAATCTGACATATCAACATTTAAAGTAGCAACAACTATAACACACTTATACTTGGATATACATCATCGCAATATCATAATAACAACCTTTTCAACACCGAAACGCATACCCAATTTCATTCCCGTGTGTCAATTATCAACAAAATATCAACAAATTTGTTCACATCGTCGTATCGCTCTTATAGTGACATCAACACAACCAACATAATCAACTTCATCATATTATGGAGTATCATTCCTTACTTATGAAAATCAACAATAACATCTCAATAACGATAACAAGATCATTACAACATCAACTTAACTATATAACTCAGCAAGCATACTCATAGCTCACCATCAACCAACAACCACATTAATATCCTTATAAAAATCCGCAAATATTTACGAGAAAACACAGTACCCTGGCACATCATCTCTACATCGGCAATCTACCAAATCAAGCATGTAGATTAAGACACACCATTACCATAGACTTATGATGTTTTAATCCTTCACTTCTAACGAGTCGTACACGCATAGCAATTGTGCCACATCACGCTTCAGCTGCGCAACTCTGATAATCCACCTTAAGTCACCGTCCTCGTTCAAATTTTCGTCAACTATCTAGCTCGCAAGTTTCAATTTAGTTTCATACTTTCCTAAATATCCATCATAAAACCATTGTTCACTTGATATTCTCAATCTTTCACTTTGCTACGTTAGCTCGCATATAAACCCGCTACTGTGAATTGTTCAATACGTCATAACTCTTTCCTAGCAATTCCTCTATTACTTCACACAAACTGGTGAGAGACTACCTCATGATATAACATTAACCACTTCACTCACCATTAAGATAGGAAGACAAGTCTATACCATCCAACACGATATCGTCTACTATCAACAAGAGATTAAGAGTGATCAGTTCCTCAATTTGTCAATAGATACCCGACAACCATAATGGAGTATAAACCATCGTTACCAAACTATAATAGTGTTCCTTTAGGACTTGTACTCAAGTCACCTAGTGCACCATAATCCAACAATTTCCAATGATGTTTACAAATACTTCCACAATTTTCCTCTCATTCGATATTGTCGATGAGACACCACGCTTAGCATATTACACGGTCCACATTACACTCACTTAGCCTCACACGAATGTTAAGCATTCTCTAACTCAAGAATTACTTTCTTCGTCTCTGCATCATCAGGAATACAAATCCGATTACGGAATCTCAACACACCTTGCGTATCTAACTTGAAATCATCATTCTCAGACTGATCGATTCTAACCATCGAATCTACAAATTTCACATCTAACTTTTGAGCTTCTTTGGTACTGTCCAGAAAATTATTATTAATCTTCAACATCCCCAACATAACACTCTTCTGTGTCACTTTGCAAACTAAGCTCATATCTCTAGACTATTCAATTAACTCCAACCATCTTTATTGTCTCATATTCAATTCCTTCTGATCAAATAAATACTTTAAACTCTTATGGTCGCTAAATAATTCAAATTTAGAACCAAAAAGACAATGTATCCAAATATTCAACATAAACTCCATCGCTGCTAATTCTAAGTCACGTGTAGGATAATTCCCCTCATGAACTATGAGTTGTCTAGAAGCACAAGCAACAACTTATCCCTTCCGCATTAGCACACCACTAAGTCCCATCTTAGACGCATTCATAATAAACTATAAATGACTCACTCGGATTAGGCAAAACCAATACTGGAGCAGTCGTCAATCCTTTCTTTAGTTCTATAAAATTTTCTTCACGTGCAACATCTTATACTTGAAACGATGAACGACTATCCTTTTTTTATGCCGGATATCTCATTTCTCAACTTATTCGCTAACCACATATTATGCTTGACCTCGTCTCGAACAACTGTGATAATGACCATTTATGCCCAAAAAGCCTTTACTTCCGTACACTACTTTAGAGTTCCTCCATATGGGAATGCATCAACCATATTTTAAAACACTTTCATATGACGGAATATATTTCTATCTCCTCATAGGTTCAAATGGAACACCAATCCGATACTCAAAACACAAGATATGAATTTCCAAAGTTATCCGAAAATGCGAACACCGACGTCATGCATCGACATACTAATACACATCTTACGATAACATCATAACAGAATTTCTTTGCACCAATACCAATACTTCCCATTCTTATTTCTTGAAATCATACTCATCACCTCACATTTCCGGCTCTGACTCGCGATTCAAAACATTCCCAACAACTTCAACAACTTTTACAATCACTCACAAGGATCCCACGACAAGGTCTACAGCAATTTGTCACTCTATCATCATTCAAATGTCGACATCTTATGCAAAGGCTACTCAAACCGACAACTTCACGATCCACTAGCAGCGCTGAAACATCGCAACTTTCTAAATTCCATCTTCTAAAAATTATCCTTGTTACTTAACAATCACCTTCAGAAATATCAGGGATTTACACTCTACTCGTATATCAACAACTGTTACATTGCTCCTCATCATTCGAGAAGTAAACATCAACAATGTCTGATCATCCTCCCTCAAGACACTCCAACTTGATTAACAAAGAAAATCTTTAATCCATGTCCTCTTCGGATTCGGGAAACGACAAAACTTCAATAATACTCACATTGTCACCATCAAGAGCATACTGAACAAACATCTTACAATCGAAACACATCTGAGAAGCAAAGCTTCTCCCCCACTTATCTTCAACCCGACTCCTGCATACAACTTGATTAGAAAAACAACAAGCACCGACAATGTTTCACACACTTGTCGCGCACTAAGGAACAAACAACATTCGACAACTTGGTCGGACGGACCAACCTACTCTGACACCACTAATGTAACACCCCATTATTACCCGACGGATAATGATAAAATCAGAGTTCAACACAAATAGGATACTATATTTTCAACTTAAAATCAAACTTCATTTTATCGCATATAGAACAGATACATAAAACTTAACTCGGATGAACCGATAACAACTTGATTTATTCTTTAACATCAAACAACTTTTTATTAATAAGCAGCGGAATCACATACTCAGCTTTAATTCATTCACATCTTTCATTCAACTAAAACAACTTCAAGACAACAATTATTTCATGTAATCAAATTAAAAATTGAGCAACTGAAATAATAATAAATAACTAAATATCAAGTGTTCATCCCCATGAGTGCTACGTATCAGAGCGACAACACCGACTCGAACTGACGAGGTAACAACTATCCTTCTTGATTACCTCCACGTTACCAACAGAGGGAAACATTCAAACATAAGGGTGAGATATCGAACTATATAATTGAATGTATGATAATTAATATATCAGAATCAGTTCATATAAAATCACCACTTCACAACTCATACACAACTATTACAACAAAGCATCAACATTTTCATGCCCTTCACAATACATCTTTTCACAAACCTCACTTGTTTTAATCATAATTCACATCATTATTGCTTATGCAAGAACCGATGATACACAAATGTGAAAATGCATGTGGTACCAACAGGGCTTCAGCCCCCATCGCCAATTGCCAATTACTAGAGGCATTCAAACAAGGCATAAGCCTTCATCGCTATTTTACCAATCCAGACCATCACAGAGTATGCAAATGTATGTGACTCAATGAATACACCATCACATACTCACAACAATCATCATTCATCGCAAGGCATAAGCCCACATCACCATTATTACCAGTAAATAGAGGTAATTCATCATCATCTAAAAATCCTCTGCAACTTCGCATTATCAACAAAAATTCACAGCAACAATCATAACAACACATCAACAACAGGTCAAGAACCATTCAACATTGGCCATAGGCCTAAAACATAATATTGCCCATAAATAGAGGCAATTCAACCAAATTCATCATCACCTGCAATTTCATATTTTTCAGCAAGGTATACAACACATCGAATCAACTAAAATAAGCTACCAGCACCCCATAACTATTCGGGCAATTCTTGATTATTTCCGATTAATTAATCTTTCGCTAAATTACCAACATACACTACATGTTATCCACTTAATAAATTACTACTAGTTACTACATAGATCTTCTGCCAATTTATTCTACTAATTACTTCTACTGGTAATTCTCTGCTAAATTACTTATTACCAACTCTGCAACTAAAACCATCACTGCTATTTTAATTTCTAAGACTACTACTAATATAATTCTGCTAATTATTAACTCTGCTATTTATACATATACATCCTGATATTTATTTAACTAAAGCATTACAATTATTCCTGCAACTTCTTTAATATGATCTGATACTAAATTATTTTACTAATCATATTAACTTATTAATAATATAAGGTACTGCACCTACTCAATTCTCCTGCAATCGTTTAAACCACTCTGCTACTATATTAATCCACCATTGATACTACTCATTATTAATCCACTATTGTCATGTTCACTTAGGTAATATATATATATATATATATATATATATATATATATATATATATATATATATATATATATATATATATATATATATATATATATATATATATATATATATATATATATATATATATATATATATATATATATATATCTTCAATTTCTTTTGTTGTTGTGACGATAGGCGGAAGGGTGACGACCGTCAGGAAACTATATATATATATATATATATATATATATATATATATATATATATATATATATATATATATATATATATATATATATATATATATATATATATATATATATATATATATATATATATATATATATATATATATATATATATATATATATATATATATATATATATAGTGTCGATCGGCACCCACCTAGTCACCATCCATGTCGATCGGCAGAGCCCTTATCATGACATGTGTCGCTCGGCACAGGCTTGCCTCCCGTCACACTTTCCCCCGGCACACCTTCTTCAAACGCAGTTTTTTGCAATTTTTGTGCTCCTCCATAATTCCTCCAATTAGTAGTTTACCAAACACCACAACATACCAACAGTATTCATCATAAGTAATTTCTATAATCAACAATCCTTAGTATTGTAACAATCAGGTATGCAAACCAATAAAGATTCAGTATATTGCATAACGGAAAATCATAGACAATGGCAATTTCATACAACTCAATCCCATATACAATTTATCATATGCCCAATTATAGAGCAAGAACCCCGCCCTTACCTTGGATTGGAGATCGCTATATAATTCTGATTGTAACCCGCTGCTGCCATAGCTCCAAACCTTTATTCTTTTTCTTTTCTCCATGTACTGCATCCTTTTCTTTTTTCTTTCTCTAAAACCCTTATTCTTCCTTTTCTCATAAAAACCTAATTTTCTTTAATTCATCTCAACATATAAATTCTATTATTAATTCTATTGGGCCTAATATTCACACCACACCTTTTACTACCAACAACACTTTAAATTAAGCACATAAGAAATAATAATAGTATTATTATAATACTATATTCCACCACTTAATCAACTCAATAATTCAACTAACAACGCGACAACTTAAATCGATATTTCAACAATAATTCACAACTTCGACAATTAATTTGAAAATAATTCAAAAATATTTAATTACATAATTAATTAAATACCGGGCGTTACATTCTCTGCTAAGTTATTTCTGAGCAACAAAATTTTGTATAAGTGCAACCACGGTTCGACTTTGCTTCGTTGTATAGAAAAGAAGGAAGCTGAGAAGATTTTGGAAGATATGCATGAGGGTGTATTTGGTACTCATTCCAGTGGGCATACGATGGCTAAGAAAATTATGAGAGCAGGTTATTATTGGTCGACCATGGAAACTGATTGACATCGTCATTTCAGAACTTGTCACAAATGCCAGATTTATGCTGACAAAGTACATGTGCCTTTGTTTCCTCTGAATGTCTTGACTGCTCCTTGGTCGTTTGTAATGTGGCGCATAGATATGATTGGAGAGGTTAAGCCTACCGCTTCTAATGAACATCGTTTCATCCTGGTCACTATTGATTACTTTACAAAGTGGGTTGAACAGACTCATTTGCCTCTGTTACCAAGAATATTGTTGCCCGGTTGATTAAACATAATATCATCTGTCGATATGGCATACCTGAAAGGATCATCATAGATAATGGTACCAATCTCAACAATACTATGATCACGAAACTCTGTATGCAGTTCAATATTAAACACCACAATTCTTCTCCATATCGACCGAAGATGAATGGCACAGTGGAATCCCCAACAAGAATATCAAGAATATTTTGCAGAAGATGACGGTGACGTACAAAGATTGGCATGAGATACTGCCATTTGCTCTTCATGGTTATCGCACCTCAGTACGTACATCAACTGGGGCAACCTCGTTCTCTCTAGTCTACGGTAGAGAGGATATCTTACCTGTCGAATTCCAGATTCCTTCCCTAAGGATTATGAAAGATGCAGGTTTAGATGAAGACGAATGGATTCAGACTATGCTGGACCAGATAAATTTGATTGACGAGAAATGGCTTGTGGTTGTTTGTCATGGTCAGATGTACCGGAAACGCATGATCAAGGCCTTTAATAGGAAAGCCAAATATCGGGTATACCAGGCTGGTGATTTAGTAATAAAGTGTATCATCCTACCACAAGGTGATCCTAGGGGAAAATGGACTCCCACATACGAAGGTCCATTTGTGATCAAGAAGATTTTTTTGGCAATGCAATGATACTTACCACCATGGACAGTGAATATTTTCCACACCCTGTGAATGCGGACATAGTCAAAAAATACTACGCATAAAAGAGACCCGCTAGGCTGATGTGCCTAGGCAAAAGTAAGGGCATCCCGGCGAACCAAAAGGGTCCAGGAAAAAATTAGGGATATATATATATATTGTACGCCCGGCAAGTCAAAAACCTGAAAAGGCGGCTTGGACAAAAAAGGGTATCCCGGTGGACTGAAAACCCGAAAGGGCGGTCCAGGCAAAAGGTAGGGATTAAATTGTACGACTATGTTTCGTTGGATTATATACTTACAGCAAGCTTTGTTATCAATGTCGAGTTCAAATGGTATAGATGAATTCCATCAACTTCTTTCCACTGTGAGGGATGATATACTTAAAGACATAAGGGCAATAGCAGAGTTGAAACTCGATGGGATCGTTTCCACATATCTGTTTTTCTTTGCTTTTCTTTGTACCCCTTTTCATTTTACGATGATTTCCTCTTAATAGGATTTTTGTCGCTTTGTATTAAACTACATGTTTATAGGAAAACTTTTAATACAAATATGCTTCAAAATTCAAAATTGTTTTACTTTCTCTGTTTTGTTTGCAAAAACGTCCAATGATTATATTGAATGAACATATGCATTTGAACATGATTATTGTAAACAAAAATATATGCATAAAAACAGGATTAGCATTTACAAAACATTCTAGGAGTTGGGACAATGTTCAAGTCATCCACAAATCTCCACAGAGAAATCTTCATGGAACTATCTTTACAGAGCTATTATCATAAGCTCATCATCAACAAAGATATATTCCCCGACAAGTCTAATATGCTCTCAGGAAAAAATTAGGACATTTTCCAACAGTTCACCTTTATATCCCTAATGGATATCTTGACCTGATCATCACCCCTAATAGGTCCCCTAGCGGATAAAGAAGTTTTATCGTTTCCCCAGCATACATTGGAGATTTCCTTAGCACAACCTATAAAATCCCAATCTTCATCAAAGTTTATTTCCTTAACATGGTTTAGAGGAATTTAATTTCCCAACAGAGTTTATTACTCCAACGCCATAGATCCCTAATGAAATTATCTTGTCCAGCAGGGATTAATCAAAGTTGCTATCCCTGGAAGAGTTTCTACGGTATCTGAAACTTGGACAGATAGCACACCGAGGGAGTATCCATCTCTTTTATCCCCAGTCAGGGTATGTAAGAATCAAATCCTTCAACAAAAAGAATGGTGAACGACCAACTCTTCTTGAATGCCTCTATCCTCAAGCAGAAGTAAAATATCCCCAGTGAAGTATCCTCAAGCAGAAAACGAGAATTCCCAGCAAAAGACGTTCTAAGTGAAAGTTAAAGAATCACTTTCCTCACCCCTAGCACTAGTTCGAGATTTATTTTCCCCAGTTATACATTGTTACAAGGAGCTACCGATACGCTTCAACGACATATTGTATCCATACATAACTTCATAATACATCATAACTGTTGTACCCCAAAATTTTCCCTCTCATTTATCAAGTATTTTCTCACAAGATCTCTTTTGGTTCAAGACTGCACTAGGGTTGATTGGCTCAAGACACCTCCTTAAGCATTGATGACTGAAATTAGGGTTTGAGATTGCACAAGGATAATTGAACTTTTAATGCCTCATATGACTTTCATGGATCATTATGGACTCTCAAGATTTATCATGTCAAGTTTCAAGTCTTGGATCACATTTTTGCTCAGTCAATTGATCAGTTGACCTAAAAATCAATTGTATTGGGGGAAAAGTCAATTGTGGTCAATTTACAGTCAAACTTCGCAATTTTTTATCCATATCAACATTGTGAACTCCTATATGTTATTTGATCAAGTTTGGACCATAATTCCTCAAGAAATTTGATTAGATCATCAAAAGGGCAAAATGGTCAAAATTAGGGTTTTTACTGAGAAATGGTAAATTATGACTTTTGACCTAGCAAATGATTAATTGGTTTGAGACATGATATCAAGGTTTCAAATTCATCATTTTAACCTAATGGTATGACTCAAAACATTGCTCAAGGTCATTTGATTGATAGTTGATTTTCAGTCAACTGATCAAAAGTCAATTGTACACTAAAAAGTCAAACTAACTTTTTGGTCAAAATCAAGTGTCAAAGATCACAATTCATCAAAACATGTCAAAATATGAAACTTGTTCATCAAGAAATCAAAAAGTCAAGATTTCATTTTCAAAAGTCAAAGTTTCCAAACTTAGAAATTTTTCTAAGTGTTGAAAACTTCATATTTTTTCACAACTTTGAGCTAATTTTTCACCATGATACAAGATGATTCAAAGGAAATTTTCAAAATGAAAGTTGTAGTTATCAATGAGATATAAAACATTTCTTTACACAAATCCTCCTATAAATTCTTGTATTTCAAGTTATTAATCCATGAAATCATGGTCATGAAACTAAAACACTTAGTGAAATTTTGAGCATTTTGGTCAGGATTTTGACCTAACTTATGGGCCAAGTTTCATATAGTTCCAATTGGATTTTGAAAAAGTGATTCAAAGAGGGTTTATATAGAACATTACAATCTTTCTAAAATATCCAAGAACTCCTTGAGATCATGTTTGAGCAAAGAGAATCGAAGGCATGAAGTTGACATTTCATTCTTGAATTATAGGTCATTTCCATGATGAACAAGAATTCAAATCCATACTAGACTACACAATCTTTGCTTTGCAGGCCTTAAACTTGTTAGGCACTCCATAATTAAATGTTTGCACAGTTGTAAGAAGCATCAATCTAAGCATTCAATGCATTGCCCATGATTAATTCCATTTTTGGAAGAAAGTGCACATTGCCATTTTGGAAAAGTAGCTTTTATGCACAAAATCAGTTCTTGAGATTTGCATTTGTTTGCTTCTGATCACACACAACTTATAACCCAAAAGAAACTTGTCTAAAGCCTCTAACAACTCAGCTCATACTTGTACTTTGCCTTGAAATTATATTTCCACTTTTCTTCAAAATCAAGTAAGATAGCCATAACTCTACATCTTGCACTTCTGACCCTCTCAAGTGCTAGAACCTTTTCCTTACTTATGCACAAGTTGTTTGCAAGATAACACACGATTTTCAAGCCCCGAAGAACTCTCCCAAACACCCTTGTTGCACAGAACAGTTCCACTTGACAGTTTTGAGCCAAAACTCTCCATCTCCATTTTCACTCGTGCGTTTTGACTCTTAACCATCCAGACACCTTACTTACATCATACACAAGTGATCCAAGCCCCTGTTTCAAGACTGTAACTCCTTCATCACTATCCACAATTTCCAAAACTGAAGCTTGCAACTTGACTTGAGTTGGGAGTTCCAGCCATCCTCAAAGCAAAGTAGAAGTTGGAACACATTCAAGGAGGTCCAAGAAAGCTACAAAAATCATCAGGTCATCTCAAAGGTTGCTCAAACTCCATACACGACTCCAGCTGCAAGAGGTAAATTTTCAAACTTCTATCTCTTCATACAAGTATCATTTGATTCTGATTTGTGAAGATAAGATGTAGATATCATTTCCAAGAAGTTGTACATATCCATAGTTTGCATTTATATGGCTTGAGCTTAGAGAATTTTGGAGTTGAAGTTTCTGAAATTTTTAGGTTTTAAATTAGGGCCAGAAAAATTCTCACTCATCTTTGACTTTTAGCTTTAGTTATTTATATGGTTGGATTCGTGGGAAGAAATACTACAACTTTCATGTTTGTACTTTCCATTTTTGTTGAGAGATGAAGAAGTTACAGGTACTCTGGATGGCTGAAAGTTGAAGACGAAGTACAGGCCTTGGAAGCATTTTATGTTATGTATTTATCATTTTGTATAAGTAAACAGATGTATAGCCACCTCAGTGGTAAGGCAGCGCGCTGTAACCAAGAGGGCGTGGGTTCAACACCCAGCGCGCTACCTTTTACTTATTTTTTTCTCACATTTTCCTTTTCTTTTTTTTTGTTTGTAGCGCCTGGGCCCCTTAACTTTGGGCTTTCATTTTTTGCTGACTTTTCCCCCCTTATTACGTTTCGCACCCCCCTGACCCATTTTATTTCTTTATTCTATTTTCATTTTTATTTTAGTATTTTCTTGTTATTATTTTTATTATTAATATTATTTTTTTTTATTATTATTAATAAAAAATCCAAAAAATATTTATTTTATTATTTTTGCACTCATATTTTATTTTTCATTATAAAGAACTAAAAAGAACAAAAACAATTTTCTTAATAAATTAATTTTTCTTTCTTGATTAATATTTAGATAATTAGGTTTAATTATTATATTATATTATTTTCTTGTAAATTAAAATTAATTTAGAACTTAAGTTTATTTTAATTAATTAATTTTCCTATTATTTCTATTATTTAAAACCTTTTCATAAAAAACCCTAGAAAACAATTTTTAACTTATTTTTCTTTGTTAATTAATTTAGGTTTTAATTTTAGTTAATTTCCATTCATTATTTTCTTAATTAGGCTAAGATTAAAACCTTCCAGAAAACCAAATAAAAATCATTTCTTTTTCCATTTTGCATTCTTGCATTTTTTATCTTCATTTTTGTACAATATTCAATATGGTTGTAATAATTATTTAGATTTAATTTTCTTGCAATTTCCCCATTTGTAGATTTGTACACCCTCTCCCCTAATGATGTAATAGCTTAGTATTTTTATTTACCGCAATTTAATGCTTATGCTAGTAAATTAGGGTTTGTATGGCAAGACTAAAATCAACAATTAGTAAACCCTAATTCAAGATAAACAGTGCATGTAAATCAATACACTTGCACACTTACACCCTTAGGGTAAATCTACTTTGTTGCCTTATGAAAATGGCCATATTATGCATGTGGGGTATCTTAGCAAAAGCAATCAAAAATACAAGATCATAGTCCCTTGATAACACTATCAAAGTTGCCTTTCAAAAATGATCATAGCCCCTTAAAGAAAATGCTAAGATATCTTACAACGTTGCTAATCATGGCTATACGATGACCCATGTCCGTCCCTTTTACATCCAAAGATAGGGTTTTTTACCAAATCAATGGTAAGATAACAATGTCAAAGGAAAGAGGAAATAAATAAAAAAGACTTTTGAGTAGGTAGAATGTTCCTAGTTGCTTGCTCATTTTCAAACCAAAATATCCTTGCTATTTTCAAAACAAACACCAACACTTTCAAAACATCTTTTAAACTTGAAACATTTTCAAAAGATCAACATTTTGTATACATTCTTACGAACGATAATTATTACAAAGTTTTCCTAAAGATGGCGCATTTTCAAAATACTTTCAAAAACCACACAAAGCATATTTTCAAACAAAAGCAAGTGATCTAGCAAGCAACTAAGAGCCCATAGATAGCTATGGATAAAAAAAGTGCTAATACCTTCCTTTTTTATAATCTACCCCCCGAACTCAAGAAAACATCTCTAAAGGTCTTTCCTGTTCTTTCCAGCCTTTCCTTTTGGATAAAATAAAAGTCAGTGGCAACTCTTGCTAACCGCAGCATTTGCGATACAACGCAAAACAACCAAGTTAGTTCTCCCACCGCATTATAGAACTGGCAACTCTGCTGGGGAGTATTTTAAAACAGGGGTTACCTTAGGGCTAGATCACATTTACTTGCTTTCATTGTTTGATTTATTTGCTTTATATTTTGGTTCTTTATTTGGGTTTAAATCCTCTACCCGGATTTAGGATACCTTATAGGTAAGTAGCAATACATTGTGGAAACTGTGTGGGGTATACCAACATGGTCTAAGCAATAACTATGTTAGTGTGACATATTTATGGGTACCGGTAGCCCTTGAGTAGTCAAGGAGAATACGGGGCCGCTGAGTGATGTCATGAAGCACTAACTGACTTCTAGAACTTTTACTTGACCAACTTAGCCTTTAGGACGTAGTCAGATGACCGGCTTTGGTGCACTCCGAAGTTGGTAGATACTCGATACTACACTCATTGAGGTTTGTTTTTTGGGATATTTTTGTCGCTATTAAAGAGGCTTGCGCTGAAACAATGCCCGAGAAGACAAACCAGTGATAATGAGTTCCTTTAGAACCCGGTTACTATTGCTAGGACAGGTTTGAGTCAACTAAACTTCAAGAGGGTACTTACCTACAAACTCCATGCAAGCCTAAACCTAAGGACTTGTCTTCTTTGTGTGAATATGATTATTTGTACTTGCTTACTTTGCATACTTGTACATAACATCATACCATAGCATTTTCAATAATTGTTTCAAGGATCTCAAGGGCATATGATGCAGGGTCAAGTTGAACCAGACGTCTATCAAGGGACAAGAGGATTTATTTTCCTCTTACCAAACACCTTCAAAGATCAAGTACAACAACTTGAGTCAAAGTCTATGACCCACTCGACATGGTGAACTTAATTCTCCTGGAAGGAAATCCACCGATACAAAGTTCTCCATTCAAAGTTATTGGTAAAATTTCAACTTCTGACATTTTCTTGTTTATCCTGTGAGATCCTTGAAAACATTGCATACATATATCATACATATCATTGCATAAACATGTTTCATAGCAGGTTTCTCATCTTCTCCGTTGTTTATTTCAACAATGGCTCTTGAACAAACAATCAAAGACCTTCAGGCTCAAAACGCCCAATTCCAACAAATGTTTCTGGCTTTGGCTAAGGGGAAAGAGGACCTAAAGACTCTTCTTCTCAAAGACAAGAAGAAAAAGTCCAAGAAGTCAGTAGGCATCCTGAACTTGGGAATAAGACTTAAAGGGCCAGTCAAGGGGGCTCTAGATATTCCAACTCCATCCAACATGGTGGATAGTCATGAAGAAGAGAACAGTCTGGAGATTGATGAAGTCAAAGCTGACTACTCTGAGGAAAAATATCCTCCCGTTGATGATAAGTACAAACAGTTGGAGGATCGCCTCAATGCTATGGAGATTCAACAGATACCTGGCTTGGATTTAGGAGACATGGGATTGGTTTCTGGAGTGGTCATCCCGCCAAAGTTCAAAATCCCTACCTTTGCCCTGTACGATGGAGTCTTTTACCCTAAGATGCACTTAAAGTCTTATGTTCGCAAGATTCAACCATACACAACTGATCTGAAGCTTTAGATCCATTTATTCCAAGAGAGCCTAGTAGGGACTCAACTTGAATGGTTCTATCAATTAGAGAGTTCTCGAATCCACACCTGGGAGGATTTAGTTGCTGCTTTCTACAAGCAGTACCAGTATAACACTGATCTTACACCAACTCGTGTGTAATTGCAGAACATGACCATGGGTTTCAACGAGAGCTTCAAAGGATACGCCCAAAGGTGGAGAGATTTGGCTGGTATGGTGCAGCCCTCTTTAACTGATAGGGAGCTGATTGACATCTTCATGGGAACTTTGATAGGACCTTTCTTCAAACACCTAATCGGAAGCTCCTCGGCCGGGTTCACCGAGCTAATACTGACTGGCGAAAGAGTCGAAGCTGGCATCAAAAGTGGAAAGATCCAAGGAGCTACACCTTCTGATGCTCAGAAAAAGCCATATAATGGGAAGAAAGAGTTCAATGCTATGTATGGTCAAAAGAGTCTTCATGATCAACATGTAGGATCAATCTTAATCTCTAATCCTATACCTGCTCAACAAAGATAGGGGCATCAGTGTAAGGAGGTCGCGCCTAAAAGAAAATTCACTAAGATCAACATGTCACTGATTCAAGCGCTACAACACATGCTGAAGGCATAGCTGATAACGTTAAAGGCTCCTCTCCGGAACCCCAACACTTCCGCTCCTACCTATCATCCCAATGAAAGGTGTGCATATCACTCTGACAGTTCGGGACACAACACAAACAAATGTTGGGCTCTGAAGAATAAGATCCAAGACATGATTGATGCCAAGGAGATCGGATTCGATCCTCCAGAGGCTCCTAACATGATCACTGATCCTATGCCAAATCATTGAAAGCTTTTGTTCATTTGAATTTTCAAGTTGTAATCTCTTTTGTTGTTCAAACACTTATCTATTAATGTCAAACTATGTTTCATTAATGCATTGCATGTGTTTGTCTTAAATTTATCCATTTGTTTTCACTATATTTAAACTATGATTTTTACTCTCTTTATAACATTTAAATCTTACTAAAAGTTACAAGCCTTTAGAGGGAGGATGACGAAAACAATGCCATAATCTCATACAGTATGCTTTTAAACAGACCTTGCTGACGATGTACAGGCGTTCCTTTCAAATCCTAAACATTGGAGTTATAAGGAAGATAATCCCTAGTCAACCCCTTCGAGCCAAAGAAGTAGAAGTTTTCTTTTTTTTACATAAATTGAAACCTTTAATCAAAACCTGGGGCAGGGTAGTCTCTCAGTTAATTCAAATGCGTGTTCAGTACACAACGAATAACATCAAAAACATTCCTTCTGAACCAAAAGATGGTGATTGGTTCCCTATTAAATAGGTAGTCATTATCTCTCAAAAGAAAAAGCCCACTAAGTCAAAACCTACGAAGGAGACTTAAAGAAAATTGGGGCGTCCCGCTGACTGTAATCTCAAAAACAAGAACAGTCAGACAAAAATCAGGGATAATAAATTAAAAAAAGAGGTCACTACAAATCCTCTACAACATGAAAAATGTTGCAAAAATGACTGCCTTCTGACAAACTTAACTCGTTTGAACCATCACTAAAGCGTTATTCCAGACTCAATTGGAGTTCAAACGCACAATTAACTGAGTTTAGGATTGAAGAACATCACGAAGAGAGGGTGGGTACAAACACACTTTGAGCCTTTATCCTTTATTTCTTAAACTGTGAACCAAGCCACGCTACAACCCTTCAAAAGTCCTAATTTAAGCATGGGTTAGTTCGAAAGCATACTGTTACAAAAGGTATCCTGACTCCTATAAGGCTTTACCCTAAATCCTGAGTTTGAATTTTCTTAAAAAAACTTCTTTACTTGCTAAAATGCATTTTCAAAATTTCAAGACAAGCATAAACTTTGCATTATTTTAATATCGTTGTTTGCATATGGCTATTTGTTTGACAGCGGAGAAATTCACGCAACGAATATCCAGTGAACGTAAGCTCTCTCAGTAAACAAAATCACTTCAATTGGAAAGACACTTCCAATGACAAATCTCTCATGATCAAAGGGGCACGGCATGACCTTTGTCTAACACATCTGGGACAATCAAGTCAAGATTCAAAGAATCTCTCAAATAATTGTTGAATAACCAGGGGCAAATATCCATATGTATCACTCAAGGGGAAATGTTACGTTGAGTGTGGGTTTGAATAATATCCACTATGAAAACTTAGATACCATCAAATTGCTTGTCTGTACCAATAGTATCAGATGGTGTCAGTATCATGTCTTTGGATCCTCCTATGACAGTTCTTAGAAAATTCTAAGACTTAACCAAAGATCTTGGGTACCACCAATTTGCTTGTTTGTACCAATAGTATCAGATGGTGCCAGTATCAGATGGTGTCAGTATCATGCCTTCGGATCCTCCCATGACAGTTCTTAGAAAATTCTGAGACTTGACCAAAGATCTTGGGTACCACTAATTTGTTCGTCTGTGCCAGTAGTATTAGATGGTGTCAGTATCAGGTCTTCGATTTATTCCACAACAGGCTTAGAAAATATCTCTAGGAAGTTTAGGGATACCGGAAATGTGATCAAAATCTCAAGCCTCAAGGTGCACCAAATTAACTCTGAGGGCAAACAGGCTCCCACATAAAGGGTCATGTGCGACCTAGCAAACATTTTTTGGCATTACTACAACACTTACTACTAGGGGAAGTGACAAATATCCCCAAAATCCTTCTCATAGGTTGACTCCCAGCCAGAGTTTCAATCTCTGAAAACTTTTCACCAGCTGAGTCGACCACAAGAACCCTCGAGGATTTTCCCCAGTGAAGAAGACACCTCTCCAATAGACTGACAACAGGGTTTGTTTCCCCAACAAACTACAGATTCCCCAATTTGAGTTTTCCTATCCGACTACTACAAATCAAAGGACCACAACTCCTCTTCCCCAATAGACTACTTTATAATCCCCAGCAAGTTACTGTGGATCCTGGACCCGACCTGATATCAGTTCAACTTCGACTCCCCAGTAGAGCAACGAACAACTGAGACTCCTCAACTCTTTTTCCCCAAAGCAAGGATCAAGACTCTCCATAGAGTTTTCAACATTCCTCAGCGGAGCTCTCCTCAAACAACAAAACAAGAATCCTTGGTGGAAATATTCTAAGCAAAGTTTGAAGAGTCTCCTACTCTTCAACAGTAGTCCGGGATTTAATGACTCCCCAGCATTTGTCAAGGATTTATTTTCCCAGACAAAGATACTTTAAATAAACATCTCACATTTCATATATCATATTACATACATGACAAGTGCACACGACACAATCTCATTTATTTTGAGAACATCATTGCACCATGCATTTCATACATCATGACATTGCATACAACTAACGTTTTACCTTTTTTAGGAAAAGGTTAATCAATAGATGGTTATTGTAAATAATCTTCAAAAGGTCAGAAATTAATACCTGTAAAAAGCCAGGGCAATTATATCCACGACCAGTTGAAGCAATCCTACACGGGCTCCTTCCCATACACTCTTCTAGATACAGTCCAGATACGATCCAGATTCAGATGTCATTTTGTTACTCATTCAAAATACATTCCAGATTCGGGTGTCATTTTGTCACTCATTCAAATACAGTTCAGATACGATCCAGATACGAATATCATTCTAATACTTCTTTCAGCATACCTTTCCAATACATTCCAGATACGGATGTCATTCTGACTCTTATTAAGTACATCTCTTAGATACGATTCAGATACAATTCATTTATGAATATTATTTTGTTGCTCATCCAAGACCTATGTTGTTTCAGTTTAAATCTCTTAACGTTTTATCCTGATTCTTTCCGGTGGACATTTTCTCTTTTGTCTAGTTCAGTTGAACCAATCCTAAGATTCTTCTAATTTCCATTCTAGTCAAAGTTAATTCAAGATTTTTCTCTAGCTCAGTCAGATCGACACTAAGATCTCTCTGATTTCTATTACAGTTGAAGATAATTCAAGACTTTCACTAGTTCAAATAAATCTCTCAACGATTTATTCTGATTCTTCTCCAGATCATTGTCGGTTCAGTTTAGATCTCTCAACGGTTTATTCTGATTCTTTCTCGTAGACGTCTTCTTTGGTTCAGATAAATCTCTCAATGATTTATTCTAATTCTTCTTCAGATCCCTGTCGACTCAGTTTAGATCTCTCGACGGTTTATTCTGATTCTTTCCCGTAGACGCTTTCTCTGGTTCAGATAAATCTCTAAAAATTTATTCTGATTCTTCTCCAGATCCCTGTTGGTTCAGATAAATCTCTCAACGATTTATTCTGTTTCTTTCCTTGTAGGCACTTTCTCTGGTTCAGATAAATCGCTCAAAGATCTACTATGATTCTCTCCAGTTAAAGAGTATTCAAGACCTCTTTTGGTCCAGTTTAAACCACTCAATGGTTTATCCTGATACTTTCCAAATGAACATTTCTGGTTCAGATAAATCGCTCCAAGATTTTTCTGATTCTTCCCTGTCAAACCACATACAAGACTTCTGCTAGTTTCAGATAAATCGCTCCAAAGCTTTATTCTGATTCTTTTCCAGTTGAAATCAAGTTCAGACTTAGTCCATTTTCTGTCAACAGTCACCTTTGGATGGCATCTACAAGCCCATCTCTGGCAAATCTCCACCATTCCTCCAAACGGCATCTATAAGCCTATTCACAATTCATCTTCAAGTGCAAATTTCTGGGCACTCTAGTGTCCAATCATCTTCCACCTTCAAGTCACGAATGGCGGATCCGCCAATCTAACTTTTCAGGTTTAAGAAAATTGAACAGGGGCAGTTTTTGTACTCCAAACTTCATAATTTGTTATCCATATCAACATTGTGAACTCCTATATGTAATTTGATCAAGTTTGGACCATAATTCCTCAAGAAATTTGATCAGATTATCAAAAGGGCAAAATGGTCAAAATTAGGATTTTTACTGAGAAAGGGTAAATTCTGACTTTTAACCTAGCAAATGGTTAATTGGTTTGAGACATGATCTCAAGGTTTCAAATGCATCATTTTAACCTAATGGTATGACTCAAAACATTGCTCAAGGTCATTTGATTGATAGTTGATTTTCAGTCAACTGATCAAAAGTCAATTGTACATTGAAAAGTCAAACTTTGACTTTTTGGTCAAAATCAAGTGTCAAAGATCACAATTCATCAAAACGTGTCAAAATATGAAACTTGTTCATCAAGAAATCAAAAAGTCAAGATTTCATTTTGAAAAGTCAAAGTTTCCAAACTTAGAAATTTTTCTAAGTGTTGAAAACTTCATATTTTTTCACAACTTTGAGCCAATTTTTCACCATGATGCAAGATGATTCAAAGGAAACTTTCAACATGAAAGTTGTATTTATCAATGAGATATAAAACATTGATTTACATAACTCCTCCTAGAAATGCTTGGATTTCAAGTTATTAATCCATGAAATCATGGTCATGAAACTAAAACACTTAGTGAAATTTTGAGCATTTTGGTCAGGATTTATACCTAACTTCTGGGCCAAGTTTCATATAGTTACAATTGGATTCTGAAAAAGTGATTCAAAGAGGGGTTGTAGAGCACATTACAAGATTTCTAAAATGTTCAAGAACTTCTTGAGATCATGTTTGAGCAAAGAGAATCGAAGGCATGAAGTTGGCTTTCATTCTTGAATTATAGGTCATTTCCATGATGAACAAGAATTCAAATCCATGCTAGACTGCACAATCTTTGCATTGCAGGCCTCAAACTTGTTTGGCACTCCATAATTAAATGGTTGCACAGCTGTAAGAAGCATCAATCTAAGCATTCAATACATTGCACATGCTTAATGCCATTTTGGGAAGAAAGTGCACATTGCCATTTTGGAAAAGTAGCTTTTATGCACAAAAAAAACAGTTCTTGAACTTTGCATTTGTTTGCTTCTAATCACACAAAACCTATAATCCAAAAGAAACTTGTCTAAAGCCTCTAACAACTCAGCCCATGCTTGTACTTTTCCTTGAAACTATATTTCCACTTTTCTTCAAAATCAAGTAAGATAGTCATAACTTTACATCTTGCACTTCTGACCCTCTCAAGTGCTAGAACATTTTCCTTACTTATACACAAGTTGTTTGCAAGCTAACACACGATTTTCAAGCCCCCAAGAACTCTCCCAAACACCCTTGTTGCACAGAACTGTTCCACTTGAGAGTTTTGAGCCAAAACTCTCCATCTCCATTTCCACTCGTGCGTTTTGATTCTTAACCATCCAAACACCTTACTTACATCATACACAATTGACCCAAGCCCTTGTTTTAAGATTGTAACTCCTCCATCACTATCCACAATTTCCAAAACTAAAGCTTGCAACTTGACTTGAGTTGGGAGTTTCAGCCATCCTCAAAGCAAAGTAGGAGTTGGAACACATTCAAGGAGGTCCAGGCAAGCTACAGAAATCATCAGGCCATCTCAAAGGTTGCTCAAACTCCATACGCGACTCCAGCTGCAAGAGGTAAATTTTTAAACTTCTATCTCTTCATACAAGCATCATTTGATTCTGATTTGTGAAGATAAGATGTAGATATCATTGCCACGAAGTTGTACATATCCATAGTTTGCATTTATATGGCCTGAGCTTAGAGAATTTTGGAGTTCAAGTTTCTGAAATTTTTAGGTTTTAAATTAGGGCCAGAAAAAATCTCACTCATCTTTGACTTTTAGCTTTAGTTATTTATATGGTTGGATTCGTGGGAAGAAATTCCATAACTTTCATGTTTGTACTTTCCATTTTTGTTGAGAGATGCAGAAGTTACAGGTACTCTGGCTGGCTGAAGATTGAAGACGAAGTACAGACCTTGGAAGCATTTTATGTTATGTATTTATCATTCATATAAGTAAACGGATGTATAGTCACCCCAGTTATAAGGCGGCGCGCTGGTAACCAAGAGGGCGTGGGTTCAACACCCAGCGCGCTACCTTTTGCTTATTTTTTCTCACATTTTCCTTTTTTTTTTTTTTTGCAGCGCCTGGGCCCCTTAACTTTGGGCTTTCATTTTTTGCTGACTTTTCCCCCTTGATTATGTTTCATACCCCCCTGACCCATTTTATTTCTTTATTCTATTTTCATTTTTATTTTAGTATTTTCTTGTTATTATTTTTATTATTAATATTAGTTTTTTTATTATTATTAATAAAAAATCCAAAAAATATTTATTTTATTATTTTTGCACTCATATTTTATTTTTCATTATAAAAAACTAAAAAGAACAAAAACAATTTTCTTAATAAATTAATTTCTCTTTCTTGATTAATATTTAGATAATTAGGTTTAATTATTATATTATATTATTTTCTTTTAAATTAAAATTAATTTAGAACTTAGGTTTATTTTAATTAATTAATTTTCCTATTATTTCAATTATTTAAATCTTTTTCATAAAAAACCCTAGAAAACCATTTTTAACTTATTTTTATTTGTTAATTAATTTAGGTTTTAATTTTAGTTAATTTCCATTAATTACTTTCTTAATTAGGCTAAGATTAAAACCTTCCATAAAACCAAATAAAAATCATTTCTTTTTCCATTTTGCATTCTTGCATTTTTTATCTTCATTTTTGTACAATATTCAATATGGTTGTAATAATTATTTAGATTTAATTTTCTTGCAATTTCCCCATTTGTAAATTTGTACACCCTCTCCCCTAATGATGTAATAGCTTAGTATCCGCAATTTAATGCTTTATGCTAGTAAATTAGGGTTTGTTTGGCAAGACTAAAATCAACAATTAGTAAACCCTAATTCAAGATAAACAATGCATGTAAATCAATACACTTGCACACTTACACCCTTAGGGTAAATCTACTTTGTTGCCTTATGAAAATTGCCATATTATGCATGTGGGGTATCTTAGCAAAATCAATCAAAAATACAAGATCATAGTCCCTCGATGACGCTATCAAAGTTGCCTTTCAAAAATGATCTTAGTCCCTTAAAGAAAATGCTAAGATATCTTACAACGTTGCTAATCATGGCTATACGATGACCCATTTTCGTCCCTTTTACATCCAAAGATAGGGTTTCATAACAAATCAATGGTAAGATAACAATGTCAAAGGAAAGAGGAAATAAACAAGAAAGACTTTTGAGTAGGTAGAATGTTCCTCGTTTCTTGCTCATTTTTAAACCAAAATATCCTTACTATTTTCAAAACAAACACCAACACTTTCAAAACATCTTTCAAACTTGAAACATTTTCAAAAGATCAACACTTTGTATACATTCTTACGAACGAGAATTATTACATAGTTTTCCTAAATGATGGCGCCTTTTCAAAATACTTTCAAAAACCACACAAAGCACATTTTCAATAAAAAGCAAGTGATCTAGAAAGCAACTAAGAGCCCATAGATAACTATGGATAAAAAGGGTGCTAATACCTTCCCTTTTTATAATCTACCCCCCGAACTCAAGAAAACATCTCTAAAGGTATTTCCTGTTCTTTTCAGCCTTTCCTTTTGGATAAAAGAAAAGTCAGTGGCGCCTCTTGCTAACCGCAACATTTGCGATACAACACAAAACAACCAAGTGAGTTCTCCCACTGCGTTACAATAACATATGCATACCGGAGAGAATATAACATTCTCATTTATTTTGAGAACATCATCACGCAATTCTTACATACATCGTGCCCTTTCATAAAAACTGACCTTATTTACTTTCAGGTTAGTTCACAAACAGATAAATATTATCAACAGCTTATCATCCTTCAGATACAATCAGTCAATGATCCATTCTGATACTCCTTTGGATACGGTCAGGAGTAGACTCATTCCAATACATCTTCAAGATACAGTTCAAATACGATCGAGACATAGATTCATTCTGATACTCATTCCAATACATCTTCAAGATACAGCTCAGATACGATTGAGACATAGATTCATTCTGATACATATTCCAGATACAATTTAGATACAATTAAGACGTAGATCCATTCTGATATTCATTCAGGTATATATTTAGATACATCTAGACGTAGGCTCATTCTAATACGAATTTCAGATACAGTCAGGCGAAGACTCATTATGATCCCCTTTTCAGATACAGTCAGGAGAAGACTCATTATGATCCCCTTTTAGATACAGTCCTGACATAGGAAATATTATGGGGACAAGTAAGATCACTCGTAGCGGAAGAATCTTCTCTCCATAGATTGCTCCTCCAAGGGCAATCTTCGGACCCTCAAGTGCTCCTGTGCCAGTCAAGATATATGTGCGAAGTCCAGTAATTGAAGAAATTGTTATTCCTAAAGTTGTACCCTCTGCTGTTACAGCTGATAAAGGTAAGGGAATCGGAGAAGCGCCCTTCAAGACGAGGGCTCAGCCTTTGTTTATCCCCGAGACCACCCAAAAGGAAATGGAGGAGATTGTAAAGATAATTAAGAAGAGCTACTATGATGTCGTAGAACAACTGGGGAAGACCCCTTCAAAAATCTCTATGCTGGCTCTTTTGCTCTGTTCCGAGGCTCATGCCAAAGCCTTGATCAAATTCCTGAAGACGACGCACGTGCCTCAGGAGACTTCTACGGATCAGTTTCAAGAGTGTGTGGCTAGCCTTACAGCCGATAATGGTCTTGGCTTCTCTGATGTCGATCTAACATCTAAGGGAAGAAAGCATAATGATGCGTTGCATGTTTCGGTAGAGTGAAGAGGGACCACACTTGCTCACGTTCTGGTTGATACTGGGTCATCTTTAAATATCCTACCAAAGAAAGCATTGGACAGACTAGACTGTGAAGGTTTGACCTTAAAGCCCAGTAATATCATTGTTAGAGCCTTCGACGGTTCTAAGCGGATGGTTCACGGAGAGGTGGACATCCCAATTAAGGTGGGAACGGAAATTTTCAACTCTACATTTTATGTGATGGACATCCGTCCTTCATATTCATGCTTGTTGGGAAGGCCATGGATCCACAACGATGGGGCAGTCACTTCCTCTCTACACCAAATGCTAAAATATCCAGTCCAGGGTAAAATCATAATGGTTTATGGTGAGGAGGAGTATATGATAAGCCACCTTAACTTTTTCCGCTACGTGGAGTTAGAGGGTGAATTCATAGAAACACCTTTCCAACACTTTGAAGAGGTTTCTCCTGAAGTTGTAACGACCAAGACAATGACTTATGTGCCTACAGTTACCAAGCTTGTGTCCCGGATGTCATACCTTAAAGATGCGAAGGCTGTGATTGAGGAAGGAGGAAGTACAGTGTGGGATCAACTACCAGATTTTCCTTTCAAGACAGATAAGTTCAGTTTGGGTTTCACTGCTGCTAGTCAGAAGGTTGTGCGTCGCTCCTGGGATGGAGGGCCACCAGTAAAGATCACTCATCATGGAGTTCATGCTTTAGAAGATGTGGAAGATGAGAGCAATTTTGAATATTGGATCTTTCCAACCATTGGAGGAGGACTGAACAACTGGGAGGCGAAAGACTCTGTTCCCATTACTTTCATCAATCAGTAATTTATCTTTTGAACATTTCCCGTTGGTCTGTAATAATTATTAAACAATTCGTACACTCTTTTTGCCTTGTGCCTTACCCGGGGCATATAGGTCCATTTGTAAGGGTTTTGATTCTTCATTTTCATATGCCATTTTTAATGAATCATGGACGTTTTCATCTATAAACTTTTGTGTTCATTTTCTTTCTTTTTACATTTTATTTTGTTTAAAGGTGGCTATCCCTTACACACACCCACACTCACAAAATGTAGGTATCCATCCACTCCGGATTCCATGGGTAACAATTCTGCTATGACCTTCAGTGACTCTGAAGATCTGGTCAATCATGCTGAATACGAAGGTGATGAAGACTGTGAAGTTCCTGGAGAGTTGGCTAGACTTCTACAACAGGAAGAAAGGGCTATTCTGCCCCATGAAGAGTTGTTAGAAACTATCAATTTGGGTAATACCAAAGACAGAAAAGAGGTTAAAAGGGGTGCCAACCTGAAGCTAAATGTCAAAGAGCGCTTAGTTCAGCTGTTGAATGAGTATGTTGAGATCTTCGCCTGGTCCTATGAAGACATGCCGAGACTCGACACAGATATTGTGGTTCACCGTCTCCCTACAAGAGAAGACTTTCCACCAATCAAACAGAAAGTCCACCGAATGAGGCCCGATATGTCTGAAAAGATCAAAGTTGAAGTGATGAAGCAGTTCAATGTCGGGTTTCTTGCTGTTACTTCCTATCCACAATAGGTTGCTAACATTGTGTCCGTGCCTAAGAAGGACGGAAAAGTGAGAATGTGTGTGGACTACATAGATTTAAACAGGGCTAGCCCTAAATATGACTTTCAACTACCACACATTGACATTTTGGTTGACAACACAGCTCAACATAAGGTATTTTCTTTCATGGATGGATTTTCGGGGTACAACCAGATCAAAATGGCCCCCGAAGACATGGAGAAGACTACTTTTGTTAAGCAATAGGGTACCTTCTGCTATAAAGTGATGACATTCGGGCTGAAGAATGTCGGGGCAACCTATCAGCGAGCCATGGTAGCCTTGTTTCATGACATGATACATCATGAGATTGAAGTCTACGTAGACGACATGATAGCCCGTTCACAAACAGAAGAAGAACACCTCGACCATCTGTAAAAGTTGTTTGTCAGATTGAAGGAGTATAAGCTCAGACTGAACCCTAGCAAGTGCACTTTTGGAGTCAGGTCCGGTAAACTTTTGGGATTCATCGTTAGCAACAAAGGCATCAAGGTTGATCCTACCAAAGTCAAAGCCATACAAGAAATGCTTGCCCCTCGCACTGAAAAGGAGGTCAGAGGTTTCTTAGGACGCCTAAACTACATTGCAAGATTCATTTCTCACCTAACATCTACATGTGAACCAATCTTCAAATTGTTGAAGAAAGATCAGGTGGTCGAATGGAATGATGACTGTCAAGTTGCTTTCGATAAAACTAAGGAGTATTTGCTAGAACCTCCTATCTTGATGCCACTCAGGAAGGTCGTTAATCATGTACCTAGCCGTTTTGGATAACTCAATGGGGTGCGTACTGGGCCAACATGATGAGTCTGGTCGAAAAGAGCACGCCATTTATTACCTTAGCAAAAAGTTTATCGACTGTGAGAATCGCTACTCACTGCTCGAGAAAACTTGTTGCGCTTTGGTATGGGCTGCTCGCCGACTAAGGCAGTACATGTTGACACATACCACTTTGTTGATTTCCAAGATGGATCTGATCAAGTACATCTTCGAAAAGCCCGTTTTATCTGGAAGAATCGCTAGATGGAAAATGATCCTGACTGAGTATGACATCTAGTACACAACCCAAAAAGCTATAAAAGAGAGTGTACTAGCTGACCATCTAGCTCATCAAGCTGTCGAAGATTACCAATCCATGAAATTCGACTTTCCCAACAAAGACATTATGACATTGGACAGCATTAAAAGTAACGGACTGTATGACGGATCTGAACAAGGATCCCGATGGACCCTGTACTTTGATGGTGCTTCAAATGCACTTGGCAACGGTATCGGTGCAGTACTTATCTCTCTAGAAGGTTGCCATACACCTTTCACCGCTAGACTCTGCTTCAGTTGCACCAACAACATGGCCGAGTATGAAGCTTGTATCTTTGGTCTCAAGGCTGCTATTGACCTAGGAATCAAATCTTTGGTTGTGTTTGGGGACTCAGCTTTAATTATCAGTCAAATCAAAGGAGAGTGGGACACTAAACATCCTAACCTCATCCCATACAAAGAACACGTCCTGACATTCTTACCTCATTTCGAGCAGATTACCTTCGAGCACTTTCCGCGAGAAGAAAATCAGCTAGCGGATGCTCTAGCTACAATGTCTTCCATGTTTAAACTTAACTGGGATAATGAGGCTCCCCAAATCACCGTCGAGCGAAGAGATGAACCTGCACATTGTCACGAGATTAATACTGAAGAAGTAGTGGAACAACCCTGGTTTCATGAAATCAAAAGGTATCTCAAGACTCGAGAATACTCTGAAGGAGCTTCAGTCAACGACAAAAAGTTCTTAAGGAGATTTGCTGCCAAGTTCTTCTTGAGCAATGGTATCCTATACAAGCGCAACCATGATTGTGTTCTGCTTCGTTATGTGGACAAGGTTGAAGTTGGGCAGATTATGACTGAACTGCATAATGGCACATTTGGCACCCATTCGAGCAGACATATGATGGCTAAGAAGATTCTACGGGCAGGCTACTACTGGTCTACCATGGAAGCTGACTGTCATCAATACTCCCGTACTTGTCACAAATGCCAAATCTATGCTGACAAGGTACATATTCCTCTAGTTCCTCTCAATGTTCTAACAGCTCCTTGGCCATTCTCAATGTGGGCTATCGACATAATTGGAGAGATCAAGCCTACAGCATCCAATGGACATCGCTTCATCCTGGTGGCTATTGATTACTTTACCAAGTGGGTCGAAGCAGCTTCCTTCGCCTCCGTTACAAAGAATATGGTTGCCTGCTTCATCAAGAAGAACCTCATTTGCCGGTATGGTATCCCTGACCGTATCATCACGGACAATGGTACAAACCTGAACAACACTATGATCACCGCTCTGTGTGAACAGTTCAAGATTCAACATCACAATTCATCTCCCTATCGGCCAAAGATGAATGGTGTTGTTGAAGCTGCGAACAAAAATATCAAAAAGATCATTCAAAAGATGACAGTCACCTACAAGGACTGGCATGAGATGTTACCGTTTGCTCTGCACGGGTACCGTACCACGGCGCGTACTTTAACCGGGGAAACCCCCTTTTCTTTGGTATATGGCATGGAAGTTGTATTACCTATGGAGGTTCAGATTCCTTCCATGAGGATTATGAAGGATGTTGGTTTAAGTGAAGAAGATTGGATTCAGACCCAGTTTGATCAACTTAATTTGATTGACGAAAGGCGACTTACTGCTATTTGTCATGGTCAGACGTATCAAAAACGGATGATCAAGGCTTTCAACAAGAAAGTCAGGCGCCAGGTGTATTAAGTCGGAGATCTTGTAATCAAGCGGATCATCTTGCCGCAAAGTGATCCCAGGGGCAAATGGACTCCTACTTACGAATGACCATTTGTGATCAAAAACCTCTTTTCTGGTGGGGCTATGATCCTGACCACCATGGACGGCGACGACCTGCCGCACCCTGCGAATGCAGACATAGTCAAAAGATACTACGCATAAACGACCCGACAAGTTGAAAACCCGAAAGGGCGACTTAGGCAAAAATGGACATCCTGGTGAATCGAAAACCCGAAAGGGAGGTTCAGGAAAAAATTAGGGATAAACAAAAAATCTGTACACCCGACAAGTTGAAAACCCGAAAGGGCGACTTGGGCAAAAAAGGGTTTCCCAGTGGATCGAAAACCCGAAAGGGTGGTCCAGGAAAAAGTTAGGGAGTTAAAGCGTATGACTATGTCTCATCGGATCATTTTAAGGATAATCTCTCCACAGACAAGCTCCAAGCTTCTGATCAATCCAATCATCTGTGGACGAAGCGACGAATGGACAAGATACTCAGAGTTGCGAAGGCTATAGCAGAATGGAAACCCCATGGAATTATTACACATAGCCATCTTTCTTTGTATAAATCTTTCCCAATTTTACGACAACATTCTCTTACTAGGATGTCTGTTTCCTTTGTACAAAATACTTACACAAAGTTAATACAGAAATACTTCAAAGTGCAGAAAATCGTTTGCCTTTTCTTTCTTTTTTACACTTGTGTTTTATTTGAAAACGTCCAATGATTTTTTGAATGACCATATGCATTTGAATATAATCATTGCTTACAAATAAAACGAAATGAGAAAGGATAATTACTGATAGGATGAAAGTATAGGAAGATATCTTTAGGCTATTCCAGGAGAAATCCCCTGCAGTACATCATCCAGATCCTTAAAGCCTCGAAATGCATATCCCCATCGGAGTTAAGTTTCAGGAATCCCCATCAGAGTTGAGTTTTCAAACTCCCGATCCCCAGCGGAGTAAAACTTTGAACTATAAACCCTCAGTGAGGATGAAAACTTTCTTCCCCAAACAGAATCAAACTTCAGCCTTTGAACATCAGTGGAGCCCATCCAGTTTCCTCCATTATCCTTGAAGAGTCACTTTAAAACCAGATAATTCCCTAGAGAGTTATTCTTCCCCAGTGAAGTCGCCATGATCAAATTAGCACGTCATGAAGATCCCCAACGGAGATGAAACTTTGATCTACTAATCCCCAATGGAAACGGTTCAGTTTCCCCCTGGTATCCCCAACAGAACGGAGATCCTCATTCTTGAAATCCCCAGTAGATTGGCATACAACCCAAACTCCTGATCTCCCCAGCGGTATAGCTTCTCCCCACGAAAGTTATCAAAAAATCTTGAATCTCCAGCAGTGGTCATGGATTTATTCCCCCCCCCCCCCCACAGAGTTATTCCCCAGCAGAACGAAGATTCTTGTTCTCATTTCTCCAGTGGAAGCCTCCAAGGTTCCAATCCCCCAGGTAGAGGTCTTCAGAGTTTCCCTATTCCCCAGCCGAGCAAGGATTCCCATTGGTGTACTCCCCAGCTATGGTCATCAAAGTTCTCTGGATTCCCCAAGCAGGTTTCTCAAGCAGACTTAATGATTCCTACATCCCTGTAGAGTTTGTCAAGGTTCTTGTTAATTCCCATAAGTCACCAAGGATTTTCTATCTCCGACAGCGGTCCAGGATTTATTTTCCCCGGCAGCAGTCAAAGATTTCATTATCTCCAGTTATCAGGGATATAGCTTCCTCAGCAATAGCTAATCAGCTTACATACGCATACATTACATTCATGAATCATGAGCATTGACAAAACACATGTATTGCATCATACATTTCATGCAACATAACTTTGTGTTTCAGCTAACATTCTACCCTTTTCAGAATGAAATTAGTAGCTACCTAAAACAGATATTCAAAGCTCGGAAAACGGCTTAGAGATGCTCCAGACACGGACGCTTCTCTATTTGTTTATTCAAATCAAGGGGCAGATTTCTGCTTTAGTTATGAAGCCTGGACTCGACCAGATAATACCTTGATTATACTGAAGCCTGGACTCAACCAGATAATACCTTGATTATACTGAAGCCTGGACTCGACCAGATAATACCTTGATTATACTGAAGCCTAGACTCGACCAGATAATACCTTGATTATACTGAAGCCTGAACTCGACCAGATAATGCCTTGATTATACTGAAGCCTGGATGCAACCGGATAACCACTTGGTCTCTTCTGAAGCCTGGATTTCGACCAGATAAGAAGTAAGGTATTGTGAAGCCTGGATTTCGACCAGATAATGGTACAAGACACTGTGAAGCCTGGATTTCGACCAGATAACGGTGAGGGAAACTATGAAGCTTGGATTTCGACCAAATAGCAGTTTACCTGGCCAATTACTCTGAAGCCCGGAGTCGACCAGATATTAGTAGGCCCAACAGTCAAAGGGAAGCCCGGATGCGACCGGATAACCACTTGATTCTTCTGAAGACTGGACGTTGACCAGATAGGAAGAAAAGCACTGTGAAGCTTGGATTTCGACCAAATAGCAATTTACCCGGCCAATTACTCTGAAGTCCGGATTCGACCGGATATTAGTAGGCCCAACAGTCAATGGGAAGCCCGGACGCGATCGGATAACCATCTGATTCTTCTGAAGACTGGACATTGACCAGATAAGAAGAAAAGTATTGTGAAGCCTGGATGTTGACCAGATAGCAATACAACACTGTGAAACCTGGATGTTGACCGGATAACAGTAAGGTATACTGTGAAACTTGGACGCTGACCAAATAACAGTTTACTTAACCGATTACCTTGAAGCCCGGATTCAACCGGATATTGGTAGACCTCAAAGTCAAAGGGAAACCCGGAGGCGATCGGATAACCATTTGATTTCCTTCTGAAGACTGGACGTTGACCAGATAGGAAGTAAGATATCGCGAAGCCTGGATGTTGACCAGATAGCAATACAAGACTGTGAAGGCTGGATGTTGACCAGATAGCAGTTCATTATCACCTCTTCAACCCAGAGATGACTCCCCAATAGAATGACAGGCGACTGAAGTTCTATTTCTACCACAACAGAAACCAGCATTCCCCGGCGTAGTCCTCCTCAACAACAGGTATACGGGCTCTCACAAAGGAATCTCTTATGCAATCAATTTTTCTTGGATGGCATCTTTAAGCCCATCTCCGACAAGATTCTGTCACATCTTCCAAATGGCATCTTTAAGCCCATTCCCTAAACTATACTCTGACGAGCGCAAATTTACGGGCACTCTAGTGTCCAATCCTCTTTTACATTCGAGTCACGAAAGGCAAACTCGCCAATCTAACTCTTCAGGTTTAAAGAGATTGAACAGGGGCAGCTGTTGTACCCCAAAATTTGCCCTCTCATCCTTCAGAAATTCATCCTGAATTCTCAGATTTTCTCTTAAACAAATCCAAGCCCTTAATTATCATTCCTTTCCAAGTAAACCATTTACAAGAGAAAAATGGTCATTTGCAAGCTCAAAGGTCAAAAAATTTACCTTGGAAAAGTTAAATTCTAAATACTTAGAATTTTTTCTAAAAAAAAAGAAGAAAAGTGTTTAAGAGAAAAATGGCACTTCAGAGCTTCTGAACCAACTTCCAGGCAGAAACCGTCAGAAGTTGCAAACTTGGCTCAGCACATAACATTCAGTCAGAAGGCGGCTCTTCAGCAGTTACACCAACTCAGTCAGGGATTGTAAACGTGGTTCAGCACGTGATCTTTAAACAGAACATGGCTCTTTCAGCAGTTACGCAAGTTCAGCCAGAGTTTGCTAGAAAAATGCAAAGAAGGCAACAAAGCCTGAAACTCCCTCGGGATGTACTGGGATCAAAAGGTAATGGGATCAGCAGATTGGGTAAAATACTGAAGCAGAATCACTAAGTCCAGAGTTTTCAGAGGCAGATCAAAGGAGCATAGTGGAAAGTCTGGAAAACTCTCAGAATTTGCTGAGGCAGCAAGAGGCCAAGGTCAGAGCTTGGTTTACGTTGTTTTTGGTGAAGCAGAACTGCTGGCTCAGGTTTTAGGTAATGATGCAAAATCTCCTATTATAAGATTTCTGATTTTTTGACAAATCTCATCACCATTTAATGCTCATTAATACTCACAACCACTTTTGAGCATTCATCCAAGGGGGTCTCTCCACGTGTGGCATGGTAACACCCTCGTGCAGGCTTAGGCATGGATCTATGCGCCACTTTTCGCCTATGGGTGTCACTTCCCCTTAATCCTCGCTTACTGTTCCAACCTAGGCTGAAAAGCTGTCCATCATCACAACTTTTCATGAACCTCCTTCAAGAACAAGTTAACCCCTATTGCATAGTATTGGCGCCATTTAACGTTTAAAAATTCACAAAGCCTTGCCTATAAATAGGACACCATTGTCCATTACAAAGGTGGTGAAAAGAAATCCTGAAAAAATTGCTAGAAGAAAAACATAAAACTCTAGCAAGAAAACATTGTGGAACTCTGCCAAAATTCTCAGTGTTTCATAACTTTGAATTTCCTGCTTCCAAACTTCATTGATACCCAATTTGCTTCCTGACTAGAGAACGTCCATACAGTTTCTGACCATACACATACATATATCTTCTCCATCCACCCATTCTAAAAAAGAACTTGTCCAGAACACCATTAGAGCTAAAGCTAGCTCCAACTCACAGATTTTCTTCCAACTGCAAGGTAAGAACTGGCTGACTCTCATCACGCTGCTAAGCATCATCAGCTTTGCATGCTCAATAAACACAATGTAGATATCATGTTGTTGTTGTATGTGTTTTAAGGATTTTCATGCCTCTGAATGCTTAAGTAGGAAGTGAATCAGTGTAGAACCTGCTTGTGACCTTTTTTGGTTCTGTCTTTTGAAACACTTTGACACTTGCTGAGACTGTCCTAGGCATGCCTTCTGTTTTGTGGAAAAATAATAAAATTGCAGATGTCCTGGATAGCACAGGGGGAAACCAAGCTCTGACTTTGACGCCAGCACTTCTGAGGCCTGTTTTGCCATCAATAATATCAGAGCTTCTGAAAATTATTGTGTTTCCAGCAGGTTCAGAACTTCTGACTTCCCCACTAACAAATTTCTGTCTTGCAGCGCATGGGAGTCAGAACTTCTGACCTTCCCACTAACAGGTTTTTGTTTTGTAGGGCACCAGAGTCAGAAGTTCTGACTCATACATTTTCACTAACAGGTTGATATCCTGCAACAGGCCTGGGTCAGAACTTCTGACTTCCTCTCAGCAGCGCGCTAGCCCTCTCTCTCTTTCTCTTTTTCTTCCCCTTGTTATTTTCTTTTCCTGACTATTTTTCTCGTTGAACCACCCCATGTACAAGTGTGTATCCCCCGCCCCCTAAATATTGTAATAGCGTAGGATTTTACATTTCCGCATTTTTATTGCTTTCAAATGTAAATGCTAGTAATTAGGATATGTATGGCAAGATAAAATCAATGAAATAGAAAATCTTAATTCAAGATAAAATCATGCATGCAATAAAACACACTTGCACACAAACACCCTTAAGGTATCTCCACTTGGTTACCTAAACAAATGGCCATGATATGTATGCTAGGTATCTTGGCAAAGCAAAAGATCATAGTCCCTCGATGACGCTATCTTGGTTGCCTAAACAAAATGATTTAGTCCCTCAAAAATTTGCTAAAGATACTTAGCACAATTGCTATCATAGTCAATACGATGACCCATGCCTGTCCCGTTTAACATCCTAATACAAGGTTGTTTACCAAATGTAATGGTAAAACAACACTGTCAAAAGGGTTAAAATGTATAGGAAAGATCTTTGAGTAAAATAGGGTAGACAACTCTTAGTTACTTTATCAAAACTTGCAAAACATCCTTGCTATTTTCTAACACACTTTACAACACAAAACACTTCCCAAAAAAAAACTTTCAAACATTGAAATATCTTTTCAAAAGACAAACACATTTGTATATATTCAAACAAGAATCATTACAAAGGTTGCCACAATGATGGCCTCTTTTTCAAAAGCATTTTCAAAAACCACACACACAAAGCACCATTTCAAACAAATTGAAAAGCAAAAGCAAGTGATCTAAACAAGTAACTAAGAGCCCATGGATAACCATGGATGAAAAGGGTGCTTGCACCTTCCCTTTTCATAATCTACTCCCTGAACCCAAGAAAACATCTCAAAGGTATTTCCTGTGCTTTTTGACCTTTCCTTAGGATAAAATAAAAAGTCGGTGGCGACTCTTGCTAAACCGAAACATTTGCGAACACAAACGCAAAACCTCAAGTCAGTTCTCCCACCGTATCACAACATGATTCATCAATTTTTTCTCAAACAAAGCTCATGTTGAAGGAAATTCAATTATATACAACTTTCTCTCTCTAAGCTCAAGTCAAAAAATACTTCATTTGAGAGACATGGGCCAAAACATTATAGGTCATTTCAAAAGTCAACAAAAAGACACTTTTTGTCAAAGCAATTTACATCAAGATAAAGTCTTCAAATGAAAAAATGATCAACATAGATATTATAGGGGACATATTAAGCTTTCCAAAAAATCAAAAATCAACTTCATGTGATAAGAATTGAGAGAGTTATTATTGGTTCAAGTTGAGTAATTTTGAGAAAATGTATGAAACCACAATTGAATAATTTTGGACTTTTAGACTAATAGGCCTAACTTTTGAGATTTAAACATGTTTATAACGTGTTAGAGGACCTCCAAATATACTCACGTATTTTTTATGATTTTTATTTCTTTTATTTGAATTTTATTCATTTAAATTCAAAAATAAAATAAAATACAAGATTAATGGATTAAGGCACAAGGCTTTTGTTTTGAATCAGAATTGAGGCCCAAGATCACATATCCAACCTGCCAAAATTGTGTGAGGTCTAATAGGGCAAGAATCTCCAAATATGGAAACTTGAAAAAACATGTTTTATTCTTGATTGATTTGGCCATGATTGCATAAGATCATTTCCATGTTTGTTAACCTATTTCTCCTTCTATATAAACCCAACACATGCAGACCTAAAGAACACGGTTTGATGTCTCCAAAGAAAGTCTCGAGAAATCACAAAAATTCAAGAAAAAATGTGCAATCAGATTCCAAGTTTCAAGCAGTTTCAGTCCAAACCAAAGCCAGCAATCGCTCCCTGAGGATCAAAGGAGTTGATCCAAGTCATTTTCTAAGCAATTCCATGTCCAAAACAGTCATATCTTCATCATTGGTTGAGGTATAAAAGTCAAACTTGAAACTTTTATCCTAAGCATTTTCAATACCTAGTAGCATTTGATTTGTGTTCTAATGATTGTAAGGAACAAATCTAGGCAATGGTTTGAAAGAATGGAGGTATGGATCGTGAGATGCCATTGTTAGGGCATAATCGGAGTTTGCGTTCGAATATCATGATACACTAACCTTTTTCTTGTTTTGAGTACATATTTGAGTTCAGGACGAAATTTTGTATAAGACAGGACGGAAAAAAACATTTTTCACATCACACTTTTCAAACAAAATATTTTTAAAAAATTTTGTGTACATTCTTGAGGACCAATACTATAATTATTACAAAGTCAGCGTTACATTGACATTTCAAAATATTTTCAAAAACACACAAAAAAAAACAAATTTTCAAATTGAGTTAAGTGATTAAGAGCCCGTAAATAACTACGGATGAAAATGATGCTAACACATTCTCTTTTCATAGAATGAGGAATGGAAAAACCATTCTAATAAAAGAAGTTTGGTATGTTTCTTAAATGAAAAACAATCTAATGAATGTAGGTGAACTCATTGAGAAAAATAGACACTCATAAAAGATTTATAATAAAATCAATTTTTAAAAGATATTTTAATATTTCACGCTATACTTATTTTAATAAGAATACTTTTCGGAAATTTCCAAAATTCACCCTTGAACCAACACTTTTCTCATCCTATAAGTAACTCCTCTTATGTATATTCAAAACAAAAAAGCTCAAATGAATAACTGCTATGGTTAACATACACTTTTCCTGTTTACGATTTGTACCAATTTGTAAGCAAACAGAGTTTTAAAAGAATACAACTTTAATTAATACTTGAAGTCAAAAAGAATACAATTAGTGGAAAGAAAAGAAGAAAAAAAACATAACAACTGAATTGAACAAACAGTTAAATATACATAAGGTGAGCCTTGCTTTCATCTGATTAGAATTTGCGTAGCTTGTAATTTTTCAAACAACATCATTGATCAAACGCTTATGACGATGATAGTGTTTTTCCATGAAAACCCTAGAAGCACCTTCAACAGTTCTACGCCATGTCTGCAAAAAAAAAACACAAATTAAGAATGTTTGAGTGAAACAAAAAACATTAATAACATGAAAAAGTGTTTGTTAGGTTGTCACTTTCTGAATAGTTCCCAAGATTGATGATGACTTGTTTCTGTTATCTCTAACCCTAAGCTGCCGGAGCAACACCGACCTCCGGCTCACGGTTGGCGGCAACAGTGACCTCCTTTCGGCAACGGAGGTGCCGGCTTTTGAAGGGCTCTGGCCCTCGGAATGATTCTCCTTCATCTTCTTCCTGCGTTTGATAATACGCAGCTCTTTCTTGTCGTTGGTACCTACTTCAGCGAATTTTCTTAGTAGCTCATCGGAAGATTTCTTGGTTACTCGTTGAACCTTAGAATCGGTGGTGGTGGTAAGAGTAGTAGCAGTGGGAGAGATAGATGTAACAGTAATAATAGTTTCCATTGGAACAGAGTAAGCAAAATATTAATTAATGAAAATGAAAAAGTGAGAAAAATGTTAATAAGATTTTATGGTTTTATGAGGAGAGATGGACCGTTGTATGGGAAATGATTATTATTGAAATTCAATAATGGAAATATAGCCGTTGGGTTGGGATCTTGTTGTAAAGAGCTTAATTTTTAGAATTTTTTAGGCTGTATTATTGGTGTTCTTTATAGGTGGCATGGCATGTGAATTTTCTGAGAGACTTTACAATAATAACGAGTGGACAAGACCTGCAATAACGTTCTCCTTTGATTCAGTGTGTATTTCTGACACACTTTTTTCAGCGTTTTAATTAGGTAAAAAGATATTTAGATTAAACTTGTTTAAAACAAATTGAGAAACTCTCTCCATTTTAAAATGACAATATGTTTAAAGTTTTTGTACACAAATTAACTAATACAGTAACATTGTCATAAAATATTATACTTTTACAAAATTAATCTTATTAATATATTAGAAATAGTGTAAAGAATAAAAAGTAAATGACACAATCAGAAAAATAGTAATCATTACTATATTGAAAAGTGAAAATAATAATTATTTTGAAATAAAATTTATTTGTTAAAACGACAGTCATTTTAAAACAGAGGGAGTAAAAATTACTTAAATTTATTTTCTTCTCAATAAATTCAATAAAAAATATCTAAAACACACTCTTAATCTAATAACAATGGTTATACTAATGTTAATGAACAATAGTCTTAAGCTAAAAGGAGCTGTAAAAGTTGGGTTCATGTCATGGTAGTTTCCTAGGGTATAAAGCAAACAGATATTGTACAAGTCTGATGACATTAGGCAATGTCACGTTCCGGTTACGAAAATGTGAAGTAACTACTTTATTTTAATTTTTAAATGATTTGTTAACACATATTATGAGATTAATGTTTAGTAACCAAGGATTATCTTGACATAATTTACACCAAAACCAATGACATTGCACAATGCTATGATGCACAGATTTAATACACAATTACGATACAGTGAAAACTAAATAGTAAAATACAAATTCAAGTCAATGTTAGGTCTTAACTTACTAAGGTTGAAATAATAGGTTAGTACAAAAATAAATTACAGTAAAGAAACACAGCAGCCCTTGTCAACTTCAAGATTCAATTTTCAGTACTTCGCGTTGTCTCCAAAGACACGCAGATGGAAGCACAATAAACAAACTTTCTGTAACCTGTATTTAATAATAAGAAAAAAGAAAATTTTCTATCAATTGTCATTGCTGGGATGTAAACGGAAGACAGTTTGTCAAGAAAATCCTACTATCTGCCCTAGCAGGAATATAACACAGGCATTTAGAATCTCGCGATTTTAGATTAACTTTAGCTTCAATTATTACTGAAGAAAGCTAGTAAAATTATAAACTTTATGCCACTGCTTTGTACATTTACTACAATAACATCATCATCACGCCTCAAATGTTTTAAGAAACCTTTTACATTTTGAACTTGAAGCCAATAACATATCAAAACCATTTAAGAAAAATAGATTGTATATGTATCTATTAGAAGCCGCAGCATTTCTAACTGGTAAAATGTATAAGTTCGGACATTTACCACAAAAACTTCATTCTGGTGTTATGGGCTGAACTGAGTTCCAAAACTGAGAGTGTGACATTCAAGATCCCTCAGATTCAACTGCAAAAAGAGAAATATTTACATTTCTTTAAATTTGCAACAAGAAACACATCAGATAAACCTATCATGTCACAGCCAACCGTTAAGCAAAAAAAAAAAATCCTTCCTCAGTTGGGAATTGTAATAGCCAACCATGTAGAATAGGGATAAACGATAAGGTTGATGAAGATCATCACATACTAATGACAAGTTCAAAATGTTGCACCAGAGTCTTATTACTTGATTCACTAATAAGTATCATAACCTTTAATCCAACAGGAAACGATGTCTGTCATTATTACAACAGGGGGAACCTCAGCAACAAATCTCCCCTTCCAGTTATATAGGTGAAAGAATAGACAGTCTAAAAACCAAATTTACTGTGTCCAGTTCGTCAATCTTAACTCTATCAGCAAAGCAAAAGAACATAACCCTTGAGGTAATACTTCTCAAGTTTTTCAAGTTTTTCATGATTCTCCTGAGAGAAAACCTTTTACACAAGTCTAAATCACAGTTATTATATAAATTGTTAACATGCATTTTTTAATTGAACTTTGAAACTGCTTCATTAGATAATAGAAGGGAGAAAAGCAGCAAAATAGATTACTTTCAGGTAGCAGGTCATTTATCAAAACATAGTTCTGAATTGACTAGAAAGAAATGTCAAAGGTGAGACTCTATGAATGAGATGATGTTGAAGTGCCGGCAGGGTAATTTTAGCATAAAAGACCAGTTTTAAGAGAACATTTATGAATTTTTGGAGCTCACCATAACAGCAACTCCATTTTCACTGAATTTAGGAACACATATGAGTCTAACCGATTGGCCTTCTGATCCTGCAATCAGTGCGTAAAATGAATTAGTATTGAGAGTAGGGGAGTTATATAAAATGCAAAACGGAAAGAGTAATATGTTTTTTTTCTTCTGCAATGTGGATTTAAGAATAAAAATACCCTTTATCACACGAGTATCATATTTTTCCTGATTGCCAACAAAGTACACATGTGGACAATTTTGAATGAAGAAAGGATCCCTATCAGTATAAGGGTAGCAACCTGAAGACAACAATTAATATCAGAACAATCTTTTTGAACAAAAACAATGACAGTTTGATTTAACTCTTTAGTTTATATTTCTTTAGAAGCAGCAGGTAATATACAACAGACAATGACAATGGTTAAACCATTCCAAAAAATTTCTGAGCTGAGTGGAAAATGGCAAGTTACAGATAACCAAGCAAATATAAGTTAAGAATGGAAGCATATATAATGCAATACCAAGGGTATTAGGTGCAGTTGGTGCCAAATGCCTCCACCGTAATGTCCTTTCCATGAAGTCAAGCTTATCTTTTGCCTCTGAATACTTATCAAGATCATCTACATTTTGACCGGATGTCCCGAGAAACCTGGAAGGAAGCAATATGGATCATGCTTAATGTATAACAGTATGGTACATTCAGAAGTAATGGGAGTAATATTATAAACAGCCTAATTTACCTGATACCATCAAGCTCAAAACAATGAGGATTTGTACAAGATCTAAAAGTGTTGTAAACTGATGACCCGGGGAAAAGGCATCTATGCAATGCCTGAAAGTACAATTCTTAGTAGTAAATTTCAAAAATCATGTTACAAATGGCATAAATACTCTTAAAGGACACACATAAGAACCTGTTGTGGTAATGAGAAATTAGCAGGGTCACAGGGTCCTGGCATGATATCCAATGGCAAACCCGCAGCAATCTGAGTACAAGTATAAGTTAAGCCTATTATTTAGAAAACAACTACAGTAGAGGAATCAAACAAATGAAATGAACCTGATTCAACAGAATATCTAGTTCCTTTACTGGTTCTGCCATCTTCGAGAGATCTTTTGAAGCCAAATTCTGTAAACATTGATGAAAAAGTTCATTAATCCCCTCTTAGATAAGTATATAAAAAAATTGAATTGCAAAAAAATGTTTCTCTATGAACGGGGCCATTGCACTACATAGTAAATTGAAAGGTCTAAACGTGAATGGGTGCTGTAAACATCCGGATATCAAGACAGCACAATCAAAATATGTGTTTAATTGCTATACCTTTATAAATGTTCTTTGTTAAGGCAATCAATCACAAAAGAGAAAGTGGCCGAAATCAAGAAACTTGGATACCGAAGTTAATTAGTGATGTTACAATATGGCAAGAGTATGTGTTGTGATCAATTTTTGAATACCTGAAACATCAGTACTTTATGGGGAAAATAACAAAGGTACTCCCTCCGTTTCTTTTTAATTGTCACATTTTGATATTTTACACATACCAAGAAAACTAATAATGGTTGTTACTTTTTAGACTGATTTTTCTTTTGCCTATAATACCCTTAACTTTTAATCATTTCAATATACTTTTTTCTCCCTCATAATAAATATTTAGGGGTAATTTTGACAAAACTATAATGAGTACTACATTGAAATTTGAAAACGACAATTAAATAGAAACAAATTTTTTTCACAAAAATGACAATTATAAAGGAACGGAGGGAGTACTATGGGAATAGAAATATAAAGCATCAGAGGCACAGACTTCGATTACCAAAATTGTTTGCTTTTTAAGGAAAAATAAATCAAAAAATAAACAAACAAAAAACAGCACAAATGTTTAATCATTAGAAAACACAAAACAGTGGAACTATTGTAGATATCAGTATAGGAGTAGTTATTAGTCTCTTATCATATAAAGCATCAAAGGCACAGACTTAGAGAAAATTGTTTGAACTTTTCAAGGGAAAAAAGTCAAAACATAAACCAAAAAAATAGAGATTAAAATATCATTAGAAAAATCAACAGGGGAACTAGTTTAGATTTTAGCATGTATTAGTTATTAGTCTTTTCATCATATTTTTATATGTACATAATTCTTAAGTGTTATACTGCAGACATTTGTACTATTCTTCCCGCTATTTTAAATATAAACCTTAGGGTACACTATACACTGCTAGTATGTAGTAACTAACACAGACAGAGGTTTACTTCAACAATAACAATAATACCTGTCCATTAAGAAGTCCACGAGGTATCTCAACAGAATTCCCAGCAATGACTACATGAACAATTTGCGAAGCAATACTTTGCTCCTGTTTATTTTGTCAATATTGACAAGTTAAAACCTTTAAATGTTGCATAATTATCAGCTCCAGAACTTTGGAAGAAAAACAGAATAAACCTTCTCATCTCCTAAATGCCCAGTAATATGATCAACTAGAAGCTGAAATTGAAGAGGGTTAGACTTGCTGCTGCCAATACTTAATCCCGACACAAGAAGAACATATCTGTCTTCCCCTGCTCAATCAAAATAAAAAGGAAATTTTAAGCGACAATTTTAAAACCATAGGTTGAAGAATTGAGTATAAAAAATAGACAGTCAAAAGAACAAAACGGAAAGACTGTTACTGATGACTGAAATGTTAAAAGAAGCGAGAGAAAATGGAAACATACAGCAAGCAACTAATTTTAATTATTACTAGAGATAACATTCCAATATTTGACAATATAAAGAAAAACTAGGAAACTAGTTTCTTTTAACTGAAGAAGCAAAGCAGGAGAGAATCTATGTGTGCTGACTATGAATCATAAAATTCTAAAACAACCCAACTCCTTCTGAGAGAATATTAAATATACAACGCAAACCACACTTTGCACAGGATAGTGAGAAAATCAAAAATATTTGAATCATAATATGTTAGGCTTGTTTACCACTATGTTAAAAGCATTGTATATGTAAAAGACTGAGAATATATACTTGATTTAATGGGGAATTCTATCTGCGGGGGTAAGCCAGCTTCTAGAACTTCCTGAACCAAAAAATCACCGGCTCCAGTCTCCTTACCATGTATAGCAACCACAATTCCTGTGACAGACAATGTTAGCACAAAATCATCTTGTGCAAGATCGAATTATTTGTTTGGCAGGTAAGTTGCATCTCTAAAATAACAAATAACATTAAGAAGCCATGTGTTTAATTTCAAGATCACATAGAAAAATATGAAACAAAACAAAAAGCATAGCAAATTAGCAATCAAATATTATTTGTACCACAAAAATTCCTTGCGGGACAAAAAGAAGGAAAAAGTCAAGAAATGACATATACCAAACCTAATATTGTCTGGAAATAAATGTCCAGTTTGTACCCGTGTTTCAAAAATATCATCCTACCATGAAATCCCAGTTGCTCAATTAAGTAGTTAATAAAACAAACCTGTTACATAAACAGATGGCACAATAATATTCCCACCAAGCTTAACTCTTCCACTTTCATCTTCCAAAACAAGATAATCATCGTCGTCCACGAAGTTATGCGGCTTGACAAGCGGGACAACTGATCTCTGCACATCATTAGCAAAGAAACTCAGCACTGTGCCATATCATTGTCATTTTTTTTCTTACAAAACATAGTATTATCAATCACAAAAAATAGCCATTTGTTCAAATCTTACTACAAAAAGTACTACAGCAGCAATGTATCACAGAACAGCCGTGATTTGTTCAAATCCCACAACATTATAACCGCTACTTAACAACCCTAAAAAAACAAAATTTACATAAAAACAACAACCACACCCTCCAACAAAAAAAAAAAAAAAAAGAAACCCAGAATAGCATTACCTCTTTAGAATACTCATCAAGTATGCAAGGTTTCAATTTCATGTTTTTGAACAGTGTCCCAACTACAACACACTCTTTGCCCTCTTCAAGTCCCAACACCGTGCACACTGTCCAAATCACCACAAAATTTCAAGTAATCAAACATAAAAAAACAATCAGATTAAAAAGGCACGATAGATTTAAAGCAAAACCCTAAGTTGAAAAAATATGAAGGAAAGGGTAAAATGCAAACCAGGAGAATTAGGTTTCCATTGGGAAACAAGGGAATACAAGAGAGTTCGCATCAATCGAAGACGAGCGTAGTAAATTTGACTGTACTGCTGTCCACGATACATCTCTTTCCCAATTTCGAACGGTTCATCCTGCAACGAAATCGAATTAGCATATCTTCAGAGTTAACAGCACAAACACGGTGAGAGAGAGGGGAAGCACTGAACCTGAGATTCGTAGGAGGATTGGACTCTCTCCATTGCTATGGTTTGGCGGGAAAAGTTCGAAACCCGCACTCTTTTTTTGGTTGTCGACTGGAGAGTGAAGATGCGAACCTAAACATATACTAAGCATTCGTACTCCTATCAAATTATAATTAAATGATAAGAAGTAGACATACATAATGTAAGACGTTGCTCACATGGTAGACCGCACGCTTTATATTCAAGGGTTATATGGTTCGATACCATTGGTGAATCAATTTTTTTGGAATATTTTTAACAATTTATGATCCTTAAATTTATGATGATATTGTATTATTTATTAATATGACACTAAATTAATATATAAAAAAATGTGACTTTTTAAATTAAACTTGTGCAGGTGAATTTATAATCAGCATTCTTATTTGACTTTATGTATATTTTGTTTTTAATAAAGAAAAATTATGTAATATATCATGTAAAAATAAAATTTAAAATAAAATTAGAGAAAGACCGTTAAATAATAAATGAAAAATATATAAAATCAAGATGACTAAAAATATATTTGGAGTTTGAAAATAATGAACGAAAAATATATAAAATCAGAGAAAAAATATATTTAAGTAATTTAATATTAATATTATGATGTGTCTTAAAACTTCAAAAAGAGAGAAAAAAAATTTTTCATGTCTGCTTTTTCTAATGGGATAGAGGCGGTGAAATAAGAGGCCGACATATGGCGACGCATTGGACTAAAGAGTCGGTTAACGGTGAGATGGTGGCGCAACGATGAAGGGTCGTATGTAGTGGAGATCTATCGGTGATTCTACAGAGTCTAGTCTTTTATGGTTTTGACTTGACTAAGTTTGATCGTCCGCAGCAGTGACGATGGCTGTTGAGGCCGATAGTCATCGGGTTAACGATCGACAATGGCGGTTTGAAAGTTAGGTGGTGCTGGTAATGCATGTGAGTCTCAAACTTTTTGTTGATCTGCTTGTTATAGGGTAAAATCTTAGGCTCGTTAAGGTTTTGGCAGTTAAAAATAAAACCATATCTCATTTGTTGGTAACAAGTAGTGTATAAGGTAGCAATCCAAGTGAGAAGCAGACGGAAGAAATTCCTAGGATTATATTCTTGGGGTTTGAGTGTCCTCTAAGGTTATCAAAGGGATTTGGGAAACACTTTAAACATCTTGGGTTTGTATGATTTTTATATTGAGAGTTGGAGAGATTGAGAAACAATTTTCTTGTAACTCATATTGTAATCTCTTGTAACAATTGAAATATAGTAAATTAGAGAGATACTCTCTCCCCCAGACATAGTTCGGTTTCATCGAACTAGGTAAATATTTTTCTATGTGTTCTCGCCTTTATATTTTTATTGCATAGAAGCCATTTGGTTGGTTGTCATTGTTTTTCGTCCCACACATTTAAGTCTTAGTGTGTTTGAACTTTGAATTATTATTAGTTTTCCATCAATATGTGGCACCCGCTGTGCGACAAAGGGATTAAGTTTACAAGTAAGCAGCATGGATTCTAAATGGGACATCAAGAAGTTTTTTGGAAACAACGACTTAAGATTGTTGAAAGCAATATTAATTCAACAAAGGTGTGTAGAAGCATTGGAGAGGCATTAATGTCTGCAAGTCTAACACGAGCTTAGAAGAGAAATATAGTGGATTGAGCCAAAAGTGTTATTATCTTGTGCCTCATAGATAAGTATTAAGGGAAGTTGTGATGGAGAAGGTCGCGATTGAGATGTGACTTAAGCTTGAATCATCTTCTATGACCAAGTCATTGGATCATAAATTATGCTCGAAACAATAATTTTATTCTTTTCATATGGTGGTGAATAAATCTATTATAGAGCAGTAGGAAAAAAATTTCACAAGATCATTGATGATTTGCAAAATATCAAGATGAATATTGGTGATGATGATAAGGATTTACTACTTCAAGGATATCCTTCTATGTGGTAAGGAATATATTATCACTTTGGATGAAGTCGACTGTAAGATCAAAAAAGTTATCAAATTTGAAAGATTTAAAGGTTGACGACAAAGGTGAAGGCTTAAGCATATTCAGATGAAGGAATGATAATAGGGGAAACCATAAAAGAAAAATATCTAGATTAAAATCTTAAGTCCAAAGTTTTTGATAAATCAAAGTTTTAATGTTTCACTTGCCACGAAACTGGACACTTAGAAGGATTATCCCGAGAGAGAGATTAAGGGGATTTTGTTCAAATTGCAATTTTCTTGGATGAAGATGGTTATGAAAGTGTTAGCGCACTAACAAAGCTACGTGAAAAATAATACACACAAAAGCTTCCTAAAACAAACAGAGTCGCCACCTAACTTTATTTATCCCGGAAATATGGAAAGAAAAATATAGAGAAAACCTCAAAAGTGGTGAAAATAATATGGTCTCGCAACTAAGAGAAAGGGTATAGGAGTCGATTACACAAGGGAAATGTATTAGCACCCCTCACGTCTGTGGTACTCCACAAAGTCCACTCTTGTTATTCTAATCAATAGGTATGTATATCTAAAACTTACTTGCTAAAGGTAATGTATGCATAAATTCATTAGGAAATAGTAAAGATTTTTATTAGTGTGTTCGTCTGAGCTTTGCAACCATATGCCTACGTATCCACAAGGAAATCAAAACATCGTAGTTCTTCTTAAAAATGTTTGTTTGTTGTGTGTTTTTTATGAATGACGTTAAGTTCGCATTCTAGCAGTTAGAGCTTGTCTGTTTGCGGTAGAACGGAGCTAACATGTCCTTTTTGAAAAGGTTTTAAGGAGAAAAGCCAAGTAGCAAAATGATTTGGATTTGGTTTGTGTTTTTGTTAGGAGATAGATAATAAGTGAACCCTCGTCCAAGGAGGCACTCATCACCTTTATGAAGGAAAATCGTGATTCAAAATACAACGGAAATTAAAATTTTCCTTTAGTGATCACTAAGAATGGGCATGGTCAGTGATAGAAACTATTACTTCTTGTGGCGATTCGGGCCTTTAATATTGTGATCACGAGTGTTGATGATGAATAATACCTCTACTCAGTCCACACGAACATAGTGGTTTCAAGTCTAAGAGTGGTATACACCATTATCATCATGAGAATAACTTATGACACTTTTCATAACATTCTATGTAGTATTCTCATAGTGGGTCAATCCAGTATAAATATTACTCCTAATATTCACACCTATGTCAATACTTGATAACTCTTTATCCATGATCCATCAGATGTGATCATCTCTCTATCTACATAATAATCTCGATGCTTTAATGTTATCCTACTTCGCGATAAAGCTCGACTACAGACACTTTAAGAATATTGTCCTTATGTTTAATGAGATCTTATGATTAAGTCACACTTAACATTTTATTAAACAAACGAACTATACTAGGGACTTTACTATTTTGAAAAAGAAAATATAATAAAGATATATCTTTTATTATTATTAAATAATTCGATACAAGTACCAAAAGTATTGGCATCTAGGGCTTACACCAACAATTTACACCTTTAGTTTTGAAAAGAGTTTTGAACATTGTTAAGTGTTTTTGGATTTGATGGAGAAAATGTTTTAGTCTTAAAGAGACGCAATGAAAAAAGAAAGGAATTCTAAAGGGAGACTTGAGATCTCAATGTTGTCATACAAAATGAACCTAAGGTTGAGATTGAAAGGAATCTAACCTAATATTATCATACCATGATAGACTTAGAGTTAGGATTGAAATGGAGAACTTCTATGCTAATATTGTCATGCTTAATTAAAGTCTTAATGTCTATCTTGGTTAAAGTCTTTATCAAGGATTAAGATGAATCAAGTGAGCCTAAGATAGCATGTGAGTCACATAAGCAATGAACAAACAATTGAATGAACTCAAACCAAAAAAGTTAAAATGCTTACTAAGTAAAAGTCGTGACACAAGGATGGAAGATGAAAGCACACTTTGGTGAAAAGATCAATCATACATGTTATGGCTTATGGTTAAAAGAGTTTATGAAGGAAATAAATCCTTAAAGATAAGCAAACTTATAGAATATGAACAAATATGAAGGAGAAAATCAAGCATGGCAAGCATATGAAAATTAAATCATGTTATCAAAATTAAGGATCACATATGTATATATGATCAAGACATGGTCAAACTCAAAGCAAATATGAATTAAGTGTTCATTGATCAATTAAGAAACAAACTTTAGACAAGTTATATTCTGTCATACCCCAAAATTTGTCCGCTCTTATTTCTACAATAAAAAATATTTTCAACATTGGCTTTATAATATTCTTTGATTTTTATAAAATGTTCACTTCCAAACCTATTTAAAAATACAATGATATATTTCAGATCATTTCCGTGAACCAGGTCACGTTACAACCTTCAAAAATCCTAATTGAAGCTAGGTTCACTATGAAAGCATACTCAATAAGATTTGTATTAAACTGACTCTTAATGTTTGTTAAATTATCAATAAATCATGTTGCCACTTCTTCATCTCTAATCATCCATTTCTTTTCAATAATCAATTTCAATTTCAAGAACTTGCACGTAGATCACGTTAGGATTACTTTTCAAATGGGGCATATTTTTTACACACTAACACACGGTCTTGTACCTATCTTATAGCCATATTTCCCTCAAGTTAACGTTTTGTTTTTAGTCAAACCCTTGTATTCATACAAGCTACTATTTTTTACGTGAAAAACCCTTTCATCATCCAACCTTAACCACCATGAAAGCACCATACCAACCGCCATGAAATCTTCATTCTCATACCTTATTTATACATATTCATCGTCACATCAAATTTCAACGACACTAATCATATATTTCTCAAAGATCTCACACTAAAAGCAAGCTCATGAACAACACAATTCATCAGACCTGCAAATTCAAACAACACCACATTTCCCAAATCAACTCAACAACATAACCAAGTCAAAACCAAACAGAAGGAAAAGAAGCGACAGAGGGACTTTGATCGGTAACTGGAACGTTCCCGACGAACCATCCTCACGCACCATGACTGCGGACTCCATCAATACCGCCGGAAAGCTTCGAAGCTCAGTCGTGTCTTCGCACCAGATCTGACAAGCTCCAACAGCACTAGCCCACGCTTCAGTCGAGATCGTCGGCACGCCTCCACCACGACTATTATCACCGTAAGACCACATTGGAAACCACGCCCTATGACCGTCGAAACCACCGTGCCGTATCAACCACAAAGATGCAACATGAAACCACTCTCACGCAGTTGGCCATGCCTTTTGGATCTATGCTGTAAAGCGACTGACGGTGACAAATTTGCCGATCCCCAACCGCGTCTCCACCACCAAATTTCGGAGGTTAGTACATCAGCTTTTATACTGATTATTGTTTGATTTATTTGAGTTTAAGATTGAGAAAGAGAAATGGCCATGGAGGAATGGGTTGAGATAAAGAGAGGATTTTTTTTTTGTTGCTCTCTTCTACGTTTCTGAGGGTGTTATATTACCATTCCTAAAGTTATTTTCTATTTATTTTTTTCCAATAAATATGTGTCATGTATTATGTTTATGTTGGTCCCATTCAAATTTTGATAATTCCAAAAGTGATAAAAATTGATGCTGACGGTGGGGACTCCGCCCAAAGGGTCTTTTTTTTTTCTTTTTCAATATGTTTTATTATTTGTTTCTATTTTCTTAATTGTAATATTAAAGTTAGGGTTCTATTAGGTTAATTAGACTTTTGTTTCTTTGGGCCTAATCAGTATCTAATCATTATTCTCATTCACTATTTGCATCCATTATGCTTATTTAGTTTATTTCAAATGCATTCTAATTATTCATTTTAATCCACTTATTTAGATAATACATATAATTAATTTAATTTATCTATCTATTTTCTAAAAAATATTACTCTAGGTTATTAGGATAGTTAATTATGGTTTATTAAAAATATAAAATAACAAAAATAATTCATGTATTTGTACATAAACCAAACTCTCTTTTTATATTTTTACAAAGATCATAAAAACCATGTGATTCACCGATGGAAGACACGTAGCCAATATTTAGCCACGTGACGAGGAAGACTATATCAGACTCCCTCTGCATCTTTCATGGCGAAAAACATGTAGCCAACATCTGACCACATGAGGAGAAAGACTTTATCAGACTTCCTCTACTCATGTTCCACCATACTCTTTAATCAAATCAAAATTCAAATCAGCTAACCAACAAATCAAACATATTTTTAGCTAACATAATAAAATTCAAGAACATTTTCGAAAAAGGATTAAGGAGAATTGCTACCAAAATTAACTACGAATTGCGTCTACGATCACTCATTTTTCAAACCCAAATAAGGTTCAAGGATAATTCAAAATCTATTATACGCAATCTTATAAAAAAACTAACCAAACATTGCGAACTACGAATTGAGACTCTGATTCCTCTTAAGAGGATACATAGCCATATGACTAAAATTGTGGCGAGTTCACCTAATAAAAAACTAAAATCCTTTTTCTTAAATGTCATGCTTCTAACCCTAGTATCCTTGTGAACAAGGTAGATGAGGAGTGCCTAACACCTTCCCTTCGTCTAAGAACGAGTCCAACAATCTAGAATCTCTGACTTATTTAGGGTAAACCTTTATATTCCCTTCCTTAGGATAAAAATTAAGGGTGGCGACTCTATATATTAAACCAGTTACAACACATTCATCAAAATCAAAGGAGAGGGCCATGGAGCATATTATGGTTTTTAGGTATAAAACACACAAAATTCATCCATTAAAGTGCACTAACCCTAGGTGGAAATCAAGTTAATCAAGTCATCAACCTCAAATGAAACTCAATCAAAGCATACTATAGTAATATAAACACAAATGATCAGTTAGGCAAAGGAATCAATCAAAAGAATATCACAAAAGTCTTTAGAAAAACATGCAAAAAGGGTTAGTTTTAAACTAAATGAAAATAGATAAAATAAATATTATTTTGGGTAATTTTTTATATATTCACAAAATAGGGGGAATAAATAAGGAGTGTGTAAAAAATCAACTCAAAAGGAGTTAATTTTCATATTGAAATAATTGAGATAAAATGGTAAAAACAACTAAAAAAACAAGTGTTAAAAAGATAGCTTTGTTGGCCCTATGGGTTGAACCCCTGACCTTGGGATTAGCATTCAAGAGACTACTGTAACACCCCCTAAACCCCCGCGCAATAATATAGTATAATCAGAGTAAAATTATCATGTATATCAAAAGAGGGTGTCACATGTATTTCAAAACCAACACAAATACACTGGTCATGCTCATAACACACATTAAAAATCATGTTCCATATACTAATGCATATGTATATCATAGTGAAATAGTTATATTTTCAAAATGATATCAATAATTGAATCTCATAAATAGGAATAATGTATTAAAACATTAGGCACTAAAGGTCACTTATCACATAATCTCAATACAACATAAAATAAAAGAGAGTATATCAAACATCTCTTAAAAAAACACGAGTTTAAACGTTTTCCCGTGATACATAACAAGAGCATGGTGAAGGTAGAGAAAACACAAGAAATATGAGGTTTGAATTGGATTTATATAAAACACCCCCCTTTAGAAATTATGGTTACTCAAATGATTAAAATTATAAGACATTGAAGAGTAAAGGACACAAAAGATTTATCCAGGTTCACCTTAACAAGGTTAATCATGTCCACCCCCTCAAGGATGATTTCACCCTCAATAAGAAATTAATCCACTGTAACCAAACTGATTACACTTGTACGGGAAACCGCCAGTGACTAATAAACAATGACACATTTAATGATCTGATTTAACAAATATAACATTCATTGACCCAATAGAATCTGACCACTTAAGATCTCCTATCAGAATTTCCCACAATGATCGCAACCACTATCTTCTTGAGATCAAACCTTCACTCAGCCACTCAAGGCACCTTTCAATGATATGTTCAATGATCCAATTTAATGAATATAACAACCATTGACTAACAAAATCTGATCACTTATGATCTCCTGTTAGGATTTCCCATAATGATTGTGTAGCGGTGTGTGATACAGTGGGGGAACTAACTTGGTTGTTTTGCGTTTTATCGTAAATGTTGCGGTTAGCAAGAGTCGCCACTGACTTTTCTTTTATCTAATAAGGAAAGGTTGAAAAGAACAGGAAATACCTTTAGAGATGTTTTTTTGAGTTCGGGGGGTAGATTATGAAAAGGGAAGGTATTAGCACCCTTTTCTTCCATGGTTTTCCATGGGCTCTTAGTTACTTGCTAGATCACTTGCTTTTGTTTGAAATTATGCTTTGTGTGGTTCTTGAAAGTATTTTGTAAAGAGGTCATTGTTTAAACAAACTTTGTAATGATTCTCGTTCATAAGAATGTATACAAAGATGTTGATCTTTTGAAAATATTTCAAGTTTGAAAGATGTTTTTTTGAAAGTGTTGGTGTTTGTTTTGAAAATAGCAAGGATGTTTTGTTTTGAAAGTGAGAAAGTAACTAGGAACATTCTATCTACTCAAAAGTCTTTCATGTTTATTTCCTCTTTTCTTTGACATTGTTATCTTACCATTGATTTGGTAAGTAACCATATATTTGGATGTAAACGGGACGGACGTGGGTCATCGTATAACCATGATTAGCAATGTTGCAAGGTATCTTAGCATCTTTCTTTAGGGACTAAGATCATTTTGAAAAGGCAACATAGATAGCGTCATCGAGGGACTATGATCTTGTATTTTTGCTTGTTTTTGCTAAGATACCTCACATGCATAATATGGCCATTTTTATTAGGCAACCAAGTGGATTTTACCCTAGGGGTGCTTGTGTGCAAGTGTATTGGTTTTCATGTTTTGTTTAGTCTTTGATTAGGGTTTGCTACTTGTTGATTATATCTTCTCATACAAACCCTAATTACTAGTATTTATAAATCGATAAATTGCGAAAAGTAAAATTACTACGCTATTACATCATTAGGGGAGGGGGTGTACAAATTTACAAATGGGGATTGCAAGAAAATTAAACCTAATTATCTATTACAACCATATTGAATATTGTATAAAATTGAAAATAAAATGCAAGAACATAATTGGAAAAAGAAATGATTTTTTTTTTATTTTATGAAAGGGGTTTTGTCTTGACCTAATTAAAGAAAATGATTAATTAAAATTAAATTAAACTAATTAAGAAAATAAATTAATTTGAAAAGGACTTTTAGGGTTTTTTATGAAAAGGTTTTAAATTAATGAAAATAAAATGAAGATTAATTAATTAAAATAACCTAAGTTCTAAATTAATTTTAACTAAGAAAATAAAATAGAATATTAATTTAACCTAAGTCTAAAAATTATATACTTAAGAAAAAGAAATTAATTTGTTTAAGAAAATGTTTTTTTAATCTTTTTGTTTTATAGAGAAAATAAATATATAAGTATGACTAATAAATAAAAATATTTTTATTTAAATTTTTTATTAATAAAAATAATAATAATGCTAATAATAATAAATAAATAAAATATTAAATAAAATATGATAAAAAAACAGGAAAAATGAAATAATTAAAAGGAATGGGCCAGGGGGTGCTGAAGTAAATCAAGGTTAGGAGTCAGCAAAAATGGGAGGCCCAGCACAAAGGCCTTGGCGCTGCAAAAGAAGCTCAGAAATGTAAAAAAATAGTAAAAAATAACAAAAGGTCACGTTGAGACTTGAACCCAAGACCTAAGGGTGACAGGCGCGTGCTTTAACCACTGGGATGGTGATACATCCGTTAACTTGTGTGAAAGGATAAATACATAACACAAAATGCGCCCTGATTACACTTCATCTTCAACCTCCAGCCAAATGACCTGTATCTTCTTCATCTCTCAACAAAAATGAAAAGTTCAAACATGAAAGTTGTGGCATTTCTTCCCACGAATCTAACCATGTAAATAACTTAAGCTAACAGTCAAAGATGAATGGGAATTTTTCTGGCCCTAATTCAAAACCTAAAAATTTCAGAAAACTCCACTCTAAAATTCTATAAACTCAGGCCATATAAATGCAAACTATGGATATGTACAACTTCGTGGCAATGATATCTATATTTTATCTTCACAAATCAAAATCAAATGATGCATGTATGAAGAGATAGAAGTTTGAAAACTTACCTCTTGCAGTTGGAGTCGTGTATGGAGTTTGAGCAACCTTTGTGATGGCCTGATGATTTCTGTAGCTTTCCTGGACCTCCTTAAGTGTGTTCCAACTCCTACTTTGCTTTGAGGATGGCTGAAACTCCCAACTCAAGTCAAGTTGAAAGCTTCAAATTTGGAAATGGTGGATAGTGATGGAGGAGTTACAGTCAAGGAATAGGGGTCTGGATCACTTTGATATGATGTATATTAAGTGTTTGGATGGTTAAAACTCAATACACACAAGTGGATTTGGAGATGGCTATGTGAGGTTCAAAACTGTCAAGTTATGGAAGATTATGAGTTGCAAAGTTCTTGGGAGTGTTTTGGGGTCTTAGTATTCGTGTGTTGTGTTGCAATAGACTTGTGTATATGTATGGAAAAGATTAGAGATCAAATGCACTCAAGGTTTCTGAGTTCTAGCCTTTTGGCTCTATGACTTGCTTTTGAAGAAAAGTGAGAGGACAAAACTCAAAGTGTTGTACAAGCATGTTCTGAGCTCAAAGAGCCTTTAGACACATTACTTTTGGTTTGTAGGGGTTGTGTGTGCAGAAAGAACAAGTGCAAAGCTCAAGAAGTTGAAAATTGCAAAAGTAGTGCTTTATCAAAATGGAAATGGCAACTTTGTGCCATAAATGGAAATGTGACTTGGATAAAGGATCAAGTGCTTGGATTAAAGCTCTATCAGCTGTGTAAACATTTAATTATGGAGTGACAAACAAGTTTGAGGCCTACAAAGCAAAGATTATGCAGTCTAGGCTTGGATTTGAATTTTTGTTCATCATGAAATGACTTGTAATTTAAGTTTGAAAACTCTAACTTCATCTCTTCGATTATCCTTGCTCACAAATGATCTCAAGGAGTTCTTGTACATTTTGGAAAGCCTGTAACGTGCTCTACAACCCCTCTTTGAATCACTTTTGTAAATTCCCTTTGGAACTATATGAAAAAGTGCCATGAAGTTAGGTCAAAATCCTGACCAAAACTAGGGCAAAATTTCACTAAGTGTTCAATTTCAAGACCATGACTTTATGAATTAATAACTTGAGATCCAAGCATTTTTAGAAGAATTTGTGTAAAGCAATGTTATAGATATCATGGAGATCTACAACTTTCATGTTGAAAGTTTCTTTTGAATCCTCTTGCACCATGGTGAAAAATTTACTCAAAGTTGTGAAAAAACATGAAGTTTGACTTTTCAAAATGAAATCTTGACTTTTTGATTTCATGATGAATAAGTTTCATATTTTGACATGTTTTGATGAATTGTGATATTTGACATTGGATTTTGACCAAAAAGTCAAAGTTTGACTTTTCAGTGTATAATTGACTTTTGATTAGTTGACTTAAAATTCACTATGAATCCAATTGATCTTGAGCAATGTTTTAGATCATGCCATTAGGTGAAAAAGATGTAATTGAACTCTTGAAACCATGTTTCAAACCAATTAACCATTTTCTAGGTCAAAAAAATCAGAAATTGCCCTTTCTCAATCAAAACCCTAATTTTGACCATTTTGCCCTTTTGATGATTTGATCAAATTTCTTAAGGAATTATGGTCCAAACTTGATCAAATGATACATATGAGTTTATAATATTGACGTGGATCAAAAATTATGAAGTTTGACTATAAATTGGCCATAGTTGACTTTTTTCCCAATACAACTGATTTTTAGGTCAACTGCTCAATTGACTGAGCAAAATTGTGATCCAAGGCTTGAAATTTGACATGAGTAATCTTGGGGGTCCATAATGATCCATGAAAGTCATATTAAGCATTTGAAGTTCAATTATCCTTGTGTAATCTCAAACCCTAATTTTGATCATCAGTGTTTAAGGAGGTGTTTCGAGCTGATCAAACCTAATGCAGTATTGAACTGAAGGAGACCTTGTGAGAGATTACTTGATAAATGAGAGGGAAAATTTTGGGGTACAACAGCTGCCCCTGTTAAATCTTCTTAAACCTGAAGAGTTAGATTGGCAGATCCTCCATTCGTGACTTGAAGGTGAAAGATGATTGAACACTAGAGTTTCCAGAAATTTGCACTCGAAGATGGATGGTGAATGGGCTTATAGATGCCATTTGGAGGAATATTGGTAAACACTAGAAGAAGTATCAGCACAAATCTCTTGTTGATTTATACTAAAACTTGATGTTTTACCTGTGAGAAAAAGAGTTAGTAAAATGCATATGCCTGCATGATGTTCACCAGATGTGGTATTATGTTAAATGCATATGGTATGTACATGCTATGATGTATGGATGTGAGATGTATGTTTTTGTCCGGGAAAATAAATCCCTGACTGCTGCTGAGGAAATTCTGGGGGGTTGAATCCCTGATTGCCATTGGGGATGAAGAATATGCATATCTTCAAACTTTGTTGAAAGGATGCTTTCACTAGAGAATATCTCTTGAATGTCAGTTGTTATCTGGTCGGATCCAGGCTTCACAATTTGCTGAGGATGAAGTAGTCAATTGCTATCTGGTCGGATCCAGGCTTCACGGTAACTTACTGGGGGAAGAGATGAATTAACTGTTATCTGGTCGTATTCCAGGCTTTGTAGAAAATTTTCTTGAAATTGAATAGTTATCTGGTCGGATCCAGGCTTCACAACAACTTGCTGGGGATACGGGAGTTAACTGTTATTTGGTTGGATCCAGGCTTTGCAGTAACTTGAAGTGGTAACTACTATCTGGTCGGGTCCAGGTTTCATGGTTTTTGAAAAGTTGTACTATTATCTAGTCGAGTCCAGACTTCATAATGTCTCTATGGGGATCATAGTTAGTTGTTATCTGGTCGGGCTCCAGGTTTCACAATAAACTGTTTAAAAAACTATTATCTGGTCGGGTCTAGGCTTTGCAGATTTCTGAGGTTGATGAGGCCAATTGCTATCTGGTCGGGTCCAGGTTTCACCATAAACTGTTTGGGGATTTAGTTGTTATATGGTCAGTTTTCAGGTTTCACAACGAATCTTTGAGGGTAATTGTTATCTGGTCAGATCCAGGCTTCACAATAACTTGCTTGAAAAGATGAAATTGAAAACTGATATCTGGTCGGATCCAGGTTTCACAGTAATTTGTTGGGGGCAAAGGCAAACTCTACTGGAGAAAAGAAGTTAAACCTTGGTCGGGTTGAGTCCAAGTTCTTCTATATCATTGAAGAGTTAGACTATTATCTGGTCGGGTCCAGGTTTCATAGTATCTTGAAATTGAGATCAATTGTTATCTGGTTGGTTCCAGGTTTTAGATACTCAAATTGTTATCTGGTCGGGTCCAGGTTTCAGTAATTCACTAGGGATAGTGGCAAACTCTACTGGAGAAGAGGAGTTTTTCTAATGATTTTGTAGGAATTAAACTGTTATCTGGTCGGGCCTAGGCTTCGGCAATTGAAGAAGTCAAACTATTATCTGGTTGGGTCCAGGCTTTAATAATAACTTGAAAATTATGCTAATATCTGGTCGGGTCCAGGCTTCATAGTATCTTTTTGGAAATAATAAAGGCTTTGCTGACGGCTTTACTGGGGATCAGGGGCTGTGGCCCTATGATTTGCAATAATCTGAAAGGAAAATTCAAACTGGAGAGTGTAGACTCAATCGGGTAGGACAAACTCAGCTTGGGGAGGATACACTTAACTGGGGAGGATATACACAGCTGGGGAATAACGGGCTCAGCTGGGGAGGATGGACTATACCGGGGGAATACACATTCAGTTGGGGAGGATGTACTCGGCTGGGGAATTTTGTGGTTCTTCGATTGTTGTTGGGGAAATAAAACCTGTTGGGGAAATAAAACTTGTTGGGTAAATAAACCTTGTTGGGGAAATAAACCTTGTTGGGGAAGTGAGTTTCTTTTAGGAAGAGATCCACGAGGCTTCAACTTGTAAAAATCGACTTAGCTGGAGAGAGAGCTACCAAGAGATTGAGACTCTGTTCAGGGATTATCCTATGCAAAGAGACTTTGTGATTAACTTTGTTGAGGATGATGTTAATGGAATAACTCTGTGAAGGTATTCCCTATTTATTTAAAGAAGTGCCTGCTACTGCTTAGGTCATATGTGCCAAACAGTTTTAATTATGTTCATATGCATATGTTCATTCAATTTTAGTCATTGGACAAATTTGCATTCAAAACAAAGACAAAATTTTTGCACTTTAAAGTATATTTGTATTGATATTTTTCCCATGAATAAGCGTTTTTATATAGAGAGACGGAGATCCTAGTAAGAGGAAATCGTCGAAAGGAAAACAAAATTGAGAATGAAAACAAATAGCCATGTAAAATGATCTTATTGCCTTTCAACTCTACTATTTCCCCAATGTCTTCGAATGTCCCTTGTCGTTGATAGAAGTTGATTGGATTGATCTTGAACCGTTTGAACTTGGACCTTGGTGATAAAATTGACTGTGTTGATTCCACGGGACATAGTCATACGCTTTTAATCCTTAACTTTTGCCTGGACCGTCCTTTTGGGTTTTCAGCCCACCAGGATACCCTTTTTTACCCAAGTCGCCCTTTCGGGTTTTGAACTTGTCGGGTGTACAATCTTTTGCATATATCCCTAATTTTTTCCCAAACCTTTTGGTTTACCGGGATGCCCTTATTTTGCTTAGGTGTGTCAACCTAACGGGTCTCTTATGCGTAGTATTTTTTAACTATGTCCGCATTTATAGGATGTGGGAAATCTTCACCATCTATGGTAGTCAGCATCATGGCACCGCCAGAGAAAACTCTCTTGACAACAAATGGCCCTTCATAGGTGGGAGTCCATTTGTCTCTAGGGTCGCCTTGTGGTAGAATGATGCATTTTATCACCAAGTCACCAACTTGATATACTTGAGGCTTGATCTTTTTGTTGAAAGCCTTGATCATCTGTTTTTGGTACGTTTGACCATGGCAAACAGCAGCTAACCATTTTTCGTCAATCAAGTTCAGCTGATCCAATCTCGTTTGAATCCACTCATCTTCGCCTAGGCCTACCTCATTCATAATTCTCAACGAGGGAATTTGAACTTCCACTGGCAAAACAACTTCCATGCCATAGACTAGAGAAAATGGAGTTGCCCCAATTGATTTTCTAGCTGAAGTACGGTAGCCATGTAGAGCAAACGACAACATCTCATGCCAATCCTTATAGGTTACTACCATTTTCTGCACAATCTTCTTGATATTTTTGTTGGCCGCTTTGATTGCGCCATTCATTTTCGGTCTATACGGAGAAGAATTGTGATGCTTGATCTTAAACTGAGTGCAAAGCTCAGCGATCATAACATTGTTGAGGTTAGTCCCATTGTCGGTGATGATCCTTTCGGAGATACCATAACGGCAGATGAGGTTATGTTTGATGAATCTGGCTACCACATTCTTGGCGACTGAGGCAAATAAGAAGGCTTCGACCCATTTGGTAAAATAGTCGATATCGACAAGAATGAAGCGATGTCCGTTGGAAGCGGTGGGCTTGATCTCCAATCATATCAATGCCCCACATTGCAAATGGCCACGAAATGGTCATGACGTTTAGAGGGATATGCGGCATATGGACCTTGTCAACATAGATTTGGCATTTGTGACAAGTTCTTGAATGTTGATGGCAATCAGTCTCCATTGTTGACCAATAGTAACTGGCTCTTAATATTTTCTTAGCCATCGCATCTCCACTTGAGTGAGTACTAAAGAGACCATCATGCATGTCTTCCATGATCTCATCTGCCTCCTTCTTGTCCACACATCGGAGTAGAGTTGAATCATGGTTGCACTTGTACAATATCCCGTTACTTAGGAAGAATTTGGCTGCAAATTTTCGCAAGAACTTTCTGTCATTGATAGAGGCCCCCTCTGGATACTCTTGTGCTTCAAGGTATCTCATCACCTCATGGTACCATGGCTTTTTCGCATCGGTGTCAAGCTCTTAGCAATGTGCAGGTTCATCGAATCTTTCAATTGTTATCATAGAGGCTTCGTTGTCCCATCTGACCTTGAACATTGAAGACATGGTTGCCAAAGCGTCAGCCAACTGGTTTTCTTCCCTAGGGAAGTGCTCAAAAGTGATCTCTTCGAAGTAAGGAATTAGGGATAACACAAGTTCCTTGTAAGGGATAATATTAAGGTGTTTAGTGTCCCAATCTTCTTTTACTTGGATGATCACTAGGGCAGAATCCCCAAACACATCCAAATGCTTGATCCTTAAGTCAATAGCAACTTTTAGACCTAAGATGCATGCTTCATACTCGGCCATATTGTTTGTGCAATCGAAGCATAGTTTAGCAGTGAAAGGAGTGTGGCAACCTTCAGGAGACATGATCACAACACCAATTTCGTTACCTAAGGCGTTGGAATCCCTATCGAATACCATAGTCCATCGGGATCCTTGTTCAGGTCCATCATATGGTCCAAGTTTCGCGCAGTCGGTTACCAGCATGATACTCTCATCAGGGAAGTCGAAGTTCATTGACTGATAATCATCCACAGCTTGATGGGCCAAATGATCTGCTAGTACACTTCCTTTGATGGCCTTTTGAGTCGTGTATTGAATGTCGTACTCAGTCAAGATCATTTGCCATCCGGCTATCTGTCTGGAAAGGGCAGGTTTCTCGAAGATGTACTTGATTGGGTCCATCTTAGAAATCAACAAAGTGGTATGAGTCAACATATACTGTCTTAGCCAGCGAGCAGCCTATGTCAGAGTGCAACAAGTTTTCTCGAGCAGTGAAAATCTGGTTTCACAGTTGGTAAACTTTTTGCTCAGGTAATAAATAGCATGCTCTTTTCGGCCAGACTCGTCATGTTGGCTCAAAACACACCCCATAGAGTTCTCTAATACTGTCAAGTACATGATCAAGGGTCTTCCTTCAACTGGAGGCATGAGAATATGAGGTTCTTGTAGGTATTCTTTGATTTTGTCAAAGGAAATCTGGCACTCATCATTCCATCTGACTATCTGATCTTTCTTCAAGAGTTTGAAGATTGGTTCACAAGTAGCAGTCAAGTGTGATATGAAGCGAGCAATGTAATTGAGACGACCCAGGAATCCTCTAACTTCTTTTTCAGAATGAGGGACTGGCATTTCTTGGATGGCCTTTACCTTGGCAGGATCAACTTCAATGCCTTTATTGCTAACAACAAAACCTAGAAGCTTTCCAGATTGTACTCCAAACATGCATTTGTTAGGGTTTAACCTTAGTTTGTACTTCTTCAGCCTCTCGAATAATTTGTACATATGATCGAGATGTTCTTCTTCAGTTTGTGATTTGGAAATCATATCATCCACATATAACTCTATCCCATGATGAATCATGTCGTGAAATAAAGCTACCATAGCCCTTTGATATGTTGCCCCTGCATTCTTTAATCTGAACGACATGACCTTGTAGCAGAAGGTGCCCCATTGCGTAACAAAAGTAGTCTTCTCCATGTCTTCGGGAGCCATCCTTATTTGATTATAGCCTGAGAAGCCATCCATGAAAGAGAAGACTTTATGCTGAGTAGTATTATCAACTAAGACGTCAATGTGTTGTAGAGGGAAGTCATCCTTGGGGCTTGCCCTATTCAGATCCCTATAGTCTACGCACATATGAACTTTTCCATCCTTTTTCGGCACCGGTACCACATTGGCAACCCATTGGGGATAGGATGTCACAATTAAGAATCCTGCATCAAATTGTTTCATCACCTCATATTTGATCTTTTCAGACATATCAGGCCTCATGCGACGAACCTTTTGTTTGACGGGAGGGCAGTATTCTTTTGTCGGCATACGATGGACTACGATATCGGTATCCAGCCCAGGCATATCTTCATAAGACCAAGAAAATACTTCCATATAATCATGCAACATCTGAACCAACTTGCTCTTGACACCGCTTTCCAAGTTAGTGCCGATCCTGATTTCTTTCTTAACTGACTCAGTACCCAGGTTGATAACTTCAACTGACTCTTCGTGCGGTTGAATATCTTTTTCTTCTTGTAATAGAAGTCTGGCCAGCTCTCCCGGTATGTCACAATCTTCCTCGCTTTGTCTTCGGCTTGGTTGATAAAACATTTAAAGTCATAGTCGGCAATAGTAGAGTCATTGGCAATAGGATCCAGAGTGGATGCGGACCTGCAAGAGTGTGTGCGTGTGCATGTAAGATACATGGCTATTTTTTTTTGAAAAATGTATTTGCAAGAAAGGAAAGACAATGTACACAAATATTTGAATGCAAAAAAGTCCAATGTACTGAATAATCATATGATTAGATGAACAAAAATAAAACCCTTGACAAATGGACCAAAGTGCCCCGGGCCAGGCAAATGGCTGAAAAGTCATTGTTAAAATTTTACAAACAACATGTTCTTGAATTGAAAGAAAAGCAATAACAAGTAGATTACTCCTCAATGAATGAGGTGGGCACAAAGTCCTTTGTATGCCAATTCTCCAGCTCCGTTGTAGTTGGATACACCCAGTCTTCAAATACAACTCCTTCTTCAGAATCACCCACGGCGTTGACTTCATGGCTTCCAATGCGGAGAGGTAGCTTTCCAGCACGAGCACGCCTCACTTCCTTCTGAGCTTTGACGGTGAAGCCCAAACCAAACGTGTCCGCTTTAAATGAGATATCGAGGAGTTACCCCCAAGTATCACAATTTCCTTCTTCAATTGTTGCACGGGCGTCTTTGACTGAAACCATCTTTGGCATGGCCTTAACAGCTTTAGACTCATCAGAAGAACATTTGGTAGCAACAATCATCGATGGTACAACCTCAAAGGCTTGACACGGGGTCTCAATGAATTCTCCATCTATCTCTACGTACTTAAAAGAGTTAAGGTGGCTCACCATAAATTGTTCTTCTCCATAGGCGGTGACTATTCTGCCCTTGACTGGATATTTGAGTTTCTGGTGGAGGGTTGAAGTTACTGCCCCAACTTTATGGATCCACGGGCGACCTAATAGACAAGAATAGGCAGGACTAATATCCATAATATAGAAAGTGGAGTTGAATATTTGGGAGGCCACTTTGATTGGAAGATCTACCTCTCTATGAACAGTCCTCTTAGATCCGTCAAATGCCCTTACAATGACATCGATTGGCTTCATGACTAAACCTTCACAATCTAGACGGTCTAACGCCCCCTTGGGTAATACACGCAGAGAAGAACCAGTGTCGACTAGCACATGTGCTAAGGTAGTCCCTTTGCACTCGATAAAAACATGTAAAGCTTTACTGTGATTCTTCCCGAGAGGTGTTAAGTCAGCATCTGAAAATCCCAAGCCATTATCAACTGTCAGGCTAGCCACACAATTCTCAAATTGGTATGTTGTTGTCTCATGGGGGACATAAGCCTTTTTCAGGAACTTGATTAATGTTCGAGCATGGGCATCAGAGCAAAGCAGCAATGACAACATTGAAATCTTAGAAGGGGTTTGCCCCAGGTGTTCTACAATCTTGAAGTCGCTTCTTTTTATGATCTTCAAAATCTCGTCCATCTCGCGAGTGGAGGGTTCTTCATCAGCTACGTCCTTGGAGGGTACTCAAATCACATCAGGCTCAACAACCTTTTCCCTCCCTCTTGTATTAGTACTTGGCTTGGCGGCAGTAATGCGGATGGGCGTCCTTGTAACAACTGGTGGTGAGATATTGGGTGAAAATATTCTCCCAGTTATAGTTACTTTGCTTGAACCAGCTATGTTACTGACATCGTCATCTTTTCCTTCTTTGATACACACGTCTTGTTTAATCCCATGATAGAACACTTCAACACCATAATTCCATGGTACCGCCTTATTTGAAGAGTAGGGAATCAGTCTGGGACTGGTAATTATTAAGGGATCAATAGTGGGTTCATTTGAAATCTTAATAGGACCTTTGGAGGTGATCCTAAGAGGCTTGTTTGAGATGGTAATAATGGAGAGGTTTTCACATTTGTTAGTCAAACTTTTGGCAAGTGGGGTCTTCTCGAATAGAATTTCATGGCTATCCATCAAGCGTTGTATGCCTTTCTTCAGCCCTTCACATCCATTGAGTTGTCTTGTACAACACACACAGTCCTTTACGCAGCCAGGGAAAATCCCAGCTTTCAACAGATTGTTTCTGATTATATTTAGCGGAGTAGTCAATTCTTCAATAGAGGCGACAAAAATTGCATCTTCGACAGCATTAACACCTTTGTCATGCTTCGGCATTGGAGTAGTGATTACATTCGGCGTTGGAGGAGGATCAAATTCAATATTTTTGTTATCAATCAAATCCTGGATTTTGTTCTTCAAAGCCCAGCACTGGTCAGTCTCGTGCCAGGGGCTGCTTGAATGGTAAGCACACTTAGCGTTCGGATTATACTTTGGTGACGAGGTGTCAGGGTTGGCGGGAGGATCGCGCAATGTCACTAAATTAGCCTTGAGCAAATGTTGAAGGGCTTGAGACAGTGACATGCCTAACCTCGTAAATTGTCTTCTTGGAGTTTCAAAACATTGATGATTTGCAGATGGTCTTGGAGTAGGAGTTGGATTGGAGATTCAGACAACATTGACAGACGGGTGATCGTTCTTCTTGGTATGGGCCCTTGCCCCGTACACAATATTGACTTCCTTCTTTGCAGCAAAAGGTTTCTTGATAGGATTGGGAGTGGAGGTAGATGCCACAAAGATCTTCCCACTTTTGATGCCACTTTCAACTCTTTCGCCGGTTAAGATCAATTCGGTGAAACCAGAAGAAGAGCAGCCAACCAACAGATTAAAAAAGGACCAGATAAAGTACCCATGAACATGTCGATGTGCTCCCTGTTAGTCAAGGGAGGTCGGACCCTACTAGCAAGGTCTCTCCACTTTTGCGCATATTCCTTAAATCCTTCATTCTTCCCCATGGTCATATCTTGCAACTGAACCCTCATTGGCGCCAAGTCGGCATTATACTGATACTGATGGTAGAAGGCAATAGCTAAATACTCCCAAGTATTGATACGAGAGCCATATAACTGATAAAACCATTTAAGTTACGTTCCAGCCAAGCTCTCTTGGAAAAAGTGAACTCAGAGCTTCTTATCAGCAATGTGCGACTGTATCTTGCGCACAAGATTTCAAATGGAGTTTTGGACAAGAAACCCCATCGTACTTTGAAAATATTTGTATTTTGAATTTGTGGGGAATGACTACCCCAAAGATCAAACCCAAATGTGATGCGGTGGGAGAACTGACTTGAGGTTTTGCGTTTGTGTTCGCAAATGTTTCGGTTTAGCAAGAGTCGCCACTGACTTTTATTTTATCCAAAAGGAAAGGTAAAAAAGCACAGGAAAAACCTTTGAGATTATTTTTGGGTTCGGGGGTAGATTATGAAAAGGGAAGGTGCTAGCACCCTTTTCATCCATGGTTTTCCATGGGCTCTTAGTTACTTGTTTTAGATCACTTGCTTTGGCTTTTCAATTGTTTGAAATGGTGCTTTTGTGTGTGGTTTTGAAAGTATTTTGAAAAAAGAGGCCTTTGTTTAGGCAACCTTTGTAATGATTCTTGTTTGAATGTATACAAAGGTGTTTGTCTTTTGAAAAATGTTTCAATGTTTGAAAGTTTATTGGGAAATGTTTTGAAATTATGTTGTGTGTTTTTGAAATTAGCAAGGATGGTTTGCAAGTTTGATCAAGTAACTAGGAGTTGTCTACCCTACTCAAAGATCTTTCCTACACATTTTTAACCCTTTGACATTGTTGTTTTACCATTGCATTTGGTAAACAACCCTATCTTTGGATGTTAAATGAGACGGGCGTGGGTCATCGTATGACCATGATAGTAATGGTGCCAAGTATCTTAGCAAGTTTTTGAGGGACTAGATCATTTTTGTATAGGCAACCAAGATAGCGTCATCGAGGGACTATGATATTTTTGTTTTGATTTTGTTTTGATTTTGTTTTGCCAAGATACCTAGCATGCACACCATGGCCATTTTTAAGGCAACAAGTGGATGAAACCCTAGGGGTGCTTGTGTGTATTGTGTTGTCATTTTTCATGCATTTTTGTCTTGTGTTTAGTCATGCTATTTGTTTGGTTTTGGTTTTTTGCATACAAACCCTAATCTTACTATCATGCATATTTGAAAGCAATAAAATGCGTAAAGTAAATCTAGACTATTACAACATTATTATGGAGAGGGGGTACAAGTTTGAATAGGGGAGTATTTGCATAAAATAAAGCCCTAAAACTATTACAACCATATTGAATTTATTGTACAAATAAATAAATAAACAATTATATATATATATATATATATATATATATATATATATATATATATATATATATATATATATATATATATATATATATATATATATATATATATATATATATATATATATATATATATATATATATATATATATATATATATATATATATATATAAATATGCACAAATGTTTTTATATATTTATTTTATGTATGTAAAATAAATTTGTTTGATATCTTAAAAATGAGAAAATAAAAATGATTATTTTTTGGAAAGGGTGGAAACCCTAGTTTTTGTTTTAAGAAAATATATTCTATATTATTTATTTATCCATTTTTTTTGTTTAAGAAAAATAATAATAATATATACAAAAATGTTGAAAAATTAAATATTGTATGAAAATATTAATTTGAGTGTATAAATAATAGAAATAAGAATATATAATATTTTTGTATTATTTACAAGTTTTATTTAAGAAAATAAAAGTATTGTTATTTAATAAACTATTTTTATGTCCAAAAAAATAATAAAAATAATAAAATAAAAATGCAAAAGTTAAGAAAATATTTTTGGTGATTTTTAATATTTAGAAAAAATAATAAAAGTCAGAAAATATAAAAAGAAATAAAAAATATATAAAATAAAAGAAATGGGCCAAGGGGGTGCAGAAAGCAAGCAGGGGGATGTCAAAAGCAAGGGGCCCAAGGCGCCTGGCCCAAATACACTTCGTCCCTGTCCTCAGAACGCGCGCGCCATGGTTCAAATCCTGTTCTCTCTTGTTCTTGCACGAAATCAAAAACTCACAACATAAAAGTTATAGCATTTTCAATCACGATTCCAACCATGTAAAAAACTTGATCTAACTCTAAGAAACCAGGGAGAATTTCAGAGCCCCTAATTTATGACCTAGTTTTTTCAGCAACTTCAACATCCAAATTTCCCTAGCTCAGTTAATACAAATACAAGCTATGCATATGTACAGTTCAAGGACATTAAGGACTACATTTTTGCTTCACAAACCTAAGCCTAATGATTCCTAAATAAGGAGATAGAAGTTTGAAAATTACCTGTTTCAGCCAAGTTTGGATATGGCAATGTAGGAGTTTTGGATGAGGTCTGAAGGTCGTGTTAGCTTGCCTGAAGTTCACTCAATCTTTCCCAATGCTTGGCTTGCCTTGAACTTGCCTGGATGTGCTTATAGAACTCAACCTGCAAAGCTTCAAAGTGAAAATGGTAAAGTGTGAAAATGGAGTTACAGTGGCTGGACAGGTGCTTGGATAGTTTAGGTGTGTTGTTTAGAATGTGTTTGAAATGATTCCAAGCAAAACGCACGAGGGAATATGGATTTGGCCAAGGTTCTGCAGGTATGGCCCTGTTTTGGCAAGAACTTGGTGTTTTTGTGTTTAAGGGTGTTTGAGAGGCTTAGAAATCGTGCTTTTGGCTTGGTGTGATATGCTGAAGTTGTTTGAAATGTGTACAAGACTTGCTCTTATCAGATTTCCAAGTTATGGACCTTTTGCAAGTTGACTTGTTTTTGAAGCAAAAGTTGAAGTTGACAATGCCAAGGCCTGTACAGGCCTGTATTCTAGCTGCACATAGTTGGTGAATTTTGCCTGATACTAGTGAACTTTGTTTGCAGCAAAAAGCTTGGTCCATGGCTCAAGATAAACAATTTGACATAAAGCATGCTTTATCAAAGTAGCAATGTTATCTTTTTGCCATTTTTGGATTAAATCTTTGTGTAATGTTCTAAAGCTCAGAACAAAGCCTTTAACCAATGTATATGCATTTAATTAAGGAGTGTGGAAAGGTTTAAGACCTGTAAAACAAGTACAAGCATGCTTAGGACAGATTTGCAAGTTGTAACATGGTGCAAAATGCCTTGGACAAAAGTGATGACTTGCCATTTTCAAACTTTATATTCTCCCTAACCATGAATGATCTTGGAGAGTTCTTGGACATTTTGGAAAGCTTGTAACTTTCTGTACAATCCATCTTTAAAATGCATTTTGATATTCCAATTGGAACTATGTGAAAAGTTGCCATGAAGATAGGTCAAAATCCTGCCTAAACTAGGGCAAAATTTCACTAAGTTAAAAGTTTCATGGACCCTTGTTCACAAAATCATAACTTGAGATCCAATCATCTTTTGGGAAAACTTTGTGAATCAAAGTTGTAGATTTTGTGGAGGACTACAACTTTCATGTTGGAAATTTTCTTTGAATCCAATTGCATCATGGTGAAAAAGTTGGGGAAAAATAAGAAATTTTCATAACTTAGAAAATTTCTAAGTTATGAAAATTTTCCATTTTAAACCCTAATTTCCAAAATTAGGTTTCTTGGTGAAAAAGTTTCATGTTTTGACACATCTTGATGAAAAATGACCCTTGGCACTTGATTTTGACCAAAAAGTCAAAGTTTGACTTTTCAGTGTACAATTGATTTTTGATTAGTTGACCGGAAAATTCATCTCTCAATCCAATGCATTTGAGATCTTTTGAACCTTGTGATTAGGTCAAGATGATGCCATTAAGTCCTTGAATCCATGCTTGAAATCAATTTGCCATTGGCTAGGTTAAAAATCAGAAATTGCCCTTCTACAGTCAAAACCCTAAAAATGACCATTTTGCTCTTTTGATGATCTGATCAAATTTCTTGAGGAGTTGTGGTCCAAACTTGATCAAATGGTTCATATGAGTCTATAATGTTGATGTGGATAAAAAATTATGAGGTTTGACTGTAAATTGGCCACAATTGACTTTTTCCCCAATACAACTGATTTTTAGGTCAATTGTCTGTTGTACCCCAAAATTTTCCCTCCCATATTCTTCAAAGTTTATCAAGAATCATCTTCAAATGGTTCAAGATTACTCAAGGGTTGCACAGTCCAAATACCTCTTAAGCCAGTCAAAATTAGGGTTTTGGTTCTCTCAAGGAATTTGGGGTTTTCAAGGGCTCAATCAAGTCATATAGGCCTATATACATTGTCAAGCATCCACATGCCAAGTTTCAAGATTCACAATGCCAGTTTGCACAGTCAAAAGCCCTATTTGGTTCACAATCAACTGCAGGGGTAAAATGGTCATCTTACAGTCAAAAGTCAAAATTTTTGGTCAACATCTTATTTTGAAGCCACAATCATCATTTGATCAAGTCTTGATCATGATTCCACAAGCATGGCTCAAAAATTATCAAGATGCAAAAAGTTTCTATTTTGGGACAGTAGAAAAGTCAACTGTAACTTGACCAAGGCATAACTTTTTCATGGTTCATCAGAAAAATCCCATCCAATGCTCATTTTGAAGGGGATGACATTTCTTACAACTCATCTTCACATTCCAAGTCCAAGAAATGCTCTCACAAAAAGTTATCAATTTCTACATTATAGGTCAATTTCAAAAGTCAACAAAAAGGCATTTTAAGTCAAAGACCATAACTTGAGATTGGTAAATCCAAATGACATGGGTACCAAAGGCATTGGTTAGAGGACTTCAAGACCTTTCCAAAATGTCCAAGAACATGTTCATATGATCAAAATTGAGCAAGATATGCATTGAAGAAGTTGGGAAATTTTCATGAATTTGCAAAAGTCAACTATCTTTAAAACTTCAATTTCTGACAAAAGGGCCCACTTTCTTCCACTTGATTCAGCCTTGTCATGCCACACACGTGTCCCATGATTAATTTCAAGATCAAACATTTATTTTTCTATTTTATTTAAATTTTTATTAATTTAATTCATTTTAAATCCATAATAATTCAAATAAAATCTAAAAAATTAATGGAATAGCATCTTTTGATTTGAATAGCTTTTATATGTCATATGCCAGCTATCCAATTCGTGCCAAGCCTTTTTGTGCATAAAATCCAAGATTTGAACCAAATATGGAAAGGTCTTTTAATGGTGGTCAACAAAATCTCAAGACTTCAATACACCAAGATTAAGGCCCAGCTACTGACCTAATTTTGTTTTCACATACATAAGCAAGCAGTACCAACCTAAGACACGACCTAGACATTGCTAAAACGGCCAGAGCAAAAGTGGAAAATTGATAAAAAAGTGTGAGATCAAGAACAAGGTAGGAGGCATTTTAAGACAAAACTAAGAACGTGGTTCCCTTCCTTGCCATCCCCTGAAGCTAAAGCGACCTTTACCACATCCTAAGACTACCTACCAAGCGCTGTAAGTTGTCTCAAACTCGCCCCTGAACATGGAATCTCAACCTCTAATTCTTGCGCCTTTTCTTTAATATTTTAGCATATTTGTGTTCACCATTCAATTTCCAGGCATGCTGCATTATTCAATTGTATTGTTATAGCCTAGATCTCCCTACCCGAACCTAGGGTTTTGGGGGTTGCAATTTGGGGTTTTGTTTTACAGGAATAATTGGTACAAGCCATAGCCATGGATGGATTTAGGAGGATGAGACGAACAGGATGATGGCCCAAGTTGGCATTTTCGTGGCCTGGAGCTCATTATAAGAGAAGGCAACGAATTTTGTTGTAGAATCGAATCCGCAGGAAAAAGTACAGGGTCTGTTGGAGAAGATGAAGGCGTGTGCGCGTCTGATTGGCCCATTCAAACTAAAACGCACACATTTTTTTATTTCCAGGATATTGCTTTTTATTATTATAACGAATGGAAGCGATTGGCTCAGTGGCTGGGACGAACATGCATAGACCTTTGGGACATGGGTTCGATTCCCAGGTCCCCCAAATAATTATTTCTCCTTTTTTCCAATGCGTTCATATGCAGGATGCTGAATGTTATCCACCCTACGCCTCATCCAGATGCACGCCATGTGGCCCCTATCACCAATCCAATGGTCAAAAGTGATGACCACCATACACCTTGGTCAAAGCACACGCAGCCAATCTCCAAAAGTCAAATGGACTGAATTGTTAATGGGCCTGAAATCTGCTTGCTCACCTCCTAAGCTAGCCCAAACCCCCCATGAGTTTGCCTCTTTATTTTTTCTTTTATATTTTTTATTTTACTCATTTAAAATTAATTCCTAATTAATTATTAACTAGATAATTATTTTTCACAATAAAATTCAGAAAACCAAAAAAATATTTTTATTAATTTCAATTACTTTTTGTAAATAAATTCATTAATTAATTTAGTTGTTTAATTAGGTTAATTGTAATCTTTTTCACATTAAATAAAATCAAATCTAGAATTAGGTTTTTCCTTTGACACTTTTAATTTCTTTTTTTATTTTATTTCATTAAAAACATAAAAAATACTTTTTCTTGTAAATAATTAATTAATTAGTTATTAGGTTTAATATTTCATTAATTGCAAAAAAAGAACAAATTCAATTCTTTTCTCAAAAAAGGGTCAAACCCCAAGGACGTCCCGATTCAATCTTTCGCGCGCATTTTTATTTTAATTCATTATATTTATGTATCTGCTCCGGAAATGTAATAGTTAATTAGGCTTTTATCGCTTTATTTACTTTTCTCGTATTTATTTTCCAAAGGGGTTATGTTTTTGGCGATGTATAGACCCGCGCCTTGTAATAGCGTAGATTTACCTTTTCCGCATTTTATTTTCCGCACTCTTAACTGTTAATTATGCATGCAAGACTTGAATGACAAATAAAATCAATTCGTAGCTCACAAATAACATGTACAAGATAATCTTAACTGAAACAACACACACGCACATGCCACTCTTAGGGTACGCCTCACTCTGGTTGCCTCGACGTGGTCGTCAAGTATAGGGTGTTTTAGAGGTCGCCCTCCTGTCTAAAGATCCAGTTGCCTCGAAACGGTTGCCTCGGATAAAAAGGATCTAGGACATTAGGGTTACCGCTAAAGTGTCCTACTATTGCTTTGGTGACCACACATGTCCCTAATAATCGAATTGACCCGAACAACTCCAACAACGGTGCTACCTACTTCTCAATAGTGGGATAGTACTGTCTAAAAGACTCTTACACAGCTTAATTCCTTAGAGTAGGTAGATTTCTCATGGGTACTTGCTCTTTCAAAAACAAAAACATCTTTTCGCACCTACACTTTCAAAAAGTTTTCAAACAAATACTTCATACACTCTTGAGGACTGATACAAGAGTTACCTAGAAGTTTTCAAAATGAAACTTTTTCAAAACCCACATACACTTGAAAAGCAAACAATTTTTGAAAACATAGTGAGCAAGTAACTAAGAGCCCATGGATAACCACGGATAGAAAGGGTGCTAACACCTTCCCTTTCTATAAATCTACCTCTCGAACCGAGAAACATTCTCGAAAAGGAATTTTGCTGTGCTTTTGTCCTTTCCTTGTTGGAGAACATAAAAGACGGTGGCGACTCTTGCTTACCGCGACATTTCGCGAAACCAGCTTTAAAACAGTCAGTTATATTTCCTCCCATCACAGAACTGGCGACTCTGCTGGGGACTACTTAATATGTGAGGTGTACCTTAGGATTAGACCACTCTTATGTTTTCAATTGTATGCCTTGATTGCTTTTATATTTATGGGCTTGCATCGGAGTTTCATAGATCCTAACCCGGATCTGGGGAATACCCTTTAGGTAGCATAAGATGTGAGGGACCTGTCCGGCGTAGACCGACACGGGTGAAGCAGTGGCTATGTTGGTGTGACACCTTGGTCTGTACCGATATCCATTGTGTTGGAACGAGGAGAATATGGGTCTTCTGAGGAGTCATTAAGCACCAACCGACCTTAGAACCCTAAATTGACCCAACTTGGCCATAGAACAATAGCAGTATGCTACACTCATTGACGCTAAACTCTCGCGATGGTTCTGGCTGCAAGAAAAGATTGCGACACTGGAGTTATGACCGATTGAGGGTAGTCAATGATATTGAGATCCTCTAGAACCCAGTTACTATTGTCTAGGACAGGTCTTAACCAACTGAACTAAAAGAGGGTAGTACCTAAACTTCATGCTGGCCTGAACTCTAAGGGCTGTCTTGTGTGACTTGTGCGCCTTCAAACTTGAATTACTTGCACGTACTTGTTATCTGACAACACGGGTTCCTTGCAGGTTTTGTTTACAGTCCTTAATCTGGGCTCATAACAGGGTTTACTTACATCACTCCATGCATAGCATAACATCATACCATCATACCATTGCATACATCTTACATAAGGACTAATCCATTTCAAGGATCTCAAGGGTTTGTGATGCAGGTCATGATGAACCGACTGTCTAGCAAGGGGCAAAGGGGATTTATTTTCCTCTAGCCAGGTTGATGACTTGAGTCAGGGGCTATGACCCACTCGATATGGTGAGCCTTGACTCTTGAAGAAGGACTCTCAACAATATGCAGTGCCTTCCATCAAGCTACAAAATGCAAATTCTAACAATTTTCTTGTTTACCCCGCGAGATCCTTGAAAACATTGCATGCATACATATATATAATTGCATTACATGTACCTTTGTTACAGGTCACTTACCATCTTCGCTGTTTATTTCAGCAATGGCTTCCCAACAAGACAACCAGGATCTTCATGCTCAAGAGACCCGGTTCGGGGAGATCCTCCTAAATCTATCCAAGGGGCAGGAAGAGCTGAGAACACTCCTCATGGGGACTTTGGTCAGGAACAGTCCAGAAGACGATAATGACGAACGACTGAAACATCTGTAAGCTGAGGTGGATGCAATGAGAACCCAGATGATGGGGCAAATGGATCTTATCCAAGGCTTGGCTCGGGAGCAAGAAGAGTTGAGAACCATGGTCAACCAACTTCACCAAGAGAGATACAACATGAAGCAAACAGTCCAAGTCAGGGACCAGGTCATTGATCAGCTTCCAAGAGGACAAGAGTCCGTATGGTGAAGAATAGACCTCTCCAAATTGCTACCACTTCACTGGTCCAACCACAACCTCGCCCCAGAGCAACGGGTTGATCAGAGTAAGCCCCAAAGGCAATTTACCAAGCTCAACACGTCGCTGTCTCAAGCTTTACAACACCTGTTGAGGTTGAATTTGGTAACTCTAAGGGCTCCTCCCCGGAATCCCAACATCTCTGCTCCTACTTATCATCCCAATAGAAGATGTGCATACCACTCTGATGGTCCGGGACATGACACAAACGACTGCTGGTCTCTGAAGAACAAGATCCAGGATCTGATTGATGAAGGAGCAGTGGAATTCACCCAAGATGGCCAGGCTGAGTTCTTCTACTATCCCTGCAAGATTCACCATTTGAAGTGACAAGTCCTAGGATTGAAAAAAAATTTTTGTTCATTCGAATGTTCAAGTTGTATTTTTCTTTGATTGTTCAAACAATTATTGTCATAGCAAACTTTATTACTTTATCAATGCATCGCATATGTCTGTTTTAAATCAATATATTCGCATTCTCTATATTCAAACTGCTTTCATTTTTTGATGTTCAACTATCGATTAAAAATTCTAAGCCTTTTGAGGGAGGATGACGAAAACGATACCACGATCTTTACAGTATGCTTTTGAACCGACCCCACTGATGAGGTACAAGCATTGTTTCAATTCCTAAACACTGGAGTTATAAGGAAGATAATCCCTCGTCAACCCCTTCGAGCCAAAGAAGTAGGAGTTTTTTCTCTTCAAAAATTAAAAACCCTTAATCATAACCTGGGGCAGGGTAGTTCTCTCAGTTGATCCAAGTGCATAACGAATGACATCAAAAGAAGTCCTTTTGAAACAAAAGACAGTGATGGCTCTAAATAATCATAAAGACAGGCAGTCATTATCCCTCAAAAAATAAAAACCCAGTAAGTCGAAACCTATGAAGGAGACTTACAAAAAAAAAACTGGGGCATCCCGCTGACTATAATCACAAAAGAAACAGTTCAGGCAAAAAAAAACAGGGATAACCAAATTAAAAAGAAAGAGGCCCTACAAACCCTCAACAACAAAAAAATGATTGCCTATTCAAAATAAATTGTCAACATCCGAACCATCACCGGAATATCAAAGCAAAGACTCAAACAAGGTCTAACGCACGATTAGCTGAGTTTAGGTTTGAAGAACATCACGAAGAGCGGGTGGGTACAAATAAAACTTGAGCCTTTATCCTTTGTTTCTTAAACCGTGAACCAGGCCACGTTATAACCCTTAAAAGTCCTAGCTGAAGCACGGGTTAGTTCGAAAGCATACTGTTACAAAAGCTATCCTGAATCCTTAAGGCTTGCGGTAAAATAACGAGTTGACATCACATTTTACAAAATTTACTTGTTTTACTGAAAAAATGCATTTTCAAAATCTTCAAGACAGACATAAACTTTGCATTTTTAATATGACATTGCTTGCATATGACTATTTGTTTGAACAACATAGAAGTTCGCACGAAGAATATCTAGTGAACAAAAGCACTTCTAACCAAGGGGCAGACATGATCATTGTCCATCATCTGGGGCAGTTAAGTCAAGATTCAGGAATCTCTCAAAATGCCAAATAACGAGGGGCAGATCTCCGTCTGAGGCACTTGGGGGCATTGGGCATGAATTCCAGCAACGATTCCTGCATGATCAGACATCTCCTGGTGGTATAGCAACACAATGCTATTGACAGTGACAACTCCCTACACTCCGAGAACGTGGACATAGTCGAAACAATACTATGCATAATCAAAGACCCGCTAGGTTGACACGCCTAGGCAAAAATAAGGGCTTCCCGGCGAACCAAAAGGGTTCGGGCAAAAGTAAGGGATGAAAATGAAAATTTGTACACCCGGCAAGTCGAAAACCTGAAAAGGCGGCTTGGGCAAAAATGGGTATCCCGATGGACTGAAAACCCGAAAGGGTGGTCCAGGCAAAAGTTAGGGACCAAAAGCGTACGACTATGTCCCGGCATCTCGTCACTTGCCTACCAGAAGAAGATTTGTCAATCGACAGCTATCAAGCACCTCATAGGCCTTCTTCTCCCACAGAAACTGGGGCAATAAGAATTGTCCGAACTGTACAAGATGCTCTGTCCACCAAGGTACAAAGGTAGGTTCAACTGAAGAACTGGCTAAGATACCTTCGCTCCCCGCAGAGTAAGACAAGATTCAGAAATACTCTCCCCGAGCAGAGTTGGTCTCCCATAAGCCCCAAAAGGCACAATATCTCCAGCAAGTCAGCAACGCTCTCCCCAAGAAGAGTTAGTCTACTGTCAGCCTTAAGGAAGTTGGATATCCCCAGAAAATCTCAACATTCTCCAGCGGAGTATACAGATGTTCCTAAGCAAGTATCCCCGACAGTCTTAGTATAAGATTGTTCCCCGGCGGAATACAGACATCTAGTGGAGCCATTCCCCCAGTACAGTCTGAAAAGTTTCCCCAGGAGAGTTGAATCAATCTCCCCAGTAGATTCTGGAAGCTTATCCCCCAGTAGATTCTGGAAGCTTATCCCCAGTAGATTCTGGAAGCTTGTCACCTGCAGAGTACATGCATCTCCCCGGCTTTATTCAGAAGGTTATTCCCCACCAGGGTATAACTGGGTTATCCTCAGCTAATTACCACAGAAAGATCGTCCTCGGCGAAGTTCTTCCTATCCCCTAGTGGAGTTCATCAAATTCCCCAACATAACTTATCAACGGTATCCCCAGAGGAGTTATCATCAAAATCTCAGCGAAGTATCTCTTCATCAAGTTTATTCCCCAACAGAGTCATCTTCTCCTACTAGTTTATCCTTGCAATCATCTTCCCCAGCGGAAACAAAGAACTCTACTCTTCAACATCAGCCCAGGATTCAACAAACTCCCGACATTCGTCAAGGATTTATTTTCCCAGACGAAAATACATTCAAAAACATCACATCTTCATACATTATGACATGCATACGCATCATACACCACAAATCTCATTCATCCTTGAGAACATCTTAATATCATGCAGTTAACGCATCATGACACTGCATACAGCTAACGCTTTGCCTTTTCAGGAAAAGGTCAATCAAAAGATGATTACCATCTACCTTTGCAGTTCCAGATCAACACCGGTAACAAGCCAGGAAAATTCTGTGGACAACTGATCGTGGGTTAATACCTGAAACCAGACAGGACAATTATCTACTTAATCATCATGAAGCGACCCTACACCGGTTCCTTCTCAGCTTCAGATGTAGTTTTACACAAACTCATCATCAGGCAACCCTACACTGGTTCCTTCTCAACTTCAGATGTAGTTTTACACGAACTCATCATCAGGCAACCCTACACGGGTTCCTTCCCATTTTTCAGACGAAGTTTTACACGAACTTACCCTGCAGTAACCTTACCCCGGTTCCTCCAGAAGTCTTACGCGGACTTATCTCAAGATAACCTTACCCCGGTTCATCAAGAAGTTTTACACAAACTTACCCTGCAGTAACCTTACCCCGGTTCCTCCAGAAGTCTTACGCGGACTTATCTCAAGATAACCTTACCCAGGTTCATCAAGAAGTTTTACACGAACTTACCCTGCAGTAACCTTACCCCGGTTCCTCCAGAAGTCTTACACGGGCTTATCCTACAGTAACCTTACCCCGGTTCCTCCAGAAGTCTTACACGGGCTTATCTCACAGTAACCTTACCCCGGTTCATCCTGAAGTTTTACACGAACTTATCCCGAAGAAACCCTACACAGGTTCTCTCTCTCCAGATGAAGTCTTACACGGACTCGTCATCAAGAAACCCTACACAGGTTCTCTCTTTCCAAAGATGAATTTTTACATGGACTCGTCGCCAAGAAACCCTACACAGGTTCTCTCTTTCCAAAGATGAAGTTTTACACGGACTCATCGCCAAGAAACCCTACACAGGTTCTCTCTTTCCAAAGATGAAGTTTTACACGGACTCGTCGCCAAGAAACCCTACACAAGTTTTCTTTCTTCCAGGATGCAGTTTTACACAGGCTCATCATCAAAGTAACCCTACACAGGTTCCTTCTCCATTTTCAGATGCAGTTTCACACGGACTCGTCATCAGTCAACCCTACACAGGTTTCCTTCCTTTCAAGATGCATTTTCACACGGGCTCATCATCAGTCAACTCTACACAGGTTTCCTTCATTCCAAGATGCAGTTTTACACGAGCTCATCATCAGGCAACCCTACACAGGTTCCCTCTTTCAACTTAACAAAAATTACAATTCAACAAACAATCTCCAGATGGCATCTATAAGCCCATCCACCTACCAACAGTCTCCAAATGGCATCTATAAGCCCATTCCCGACAAGATTCTGTCACGTTTCCAGATGGAATCTATAAGCCCATCCTCCTATCCACTATCTCTCCAAATGGCATCTGTAAGCCCATTCCCTCCATCACATTGCTGATATTCTACTATGCGAGTGCAAATTTCTGGGCACTTTAGTGTTCAATCATCTTCCACCTTCGGATCACGAAAGGCACGCAAGCCAATCTACATCCTCGGGTCTAAGAAGATTGAACAGGGGCAACTGTTGTACCCCAAAATTTTCCCTCCCATATTCTTCAAAGTTTATCAAGAATCATCTTTAAATGGTTCAAGATTACTCAAGGGTTGCACAGTCCAAATACCTCATAAGCCAGTCAAAATTAGGGTTTTGGTTCTCTCAAGGAATTTGGGGTTTTCAAGGGCTCAATCAAGTCATATAGGCCTATATACATTGTCAAGCATCCACATGCCAAGTTTCAAGATTCACAATGCCAGTTTGCACAGTCAAAAGCCCTATTTGGTTCACAATCAACTGCAGGGGCAAAATGGTCATTTTACAGTCAAAAGTCAAAATTTTTTGTCAACATCTTATTTTGAAGCCACAATCATCATTTGATCAAGTCTTGATCATGATTCCACAAGCATGGCTCAAAAATTATCAAGATGCAAAAAGTTTCTATTTTGGGACAATAGAAAAGTCAACTGTAACTTGACCAAGGCATAACTTTTTCATGGTTCATCATAAAAATCCCATCCAATGCTCATTTTGAAGGGGATGGCATTTCCTAAAACTCATCTTCACATTCCAAGTCCAAGAAATGCTCTCACAAAAGGTTATCAATTTCTACATTATAGGTCAATTTCAAAAGTCGACAAAAAGGCATTTTAAGTCAAAGACCATAACTTGAGATTGGTAAATCCAAATGACATGGGACCAAAGGCATTGGTTAGAGGACTTCAAGACCTTTCCAAAATGTCCAATAACATGTTCATATGATCAAAATTGAGCAAGATATGCATTGGAGAAGTTGGGAAATTTTCATGAATTTGCAAAAGTCAACTATCTTTAAAACTTCAATTTTTGACAAAAGGGCCCACTTTCTTCCACTTGATTCAGCCTTGTCATGCCACACACGTGTCCCATGATTTATTTCAAGATCAAACATTTATTTTTCTATTTTATTTAAATTTTTATTGATTTAATTCATTTTAAATCCATAATAATTCAAATAAAATCTAAAAAATTAATGGAATAGCATCTTTTGATTTGAATAGCTTTTATATGTCATATGCCAGCTAGCCAATTCGTGCCAAGCCTTTTTGTGCATAAAATCCAAGATTTGAACCAAATATGGAAAGGTCTTTTAATGGTGGTCAACAAAATCTCAAGACTTCAATACACCAAGATTAAGGCCCAGCTGCTGACCTAATTTTGTTTTCACATACATAAGCAAGCAGTACCAACCTAAGACACGACCTAGACATTGCTAAAACGGCCAGAGCAAAAGTGGAAAATTGTTAAAAAGTGTGAGATCAAGAACAAGGTAGGAGGCATTTTCAGACAAAACTAAGAACGTGGTTCCCTTCCTTGCCGTCCCCTGAAGCTAAAACGACCTTTACCACGTCCTAAGACTACCTACCAAGCGCTGTAAGTTGTCTCGAACTCGCCCCTGAACATGGAATCTCAACCTCTAATTCTTGCGCCTTTTCTTTAATATTTTAGCATATTTGTGTTCACCATTCAATTTCCAAGCATCCTGCATTATTCAATTGTATTGTTGTAGCCTAGATCTCCCTACCCGAACCTAGGGTTTTGGGGGTTACAATTTGGGGTTTTGTTTTACAGGAATAATTGGTACAAGCCATAGCCATGGATGGATTTAGGAGGATGAGACGAACAGGATGATGGCCCAAGTTGGCATTTTCGTGGCCTGGAGCTCATTATAAGAGAAGGCAACAGATTTTGTTGCGGAATCGAATCTGCAGTAAAAAGTACAGGGTCTGTTGGAGAAGATGAAGGCGTGTGCGCGTCTGATTGGCCCATTCAAACTAAAACGCGCGCATTTTTTTATTTCCAGGATATTGCTTTTTATTATATATAATATTAACTTGTTATTATTATAACGAATGGAAGCGATTGGCTCAGTGGCTGGGACGAACATGCATAGACCTTTGGGACCTGGGTTCGATTCCCAGGTCCCCCAAATAATTATTTCTCCTTTTTTCCAATGCGTTCATATGCAGGATGCTGAATGTTGTCCACCCTACGCCTCATCCAGATGCACGCCATGTGCCCCTATCACCAATCCAGTGGTTAAAAGTGATGACCACCATACACCTTGGTCAAAGCACACGCAACCAATCTCCAAAAGTCAAATGGACTGAATTGTTAATGGGCCTAGAATCTGCTTGCTCACCTCCTAAGCTAGCCTAAACCCCCCATGAGTTTGCCTCTTTATTTTTTCTTTTATATTTTTTATTTTACTCATTTAAAATTAATTCCTAATTAATTATTAACTAGATAATTATTTTTCACAATAAAATTCAGAAAACCAAAAAAATATTTTTATTAATTTCAATTACTTTTTGTAAATAAATTCATTAATTAATTTTAGTTGTTTAATTAGGTTAATTGTAATCTTTTTCACATTAAATAAAATCAAATCTAGAATTAGGTTTTTCCTTTGACACTTTTAATTTCTTTTTTTATTTTATTTCATTAAAAACATAAAAAATACTTTTTCTTGTAAATAATTAATTAATTAGTTATTAGGTTTAATATTTCATTAATTGCAAAAAAAGGATAAATTCAATTCTTTTCTCAAAAAAGGGTCAAAACCCCAAGGACGTCCCGATTCAATCTTTCGCGCGCATTTTTATTTTAATTCATTATATTTATGTATCTGCTCCGAAAATGTAATAGTTAATTAGGCTTTTATCGCTTTATTTACTTTTCTCGTATTTATTTTCCAAAGAGGTTATGTTTTTGGCGATGTATAGACCCGCGCCTTGTAATAGCGTAGATTTACCTTTTCCGCATTTTATTTTCCGCACTCTTAACTGTTAATTATGCATGCAAGACTTGAATGACAAATGAAATCAATCAGTAGCTCACAAATAACATGTACAAGATAATCTTAACTGAAACAACACACACGCACATGCCACTCTTAGGGTACGCCTCACTCTGGTTGCCTCGACGTCGACGTCAAGTATAGGGTGTTTTAGAGGTCGCCCTCCTGTCTAAAGATCCAGTTGCCTCGAAATGGTTGCCTCGGATAAAAAGGATCTAGGACATTAGGGTTACCGCTAAAGTGTCTTACTATTGCTTTGGTGACCACACATGTCCCTAATAATCGAATTGACCCGAACAACTCCAACGACGATGCTACCTACTTCTCAATAGTGGGATAGTACTGTCTAAAGGACTCTTACACAACTTAATTCCTTAGAGTAGGTAGATTTCTCATGGGTACTTGCTCTTTCAAAAACAAAAACATCTTTTCGCACCTACATTTTCAAAAAGTTTTCAAACAAATACTTCATACACTCTTGAGGACTGATACAAGAGTTACCTAGAAGTTTTCAAAACGAAACTTTTTCAAAACCCATATACACTTGAAAAGCAAACAATTTTTGAAAACATAGTGAGCAAGTAACTAAGAGCCCGTGGATAACCACGGATAGAAAGGGTGCTAACACCTTCCCTTTCTATAAATCTACCTCCCGAACCGAGAAACATTATCGAAAAGGAATTTTACTGTGCTTTTGTCCTTTCCTTGTTGGAGAACATAAAAGACGGTGGCGACTCTTGCTTACCGCGACATTTCGCGAAACCAGCTTTAAAACAGTCAGTTCTATTTCCACCGATCACATTGTCCAATTGAGTGGGCAAAAATTTGATTCAAAGCTTGAAACTTGGTATGAGCAATTTTAGGAGTCCAATATGAAGTATGAAAGTCACATGAGGCATTGGAAGTCCAAAAATCCCTGTGCAAACTCAAACCCTAATTTCAGGTCAACAGTGCAAGGAGAGGTCTTAAGCTGAGCAAACCCTAATCCTGTCTGGAGTCCAAAGAGTCTTGTGAGGGGAAATCTTGATAAAATGGGAGGGAAAATTTTGGGGTACAACAGCTGCCCCTGTTCAATCTTCTTGAACCTGAAGAGTTAGATTGGCGAGTTTTCCGTTCGTGACTCAAAGGTAAAAGATGATTGGACACTAGAATGCCCGTAAATTTGCACTCGTCAAAATGTAGTTGAGGGAATGGGCTTAAAGATGCCATTTGGAGAGGTGACAGAATCTTGTCGGAGATGGGCTTAAAGATGCCATCCAAGAATGTTTGTTGAATTGCAAGCTGTAAGTCAAAAGAATGAGTATCAGAATGGTATCCGTGTCTAGAACGTATCTGATCTGTATCTGGAGACTGAATCTGTATGAGCAATGGAATGGCGTCCGTGTCTGGAGCGTATCCGAGCTGTAACTGTATTTGAATATGAATGAATGACAGAATGATTGCCGGGTCTGGAGTGTATCTGTATTATATCTGAATCTAGAATTTGAATAAGCGACATAATGACATCCGTGTCTGGAGCATCTCTGGGCTGGGGAAAAAGTCAGAATAAGTGATAGAATGGCAACCATGTATGGAGCGTATCTGGACTGTATCTGAAGTTGAGATCTATATGAGTAGCAGAATGACTTATGTGTCTGGAGTGTATCTGGAATGTATCTGAAGTTGAGATCTGTATGAGTAGCAGAATAACTTATGTGTCTGGAGTGTATCTGAACTGTAACTGGGATCTGAATAAGTGACAGAATGGAAACCATGTCTGGAGCGTATCTGAACTTGAAATTGATAGTTGAATCTGAATGAGAAATATAACGGCTTCCGTGTCTGGAGCGTATCTAATCTGTATCTGATTGTTGAAGTCTGAATGAGTGACAGAATGACATCCGTGTCTGGAGCGTATCCGTAATGTATCTTAACTTGAATTCTGAATGAGTAATAGAATGACCTCCGTGTCTGGAGTGTATCCATACTGTATCTAAATAAGAGATCTGAATGAGTAACAATATGACTTTCGCGTCTGGAATGCATCCGTACTGTATCTGAAATCTTTTGAATATCTGTTAAAGATAGTTGTTAATCTTATCCTGAAAAAGGTAAAATGTTAGCTGAAACACAAAGTTATGTTGCATGAAATGTATGATGCAATAAAATGTGTTTTATCAATGTTTATGATATATGAGTGTAATGTATGCGCATGTAAGCTGATTTGCTGCATTGCTGCGGAAAATAAATCCTTGATAGCTGGAGATAATAAAATCCTTGACTGCTGTCGGGGAAAATAATTCCTTGACTGCTGTTGGAGATTCAAAATCTTTGATTGCTGGAGATAATAAAATCCTTGGACCACTGTTGGGGATTCAAAATCTTTGATTGCTGAGGATGGGAAATCCTTGGACCACTGTTAGGGATAGAAAATCCTTGACAACTCGCGGGGATTATCAAAAACTTTGACAGCTTCTGTGGGGATGTGAGAATCCTTCACGACTTTCCTGGGGATATAGGGATCCTTCAAGTCTATGGAGTTGGAATATGATAATCATTCTGTTGTGAGAATAATGTTAAACCGCTTGAGAAATCTGCTTGGGGAATCTCGAGAACTTTGAAGACTTCTACTGGGGATTAAAATAATGAGAATCCTTACTCGGCTGGGGAATAGGGAAAACTCTGACGATCTCTACTGGGGATCCGACAAAAGAAAAACCTTGATCTGCTGGAAAATAAGGAAAACTCTGATGGCTTCTGCGGGGAATTAAGAATGAGAATCTTCAATCTCCTGGGGAATTTGAATCCTTGAGGACTTCAAGTTGGGGAGTCAAGAATGAGAATCTTCGATCTGCAGGGGATTAAAAATCCTGACAAAATCATGCTGGGGAGTGATGAAGACTCTGACAACTTCACTGGGGGAATTAAGAATGAGAATCTTCATTCTGTTGGGGAGTAAAAACTCTGTGGGGAGTAGCTATACTGCTGGGGAGTAGCTATCCTGCTGGAAAGTAAGTTCAATACTCTCTGGGGAAAAAGCTTATTCCTGTTTGGAAAAAGTTCAGGAGTTTGGGTTGTATGCCACTCTACTGGGGAATTATCCTAGGTTGGGGATAAGACAAAAGTTAACTGTTATCTGGTTGACTTCCAGGCTTTAATACAACTTGCTGAGGAAATTGGGGAAAACTGAATGGTTCCCGCTGGGGATTGATAGTTGGAAATCTTTGACTTGACTGGGGAAGAAGGTTTCATCTCCGCTGGAGGTCTGCAGTTCAAAGTTTTTGCTCTGCTGGGGATTGGGATTCTGAGGTTTTAACTCTGATGGGGATTTTGAAATTTAGCTCCGCTGGGGATATGTATTTCAAGGTTTTAGCTCCATTGGGGATCTAGATGATGTACTGCAGGGGATTTCTCCTGGAATAGCCTAAAGACGTTTTCCTATACTTTCAACCTGTCAGTAATTATTCTTTCCCATTTCGTTTATTTGTAAACAGTGATTATATTCAAATGCATATGCTCATTTAATAAACCATTGGACGTTTTCAAATAAAACTCAAGTGTAAGAAGGAAAAGACAAATAGTTTTCTGCACTTTGAAGTATCTTTGTATTAACTTTGTGTAAGTATTTTGTACAAAGGAGACAGACATCCTAGTAAGAGAATGCTGTCATAAAAAATGAGAAAAATTTATACAAAGAAAGATGGCTATGTGTAAAAATTACATGGAATTCCCATTATGCTATAGCCTTCGTAACTCTGAATATCTTGTCCATTCATTGCTTCGTCTGAAGATGATTGAGTTGATCAGAAGCCCGAAGCTTGTCTTGTGAAGAGACTGTCCTTAAAGTGATCCGAAGAGACATAGTCATACGCTTTAATTCCCTAATTTTTTCCTGGACCGCCCTTTCGGGTTTTTGATCCCCGGGAAACCCTTTTTTGCCCAAGTCGCCCTTTCGGGTTTTCAACTTGCCGGGTGTACATATTTTTTTTTATCCCTAACTTTTGCCTGAACTGCCCTTTCGGGTTTTCGATCCACCGGGAAGCCCTTTTTTTGCCCAAGTCGCCCTTTCGAGTTTTCAACTTGCCGAGTCATTTATGCGTAATATCTTTTGACTATGTCTGCATTCGCAGGGTGCGACAGGTCGTCGCCGTCCATGGTGGTTAAGATCATTGCCCCACCAGAAAAGATGTTTTTGATTACAAATGGTCCTTCATAAGTAGGATTCCATTTTCCCCTAGGATCACTTTGCGGCAAGATGATCCGCTTGATTACAAGATCCCCGACTTGATATATCTGGCGTCTGACTTTCTTGTTGAAAGCCTTGATCATCCGCTTTTGATACGTCTGACCATGGCAAACAGCAGTAAGTCGCTTCTCATTAATTAAGTTAAGTTGATCAAGCCGGGTCTGAATCCAATTGTCTTCACTCAAACCAGCATCCTTCATGATTCTCAAGGAGCGAATCTGAACCTCGATAGGTAAAACAACTTCCATGCCATATACCAATGAATAGGGTGTTGCCCCAGTTGATGTTCGTGCCGTGGTACGATACCCGTGCAGAGAAAACGGTAACATTTCATGACAGTCCTTGTAGGTGACTGTCATCTTTTGTATGATCTTCTTGATATTTTTGTTCGCAGCTTCGACAACACCGTTCATCTTTGGCCGATAGGGAGATGAATTGTGATGTTGAATCTAGAACTGCTCGCACAAGGCGGTGATCATAGTATTGTTCAGGTTTGTACTGTTGTCGGTGATGATCCTTTCAGGGATACCGTACCGGCAAATAAGGTTCTGCTTGATGAAGCGGGCAACAACATTCTTTGTGACGGTTGCAAAGGAAGCTGCTTCGACCCACTTGGTGAAGTAATCAATGGCCACCAGGATGAAACGGTGTCCATTGGATGCTGTAGGCCTGATCTCTCCAATCATGTCGATTCCCCACATAGCGAATGGCCAAGGAGCTGTTAAGACATTGACAGGAACTAGAGGTATATGTACCTTGTCCGCATAGATTTGAAATTTATGGCATGTTTGGGAATGTTGATAGAAGTCAGCTTCCATGGTAGACCAGTAATAGCCTGCCCGTAGAATCTTCTTAGCCATCGTATGTCCGCTAGAGTGATTGCCAAAGGTACCATTATGCAGTTCATCCATGATCTGCTCAACTTCAACCTTGTCCACACAATGGAGCAGAATACAATCATGATTGCGCTTGTACAAGATACCATTGCTCAGGAAGAACTTGGCAGAGAATCTCCTTAAGAACTTTTTGTCGTTGACTGAAGCTCCTTCAGGATATTCTTGCGCCTCGAGATACCTTTTGACTTCATGAAACCAAGGTCGGTCCGCTACTTCCTCGGTATTAATCTCGTGACAATGTGCAGGTTCGTCCATCCGTTCAATGGTGATTTGGGGAGCCTCATTATCCCAGTTAAGTTTAAACATGGATGACATTGTAGCTAGAGCATCTGCTAGCTGATTTTCTTCTCGCGGGAAGTGCTCGAAGGTAATCTGCTCGAAATGTGGTAACAATGTCAAGACATGTTCTTTGTAAGGGATGAGGTTTGGATGTTTAATATCCCACTCTCCTTTGATTTGACTGATAACCAAAGCTGAGTCCCCAAATACAATCAAGGATTTGATTCCCATGTCTACTGCAACCTTGAGTCCAAAAATATAAGCTTCATACTCGGCCATGTTGTTGGTGAAGCTGAAGTAGAGTCTGGCAGTGAAAGGTGTATGGCAACCTTCTGGAGAGATAAGCACAACACCGATACTGTTTCCAAGTGCGTTGGAGGCACCATCAAAGTACAGGGTCCATCGGGATCCTTGTTCAGGTCCGTCATACAGTCTGTTCTCTTCAATGTTGTCCAATGTCATGATATCCTCGTCGGGGAAGTCGAACCTCATGGATTGGTAATCTTCGACAGCTTGATGGGCCAGATGATCGGCTAGCACACTTCCCTTTATAGCTTTTTGGGTCGTGTACTGTATATCGTATTCCGTCAGGATCATCTGCCATCTAGCGATTCTTCCAGATAAATTCGGCTTCTTAAAGATGTACTTGATCAGATCCATCTTAGATATCAGCAAAGTGGTATGAGTCAACATATACTTCCTTAACCGGCGAGCAACCCATACCAAAGCGCATCAAGTTTTCTCGAGCAGTGAGTATCGGGTCTCACAGTCGGTAAACTTTTTGCTAAGGTAATAAATGGCATGCTCTTTTAGGCCAGACTCATCATGTTGGCCCAATACGCACCCCATTGAATTCTCTAGGACGGTCAGATACATGATTAGCGGTCTTCCTTCGACGGGAGGCATCAAGATAGGAGGTTCTAGCAAATACTCCTTGATTATATCGAAAGCAACTTGACAGTCATCATTCCATTTAACCACCTGATCTTTCTTCAACAGCTTGAAGATTGGCTCACAGGTAGATGTTAGGTGAGAAATGAACCTTGCAATGTAGTTTAGGCGTCCCAAGAAATCTCTGACCTCCTTATCGGTGCGAGGGGCAGGCATTTCTTGTATAGCTTTGACCTTGGCAGGATCAACCTCGATGCCTTTGTTGCTGACGATGAAACCCAAGAGTTTACCGGACCTGACTCCGAAAGTGCACTTGTTAGGGTTCAGTCTGAGCTTGTACTCCTTCAACCTGACAAACAGCTTTTGCAGATGGTCGAGATGTTCTTCTTCAGTTTGTGAATGGGCTATCATGTCATACACGTAGACCTCTATCTCAAGATGTATCATGTCATGAAACAAAGCTACCATGGTGCATTGATAGGTTGCCCCGAAATTCTTCAATCCGAATGACATCACTTTGTAGCAGAACGTACCCCACTGTGTAACAAAAGTAGTTTTCTCCATGTCCTCGGGTGCCATTTTGATCTGGTTATAGCCCGAGAATCCGTCCATGAAAGAAAATACCTTGTGCTGAGCTGTGTTGTCAACCAAGATGTCAATGTGCGGTAGTGAAAAGTCATCTTTAGGGCTGACCCTGTTTAAGTCTCTGTAATCCATACACATTCTTACTTTGCCGTCCTTCTTAGGCACGGGCACAATGTTAGCAACCCATCGTGGATAGGAGGTAACAACAAGAAATCCCGCATTTAACTGCTTCATAACTTCAGCTTTGATCTTTTCAGACATGTCGGGCCTCATGCGGTGGACTTTCTGTTTAACTGGTGGACAATCTTCTCTTGTGGGGAGACGGTGTACTACAATGTCTGTATCTAGTCCCGGCATGTCTTTGTAAAACCAGGCGAAGATTTCAACATATTCATTCAACAGCTGAATTAAGCGTTCTTTGACACTTGGCTCTAGGTTGGCACCCACTCTAACTTCTTTTCTGTCTTCCTCTGTACCCAAGTTGATTGTCTCTAACAACTCTTCGTGAGGTAGAATAGCCCTTTCTTCCTGTTGTAGCAGTCTAGCTAACTCTCCCGGCACCTCACAGTCTTCATCACCTTCGTATTCGGCATGGTAGACCAGATCTTCGGAGTCACTGAAGGTCATAGCAGAATTGTTACCCATGGAATCCGGAATGGAAGGGTACCTGCATTTGTGAGTGTGGGTATGTTTAAGGGATAGCCATCTTTAAACAAATAAAATGTAAAAAGAAAGATAATGAACATAAAAGTTTATATGTGAAAACGTCCATGATTCATTAAAATTGCATATGAAGATGAAAAATCAAACCCTTACAAATGGACCTATGTTCCTCGGGTAAGGCACAAGGTTAAAAGTGTACGAATTGTTTAAGAATTATTACAAACCAATAGAAATGTTTGAAAGATAATATACTGATTTATGAAAGTAATGGGAATAAAGTCCTTTGCCTCCCAATTGCACAGTCCTCCGTTAATAGTAGGGAAAATCCAATCTTCCAAGTTACTCTCCTCTTCACTATCCTCTAAAGCATTGACTCCATGATGGGTGATCTTCACTGGTGGCCCTCCATCCCGGGAGCGACACATAACCTTATAAGCAGAAGCAGTGAAACCCAAGCCGAATTTATCAGATTTGAAAGGAAAATCGGGAAGCTGCCCCCAGATTATGCTTCCTCCTTCTTCAATCACAGCCTTTGCATCTTTGAGAGACGACATCCGAGGCGGAGGTCTAGTAATCATGGGTACAAAAGACACTTTCTTGGTCGCCGCAATCTCCTGAGCTACCTCTTCAAAATGCTGAAAGGGGGTTTCGATGAATTCACCATCCAATTCTACATAGCGGAAAGAATTTAGATGGCTTATCATGTATTCCTCTTCGCCGTGAACAGTTACAATTTTCCCATGGACAGGGTACTTGAGCTTCTGATGCAGAGTAGAAGTGACGGCTCCAACATGATGAATCCAGGGTCTTCCCAACAAGCAAGAATAGGAAGGACGGATGTCCATCACATAAAATATGGAGTTGAAGGTTTTAGTTCCCACTTTAACCGGGATGTCCACCTCCCCGTGGACCATCCTTTTGGAACCATCAAAGGCTATAACAATGATGTTTCTAGTGTTGTACCCCAAAATTTGCCCTCCCATATTCTTTAAGATTTGTCAAAGTCAACCTTCATTTGGTTCAAATTCCTCAAGGGATTGCACAGGCAAACATCCTCCTAAGCCAGTCAGAATTAGGGTTTTGGTTCTTGCAAGAAATTTGTGGTTTTCAATGGCTCAATCAAGTCCCATAGGCCTATACACATTGTCAAGCATCTACATGCCAAGTTTCAAGACTCACAGCATCAAGTTGCACAGTCAAAAGCCCTAATTGCTTCACATTCAACTGTAGGGGTAAAATGGTCATTTGGAAGTCAAAAGTCAAAATTTTTGGTCAACATCTTATTTTGAAGCCACAATCATCATTTGATCAAGTCTTGATCATGATTCCACAAGCATGGCTCAAAAATCATCAAGATGCAAAAGTTTCCATTTTTGGACAGTTGAAAAGTCAACTGTAACTTGACCAAGGCATAACTTTTTCATGGTTCATCAGAAAAATGCCATCCAATGCTAATTTTGAAGGGGATGACATTTCCTACAACTCATCTTCACACTCCAAGTCCAAGAAATGCTCTCACAAAAAGTTATCAATTTCTACATTATAGGTCACTTTCAAAAGTCAACAAAAAGGCACTTTAAGTCAAAGACCATAACTTGAGATTGGTAAATCAAAATGACATGGGACCAAAGGCATTGGTTAGAGGACTTCAATACCTTTCCAAAATGTCCAAGAACATGTTCATAGGATCAAAATTGAGCAAGATATGCATTGGAGAAGTTGGGAAATTTTTGTGAAATGGCAAAAATCAACTATCCTTGAAACTTCAATTTTTGACAAAAGGGCCCACTTTATTCCACTTGATTCAGCCTTGTCATGCCACCCACGTGTCCCATGCTTAATTTCAAGATCAAACATTTATTTTTCCATTTTTATTTAATTTTTATTGATTTAATCCATATTAAATCCATAATAATTCAAATAAAATCTAAAAATTAATGGAGTAGCATCTTTTGGATTTGGACAACTTTCATATACCATATGCCAACTCACAAATTCGTGCTAGGGGGCTTTTTGTGCATAAAATCCAAGATTTGCTTCAAATTTGGAAAGTTCTTCAATGGTGGTCAACCAAATCTCCAAAACTTAATTCCATGGATCATTGGCCCAGCTTTTAACCTAATTCTATTCCCATATATGCAAGCAAGCCAACCCTAATGCAAGACACGTGGAAAAGCTGCTGTAAGAGCCATAACCAATATTGAAAAATCAAGAAAAAAGCCAAAACTGAATTCCACCTTCCAGGCCCTTTCAAGGAGATTTAGAGATTCAAACACGTTGCTGGGACACTAAGGAACATATTGGAATCAAAACCACGTTCTAAAGCTATCAGAATCACCAAGAACAGTCTAAGGGTTTGCGTTTTTTTTCTGGAATCGAATTTCTTGTTTAATGCATCATTAACATAATTTTGTGTTTGTTTTGTGTTGCTTAAACTCGTAGGAAGCTGATGATATAGTTTAATTGGATTAAGATGCAAAGAATCGTAAAACGCCATTGATAAATTCTAGGTTTTCCATGCTTCCAAATTGGGGCTTTTCAGAATAGGAAAAATCAAGCTTCCTAAGACCTATGGTTGAACTCAGGAGATGCAGACGAATGCAAAGCTATCATTGCGCCCAATTTATATAGCCTGTAGGGCTATTCGTTATTTTTCCTCGTGCCATTTTGTGGGGGTTAAAAACCCCTGCTATTTGATATGTTTTATGCAGGCAATTGAAGAAGACGATGACGCGTAAGAACGCTACTGGATAATTCAAAAAAAGGCGCGCGCGTTGTGTTGTTTACAGCTCAACGTTTGTTTTCTAATATAATATTTTCCTTTTATCTTAATAACAATTGAAGCGTGCAGTTGGAGTGGTTGGAGTAAACGTGCAAAGTGCCTTGGGACCTGGGTTCGATTCCCAGGTCCCCCAAAATTTCCATATTGTTTTTCTTTACCTAATCCTATGCAGGTTTCCAAATAGTGATCATCATACATCTCAAGCAATCAGCCTGCCAAGTGGCCACTAACGCCAATCTGATGGCCATGAGGCGTGGACCATGGTGTTCTCAGTCAATGCAACGTGTAGATAATTCCAAAAGTCAAACAGGCTTGCTTCTTATTTGGCCTAAATTTCCAGAACTATACCTCCATTGGGTCCATCAACACCCCCCCGGTTTATTTTCCTTTTTATTTTCTTTCTCTTTTTAATTCTTTTAATTATTATTATTATTATTATTAACTAACAAATTAATTTTCATAATAAACCCAGAATTAAATATTTATTTGTATTATTATTATTATTATTATTAAATTTCACCTTAATTGTTATTTTTATAAATAAAACACTAACAAATTAATTAGTTTAATTAGGTAATTTTAACTTTTTTACAATAAATAAAAACAATCTAGAATTAGGGTTTTCTTGACTTTTAATTTCTTTTATTTTTATTTTCATTAAAGACTTAAAAAACACAAAAAACATTTTTTTCTCTTTTTAATTAAATAATTAATTAGTACTAGGTTTAATATTTTAATTAAATTGCAAAAAAGGAAAAAACTTAAATTCTTTTCTCAAAAAGGGTCAAAACCCTAAGGACGTCCCGATTAAATTTCTATTCGCGCATTATTATCTATTTTTGATTATTTATGTATCTGCTCAGAGAATGTAATAATTAATTAGAACTTTATCGCTTTCTTTTAAATTCTCGCATTTTTATTTTCCAAACGGGTTGTTGTTTTTGGCGGTGTATATACCCGCGCCTTGTAATAGCGTAGCTTTACCTTTCCGCACTTTATTTTCCGCACTCTTAACTATTAATATGCATGAAAGATTTGTATGAAAATTAAAAACAACTCGTAGATTACTATGATACATGTACAAGATAATATAACATGAAAACAACACACAAGCACATGCCACTCCTAGGGTACGCCTCACTGGATGCCTCGAACGTGGTCGTCAAGTATAGGGTGTTTTAGAGGTCGCCCTCCTGTCTAAAGATCCAGTTGCCTCGAAACGGTTGCCTCGGATAAAAAAAGATCTAAGACATTAGGGTTACCGCTAAGGCGTCCTACTATTGCTTTGGTGACCACATGTCCCTATAATCGAATTGACCCGAAGAAACTCCAACGATGGTGCTACCTACTTCTCAATAGTGGGATAGTACTGTCTAAAGGACATTTACACAGCTTAATTTCTTTTGAGTAGGTAGAGGTTCTTAGATACTTGCTCTTTCAAAACAAAAATACTTTTCGCACCTACACTTTTCTGACAAAAGTTTTCAAATAAACACTTCATGACACTCTTGAGGACTGATACAAGAGTTAAAACGAAGTTTTCAAACAAACTTTTTCAAAACCCATAAACACAAGAAAAGCAAACATTTTTGAAAACATAGTGAGCAAGTACCTAAGAGCCTGTGGATAACCACGGATAGAAAGGGTGCTAACACCTTCCCTTTCTATAATCTACCTCCCGAACCGAGAAACACCTCGAAAAGGAATTTTGCTGTGCTTTTGTCCTTTCCTTGTTAGAGAAAATAAAAGACGGTGGCGACTCTTGCTTACCGCGACATTTTGCGAACCAGCATTCCAAAACAGTCAGTTCTATTTCCACCGATCACAGAACTGGCGACTCTGCTGGGGAGAAATTAATAAGTGAGGTGTACCTTAGGATTAGACCACTCTTATGTTTTCAATTGCTTGTTTTGTTTGCTTTAAAATTGTGGGCCTATTTTGGAGTTTCATAGATCCTAACCCGGATCTGGGGGATACCTTTTAGAAGTAGCAACAAACTGTGAGGGAACTGTGCGGGGTATACCGACACGGTTGAAGCAGTTGCTACGTTGATGTGGCACTTTGGTGAGTACCGGTAACCCTTGAGTCAAGTCAAGGAGAGTACGGGGCCGCCGCGTGGTGTCGTGAAACATCAACTGACCTTAGGAAGATTACTTGACCATCATGGCCTCTTTAGGGGTAGTGAGATGACCGACTTTGGTGCAGTCCGAAGTTGGTAGATACTCGATACTACACTCATTGAGGGTTGTTTTCTTGGAATATTTTGATCGCCAGTTCAGTGGCTAAATCAAAACGATGAACACAGAAAACAACCCAATGATATTGAGCTCCTTAGAACCCGGTTACTTTTGATAGGACAGGTTTTTGAGCCCACCAACTTCAAGAGGGTAGTACCCTAAACCTCATGCTGGCCTAAACTCTAAGGGATCTTTTGTGTGACTTGTGTGCCTTCAAACTTGAACTACTTGCATTCTTGTTATCTGACACTTGAGTTTCTTGCAGGCTTTGTTTACAGTCATTAATCTGGACTCATAACAGGGTTTACTTACATCACTCCACGCATAGCATAACATCATACCATCATACCATTGCATACATCCTACATAAAGACTAACCCATTTCAAGGATCTCAAGGGTTTGTGATACAGGTCACGATGAATCAAATGTCTAGCAAGGGGCAAAGGGGATTTATTTTTCTCTAGCCAAGGTTGTCCAGAAATCCAAGCATGATGACCTGAGTCAGGGGCTATGACCCACTCGATATGGTGAGCCTTGACTCTTGAAGAAGGACTCTCAACAATATGCAGTGCCTTCCATCAAGCTACAAAACGCAAATTCTAACAATTTTCTTGTTTACCCCGCGAGATCCTTGAATACATTGCATGCATACATACACATCATTGCATAACAGGTCTCCCAATACAGGTTGCTTACTTTCTTCGCTGTTTATTTCAGCAATGGCTTCCCAACAAGACAACCAGAATCTTCATGCTCAAGAGACTCAGTTCGGGGAAATCCTCCTGAATCTATCCAAGGGGCAGGAAGAACTGAGAACACTCCTCATGGGGACTTTGGTCAGGAACAATCCAGAAGACGATAAAGACGAACGACTGAAACGTCTGCAAGCTGAGGTAGATACAATGAGAACCCAGATGCTGGGGCAGATGGCTCTCATTCAAGACTTATCTCAAAGACAAGAAGAGCTCAAGGTTCTCGTCAACCAACTGCTTCGGGACAACCAACTGGGGCAAACATCTAAGGTTGAAAAGCCAGTCGTCATTAAATTCCCTTTGAGACAAGAAGACAAGGGAAAAGCTCCTCAACTTGCTTCAGGGTCACAAATTCAGCACCAACCTCACCAGCTTCAGCAAGACAGTATGAAGCAAGTAGTCAGGGTTGGGGACCAAATCGGTAATCAGCCTCCAAGAAGTCAAAGGTTTGGTTTGATGAATAGACCTCTCCAAACTGCTACTACTTCACAAGTCCCACAACGACCTCGCCAAGAACAACGGGTTGATCAGAGCAAGCCAGACAAGCCCAGGAAGCAATTCACCCCGCTCAACATGTCGTTGTCCCAAGCTTTACAACACCTGTTGAGGTTGGATCTGGTGAAGTTGATAGGACCTCACCCTAATCCTAATACTTCTTCACCCAACTATAATCCTGGAGCCAGGTGCGCATACCATTCTAACAGCCCGGGGCATGATAGTGACAACTGTTGGAAGTTGAGGTACAAAATCCAAAACCTGATCGATGAAGGAGCAGTGGAATTCACCCAAGATGGTCAGGTCGAGTTCTTCTACTATCCCTGCGAGATTCACCATTTGAAGTGACAAGTCCTGAGACTAGAAGACTTTTGTTCATTCGAATGTTCAAGTTGTATTTTCTTTGCTTATACAAACAATTATTGTCATAGCAAACTTTATTACTTTATCAATGCATCGCATATGTCTGTTTTGAATCAATATATTCGCATTCGCTATATTCAAACTGCTTTCATTTTTGTGGTGTTCAAACTCTCGATTGATAATTCTAAGCCTCTTGAGGGAGGATGACGAAAACGATACCACAATCTACAGTATGCTTTTGAACAGACCCCGCTGATGAGGTACAGGCATTGTTTCAATTCCTAAACACTGGAGTTATAAGGAAGATAATCCCTCGTCAACCCCTTCGAGCCAAAGAAGTAGGAGTTTTTGCTTTTCACAAAAAATTAAAACCCCTAATCATAACCTGGGGCAGGGTAGTTCTCTCAGTTAATCCAAATGCACAACGATTGGCACCAAAGAAATCCTTACAAAACAAAAGACAGTGATGGTTCTAAATAATCATAAAGACAGGAAGTCATCATTTCTCAAAATAAAAGCCCAACAAGTCAAAACCTATGAAGGAGACTTACAAAAACTGGGGCATCCCGCTGACTGTAATCACAAAAAGGAACAGTTCAGGCAAAAAACATGGATAACGAAATAAAAAAAAAGAGGTCCTGCAAACCCTTATAAAAATGACTGCCTGTTGAAAATAAATTGTCAATATCCGAACCATCATTGGAATATCAGAGCAAAGACTCAAACAAGGTCTAACGCACGATTAGCTGAGTTTAGGTTTGAAGAACATCACGAAGAACGGGTGGGTACAAATAAATTTTGAGCCTTTATCCTTTGTTTCTTAAACCATGAACCAGGCCACGTTATAACCCTTAAAAGTCCTAGCTTAAGCATGGGTTAGTTCGAAAGCATACTATTACGAAAGGTATCCTGACTCCTTAAGGCTTGCGGTAAAATAACGAGTTGACATCACAGTTTATAAAAAATTCACTTGTTTTTATAAAAAACTGCATTTTCAAAAACTTCAAGACAGACATAAGCTTTGCATTTTTAATATAACATTGCTTGCATATGACTATTTGTTTGAACAACATAGAAGTTCGCACGACGAACGTCTAATGAACAAAAGCACCTCCAATCAAGGGGCATGGCATGATCATTGTCCATCATTTTGGGCAGTTAAGTCAAGATTCGGAGAATCTCTCAAAAGGCCAACCAGCTTAGGGAAAATCTCCATCTGGATCACTTGGGGCATTGAACGATCAAACGAAGATCTTCTGGTAGTAGGGCAACGCAACACTACTGACAGGGGCACCTCCCTACATCCTGAGAGCACGAACATAGTCGAAAAAATACTACGCATAATCAAAGACCCGCTAGGTTGACACACCTAGGAAAAAATAAGGGCTTCCCGGCGAACCAAAAGGGTTCGGGCAAAAATAGGATGAAATGAAAAAAATCTGTACACCCGGCAAGTCGAAAACCTGAAAAGGCGGCTTGGGCAAAATGGGCATCCCGGTGGACTGAAAACCCGAAAGGGCGGTCCAGGAAAAAGTTAGGGATCAAAAGCGTACGACTATGTTCCGTCATCTCGTCACTTGCCTACCAGAAGAAGATTTGTCAATCGGCAGTTATCAAGCACCTCCACATGAACCTTCTTCTCCAGCAGAAACTGGGGCAATAAGAATTGTCTAAGCGATCTGGCTGCTTTGTCCACCAGGTACCAAGGTAGATTCGGCTGAAGAATGTGACCAGGATACCTTCACTCCCTGCAGAGTAAGACAAGACTCAACAATACTCTCCCCCGAGCAGAGTTGGTCTCCAATCAGCCCCAAAAGGCACAGTATCTCCAGCAAGTCAGCAACACTCTCTCCAAGCAGAGTTAGTCTACTGTCAGCCTTAAGAAAGTTGGGTATCCCCAGAAAATCTCAATATTCCCAGCAGAGTATAAAGATGTTCCTAAGCAAGCATCCCCGACAGTCTTAATATAAGATGGTTCCCCGGCGGAATACCAGACACCCCAGTGGAGCCACTTCCCCAGTACGGTCCAAAGTTTCCCCAGGAAAGTTGAATCAATCTCCCCAGTAGATTCTGGAAGCTTATCCCTAGTAGATTCTGGAAGTTTATCCCCTGCAGAGTACATACGTCTCTCCCCGACCATATTCAAAGGTTATTCCCCACCAGAGCTTATAACTGGGTTATCCTCAGCTAATTACCACGGAAAGATCGTCCTCGGCGAAGTTCTTCCTATCTCCCAGCGGAGTTCATCAAATTCCCCAACATAACTTATCAGTGGAATCCCCAGCGGAGTCATCATCAAAACCTCAGCGAAGCATCTCTTCCCCACAAAGTATTCCCCGCAGAGTAATCTCTCCAACAAGTTTATTCCTCAACGGAGTCATCTTCTCCTACCGGTTTATTCTTGCAACCATCATCCCCAGCGGAAATGAAGAACTCTACTCTTCAAACATCAGCCCAGGATTTAACAAGCTCCCGGCATTCGTCAAGGATTTATTTTCCTAGACGAAAACACATTCATAAACATATCACATTTCATACATCCTGCTTACATACATGACAAAATGCATATAACATAATCTCATTTCTTCCTGAGAACATCATGACATCATGCATTTCATACATCATGACGTTGCATACGACTAATGTTTTGCCTTTCAGGAAAAAGGTCAATCCAAAGATGATTACTATCAACTGTTGCAGTTCCAGATTCGATACCTGTATCTAGCCAGGGAATGTCTGTGAGCGATTGATTATGGATTCGATACCTGTATCTAGCCAGGGCATATCTACATGAAGAGTTTAGAGATTCTATACCTGTATCCAGCCAGGGCATATCTGTAGACGACTAATTCCGGATTCGATACCTGTATCTAGCCAGGGCATATCTGCGAGTGATTTGATTGTGGATTCGACACCTGTATCTAGCCAGGGCATATCTGCATGAAGAATTTAGAGATTCGATACTTGTATCCAACCAGGGCATATCTGTAGACGACTAATTCCGGATTCGATACCTGTATCTATCCAGGGCATATCTGTGAGTGATTGATTGTAGATTCGATACCTATATCCAGCCAGGGCATATCTGCATGAGGAGTTTAGAGATTCGATACCTGTATCCAGCCGAGGCATATCTGTAGACGACTAATTCCGGATTCGATACCTGTATCTAGCCAGGGCATATCTGTGAGTGATTGATTGTAGATTCGATACCTGTATCCAGCCAGGGTATATCTGCATGAAGAGTTTAGAGATTCGATACCTGTATCCAGCCAGGGCATATCTGTAGACGATTAATTCTAGATTTGATACCTATATCTAGCCAGGGCATATTTGTGATTGATTGATTGTAGATTCGATACCTGTATCCAGCCAGGGCATGTCTGCATGAAGAGTTTAGAGATTCGATACCTGTATCCAGCCAGGGCATATCTGTAGACGACTAATTCCAGATTCGACACCTGTATCTAGCCAGGGCATATCTGTGAGTGATTGATTGTAGATTCGATACCTGTATCCAGCCAGGGCATGTCTGCATGAAGAGTTTAGAGATTCGATACCTGTATCCAGCCAGGGCATATCTGTAGACGACTAATTCCAGATTCGACACCTGTATCTAGCCAGGGCATATCTGTGAGTGATTGATTGTAGATTCGATACCTGTATCCAGCCAGGGCATATCTGCATGAAGAGTTTAGAGATTCGACACCTGTATCCAGCCAGGGTATATCTGTAGACGACTAATTCCAGATTCGACACCTGTATCTAGCCAGGGCATATCTGTGAGTGATTGATTGTAGATTCGATACCTGTATCTAGCCAGGGCATGTCTGCATGAAGAGTTTAGAGATTCGATTCCTGTATCCAGCCAGGGCATATCTGTAGACGACCAGTTCCAGATTCGATACCTGTATCTAGCCAGGGCATATCTGTGAGCGATTAATTGTAGATTCAACACCTGTATCTAGCTAGGGCATATCTGTATGAAGAGTTTGAAGATCAACCCCTGAAATAGGCCAGGAAATTATCTTTCTTTCTCAGGTACGCAAGTTCTCGCTAAGGAATCTCTTACGCGATCAACACCCCGATGGCATCCATAAGCCCATCTCCACAACTATCTATCACATTTCCGAATGGCATCTATAATCCCATTCCCGACAAAGTTCTATCACATCTCTAGATGGCATCTATAAGCCCATCCTCCCATACCATTTTTCCAAATGGCATCTATAAGCCCATTCCCGACAAGGTTCTGTCACATCTCCAGATGGCATCTATAAGCCCATCCTCTTATCCACCATCTCTCCAAATGGCATCTGTAAGCCCATTCCCGACATCACATTGCTGATACTCCACTATGTGAGTGCAAATTTCTGGGCACTTTAGTGTTCAATCATCTTCCACCTTCGGATCACGAAAGGCACGCAAGCCAATCTACATCCTTAGGTTTAAGAAGATTGAACAGGGGCAACTGTTGTACCCCAAAATTTGCCCTCCCATATTCTTCAAGATTTGTCAAAGTCAATCTTCATTTGGTTTAAATTCCTCAAGGGATTGCACAGGCAAACATCCTCCTAAGCCAGTCAGAATTAGGGTTTTGGTTCTTGCAAGGAATTTGTGGTTTTCAATGGCTCAATCAAGTCCCATAGGCCTATACACATTGTCAAGCATCTACATGCCAAGTTTCAAGACTCGGCATCAAGTTGCACAGTCAAAAGCCCTAATTGCTTCACAATCAACTGTAGGGGTAAAATGGTCATTTGGCAGTCAAAAGTCAAAATTTTTGGTCAACATCTTATTTTGAAGCCACAATCATCATTTGATCAAGTCTTGATCATGATTCCACAAGCATGGCTCAAAAATCATCAAGATGCAAAAGTTTCCAGTTTTGGACAGTTGAAAAGTCAACTGTAACTTGACCAAGGCATAACTTTTTCATGGTTCATCAGAAAAATCCCATCCAATGCTCATTTTGAAGGGGATGACATTTCCTACAACTCATATTCACACTCCAAGTCCAATAAATGCTCTCACAAAAAGTTATCAATTTCTACATTATAGGTCACTTTTCAAAAGTCAACAAAAAGGCACTTTAAGTCAAAGAACAAAACTTGAGATTGGTAAATCAAAATGACATGGGACCAAAGGCATTGGTTAGAGTACTTCAATACCTTTCCAAAATGTCCAAGAACATGTTCATAGGATCAAAATTGAGCAAGATATGCATTGGAGAAGTTGGGAAATTTTTGTGAAATGGCAAAAATCAACTATCCTTGAAACTTCAATTTTTGACAAAAGGGCCCACTTTCTTCCACTTGATTCAGCCTTGTCATGCCACCCACGTGTCCCATGCTTAATTTCAAGATCAAACATTTATTTTTCCATTTTTATTTAATTTTTATTGATTTAATTCATATTAAATCCATAATAATTCAAATAAAATCTAAAAATTAATGGAGTAGCATCTTTTGGATTTGGACAACTTTCATATACCATATGCCAACTCACAAATTCGTGCTAGGGGGATTTTTGTGCATAAAATCCAAGATTTGCTTCAAATTTGGAAAGTTCTTCAATGGTGGTCAACCAAATCTCCAAAACTTAATTCCATGATTCATTGGCCCATCTTTTAACCTAATTCTATTCCCATATAAGCAAGCAAGCCAACCCTAATGCAAGACACGTGGAAAAGCTGCTGTAAGAGCCATAACCAATATTGAAAAATCAAGAAAAAAGCCAAAACTGAATTCCACCTTCCATGCCCTTTCAAGGAGATTTAGAGATTCAAACACGTTGCTGGGACACTAAGGAACATATTGGAATCAAAACCATGTTCTAAAGCTATCAGAATCACTAAGAACAGTCTAAGGGTTTGCGTTTTTTTTCTTCTGGAATCGAATTTCTTGTTTCATGCATCATTAACATAATTCTGTGTTTGTTTTGTGTTGCTTAAACTCGTAGGAAGCTGATGATATAGTTTAATTGGATTAAGATGCAAAGAATCGTAAAACGCCATTGATAAATTCTAGGTTTTACATGCTTCTAAATTGGGGCTTTTCAGAATAGGAAAAATCAAGCTTCCTAAGACCTATGGTTGAACTCAGGAGATGCAGACGAATGCAAAGCTATCATCGCGCCCAATTTATATAGCCTGTAGGGATATTCATTATTTTTCCTCATGCCATTCTGTGGGGGTTAAAATCCCCCTCTATTTGATATGTTTTATGCAGGCAATTGAATAAGACGATGACGCGTAAGAACGCTACTGGATAATTCAAAAAAAGGCGCGTGCGTTGTGTTGTTTACAGCTCAGCGTTTGTTTTCTAATATAATATTTTCCTTTTATCTTAATAACAATTGAAGTGTGCAGTTGGAGTGGTTGGAGTAAACGTGCAAAGTGCCTTGGGACCTGGGTTCTATTCCCAGGTCCCCCAAAATTTCCATATTGTTTTTCTTTACCTAATCCTATGCAGGTTTCCAAATAGTGATCATCATACATCTCAAGCAATCAGCCTGCCAAGTGGCCACTAACGCCAATTTGATGGCCATGAGGCGTGGACCATGGTGTTCCCAGTCAATGCAACGTGCAGATAATTCCAAAAGTCAAACAGGCTTGCTTCTTATTGGGCCTAAATTTTCAGAACTATACCTCCATTGGGTCCATCAACACCCCCCTGGTTTATTTTCCTTTTTATTTTCTTTCTCTTTTTAATTCTTTTAATTATTATTATTATTATTATTATTATTATTAACTAACAAATTAATTTTCATAATAAACCCAGAATTAAATATTTATTTGTATTATTATTATTATTATTATTATTAAATATCACCTTAATTGTTATTTTTATAAATAAAACACTAACAAATTAATTAGTTTAATTAGGTAATTTTCACTTTTTTACAATAAATAAAAACAATCTAGAATTAGGGTTTTCTTGACTTTTAATTTCTTTTATTTTTATTTTCATTAAAGACTTAAAAAACACAAAAAACATTTTTTTCTTCTTTTTAATTAAATAATTAATTAGTACTAGGTTTAATATTTTAATTAAATTGAAAAAAAGTACAAAACTTAAATTCTTTTCTCAAAAAGGGTCAAAACCCTAAGGACGTCCCGATTAAATTTCTATTCGCGCATTATTATCTATTTTTGATTATTTATGTATCTGCTCAGAGAATGTAATAATTAATTAGAACTTTATCGCTTTCTTTTAAATTCTCGCATTTTTATTTTCCAAACGGGTTGTTGTTTTTGGCGATGTATATACCCGCACCTTGTAATAGCGTAGCTTTACCTTTCCGCACTTTATTTTCCGCACTCTTAACTGTTAATATGCATGAAAGATTTGTATGAAAATTAAAAACAACTCGTAGATCACTATGATACATGTACAAGATAATATAACATGAAAACAACACACAAGCACATGCCACTCCTAGGGTACGCCTCACTGGATGCCTCGAACGTGGTCGTCAAGTATAGGGTGTTTTAGAGGTCGCCCTCCTGTCTAAAGATCCAGTTGCCTCGAAACGGTTGCCTCGGATAAAAAAAGATCTAAGACATTAGGGTTACCGCTAAGGCGTCCTACTATTGCTTTGGTGACCACATGTCCCTATAATCGAATTGACCCGAAGAAACTCCAACGATGGTGCTACCTACTTCTCAATAGTGGGATAGTACTGTCTAAAGGACATTTACACAGCTTAATTTCTTTTGAGTAGGTAGAGGTTCTTAGATACTTGCTCTTTCAAAACAAAAATACTTTTCGCACCTACACTTTTCTAACAAAAGTTTTCAAACAAACACTTCATGACACTCTTGAGGACTGATACAAGAGTTAAAACTAAGTTTTCAAACAAACTTTTTCAAAACCCACAAACACAAGAAAAGCAAACATTTTTGAAAACATAGTGAGTAAGTACCTAAGAGCCCGTGGATAACCAAGGATAGAAAGGGTGATAACACCTTCCCTTTCTATAATCTACCTCCCGAACCGAGAAACACCTCGAAAAGGAATTTTGCTGTGCTTTTGTCCTTTCCTTGTTGGAGAAAATAAAAGACGGTGGTGACTCTTGCTTACTGCGACATTTCGCGAACCAGCATTCCAAAACAGTCAGTTCTATTTCCACCGATCACAGATGGGCTTCAAAGTTAAACCTTCACAATCCAGCCTATCCAATGCTTTCTTTGGTAAGACGTTCAACGATGAACCAGTGTCTACCAGAATGTGTGCTAGAGTAGTCCCTCTGCATTCCACCGAGACATGCAAAGAGTCATTATGTTTTCTCCCTTTGATTGTTAGATCAGCATCGGAGAATCCTAAACCATTGTCAGCTGTTAGGCTATGTGATGCGGTGGGAGAACTGACTTGAGGCTTTGCATTTGTGTTTGCAAATGTTTCGGTTTAGAAAGAGTCGCCACTGACTTTTTATTTTATCCAAAGGAAAGGTCAAAAAGCACAGGAAAGACCTTTGAGATTGTTTTTGGGTTCGGGGGGTAGATTATGAAAAGGGAAGGTGCTAGCACCCTTTACATCCATGGTTTTCTATGGGCTCTTAGTTACTTGTTTTAGATCACTTGCTTTTGCTTTTCAATTGTTTGAAATGGTGCTTTGTATGGTTTTGAAAGTATTTTGAAAAAAGAGGCCATCGTTGTGGCAACCTTTGTAATGATTCTTGTTTGAATGTATACAAATGTGTTTTTTTATTTTGAAAAATGTTTCAATGTTTGAAAGTTTATTTTGGGAAATGTTTTGAAATTGTGTTGTGATGTGTTTTTGAAAATAGCAAGGATGTTTGCAAGTTTGATCAAGTAACTAGGAGCATCTACCTACCTACTCAAAGATCTTTCATACACATTTTTAACCCTTTTACATTGTTGTTTTACCATTGCATTTGGTAAACAACCTTGTGTTTGGATGTTAAACGGGAAAGGCGCGGGTCATCGTATGACCATGATAGCAATTGTGCCAAGTATCTTAGCAAGTTTTTGAGGGTCTAGATCATTTTTGTATAGGCAACCAAGATAGCGTCATCGAGGGACTATGATCTTTTGTTTTTGTTTTGTTTTTGCCAAGACACCTAGCATGCATACCATGGCCATTTTAAAGGCAACAAGTGGGTGAAACCCTAGGGGTGCTTGTGTGCATTGTGTTGTCAATTTTCATGCATTTTTGTCTTGTGTTAGTCAAGCTATTTGTTTGATTTTGGATTTTTGCATACAAACCCTAATCTCTATCATGCATATTTGAAAACAATAAAGTGCATAAAAGTAAATCTACAACTATTACAACATGATTATGGGGAGGGGGATACAATTTTGAATAGGGGATTATTTGCAAGAAATTAAAACCCTAAGATTATTACAACCATATTTAATTCTTTGTATAAATAAATAAATGGACAAATATTTAAATGGACAATTAAATAAATATGCAATATATAAAATGTTTTTATATTATTTTTTATGTACGTAAAAATAAATTATTTAATGTATATAAAAAAAAAGATTATTTTTATTACGGGTGGAAACCCTAATTTATTTTAAGAAATATATATATATATATATATATCATAATTATTTATTTATGTACAAGAAAATAAAATAAAAATATATACAAAATGTAAAAAAATAAAAATAATGTGAGAAAATATTATTTAAGTGTATAAATAATAAAAATATAATAATATAATATTTTTTGTATTAATTATAAGTTTTTATTTAAGAAAATAAAAGTATATTATTAAAGTAATTATTTCTATGTCCAAAAAAATAATAAAAATAATAAAATAAAATGTGAAAATTTATGAAAATATTATTAGTAATTTTTAATGTTTAGAAAAAATAAAATAAAGTCAGAAATATAAATAGAAATAGAAAAATATAAAAAAATAATGAAATGGGCCAAGGGGGTGTGAACAACAAGCCTAAGGGTGCAAACAACATGGAATAGCCAGGCCCAACCCGGATGGCCTTCATCTTCAACCTCTGATCAAACAAAACACGCACTTGATGTTCAAACCTGGAAATCCTCCATACATGCTCTAAAGCAAAAACTTGCAACATGAAAGTTATAGAGTATAATCACACGATTCTAACCATGTAAAAAACTTAATCTAACTCTCAAAGACCAGAGAGAATTTCTCTGGCCCTAATTTCTAACCTGGTTTTTTCAGAAAGTTCATCATTCAAATTCTCCCAACTCAGTTAACTTAAATGAAATCTATGCATATGTACAACTCAAGGGCAATGAGTACTACATTTTTTATTCACAAACCTAAGCCTAATGATTCCTAAATAGAGAGATAGAAGTTTGAACTTTACCTGTTTCAGTCAAGCTCGAGTATGGCAATACAACAACTTTCAGTGAGGCCTGAGGTTCTTTTGAGCTTGCTTGATGTTCCTTGGACCTTCCCCAATGCTTAGTTTGCCTTGAACCTGCCTGAATCTCCCTACAGAACTCAACCTGCAAAGCTTCAAATCAAGAATGGTGAAGTGTGTAAATGGAGTTACAGTGACTTGGGAATGGTTGTGATAATTTAGGTAGGTTGTATGGAGTATGTTGGATGAGGTTTGGGGCAAAACGCACGAGGCAATTGGAAGATGGAAGTGAAACTGCATAACTTGCCCTGTTTTGCAAGAAAATGTGATTTTGGTGTTTTGGAAGGCTTGAGGACTTGCTAGCTCGTGCTTCTGACTTAGTGTGATATTCAAAACTTGGTTCAAATGTTTATAAAGCTTGGTTATCTCAGATTGCAAAGTTGTTGACCTTTTGCAAGGTTTCTTGGTTTTGAAGCAAAAGTGAGAAGTGACCATGCTATGGCCTGTACAGACCTCCTTCTTAGCTACAAAAAGTTGTTGTACCTTTGCCTAAGTTTATGGAGTTGGTTTGCTGCAAAGGGATGGGTTCAAGGCTCAAGGGAAACAAAAATGCATAAAGTGAACTTTATCAAAATGGCATTGTTAACTTTTTGCCATTTTTAGATTAATCCTTTGTGTAATCTTCCATTGATCAGAACAATGCCTTAATCCATTATGTTTGCATTCAATTTTTAAGTGTGGAAGGGTTTAAGGACCTGTAAACAAGTACAAGCAAGGCTGGATAGAATTTGCAACTTGTAGCAACATGAGAAATGCCATGGATCAAAGTAACATTTTTCCAAATTCAAACCTTCGATTCTCCCTAACCACAAATGATTTTGGAGAGTTCTTGGACATTTTGGAAAGCTTGTAACATGCTCTACAATACATCTTTGAAATGCATTTTTATATTCCAATGGGAACTAGGTGAAAAATTTCCATGAAGATAGGTCAAAATCCTGCCTAAACTAGGGCAAAATTTCACTAAGTTAGAAAGTTTTTGGACCCTTATTCATAAAATCATAACTTGATATCCAAGCATCTTTTGGGAAAACTTTGTGAATAAAAGTTGTAGATTTTGTGGAGTACTACAACTTTCATGTTGGAAGTTTTGTTTGAATCCAATTTCATCATGGTGAAAAAGTTGGGCAAAGTTGGGAAAAAATAAGAAAATTTCATAACTTAGGAAATTTCTAAGTTATGAAAATTTTCAATCTTAAACCCTAATTTGCAAAATTAAGTTTCTTGGTGAACAAGTTTCATGTTTTGACACATCTTGATGAAAAATGACCCTTGGCACTTGATTTTGACCAAAGAGTCAAAGTTTGACTTTTCATTGTACAATTGATTTTTGATCAGTTGACTGAAAAATTCATCTGTCAATCCAATGCTTTTGAGATCTTTTGAACCTTGTGATTAGGTCAAGATGATGCCATTGAGTCTTTGAATCCATGATTGAACCCAATTTTCCATTGGCTAGGTGAAAAATCAGAAATTGCCCTTGTGCAGTCAAAACCCTAAAAATGACCATTTTGCCCTTTTGATGATCTAATCAAATTTCTTGAGGAGTTGTGGTCCAAACCTGATCAAATGGTTCATAGGAGTATATAATGTTGATTTGGATAAAAATTATGAGGTTTGATTGTAAATTGGCCACAATTGACTTTTTCCCTAATACAACTGAATTTTAGGTCAACTGTGCAATTGACTGGGCAAAAATTTGATTCAAGGCTTGAAACTTGGTATGAGCAATCTTATAAGTCCAACATGAAGAATGAAAGTCACTTTGAGCATTGGAGGTCCAAAAATCCTTGTGCAAACTCAAACCCTAATTTCAAGTCATCAGTGCAATGAGATGTCTTGAGCAGAGCAAACCCTAAATCTGTCTGGAGTCCAAAGAGTCTCGTGGGGGGAAATCTTGATAAAATGAGAGGGAAAATTTTGGGGTACAACAGTTGCCCATGTTCAATCTTCTTGAACCTGAAGAGTTAGATTGGCGGGTTTGCCTTTCGTGACTCGAAGGTAAAAGATGATTGGACACTAGAGTGCCCGTAAATTTGCACTCGTCAAAATATAGTTGAGGGAATGGGCTTAAAGATGCCATTTGGAGATGATTGAATCTTGTTGGAGATAGGCTTAAAGATGCCATCCATGAATGTTTGTTGAATATCAGGAGAATAAACATTAAAATGGTATCCGTATCTGGAACGTATCTGAGTTGTATCTGGAGGTTGAATTTGTATGAGCAAGGGAATGGCGTCCGTGTCTGGAGCGTACCCGAGCTGTAGCTATATTTGATTCTAAATGAATAGTAGAATGACTTCCGTGTCTGGAGTGTATCTGTATTGTATCTGGATCTGAAATCTGAATAAGCGACAGAATGACATTCGTGTCTGGAGCATCTCTGAGCTGGGGATAACATTTGAATGAGTGACATAATGGCTACCGTGTCTGGAGCGTATCTGGACTGTATCTAAAGTTGAGATCTGTATGAGTAGCAGAATGACCTCCATGTCTGGAGTGTATCTGAACTGTAACTGGGATCTAAATAAGTGACAAAATGACTTCCGTGTTTGAAGTGTATCTGGACTTGAAATTCTGAATGAGTAATAGAATGACCTCCGTGTCTGGAGTGTATCTAAACTTGAAACTGATAGTTGAATTTGAATGAGAAATAGAATGGCTTCCGTGTCTGGAGCGTATCTAATCTGTATCTGATTGTTGAAGTCTGAATGAGTGACAGAATGACATCCGTGTCTGGTGCGTATCCGTACTGTATCTGAATAAGAGATTTGAATGAGTAACAGAATGACTTCCGTGTCTTGGAGTGTATCCGTACTGTATCTGAAATCTTTGAATATTTGTTAAAGGTAGATTTTAATCTTATCCTGAAAAGGGTAAAATGTTAGCTGAAACACAGAGTTATGTTGCATGACATGTACAATGAAATAAAATGTGCTTTATCAATGTTTATGACATATGAATGTAATGTATGAGCATGTAAGCTGATTAGCTGTCTTGTTGAGGAAAATAAATCCTTGATAGTTGGAGATAATGAAATCTTTGATTGCTGCCGGGGAAAATAAATCCATGACCGATGTTGGAGATTTAGAATCTTTGATTGCCGAGGATGAGAAATCCTTGGACCACTGTTGGGGATAGAAAATCCTTGGCGACTAGTGGGGATTAACAAGAATTTTGACAACTTCTGTAGGGATGTAAGAATACTTTATGACTTTCTTGGGGATAAGGATCTTTCAAGTCTGCTTGAGAAACCTGCTTGGGGAATCCCGAGAAATTTGATGACTGTGGCTGGAGATTACACCATGGGAATCCTTACTTGGCTGGGGAATAAGGAAAACTCTGACGATCTCTACTAGGGATTAAGCAAAGGAAAACCTTGACCTGCTGAAGAATAAGGAAAACTTTGATGACTTATGCAGAGAATTAAGAATGAGAAACTTCGATCTCCTGGGGAAATTAAAACCTTGGGGAACTTCACTGAAGAAGTGAGAGTGAGAATCTTCGATCTGTAGGGGATTTAAAAATTCTGACAAACTCGTGCTAGGGAGTAATGAAGGCTTTGGCAACTTCACTGGGGAATCGAGAATGAGAATCTTTAATCTGCTATGGGAAAATAAATCCCTAGGGACTTCAAGCTGAGGAGTTAAGAATTAGAATCTTCATTCTGATGGGGAGTAAAAACTCTGTGGGGATTAGCTATACTGTTGAAGAGTAGCTATCCTGCTAGAAAGTAAGTTCAAGACTCTGGGGGAAGAGGTTTATTCCTGTTTGGAAAAAGTTCAGGAGTTTGGGGTTGTATGCCAATCTACTGGGGAATTATCCAGAGGTTGGGGAATAAAAGTTAACTGTTATCTGGTTGATTCTAAGAATTTAGGACAACTTGTTGGGGAATCTGGGGAACACTGAATGGTCTCTGATAGGGATTGGTATTTGGAAATTTGACTCCGTTGGGGAAGAAAGTTTCATCTTTGTTGGGGATTCATGGCCCAATGTTTTTGCTCTGCTGAGGATTGGGAGTTTGAAAACTTAACTCTGATGGTGGGTTAAGGGTTTGAAAATATGACTCCGTCGGGGATTGAGAGTTTGAAGTGTCGACTCTGGCGAGAATTTTGAAATTTAATTCCGCTGGGGATATGTATTTTAAAGTTGTAGCTTCGCTGGGGATCCAGATGAATGTACTGCAGGGGATTTCTCTTGGAGTAGCCTAAAGACGTTTTCCTATCCTTTCAACCTGTCAGTAATTATTCTTTCACATTTTGTTTATTTGTAAATAGTGATTATATTCAAATGCATATGCTCATTTAATAAACCATTGGACGTTTTCAAATAAAACACAAGTGTAAAGAAAAAGAAAAGGAAAATAGTTTTCTGCACTTTGAAGTATCTTTGTATTAACTTTGTGTAAGTATTTTGTACAAAGGAGACAAACATTCTAGTAAGAGAATGTTGTCATAAAATTGAGAAAAATTTATACAAAGAAAGGTGGCTATGTGTAAAATTCCATGGGGTTCCCATTCTGCCATAGCCTTCGTAACTCTGGATATCTTGTCCATTCCTTGCTTCGACCGAAGATGATTGGATTGATCAGAAGCCAAGAGCTTGTCTGGTGAAGAGATTGTCCTTAAAGTGATCCGACGAGACACAGTCATACGCTTTAATTCTCTAACTTTTGCCTGGACCGCCCTTTCGGGTTTTCGATCCACCAGGAAACCCTTTTTTGCCCAAGTCGCCCTTTCGGGTTTTCAACTTGCCGGGTGTACAGATTTTTTTATTTATCCCTAATTTTTGCCTGAACCGCCCTTTCGGGTTTTCGATTCACCGGGATGCCCATTTTTTCCCAAGTCACCCTTTCGGGTTTTCAACTTGTCGGGTCGTTTATGCGTAGTATCTTTTGACTATGTCTGCGTTCGCAGGGTGCGGCAGGTCATCGCCGTCCATGGTGGTCAAGATCATTGCTCCACCAGAAAAGATGTTTTTGATCACAAATGGTGCTTCGTAAGTAGGAGTCCATTTGCCCCTGGGATCACTTTGCAGCAAGATGATTCGCTTGATTACAAGGTCCCCGACTTGATATACCTGGCGTCTGACTTTCTTGTTGAAAGCCTTGATCATTCGTTTCTGATACGCCTGACCATGGCAAACAGCAGTAAGTCGCTTTTCGTCAATCAAGTTAAGTTGATCAAGCCAGGTCTGAATCCAATCGTCTTCACTCAAACCAGCATCCTTCATGATTCTCAAGGAGGGAATCTGAACATCAATAGGTAAAATAGCTTCCATGCCATATACCAAAGAATAGGGTGTTGCCCCAGTTGATGTACGTGTCGTGGTACGGTACCCATACAGAGCAAACGGTAACATCTCGTGCCAGTCCTTGTAGGTGACTATCATTTTTTGAATGATCCTCTTGATATTTTTGTTCGAAGCTTCGACAACACCATTAATCTTAGGCCGATAGGGAGATGAATTGTGATGTTGAATCTGGAATTGTTCACACAAAGCGGTGATCATAGTGTTGTTCAAGTTTGTACCGTTGTCAGTGATGATCCTGTCAGGGATACCATACCGACAAATGAGATTCTGCTTGATGAAGCGGGCAACCACATTCTTTGTAACGGATGCGAAATACGCTGCTTCGACCCACTTGGTAAAGTAATCAATGGCCACCAGGATGAAACGGTGTCCATTGGATGCTGTAGGCCTGATCTCTCCAATCATGTCGATTCTCCACATCGCGAATAACCAAGGAGCTGTTAAGACATTGAGAGGAACTGGAGGTATATGTACCTTGTCAGCATATATTTGACATTTGTGACAAGTACGAGAATGTTGATGGCAGTCAGCTTCCATGGTAGACCAGTAGTAGCCTTCCCGTAGAATTTTCTTAGCCATCGTATGGCCGCTTGAGTGGGTGCCGAAGGTACCATTGTGCAATTCAACCATGATCTGCTCAACTTCAACCTTATCCACACAACAGAGCAGAATGCAATCATGATTGCTCTTGTATAGGATACCATTGCTTAAGAAGAACTTAGCTGAGAACCTCCTTAAGAACTTTTTATCGTTGACTGAAGCTCCTTCAGGGTATTCTTGTGCTTCGAGATACCTTTTAACATCATGAAACCACGATCGGTCCACTACTTCTTCAATATTAATCTCGTGACAATGTGCAGGTTCGTCCATCCTTTCAATGGTGATTTGGGGAGACTCATTATCCCAGTTAAGTTTAAACATGGATGACATTGTAGCTAGCGCATCTGCTAACTGATTCTCTTCTCGTGGGAAGTGCTCAAAGATAATCTGCTCAAAATGTGGTAACAATGTCAGGACATGTTCTTTGTAAGGGATGAGGGTTGGATGTTTAGTATCCCACTCTCCTTTGATTTGACTGATAACCAAAGCTGAGTCCTCAAAAACAATCAAAGATTTGATTCCCAAGTCAATAGCAGCCTTGAGACCAAAGATACAAGCTTCATACTCGGCCATGTTGTTGGTGCAGCTGAAGCAGAGTCTGGCAGTGAAAGGTGTATGGCAACCTTCTGGAGAGATAAGTACAACGTTGATACCGTTGCCAAGCGCATTGGAGGAACCATCAAAGTACAGAGTCCATCGGGATCCTTGTTCAGGCCCATCATACGGTCTGTTTTCTTCAATGTTGCTCAAAGTCATAATGTCCTCGTCGGGGAAATCGAACCTCATGGATTGGTAATCTTCGACAGCTTGATGAGCCAGATGATCGGCTAGTACACTCCCCTTTATGGCTTTTTGGGTCGTGTACTGTATACCATATTCAGTGAGGATCATCTGCCATCTAGCGATTCTTCCAAATAGAGCAGGCTTTTTGAAGATGTACTTGATCGGATCCATCTTAGAGATCAACAAAGTGGTATGTGTCAACATATACTGCCTTAGCCGGCGAGCAACCCATACCAAAGCGCAGCAAGTTTTCTCGAGCAGTGAGTAGCGAGTCTCACAGTCGGTAAACTTTTTGCTAAGGTAATAAATGGCATGCTCTTTTCAGCCAGACTCGTCATGTTGGCCCAATACGCACCCTATTGAATTCTCCAAGACAGTCAGATACATGATTAACGACCTTCCTTCAACGGGTGGCATCAGGATATGAGGTTCCAGCAAATACTCCTTGATTTTATCGAAAGCAACTTGACAGTTATCATTCCATTTAACCACCTGATCTTTCTTCAACAGCTTGAAGATTGGTTCACAAGTAGATGTTAGGTGAGAAATGAACCTTGCGATGTAGTTTAGGCGTCCCAAGAAACCTCTGACCTCCTTTTCAGTGCGAGGGGCAGGCATTTCTTGTATAGCTTTGACTTTGGCAGGATCAACCTCGATGCCTTTATTACTGACGATGAAACCCAAGAGTTTACCAGACCTGACTCCGAAAGTGCACTTATTAGGGTTCAGTCTGAGCTTGTACTCTTTCAACCTAACACACAGCTTTTGCAGATGGTCGAGGTGTTCTTCTTCTGTCTGTGAACGGGCTATCATGTCATCTACGTAGACCTCTATCTCATGATGTATCATATCATGAAACAAAGCCACCATGGCACGCTGATAGGTTGCCCCGACATTCTTCAGTCCGAATGGCATCACTTTATAACAGAACGTACCCCACTGTGTAACAAAGGTAGTTTTCTCTATGTCTTCAGGGGCCATTTTGATCTGGTTGTACCCTGAAAATCCATCCATGAAAGAAAATACCTTGTGCTGAGCTGTATTGTCAACCAAGATGTCAATCTGCGGTAGTGGAAAGTCATCTTTAGGCCTAGCCCTGTTTAAGTCTCTGTAAGCCACGCACATTCTGACTTTGCCGTCCTTCTTTGGCATGGGCACAATGTTAGCAACCCATTGTGGATAGGATGTAACAGCAAGAAAGCCAACATTGAACTGCTTCATAACTTCAGCTTTGATCTTTTCAGACATGTCGGGCCTCATGTGGCAAACTTTCTGTTTAATTGGTGGACATTCTTCTCTTGTGGGGAGACGGTGAACCACAATATCTGTATCAAGTCCTGACATGTCTTCGTAGGACCAGGCGAAGATCTCAACATACTCATTCAACATTGAACTAAGCGCTCCTTGACACTTGGCTCTAGGTTGGCACCCACTCTAACTTCTTTTCTATCTTCCTCTGTTCCCAAGTTGATAGTCTCTAACAATTCCTCGTGAGGTAGAGTAGCCCTTTCTTCCTGTTGTAGCAGTCTAGCCAATTCTCCAGGAACTTCACAGTCTTCATCACCTTCGTATTCGGCATGGTAGACCAGATCTTCAGAGTCACTGAAGGCCATAGCAGAATTGTTACCCATGGAATCCGGAATGGATGAGTACCTGCATTGGTGAGTGTGGGTGTGTGTAAGGGATAGACACCTTTAAACAAATAAAATGTAAAAGGAAAGAAAATGAACACAAAAGTTTATATGTGAAAACGTCCATGATTCATTAAAATGGCATATGAAGATGAAAAATCAAACCCTTACAAATAGACCTATATGCCTCGGGTAAGGCACAAGGTTAAAAGTGTACGAATTGTTTAAGAATTATTACAAACCAACAGAAATGTTTGAAAGATAAATTACTGATTGATGAAAGTAATGGGAATAAAGTCCTTTGCCTCCCAATTGCACAAGCCTCCTTCAACGGTAGGGAAAATCTAGTAGGTTGCTCTCCTCTTCACCATCCTCCAAAGCATTGGCTCCATGATGGGTGATCTGCACTGGTGGTCCTCCAGCCCGGGAGCGATGCACAACCTTCTGACTAGCAACAGTGAAACCCAAGTCGAATTTATCAGATTTGAATGGAAAATCAGGAAGTTGCCCCCAGATTGTGCTTCCTCCTTCTTCAATCACAACCTTTGCATCTTTGAGTGACGAAATCCGAGGCGGAGGTCGGGTAATCATGGGTACAGAAGGCACTACCGCAATCTCCTGAGCTACCTCTTCAAAATGCTGAAAGGGGGTTTCGATGAATTCACCGTCCAATTCCATGTAGCGGAAAGAATTAAGATGACTTATCATGTATTCCTCCTCACCGTGCACTGTCACAATTTTCCCCTGGACAAGGTACTTGAGCTTCTGATGCAGAGTTGAAGTAACGGCTCCAGCATGATCAATCCAGGGTATTTCCCAACAAGCAAGAATAGGAGGGACGGATGTCCATGACATAGAATGTGGAGTTGAAAGTTTCCGTACCCACTTTAATCAGGATGTCCACCTCCCCGTGGACCATCCATTTAGAACCATCAAAGGCTCTGACAACGATGTTGCTGGGCTTCAAAGTTAGACCTTCACAATATAGCCTATCCAATGCCTTCTTTGGTAGGACGTTCAGCGATGAACCAGTGTCTACCAGAACTTGTGTCAGAGTAGTCCCTCTGCATTCCACCGAGACATGCAGGCCGTCATTATGTTTTCTCCCTTTGACGGTTAGATCAACGTCGGAGAATCCTAAACCATTGTCGGCTGTTAGGCTAGCTACACATTCCAGGAACTGGTCCGCGGAGGTTTCCTGGGGCACATGGGCCGTCTTCAAGAATTTGATCAAAGCTTTGGCATGAGCTTCTGAACAAAGAAGCAAGGCCAACATAGAGATTTTTGAGGGGGTTTGCCCCAGTTGCTCCACAACATTATAATCGCTTTTCTTGATTATTTTCAAAATTTCTTCCATTTCTTTTTAATAGGTTTCATGGATAATCAACGGCTGAGCCCTCGTCCCGACGGGCTCTTCTTGGATCCCTTTCCCTCTATCATCAACAGCAGCAGAGGGGGCAACTTCCGGAGTCACAACTTCTTCAATAACTGTAGTTCTCGTAGATATGTTGACCGGTACAGGAGTAACCTTAGGAGCAGTTGAGGGTCCGAAGATTGCCTTTGGAGGCGCAATCTCCAGAGAGAAAATTCTTCCACTGCGGGTGATTTTACTCGTTCCGGCAATGTTTCTAATGTCGGAAGTCTCTTCATCAGAACTCTCTTCGGTTGATTCAATTTTCTTAACACCGTGATAGAAGATCTCTCCCCCATAGTTCCACGATAATGATTTGTTGGACTTGTACGGGATAGGCCCCGACATAGTTATATTCAAAGGTACAATCTTCGGATCAGATGTAATCTTAACAGGTCTTTTGGAGACCTTGGAAAGATTGACGGATATGGTAATTATCGAAACATCATTGACAGGATTCGGTGTAACAGGAGTCTTCTCAAAAAGGATTTCTTGATTATCCATTAGGCGCTGGATGCCTAACTTCAACAATAAACAGTCGGTTGGTAAGGAGGAACAAATACAACAATCTTCTTTACAACCTGGGAAAATCCCAGCCTTCAGCAAATTCAACTTGATTATCAGTAACAAAGTCATCAAATCATCAACAGTAGCAACATAGAGATCTTCTTCAACAGCATAGACATTGTGACCATGTTTTGGCATTGGAGCAGAGATCACGTTAGGCTTTTCAGGGGCTTTAAATTCCACTTCTTTAGCATCTATTAAATCCTGAATCTTATTTTTTAGGGCCCAACAATTATTGGTGTCATGCCCCAGGCTGTCTGAATGATAAGCACACTTCGCATTTGCATGGTAGTAAGGAGAAGATGTATTCTGATTCTTCGGTGCTTCTTTCAAACTTGCAAGGTTTAACTTCAACAAATGAGGGAGAACCTGAGCAGGTGTCATGTTGATCCGGGTGAATTACCGTGCAGGCCTTTCCACTCTTGCTTGGTTGGTTCTGGGTTGATTGTTCTAGGCTGATCAGCTACAGACTTCTGAATCATTGCAGCCCCCACCGCTGGCCGACGCTCAACTCTTCCTTGACTTCTCTGGGAGTAGATAGCTGAGACTTCCTTCTTTGCCGGAAAGGTATTTTGATAGCAGCGGAAGCAGATGCATCCTTTTGAATTTTTCCGCTCTTGATTCCAGCTTCAACTCTTTCACCAGTCAGAATCAACTCGGTGAACCCCGTAGACAAACTTCCAATCAGGTGATTAAAAAAGGGGCCTGACAGTGTACCCAAGAACATATCTACCAGCTCCCTCTCAGATAGAGGTGGTTGTACTCGCCCCGCCAAATATCTCTATTTCTGGGCATACTCTTTGAAACCTTCATTCGGGACCATGCCCATACTCTGTAATTGAGTACGGGTTAGTGCTAAATCCGCATTATATTGATATTGTCTGTAGAAGGCAGTAGCCAAATCCTCCAAATTGTGCACATCAGACCTCTCTAGCTGGTAAAACCAATCTAACCGCGTCCCCGAAAGACTATCCTGGAAGAAATGAACCCACAGGTCTTTATCAGAAGAATGAGGTTGGATTTTTTTGACGTAAGACCGCAGATGCATCTTTGGACAAGACAAACCATCGTATTTAGCAAAAAGAGGCACCTTAAACTTAGGGGGAATGACAATCCCAGCAACCAACCCTAGCTCTTCGAAGTCTAGCCCAGGCACTCTTTGCACCTCCATTGCTTCCAAACACTCTTCCAGATTCTTGTATTTGTCGTCTGCAGGTGGGTACTGCTGCTCAGAATAATCTTCATCCTCTTCATCTTCTTCTTCCTCAGACTCAGATTGCACAACAATTCCTTTACCTTTGCCAACCCCTTCATCAGATGTTGAGGGGAAATCCAGGACCCTTCTAGCTTGACCTTCGAATCTTCTACCCATGGTAGCCACACCAACCCTCTTCTTTTTCTTTTTCTCCTTTTCCTTTTCCAGTAGACCTTTGAGCTCCTCTTGACCCTTTGCCAAGGTCATGAGTAGCTGTTGGAACTGTGAATTCTGCGCTTGTAAGTCTTTGACCGTCTGCTTTATATCCATCTTGCTGAAATAAACAACAGAGAGATAAGGAAACCTGGTGTGAAGACCTGCTTATGCATATGATGAATGATGTGTTATTCATGTAATGCATTCAAGGATTCAGAAATTCAAATTTGTTGCAAACAAAAAGAACACACGTCATATTAATAAGAAGAATTTGTTAGTACATAAATGCCCCATGGGCAAAATAATACAAAATTCTAATGTAAAAAGACGTTGCGCATCCTCTTTGGTGCTATGTAGGTGTTGAGATTCTGCTCTTCGTGAAGTTGGCGAGTAAGTTCCAAAACCTTCTTCTCAATGGCGTAGAATTGGGCTTCAAAAGTATTGCATTGTCCCTTGAGCTGTATCCAACTCCTTTGTAAATCTTCAAGTGATGTTGGCATGTCAGGATGTAGGAGGGTGTATGGAACCTCTCCTTCCATAACAGGCTCTTTGATCACAGGAAGCATGTATGGGTAAGGCATCATAAGACTTTGGGCGCGGGTTCATACCCACTTGAGGTATGGCTCAAGGGGGATGGAATTGTTGTGTCCCAAGGTCTTACTGTCCACATTGTTAGGCATTCTCCAAGCTCGGATAAACCTTTGTCGAAGTCCTTGATCGTCGTTGTCGAAGTCAAAAACCAAGTCTGGAATCAGCATGTCATGAGGGCCATCCCTTCGGGCATACCCAAACTGTCTCAGAGCCAAGCAGGGTTTGTAGGTAATGCCTCCCCTAATGACAAGTAGAGGGACATTAGGGAATTCTTCACAACGATCAATGATGATAACATTTTCTCTGGATCAAGAACACCAATGAACATCTGAATATGTAAGAGTCATCAATCATTGTGACCACCTCAAACCTTGCTCATTCTTCAAGACTGATTGTGGAAGGTGAGAAATAAACCACCTTGCTAGGAGAGGAGTACAACACATGAGAACACCTCTTTTCCTTATTGTTCGTGTGTGAAATGAGTGGAGGATATCCCCAAGCAATGTAGGCACCGAGTTGTGAGCCATAAAGGTCTTGACAACACTGACATCTATAAGCTGGTCAGGGTTAGGGAACAAGACCAACCCATAGATGAGAAGAGCCACAATCACCTCAAAGGCTTTTAAGTCCAATGAATTCCAGTAGCTTTGGGCCTTCTCAAACAGAAACTTTGACAAGAAACCCTTGATACCACTTCTAGTTTCCCAATGGCCTATGATATCAGATGGTTGCAAGTGTAGGGATTGAGCAACATATTCAGGCTTTGGATCTCTTTCCGTATCGTTGTAGGGTAGTTGAGGGAGAATAGGAATCCTCAGGAGTTGAAAAAATTCCTCCAAAGTAGGCACAAGCTGGTAATCAGGAAATGTGAAGCAGAGGTGTAGGGGGTCAAAGAACTGGAAGAGAACTTTCACCATGTCTTCCTCAGTGTTGGTGTTGACTAAGTTGAGAAGACGACCATGCCTCTCGGTGAATGGATAATTCTCAGGAATCCTTGAAGCTAGCTCCTTGAGTTGAGGAGGAATTCTTACAAGGTTGACTTGAATTATTTTCCTGCAAAGTGAATCCATTGCCTACAAAACAGGAACAAAGATGAAGATCCAAATCCTTGAAATGGTTAGTGGATGCATATGATGCTTCATGATGTTATGATGTTATGCACAAGTATATATGTACAATTTTGAATAGGGGATTATTTGCAAGAAATTAAAACCCTAAGATTATTACAACCATATTGAATTCTTTGTATAAATAAGTAAATGGACAAATATTTAAATGGACAATTAAATAAATATGCAATATATAAAATGTTTTTATATTATTTTTTATGTATGTAAAAATAAATTATTTAATGTATATAAAAAAACAAAAGATTATTTTTATTAAGGGTGGAAACCCTAATTTGTTTTAATATATATATATATATATATATATATATATATATATATATATATATATATATATATATATCATAATTATTTATTTATGTACAAGAAAATAAAATAAAAATATATACAAAATGTTAAAAAATAAAAATAATGTGAGAAAATATTATTTAAGTGTATAAATAATAAAAATATAATAATATAATATTTTTTGTATTAATTATAAGTTTTTATTTAAGAAAATAAAAGTATATTATTAAAGTAATTATTTCTATGTCCAAAAAAATAATAAAAATAATAAAATAAAATGTGAAAATTTATGAAAATATTATTAGTAATTTTTAATGTTTAGAAAAAATAAAATAAAGTCAGAAATGTAAATAGAAATAGAAAAATAGAAAAAATAATGAAATGGGCCAAGGGGGTGTGAACAACAAGCCTAGGGGTGCAAACATCATGGAATAGCCAGGCCCAACCCAAATAGCCTTCATCTTCAACCTCTGATCAAACAAAACGCGCGCTTGATGTTCAAACCTGGAAATCCTGCATACGTGCTCTAAAGCAAAAATTTGCAACATGAAAGTTATAGAGCATCACACGATTCTAACCATGTAAAAAACTTAATCTATGTCTCAAAGACCAGAGAGAATTTCTCTGGCCCTAATTTCTAACCTAGTTTTTTCAGAAAGTTCATCATTCAAATTCTCCCAACTCAGTTAACTTAAATGAAATCTATGCATATGTACAGCTCAAGGGCAATGAGTACTATATTTTTTATTCACAAACCTAAGCCTAATGATTCCTAAATAGAGAGATAGAAGTTTGAACTTTACCTGTTTCAGTCAAGCTCGAGTATGGCAATGCAGCAACTTTCAGTGAGGCCTGAGGTTCTTTTGAGCTTGCTTGATGTTCCTTGGACCTTCCCCAATGCTTAGTTTGCCTTGAACCTTCCTGAATCTCCCTACATAACTCAACCTGAAAAGCTTCAAAGCAAGAATGGTGAAGTGTGTAAATGGAGTTACAGTGACTTGGGAATGGTTGGGATAGTTTAGGTAGGTTGTATGGAGTGTGTTGGAAGAGGTTTGGGGCAAAACGTACGAGGCAATTGGAAGATGGAAGTGAAACTGCAGAACTTGCCCTGTTTTGCAAGAAAATGTGATTTTGGTGTTTTGGAAGGCTTGAGGACTTGCTAGCTCGTGCTTCTGACTTAGTGTGATATGCAAAACTTGGTTTAAATGTTTACAAAGCTTGATTATATCAGATTGCAAAGTTATTGACCTTTTGCAAGGTTTCTTTATTTTGAAGCAAAAGTGAGAAGTGACCATGCTATGGCCTGTACAGGCCTCCTTCTTAGCTGCACAAAGTTGTTGTACCTTTGCCTAAGTTTATGGAGTTGGTTTGCTGCAAAGGGATGGGTTCAAGGCTCAAGGGAAACAAAAATGCATAAAGTGAACTTTATCAAAATGGCATTGTTAACTTTTTGTCATTTTTAGATTAATCCTTTGTGTAATCTTCCATTGATCAGAATAATGCCTTAATCCATTGTGTTTGCATTCAATTTTTGAGTGTGGAAGGGTTTAAGGACCTATAAACAAGTACAAGCAAGGCTGGATAGAATTTGCAACTTGTAGCAACATGAAAAATGCCATGGATCAAAGTGACATTTTGCCAAATTCAAACCTTCGATTCTCCCTAACCACAGATGATTTTGGAGAGTTCTTGGACATTTTGGAAAGCTTGTAACATGATATACAATCCATTTTTGAAATTAATTTTGATATTCCAATGGGAACTAGGTGAAAAATTTCCATGAAGATAGGTCAAAATCCTGCCTAAACTAGGGCAAAATTTCACTAAGTTAGAAAGTTTTTGGACCCTTATTCATAAAATCATAACTTGAGATTCAAGCATCTTTTGGGAAAACTTTGTGAATCAAAGTTGTATATTTTGTGGAGGACTACAACTTTCATGTTAGAAGTTTTGTTTGAATCCAATTTCATCATGGTGAAAAAGTTGGGCAAAGTTGGGAAAAAATAAGAAAATTTCATAACTTAGAAAGTTTCTGTTATGAAAATTTTCAATCTTAAACCCTAATTTGAAAAATTAAGTTTCTTGGTGAACAAGTTTCATGTTTTGACACATATTGATGAAAAATGACCCTTGGCACTTGATTTTAACCAAAGAGTCAAAGTTTGACTTTTCAGTGTACAGTTGATTTTTGATCAGTTGACTGGAAAATTCATCTGTCAATCCAATGCTTTTGAGATCTTTTGAACCTTGTGATTAGGTCAAGATGATGCCATTGAGTCTTTGAATCCATGCTTGAACCCAATTTGCCATTGGCTAGGTGAAGAATCAGAAATTGCCCTTGTGCAGTCAAAACCCTAAAAATGACCATTTTGCCCTTTTGATGATCTGATCAAATTTCTTGAGGAATTATGGTCCAAACTTGATCAAATGGTTCATAGGAGTCCATAATGTTGATGTGGATAAAAAATTATGAGGTTTGACTGAAAATTGACCACAATTGACTTTTTCCCCAATACAGCTGATTTCTAGGTCAACTGTGTAATTGACTGGGCAAAAATTTGATTCAAAGTTTGAAACTTGGTATGAGCAATTTTAGGAGTCCAATATGAAGTATGAAAGTCACATGAGGCATTGGAAGTCCAAAAATCCCTGTGCAAACTCAAACCCTAATTTCAGGTCAATAGTGCAAGGAGAGGTCTTGAGCTGAGGAAACCCTAAATCTGTCTGGAGTCCAAAGAGTCTTGTGGGGGGAAATATTGATAAAATGAGAGGGAAAATTTTGGGGTACAACAGGCTAGCTACACATTCCTGGAACTGATCCGCGGAGGTTTCCTGTGGCACATGGGCCATCTTCAAGAATCTTATCAAAGCTTTGGCATGAGCTTCTCAACAAAGCAGCAAGGCCAACATAGAGATCTTTGAGGGGGTTTTCCCCAGTTGCTCCACAACATTATAATCGCTTTTCTTAATTATTTTCAAAATCTCTTCCATTTCTTTTTGAGAGATTTCAGGGATGATCAACAGCTGAGCCCTCGTCTTGACGAGCTCTTCTTGGATTCATTTCCCTCTATCATCAGCAGCAGCAGAGGGTACAACCACATAAGTTACAACTTCTTCAATAATCGGAGTTCTCGTAGATATGTTGACCGACACAGGGGTAACCTTATGAGCAGCTGAGGTTCCAAAGATTGCCTTTGGAGGGGCAATCTCCGGAGAGAAAATTCTTCCACTGCGGGTGATTTTGCTCGTTCCGGCAATGTTTCCAATGTTGTAAGTCTCTTCATAAGAACTCTCTTCAGTTGATTCAATTTGTTTAATACCATGGTAAAAGATCTCTCCCCTATAGATCCACATTATTGATTTGTTGGACTTGTACGGGACGGGCCCCGACATGGTTATCTTCAAAGGTACAATCTTCGGATCAGATGTAATCTTAACAGGTCTTTTAGAGACCTTGGAAAGATTGGCGGATATGGTAATTATTGAAATAAAATTGACAGGAGTCGGTGTAACATGAGTCTTTAAAAAAAGGATCTCTTGGTTATCCATTAGGCACTGGATGCCTAACTTCAACAATGGACAGTCGGTTGGTAAGGATGGACAAAGGCAACAATCTTGTTTACAACCTGGGAAAATCCCAGCCTTCAGCAAATTCAACTTGATTATCGGTAGCGAAGTCATCAAATCATCAACAGTAGCAACAAAAAGATCCTCTTCAACAACATGGACATTGTAACCATGTTTTGGCATTGGAGCAGAGATCACATTAGGCTTTTCAGGGGCGTCGAATTCAAATTCTTTAGCATCTATCAAATCCTGAATCTTATTCTTGAGGGCCCAACAATTGTTTGTGTCTTGCTCTAGGCTGTCTGAATGATAAGCACACTTGGCATTTGAATGGTAGTAAGGAGAAGATGTATTCGGATTCTTCGGGGCCTATTTCAAACTTGCAAGTTTAACTTCAAGAGATGGGGGAGAACCTGTGCGAGAGTCATATTGATCCGAGTGAATTACCGTGCAGGCCTTTCCACCCTAGCTTGGTTGGTTCTGGGTTGATTGTTTCTAGGCTGATCAACTGCAGACTTCTGAATCATTACGGCCCCCACCGCTAGCCGGCGCTCAACTCTTCCTTGACCTCTTTGGGAGTAGACAACTGAGACTTCTTTCTTTGCTGGAAAAGTCTTCTTGATGGCAGCGGAAGCAAATGCATCCTTTTGAATTTTCCCGCTCTTTATGCCAGCTTCAACTCTCTCACCAGTTAGAATCAACTCGGTGAACCCCGCAGATGAACTTCCAATCAGGTGATTGAAAAAGGGGCCTGACAGTGTACCCAAGAACATATCAACTAGCTCCCTCTCACATAGAGGTGGTTGTACTCGTCCCGCCAAGTCTCTCCATTTCTGGGCATACTCTTTGAAACCTTCATTTGAGACCATGCCCATACTCTGTAATTGAGTACGGGTTGGTGCTAAGTCCGTATTATATTGATACTATCTGTAAAAGGCGGTCGCCAAATCCTCCCAATTATGCACATCATACCTCTCTAGTTGGTAGAACCAATCCAACTGCGTCCCCGAAAGACTATCCTGGAAGAAATGAACCCACAGGTCTTTGTCAGAAGAATGCGGTTGGATTTTCCTGACGTAAGACCGTAGGTGCATCTTGGGACAAGACAAACCATCGTACTTAGCAAATATAGGCACCTTAAACTTGGGGGGAATTACAATTCCAGCAACCAGCCCTAACTCTTCAAAGTCCAGCCCAGGCACCCTCTGTATCTCCATGGCTGCCAGACGTTCTTCCAGATTCTTGTATTTGTCATCTGCAGGAGGGTACTGCTGTTCAGAATAGTCTTCATCCTCTTCTTCTTCTTCTTCCTCAGACTCAGATGGCACTACAACTCCCTTTCCTTTTCCTACCCCTTCATCAGATGTTGAGGGGAAATCCAGGACCCTTCTAGCTTGACCTTCAAATCTTCTACCCATGGTAGCCACACCAGCCCTCTTCTTTTCCTTTTTCTCCTTTTCCTTTTCTAGCAAGGTTTAGAGATCCTCTTGACCCTTAGCCAAGGTCATGAGTAGCTGTTGGAACTGTGAATTCTGCGCTTGTAAGTCTTTAACCGTCTGCTCAATATCCATCTTGCTGAAATAAACAGCAGAGAGATAAGGAAACCTGGTGTGAAGACCTGTTTATGCATATGATGAATGATATGTTATCATGTAATTCATTCAAGGATTCAGAAATTCAAATTTGTTTTAAACAAAAAGAACAAACGTCATATTAATAAGATAGAATTTGTTAGTACATCAATGCCCTATGGGCAAAATAATACAAAATTCTAATATAAAAAGACATTGCGCATCCTCTTTGGTGCAATGTAGGTGTTGTGAGTCTGCTCTTCGTGAAGTTGACGAGTAAGTTCCAAAACCTTCTTCTCACTTGCGTAGAATTGGGCTTCAAAAGTATCGCTCTCTCCCTTGAGCTGTATCCAACTCCTTTGTAAATCGTCGAGTGATGTTGGCATGTCAGGATGTAGGAGGGTGTATGGAACCTCTCCTTCCATAACAGGCTCTTTGATCACAGGGAGAATGTAGTGGTAAGGCATCATAAGACTTTGGGCGCGGGTTCGTACCCACTTGATGTAAGGCTCAAGAGGGATGGAATTCTTGTGTCCCAGAGTCTTACTGTCCACCTTGTTGGGCATCCTCCAAGCTCGGATGAACCTTTGTCGGAGTCCTTGATCGTCGTTGTCGAAGTCAAAAACCAAGTCTGGAATCAGCATGTCATGTAGGCCATCCCTTCGGGCATACCCAAACTGTCTCAGAGCCAAGCAAGGGTTGTAGGTGATGCCTCCCCTAATGGCAAGTAGAGGGACATTAGGGAATTCCCCATAATGATCAATGATGATAACATTTTCTCTGGATCGAGAACACCAATGAACATCTGAATGTGTAAGAGTCATCAATCGTTGTGACCACCTCAAACCTTGATCATTCTTCTAAACTGATTGAGGAAGATGAGAAATAAACCATCTTGCCAATAGAGGAGTGCAACACATGAGAACACCTCTTTTCCTTATTGTTCGAGTGTGAAAAGAGTGGAGGATATACCCAAGCAAAGTAGGCACCAGGTTGCGAGCCATGAAGATTTTGACAGCACTGACATTTATGAGTTGGTCAGGGTTTGGGAAACAAGACCATCCCATATATGAGAAGAGATACAATCTCTTCAAAAGCTTGTAAGTCCAATGAATTCCAGCAGCCTTGGGCCTTCTTAAACAGAAACTTTGACAAAAAGCCCTTGACACCACTTCTAGTTTCCCAATGACCCATGATATCAGATGGTTACAAATGTAAGGCTTGAGCAACATCTTCAGGCTTTGGATCTCTTTACGTACCGTTGTAGGGTAGTTGATGGAGAATAGGAATCCTAAAGAGTTGAGAAAATTCCTCCAAAGTAGGCACCAGCTGGTAATTAGGAAATGTGAAGCAGTGGTGTAGGGGGTCAAAGAACTGGAAGAGAACTTTCACCATGTCTTCCTCAGTGTTGGTGTTGACTAAGTTGAGAAGACGACCATGCCTCTCGGTGAATGGAGAATTCTCAGGAATCCTTGAAGCTAGCTCCTTGAGTTGAGGAGGAACTCTTACAAGGTTGACTTGGATAGTTTTCCTGCAAAGTGAATCCATTACCTACAAAACAGGAACAAAGATGAAAATCCAAATCCTTGAAATGGTTAGTGGATGCATATGATGTCCATGATGTTATGAACAAGTATATATGTACAAGAAAATTACACAAGTTCCAAGTTTCAGGCTTGCATGGGGTATCATAGGTAAGTACCCTCTTGAAGTTTAGTTGGCTCAACCTGTCCTATAAATAGTAACCGAGTTCTAAGGAGCTCAATATCACTGGATTATTTTATGTGTTCATTGTTTCAGTTTAGCCACTTTACTGGTGACCGAAATATTCCAAGAAAACAACCCTCAAAGAGTGTAGTATCGAGTATCTACCAACTTCGAATTGCACCAAAGCCGGTCATCTCACTACCCCTAAAAAGGCCAAGTTGGTCAAGTAAAGGTTCTAAAAGTCCATTAGTGCTTCATGACATCACTCAGCGGTCCCGTATTCTCTTCGATTGACTCAAAGGCTACCGGTACCCATAAATATGTCGCACTAATATAGCTATTGCTTCAACCATGTCGGTATACCCTGCACAGTTTCCACAATGTATTGCTATTTACCTATGAATGTTTCCCAAATCCGGGTAGAGGATTCAAACCCAAATAATGGAACCAAATGTAAAGCATACAAGTCAAGCAAGATAAGCATGTAAAGGTGATCTAAAACCCTAAGGTAACCCCACTTTTAGATATTTCCCCAGAAGAGTCGCCAGTTCTGTGATGCAGTGGGAGAACTGACTTGATGTTTTGCGTTTGTGTTCACAAATGTTTCGGTTTAGCAAGAGTCGCCACCGACTTTTATTTTATCCAAAAGGAAAGGTAAAAAAGCACAGGAAAGACCTTTGAGATTGTTTTTGGGTTCGGGGGGTAGATTATGAAAAGGGAAGGTGCTAGCACCCTTTTCATCCATGGTTTTCCATGGGCTCTTAGTTACTTGTTTTAGATCACTTGCTTTTGCTTTTCAATTGTTTGAAATGGTGCTTTTGTGTGTGGTTTTGAAAGTATTTTTAAAAGAGGCCTTTGTTTAGGCAACCTTTGTAATGATTCTTGTTTGAATGTATACATAGGTGTTTGTATTTTGAAAAATGTTTCAATGTTTGAAAGTTTGTTGGGAAATGTTTTGAAATTGTGTTGTGTCTTTTTGAAATTAGCAAGGATGGTTTGTAAGTTTGATCAAGTAACTAGGAGTTGTCTACCCTACTCAAAGATCTTTCCTACACATTTTTAACCCTTTGACATTGTTGTTTTACCATTGCATTTGGTAAACAACCCTATCTTTGGATATTAAACGGGACGGGCGCGGGTCATCGTATGACCATGATAGCAATGGTGCCAAGTATCTTAGCAAGTTTTTGAGGGACTAGATCATTTTTGTATAGGAAACCAAGATAGCGTCATCGAGGGACTATGATCTTTTTGTTTTAATTTTGTTTTGATTTTGTTTTGCCAAGATACCTAGCATGCATACCATGGCCATTTTTAAGGCAACAAGTGGATGAAACCCTAGGGGTGCTTGTGTGCATTGTGTTGTCATTTTTCATGCATTTTTGTCTTGTGTTTAGTCATGCTATTTGTTTGGTTTTGGTTTTTTGCATACAAACTCTAATCTTACTATCATGCGTATTTGAAAGCAATAAAATGCATAAAGTAAATCTAGACTATTACAATATTATTATGGGAAGGGGGTACAAGTTTGAATAGGCGAGTATTTGCACAAAATAAATTCCTAAAACTATTACAACCATATTGAATTTATTGTACAAATAAATAAATAAACAATTATTTATATATACAAATAAATATAAATATGCACAAATGTTTTTATATATTTATTTTATGTATGTAAAATAAATTTGTTTAATGTCTTAAAAATGAGAAAATAAAAATGATTATTTTTTGGAAAGGGTGGAAACCCTAGTTTTTGTTTTAAGAAAATATATTCTATATTATTTATTTATCCATTTTTTTTGTTTAAGAAAAATAATAATAATATATACAAAAATATTGAAAAATTAAATATTGTATGAAAATATTAATTTGAGTGTATAAATAATAGAAATAAAAATATATAATATTTTTGTATTATTTACAAGTTTTATTTAAGAAAATAAAAGTATTGTTATTTAATAAACTATTTTTATGTCCAAAAAAAAAGGTGCAAAAATTAAGAAATTATTTTTGGTGACTTTTAATATTTAGAAAAAATAATGAAAGTCAGAAAATATAAAAAGAAATGAAAAATATATAAAATAAAAGAAATGGGCCAAGGGGGTGCAGAAAGCAAGGAGGGGGTGTCAAAAGCAAGGGGCCCAAGGCGCCTGGCCCAAATACGCTTCGTCCCTGTCCTCAGAACGCTCGCGTGCCATGGTTCAGATCCTGTTCTCTCTTGTTCTTGCACGAAATCAAAAACTCACAACATAAAAGTTATAGCATTTTCAATCACGATTCCAACCATGTAAAAAACTTGATCTAACTCTAAGAAGCCAGGGAGAATTTCAGAGCCCCTAATTTATGATCTAGTTTTTTCAGCAACTTCAACATCCAAATTCCCCTAGCTCAGTTAATATAAATACAAGCTATGCATATGTACAATTCAAGGACATTAAGGGCTACATTTTTTCTTCACAAACCTAAGCCTAATGATTCCTAAATAAGGAGATAGAAGTTTGAAAATTACCTGTTTCATCCAAGTTTGGATATGGCAATGTAGGAGTTTTGGATGAGGCCTGAAGGTCGTGTTAGCTTGCCTGAAGTTCACTCAACCTTTTCCAATGCTTGGCTTGCCTTGAACTTGCCTGAATGTGCTTGTAGAACTCAACCTGCAAAGCTTCAAAGTGAAAATGGTGAAGTGTGAAAATGAAGTTACAGTGGTTGGAAATGTGCTTGGATAGTTTAGGTGTATTGTTTAGAATGTGTTTGAAATGATTCCAAGAAAAACGCACGAGGGAATATGGATTTGGCCAAGGTTCCGCAGGTATGGCCCTGTTTTGACAAGAACTTGGTGTTTTTGTGTTTAAGGGTGTTTGAGAGGCTTGGAAATCGTGCTTTTGGCTTGGTGTGATATGCTGAAGTTGTTTGAAATGTGTACAAGACTTGCTCTTATCAGATTTCTAAGTTATGGACCTTTTGCAAGTTGACTTGTTTTTGAAGCAAAAGTTGAAGTTGACAATGCCAAGGCCTGTACAGGCCTGTATTCTAGCTGCACATAGTTGGTGAACTTTGCCTGATATTAGTGAACTTTTTTTGCAGCAAAAGGCTTGGTCCATGGCTCAAGATAAACAATTTGACATAAAGCATGCTTTATCAAAGTAGCAATGTTATCTTTTTGCCATTTTTGGATTAAATCTTTGTGTAATGTTCTAAAGCTCAGAACAACCCCTTTAACCAATGTATTTGCATTTAATTAAGGAGTGTGGAAAGGTTTAAGAACTTTAAAACAAGTACAAGCATGCTTAGGACAAATTTGCAAGTTGTAACATGGTGCAAAATGCCTTGGACAAAAGTGATGACTTGCCATTTTCAAACTTTCGATTCTCCCTAACCATGAATGATCTTGGAGAGTTCTTGGATACTTTGGAAATCTTGTAACATGCTATACAATCCATATTTGAAATTAATTTTGATATTCCAATTGGAACTATGTGAAAAGTTGCCATGAAGATAGGTCAAAATCCTGCCTAAACTAGGGCAAAATTTCACTAAGTAAAAAGTTTCATGGACCCTTGTTCACAAAATCATAACTTGAGATCCAAGCATCTTTTGGGAAAACTTTGTGAATCAAAGTTGTAGATTTTGTGGAGGACTACAACTTTCATGTTGGAAATTTTCTTTGAATCCAATTGCATCATGGTGAAAAAGTTTGGAAAAGTTGGGAAGAAATAAGAAATTTTCATAACTTAGAAAATTTCTAAGTTATGAAAATTTTCCATTTTAAACCCTAATTTCCAAAATTAGGTTTCTTGGTGAACAAGTTTCATGTTTTGACACATCTTGATGAAAAATGACCCTTGGCACTTGATTTTGACCAAAAAGTCAAAGTTTGACTTTTCAGTGTACAATTGATTTTTGATCAGTCGACCGGAAAATTCATCTGTCAATCCAATGCATTTGAGATCTTTTGAACCTTGTGATTAGGTCAAGATGATACCATTGAGTCCTTGAATCCATGCTTGAAACCAATTTGCCATTGGCTAGGTTAAAAAATCAGAAATTGCCCTTCTATAATCAAAACCCAAAAAATGACCATTTTGCCCTTTTGATGATCTGATCAAATTTCATGAGGAGTTGTGGTCCAAACTTGATCAAATGGTTCATATGAGTCTATAATGTTGATTTGGATAAAAAATTACGAGGTTTGACTGTAAATTGGCCACAGTTGACTTTTTCCCCAATACAGCTAATTTTTAGGTCAACTGTCCAATTGACTGGGCAAAAATTTGATTCAAAGCTTGAAACTTGGTATGAGCAATTTTAGGAGTCCAATATGAAGTATGAAAGTCAAATGAGGCATTGGAAGTCCAAAAATCCCTGTGCAAACTCAAACCCTAATTTCAGGTCAACAGTACAAGGAGATGTCTTGAGCTGAGGAAACCCTAATCCTGTCTGGAGTCCAAAGAGTCTTGTGAGGGGAAATATTGATAAAATGAGAGGGAAAATTTTGGTGTACAACACCAAATCATCAAAATCTAAACCGGGGATGACTTAGATTTCAACAACTTTCAACCTGTCTTCTAACTGCTTGTATTTGATATCAGCGGGTGGATACTGCTAGTTGAAATAATCATCATCGGATACTTGATCATTAATACAGTCAGCCTAAGTACTCTTGACCTCACCAATATGGTTCTCGTCCTCTTCAGATGAATCTCCTCCTACTGGGATTTGATGGACTGTCTCCTTGAACCTTCTACCCATGTTGAGTAGAGCTTTCTTATTTGGCTTCTTCTTAGCGGCCAGCAAAGCCATCATATCTTGCTGCCCCTTGGCTAGGGTTAGTAGAGTCTCCTGAAATTGAGAATTCTGGGTTTGGAGATCCTTCACAGTTTTCTCTAGATCCATCTTGCTGAAATAAACAACAGAAAGATAAGGAAACCTGTTATGCAAAAACCTGTCATGTTATGATGCATGGAATATGTACATGCAAATGATTTCAAGGATTAATGAAATTTAAATTTTTATAGGCAAAAGAATGAACAAACGTTAATTCTCATTAGACAAAACAAGAAAGATTACATCATACCTCTTGGGCATACAAAATAACTTTCTAAGATAAAAAGACCGAACACATCCTCTTTGGTGCGAGATAAGCGTTCACACTTTGCTCTTCTTGTAGCTGCTTCGTAAGCTCCAAGACCCTCTTTTCACTAGCATAAAATTGAGCCTCAAAAGTATCTCGTTCTTCCTTTAGCTGGATCTAACCCTTTTGTAAGTCTTCGAGAGAGGTAGGCATGTCGGGATGGAGTATAGTGTAGGGAACATCTCATTCGACCACAGGATCCACGATGACTAGTAAGATGGAGGGATAAGTTATCACAAGTTTCTGAGCACGAGCTCGTACCTATTTAAGGTAAGGCTCGAGGGGATTGAATTCTTGTGTCCTAGTGTCTTGCTATCCACCTTGTTCACCATCCTCCATGCTCGAATAAACCTCTGACGGTAACCTTGATTGTCATTCTCGTAGTCAAATACCAATCCTTGGATAAGCATCTCATGGGGACCATCCCTCCGGGCGTAATCAAACTGTCGTAGGGCTAAGCAAGGGTTTTAAGTGATACCTCCTATAATGCCAAGCAAAGGGACATTAGGGAATTCTCCACAATGGTCGATGATAGTAACATTCTCCAAAGAGCGGGAACATCAATGAATATCTGAATGTCTGAGCATCATCAACCTATGGGACCATCTTGAACCTTGCTCATTTTTCAACATAGATTGAGGAAGATGCAAAATAAATCATCTTGCCAAGAGAGGAGTACAACACATGAGGATACCTCTCTTCCTTAAAGTGCGAGAGTGAAACGAATGTAGGATATCTCCTAACAAAGTAGGCACCGGGTTATGAGTCAAGAAGATTTTTACGGTGTTTACATCTATGAGTTGGTCAGGATTTGGAAACAAAACCATCACATAGATGAGAAGGGCCACAATTTCCTCAAAAGCTCGTAAGTCCAAGGAGTTCCAACAATCTTGAGCCTTCTCAAACAAAAACTTGGCTAAGAAACCTTTGACACCACTCCTTGTTTCCCAATTAGTTGTGACATTATATTGTTGCAAGTGTAGGGCTTGAGCAACCTCTTCTAGTTTTGGATCTCTTTCCGTACCGTTGAAGGGTAGTTGATCGAGAATAGGAATTCTCAAGAGTTGAGAGAATTCCTCCAAAGTTGGCACAAGTTGATAATCGGGAAAAGTGAAGCAATGGTGTAGAGGATCAAAGAACTGGAAGAGCACCTTCATCATGTCTTCATCAGTGTTGGAGGTAACCAAGTTTAGTAGGCGATTATGTCTTTCGGTAAATGGAGAATTTTCAGGAATCCTTGATGCTAGCTCTTTAAGTTGCGGAGGGATCCTTATGAGATTAACTTGAATGGTTTTCCTGTGACCAAAATCCATGTCCTAAAAAATAGAACAAAGATAAATCCCAAGATCCTTGAAATGGTTAATGAATATGAGTATGATGTTTATGATGTTTATGATGTTATGTACAAGTATCTATACACAAACAAATCAAACAAGTCCTTAGGTTTAGGCTTGCATGGAGTCTTATAGGTAAGTATCCTCTTGAAGTTTAGTTGGCTCAAACATGTCTTAATAATAGTAACCGGGTTCTAAAGAGCTCAATATCACCGGTTTGTTTCTTCGGGAATTGTTTCAGCACAATCCTCTTAAATGGCGACCGAAATATCCCAAAAAACCAAACCCCAGTGAGTGTAGTATCGAGTATCTACCAACTTCGTACTGCACCAAAGCCGGTCATCTCACTACGTCCTAATGGCCAAGTTGGTCAAGTAAAGGTTCTAAAAGTTTACTAGTGCTTCATGACATCACTCAATGGCCCCGTATTCTCCTTGACTACTCAAGGGCTACCAGTACCCACAAATATGTCGCACTAACATAGTTATTGATTAGACCGTGTCAATATATCCCGCACAGTTTCCACAACGTATTGCTACTTACCCATAAGGTATCCCAAATCCAGGTAGAGGATTCAAACCCAAACAAAGAAACATAATGTAAAGCACACAAGTCAAACAAAGAAAGCAAGTAAATGTGATCTAGCCCTAAGGTAACCCCACTTTTAAAAATCTTCCCTAGCAGAGTCTCAAGTTGTGTGATACGGTTGGGGAACTGACTTGGTTGCTTTGCGTTTTATCGTAAATGTCGCGGTTAGCAAGAGTCGCCACCGACTTTTCTTTTATCCAATAAGGAAAGGCTGAAAAGAACAGGAAAGACCTTTAGAGATGTTTTATTGAGTTCGGGGGGTAGATTATGAAAAGGGAAGGTATTAGCACCCTTTTCATCCATGGTTTTCCATGGGCTCTCAGTTACTTGCTAGATCACTTGCTTTTGTTTGAAATTTTGCTTTGTGTGGTTCTTGAAAGTATTTTGTAAAGAGGCTATTGTTTAGGCAAACTTTGTAATGATTCTCGTTCGTAAGAATGTATACAAAGATGTTGATCTTTTAGAAATGCTTCAAGTTTGAAAGATGTTTTTTGAAAGTGTTGGTGTTTGTTTTGAAAATAACAAGGATGTTTTATTTTGAAAGTGAGCAAGTAACTAGGAACATCCTACCTACTCAAAAGTCTTTCATGTTTATTTCCTCTTTTCTTTGACATTATTATCTTACCATTGATTTGGTAAGTAACCCTATCTTTGGATGCAAACGGGACGGGCGTGGGTCATCGTATAACCATGATTAGCAATGTTGCAAGGTATCTTAGCATCTTTCTTTAAGGACTAAGATCATTTTGAAAAGGCAACATAGATAGCGTCATCGAGGGACTATGATCTTGTATTTTTACTTGTTTTTGCTAAGATATCTCACATGCATAATATTACCATTTTTATAAGGCAACCAAGTGGATTTTACCCTAGGGGTGCTTGTGTGCAAGTGTATTTATTTTCATGCTTTGTTTAGTCTTTGATTAGGGTTTGCTACTTGTTGATTTTATCTTCTCATACAAACCCTAATTACTAGCATTTATAAAGCGATAAATTGTGAAAAGTAAAATTACTATGCTATTACATCATTAGGGGATGGGGTATACAAATTTACAAATGGGGATTGCAATAAAATTAAACCTACTTATCTATTATAACCATATTGAATATTATACAAAATTTAAAATAAAATGCAAGAATATAAATAGAAAAAAAAATGATATATATATTTTTTTTATGAAAGGGGTTTTGTCTTGACCTAATTAAAGAAAATGATTAATTAAAATAAAATAAAATTAACTTAAACTAATCAAGAAAAGAAATTAATTTGAAAAGGATTTTTAGGATTTTTTATGAAAAGGTTTTAAATTAATGAAACTAAAATTAAGATTAATTAATTAAAATAACCTAAGTTCTAAATTAATTTTAACTAAGAAAATAAAATAATATATTAATTTAACCTGAGTCTAAAAATTATATACTTAAGAAAAATAAATTAATTTGTTTAAGAAAATATTTTTTTAATATTTTTGTTTTATAGAGAAAATAAAAATATAAGTATGACTAATAAATAAAAATATTTTTATTTAGATTTTTTATTAATAAAAATATTAAATAAAATATGATAAAAAAAACAGGAAAAATGAAATAATTAAAAGGAATGGGACAGGGGGTGCTGAAGTAAATCAAGATTAGAAGTCAGCAAAAATGTGAGGCCCAGCACAAAGGCCCAGGCGCTGCAAAAAAAGCTCAGAAATGTCAAAAAATAGTGAAAAATAACAAAAGATCACGGTGGGACTTGAACCCAAGACCTAAGGGTAACAAACGCGCGCTTTAACCACTGGGGTGGTGATACATCCGTTAACTTGTGTGAAAGGATAAATACATAACACAAAATGTACCCTGATTACACTTCATCTTTAACCTCCAGCCAAAGGACATGTATCTTCTTCATCTCTCAACAAAAATGAAAAGTTCAAACATGAAAGTTGTGGCATTTCTTCCCACGAATCCAACCATGTAAATAACTTAAGCTAACAGTCAAAGATGAATGAGAATTTTTCTGGCCCTAATTCAAAACTTAAAAATTTCAGAAAGCTTCAACTCTAAAATTCTCTAAACTCAAGCCATATAAATGCAAACTATGGATATGTACAACTTCGTGGCAATGGTATCTACATTTTATCTTCACAAATTAAAATCAAATGATGCATGTATGAAGAGATAGAAGTTTGAAAACTTACCTCTTGCATCTGGAGTCGTATATGGAGTTTGAGCAACCTTTGTGATGGCCTGATGATTTCTGTAGCTTGCCCGAACCTCCTTAAGTGTGTTCCAACTCCTACTTTTCTTTGAGGATGACTGAAACTCCCAACTCAAGTCAAGTTGCAAACTTCAAATTTGGAAATGGTGGATAGTGATGGAGGAGTTACAGTCAAGGAACATGGGTCTAGATTACTTTGATAAGATGTATATTAAGTGTTTGGATGGTTAAAACTCAATACGCACGAGTGGATTTGGAGATGGCGATGTGAGGTTCAAAACTGTCAAGTTTTGGCAGATTCTGAGTTGCAGAGTGCTTGGGAGTGTTTTGGGGTCTTAGCATTCATGTGTTGTATTGCAATAGACTTGTGTATATTTATGGAAAAGATTAGAGATCAAATGCACTCAAGGTTTCTGAGTTCTAGCCTTTTGGCTCTATGACTTGCTTTTGAAGAAAAGTGAGAGGACAAAACTCAAAGTGTTGTACAATCATGTTCTAAGCTCAAAGAGGCTTTAGACACATTGCTTTTGGTTTATAGGAGTTATGTGTGTGGAAAGAACAAGTGCAAAGCTCAAGAAGTTGACAATTGCAAAAGTAGTGCTTTATCAAAATGAAAATGGCAACTTTGTGCCGTAAATGAAAATGTAACTTGGATAAAGGCTCAAGTGTTTGGATTAAAGATCTATCAGCTGTGTAAACATTTAATTATGGAGTGACAAACAATTTTGAGGCCTGCAAAGCAAAGATTATGCAGCCTAGGCATGGATTTGAATTTTTGTTCATCATGAAATGGCTTGTAATTTAAGTTTGAAAATCCTAACTTCATCTCTTAGATTCTCCTTGCTCACAAATGATATCAAGGAGTTCTTGCACATTTTGGAAAGCTTGTAATTTTCTCTACAACCCCTCTTTGAATCACTTTTGAAAATTCCCTTTGGAACTATATGAAAAAGTGCCATAAAATTTCACTAAGTGTTCAATTTCAAGACCATGACTTTATGAATTAATAACTTGAGATCCAAGAATTTTTAGAATAAGTTGTGTAAAGAAATGTTGTAGATATCATGGAGATCTACAACTTTCATGTTGAAAATTTCTTTTGAATCCTCTTGCATCATGGTGAAAAATTTACTCAAAGTTGTGAAAAAACATGAAGTTTTAAACACTTAGAAAAATTTCTAAGTTAGAAAGCTTAGACTTTTCAAAATGAAATCTTGACTTTTTTATTTCTTGATGAATAAGTTTCATATTTTGACATTTTTTGATGAATTGTGATATCTGACATTGGATTTTGACCATAAAGTCAAAGTTTGACTTTTCAGTGTACAGTTGACTGAGAATTCACTATCAATCCAATTGATCTTGAGCAATGTTTTAGGTCATGCCATTAGGTCAAAAAGATTAGATTGAACTATTGAAACCATGCTTCAAACCAATTGACCATTTGCTAGGTCAAAAAAAAATCAGAAATTGCCCTTTCTCAGTCAAAACCTTAATTTTGACCATTTTGCCCTTTTGATGATTTGATCAAATTTCTTGAGGAATTATGGTCCAAACTTGATCAAATGATACACATGAGTTTATAATATTGATATGGATAAAAAATTATGAAGTTTTACTGTAAATTGGCCATAGTTGACTTTTTCCCTAATACAATTGATTTTTAGGTCAACTGCTCAATTGACTGAGCAAAAGTGTGATCCAAGGCTTGAAACTTGACATGAGTAATCTTGAGGGTCCATAATGATCCATGAAAGTCATATGAAGCATTGAAAGTTCAATTATCCTTGTGCAATATCAAACCCTAATTTTGATCATCAGTGTTTAAGGAGGTGTCTCGAGCTGATCAAACCTAATGCAGTATTGAACCGAAGGAGATCTTGTGAGAGATTACTTGATAAATGAGAGGGAAAGTTTTGGGGTACAACACGGTGAAAATTGGAGATCAAGCTATTAATTAACTTAAATAAGCAATATTCGCCATCGCGCTTTATTATTTCCAAGGGGAAAAGGGAAAAGTGCGAAATAAAACCCATAAATATGTAAAGTAAGTGCAATACTAAAAGTAAAGAAAAATACAATGCATTTGAAAGAGATCGAAGGTTCGGGGGTTGGTTATACAAAGGGAAGGTACTAGCACCCTATGTATCTATAGGAACCTTTTGAAATATTTGTTTTTTGGTTAAAATTGGTTTGTGTGCTAAATAAGTGTGGGGATGAGATTTTGAAGATGCGACGACCTAGTGTCGAAGTTTTAGCTTAAATGAGTGTAAGTTTAAAAATTAAGTTTTTCAGGAGATTTAACTTAAGATTAATAAAAACTAAAAAGGTATGAAGGGGGTTTCACACAATCATATTAGATATATTCAACGACATGAAGTTAACAAATTTGATTTCTTCCCTTGGAGTACACAAACAAAAATATAAAGACTAAATGATCAAAAAGGAAATTAACTAGAATAACAATTAAATAATTAAATAATTAACAATCTAAAAATTAATTAAAATAAAGAGATTAAATTATACTAATATATTTTTTGGTATTTTTATAAGGGGAAAAATAATTATAAACCTAATTTAATATTTTTTTGTATTTTTGTATGAATTTTAAATGAAATAAGGCTAAAAATAAAAAAAGAAAGACTTAAAACAAAAAAATTAAGATCCATGGATCGAACTCAGGACCCTATAGTTACAGTTTATCTACCTTGTCACTAAGCCAATGATGTTTTTTTGTTATGCACTCTCTAAACCAAATAAAAGAAGGTAAAACATTCAGGTTAGGCTCTAAAACATAGGCCCAAACTCGGATCCACTAGAGAAAGAAAAGGGAGGGTTTCGAAACCCTATTTGTACAAGGAAAAGAGGCGCAGAATCCCTTGGGAAGAGGGAAGGCTTTTTGAAACCCTAATTATGGGATGGAGGCGCTGAATCCTGAGGAATTGGTCAAAATGATATTGATTTCTCTTCCCAATACAACAAATAAAAAGTAATTAACAAGTTAAATAATCCAATTACTCTCTCACATGATTCTATCTCTATTTCAGTTTTACTCAACCAACAACAACAAATCTTTTATTCTCTCAGTCTCAAATAACATATCAGTTTTCAAACGCTCATAGTTTCGATACGACAACAAAAACTTGAAAATCCTCACATGGCAGTAATAATAACAACATTTCAAATTCTGAATAGAAGAACAACGACCAACGTCTCAGATTCCAGTTTCGTTTTAACAATAACGATGATATATCAATAATTAACTTAGAAGTGAAACAGAAAAGTGGAAGAAAGTACCTATCAGAGTCCCTCCGATGGGATTCAAAAGAGGTAAGCATTCGAAAAAAACTTTGAAAATTGAAGATGCTGTTGATTCGTTATTTCTAAAGCTTACGAGTTGGTGTCAACGTATGTTACAGGTGAGGCTTAGATCGTGGATGTCGGTGTTTGAAGGTTGTGGATTGATTTGTGATGAGTTGCTAAGTTGTATGTTGAGGATGATGAGAAGGTGGGTTGAACACAAATCTGGAAAATTTTTGTGCATTTGTTTTACTTCTGCATGTTGATGAAGCTTTGGGGGAATCCTTCACTTGAGCAACATAACCATTCTCTTTATCTTATTTTCTCCCTTAACCGTGAATCCTAGGATAAACTGTGTCTGGAAATGATTCTGATCCAGTTTATGTCATCGAGCGTTGATGCTGGAGGCTTGGTGATGCCATGTGCAATGTTGGAAGTTTGAAGCAAATGATGAAGTAATGATGCTGAGGTGGTAACAATATCGTGAAGAGATTGTGGATGAGGATTTGGTGTGTAGACTTTTGTGGTAAGCTTATGTAAAGCTTGGTAAAAAAAATCCTTTTTTGTGGGCTAATTATGAGAAGGTTAAATGATGTATTGAGAATTTCTCTGTGTTATTTTTTTTGTGATTCTTGGTATGTGTTGAATAAACTTCCCGTGTGTATTGAACAGATTTGTGGGGCATCCTCCGTGAAATTTTCAGTCCCCCTTCTGTTGTGTGAACAAAAGTTTTGAGATCTTTTTTGTGTTATTTTTCTCCTCCTTTTATGTTGAATCAAGTCTCTTTTTTATAGAGGAAGACAAATGGGATTTGGGGGGAAAACTATAGAATTTGAACAATTTTGATGCATTGATTTGCTCCTTTTTCGTTGCAGTTTTATTTTGCCATTTTAGTGAATGTACATCATAGGGCAACAACAATTTTGGAGCTATTATACATGGTGGACAACAACATTGCCTCAAGTTTTTATTGACAGTTTTTTTGGCATGACTATGCAGGTTTTGTTGGGTTGTGGACATCAAATTTTATTGTTTTGCTTGGCAGAATTATGGATAGATTTAGGACTGTTTTTTGACAGTTTGTTTGGCATTACTATGCATGTTTTTGACAGGTTTTATCAAGGGAATTGGAGCATTGGTGAAGAAATGATAACCATGGCAAAGTTTCTTTTTGTGTGAAGGGCAAGTCATGACCACATTTGGTCCATGAAATTTTATCATAGTTTAGGATTTACCTCTCATATATCTTGAATTTGAAAATCACAAAATTTTATAACATGATGAATTTATCCAAAGTTTAGCTTTAAAATTTATGTAACAAATTCTCTTGACGAACACATGATATGAGGAACTTGGATTGAATCTTGCATTTGAATAAAGCTTGCAAATTTTGAATGAAGATGAATGAAGTTGGATCAAATTGTGCCTTGAAAATGTCTTGACCAAAAGGACTTGAAAGTGAATGAATTCCCTTTTAATGAAATTTGAGAACAATATAGGAAATTGGGTGAATCCTTGTTTGAACCAGATTAAATTGAATTATCTTGCCAATATTTGAATTCAAATGAAAAAATCCAAGAGCTCTCAATCATATGTTGATTTTCAAAGGTCTTGGGTTTTGAATCACATCCACTGATGGAACTTTAAATGGATCAATAATAAACCCGAGACCACACTTATATTCCTTTTCATAATCTTGAATTGAAATGATCATGGGAACTTGATGTAAACCCTACTTTCATCTTGCATTTGAAATCATCATGGAAGAAATAATGTGTAAGTTTGTGAGCCAAGTAATCAATGCACGCCTTAACCATAATGAATCTTCTAAACATCACATATTGTACCATGAACGATCTCCATATGAATCAATATCTTGAGAAAAAAAATTATGGCATGAATTGAATTTAGAAGTTAAGAACATTCTAAATCAAACATGACCTATAATGTTTCAATAAACTCCATAGCTTCCAAAGCATAATTTGACTCTGATCCTTGAAGAAAACTTGTAGATGACATTGCTCATGACAATGTGCAAAAGGAACCGTCTCAAAATGTTGAAAATTGAGGAAGTTATGATCCTCGAAAGTCGGACAAAAATTTATTGAAATTGGGTCAAATTCGCAAAATAACCTCTAAAGTATTCAAAATTTTGATGATCCTCTGCACATAATCAGCTCTTGACTTGTAAAGAGAAATTGGAGATGACGTCAAGGAGATTCATACGCAAAAAGAACCACTCAAAAATATTGAATAATGAAGAAGTTATGATCACTTGAGCTTGAACCTATGAATGTTGACTTTTGGTCAAAGTGCTTTGAATCAACTTGCAAATTTGATCTTTCCTTGCATTCCTAGACATATTGATGCACATAAGGGCCAATGATGATGAAATATTGATTGTGCTTTTAGTTAAAGGCTAAAATTTGATGAAGTAGTCTTTGATAATTGGTGATTCACCATACTTAAACACTTGAGGGATCCAAAACCCTAATTGAGGCGCAACACCTGACGCTCTTGATTCAGACCTGTCTCTCCAAACGAAACCAAAGAAACACAATCATACACCTCTATATTGGATTAGAAGTTATCGATGAATAAAATAAAATTTTTATAACAATTGATAATCTCTGCATAAGTAATGCTCGAAGGTGAGCGAATTAAAAACCAATTGTATCTCGTGACCTTGATGCTTTATGAAAATGAAAATGAAGGTGGGATCTTAGGTCAAAATTTTGGGTATGACATACTGCAACCATTGTCTTCTTAAAATTAGACATTCACTTGGCCACTCAAGGAATCAATAAACAACAGTTGATAAATTCTTTTGTTTACATGATTGCTTCTTCTAAGCAGATCACACAAGTGATTTAAGCACATATTGTTTAACACATTTTCGAGCAATAACTCTAGTGTTAAAACAATTTACATGAAGAGATTAAAACTAAAACACAGTAAGAGCAAAAACTCTTGTGTACATTATATTGTTCTACAAAGATGTATATGATCAGAAGTAGGGTAGCATCTTGTAGTGCTCTTCTTCTTCATCTTCTTGTTGATCAAGTTACGAGCAACAACTCCTTGCTTCTTATAAGATATACCAAGATGTATGTGACAATAGTTTGTATAGCGTGTTGTAGTCATCTTCTTCTTTCTTTTTTCTCTCTTATTTCTGTGTAGTGGTCTTCAACATGTTTAGCATTGTAGCTTTGACAACTTCAGCATCCACGACTTTTCATGTTGATGGCTAAGAGTAGCTTTCTTCAAATCTTCGATCTTCTTTTATAGCCTTGAAAGAGAGAGACGTGAGGATAGAAAAGTATTTACCTGCACCAACGGTTAGTTCTCAATGAATAGAAAAAGGTGTAAGAGTTTATACAGTATAAAATAATATTTTCCATAGCCTGTCCTTTTTCAATTCTAGCCTTCCACCTTTTCTCAAAGTAATGTTTTTCTAATAAGCTTGCAAAATAGAGATCTGTTAGTGAAAGAAGGTAATTATAAATCCAGTTGTTTGTTACCAACAGTCACAATGAGAGTGTTTGACAATACAATACGAAAGAACTATCCTTACGCCACTCTAGAAGAGTAGAGGTCACTGACACTTTATGTACCTTTTGTACACCATCACACGTTAACCATTTTGAACTTCTTCTTATCTTCAGAGGCTTTAGATAATTTGAATGTTAAAGCTTGTTGTAGAAGATTTTCTCTTAAGTCTTGGAGTCTTCGGAACTTGTCCCTTCGGAACTTTGTCTTTAGAGTCTTCAACACATGGTCGTAAGAACTTGACTTTCTTCAGATCGTCACAACCTGTTCAGCAGAAACTTGTCTTCATAATCTTCAAAACTTGTAATGCATAGAAGTAAAGCTTTAGAAGGCCTCCAAAGCTTAACCACAAAGTCACAATCAGAACCTCTTATACTAACGTTCCTTAGACACGTTGCATAAGACGTATTCAGAATCTTGACTTTAATTATAACACGTAACCAAATGTTTTCTTCCAGAGTGTTTATGTTCAGAACCTGATGACGTCATATGCCTTGTACCAGAGTTAGAACATTATAGTAGAAGCTACACACTATAATGAAACCATTAGAGTATACAATTGTTCTCTATGATGTCATATAAATTTATCATCAAAATCCTAAGGCCAGATGTAGAAACACTTCTCGTTCTTACACATGACTCACTACCTAAAATACAGATAAGAAAAGAACTAACTCCTCTGACTAATCCTTGCAAGAAGCAACACTATCTTCTGTACCTGAGCGATATCGTATAAAACATCATTTCAACAGAAGGGTGAAAATTCACATCATTATAGAAATATATAATAATAAGTAATGCATAACATACATACATCAATTGAATTCATCACACTTTATATAATCACGTATTCAACATATTCCAATCCAATTCACATGTTTACTTATACAACATTTCTCAACAATCATAATTCAAATATAATCAATCACAAATACAACCAATGTAATATTCACATTAATATCACATATTTCACACCAATTTAACATTTCACATTGACACATGTGACTCGAATGCAGCTCAATGCAATATTCATGTGGTACCAATTGTTATCCTTAATGATTTTACATTTAAACCTTGTCCATCCCTCAGAAATATAACCATCAAAAAGCCCGTCCTCTAAGCCTCAAACTAATCCCCTAGGTTTGGGACAAGTCACTAGCTTCCAAGAAACTAGCAAACATTGCCTCTTGACAACAAATGATGCATTTTCAATCTCAACAATCATATGCAATTAAGACCTTCTCTCAATCTTAATTATACAAGCATATATCACATAATTCATCACATTTGAATTATCCCACTATTGCACAAACATACATAATTCGTGTCATCATTCACATACAATGAATTCTCATAGCATTAATCAACTCAACACACCTCAATAACACATAGAGACAAAGTCGAAACATGTTATTCACATCCAACACCAATTTACAACATACATATACACATAATTCAAGTGTTGTGTTTTCGTCAAAAAACCATACAAAACCTATGTTTTCGTCAAAAAACCATACAAAACCTATCCAATACACATTTAATAAATTATTAAAATTCACGAAAATCCTTTATAAATTTTAAGTATACAGAACCCCCAATCAATTAATCAAAATATAAAACTTTTCCTTCCAGACTGCGCTAAGCGCCCTCTACTGAACACATGAAATTTCTTGTGATAGAAGTCTCGGGTTCCCACGTGTTTCATCCCCAAAATCCATCCAGACAACCATTTTCATGTAATTAATTGCATTATAACCTATATCTAACATTTAACATCAAATACAAACATAAAACATGATTCAAATATCAATTTCATGATTTCTCATTCAAACCCTAACATGTTAAAATCTAAAAATTGAAGAACAAAATCCCTAAATCATGTAGCTACCCATTACATACATTATATACTCCCATAATCAAATGAAAACCCACTCTTACCTTGGATGTAGATCATTCTCTAGGGTTCTATCTTCTTCTCTTCTCTTTTCTCCCTTTTCTCCTATTTTCCTCTTTCTTCTATTCTCTTGTTTTGACAACTTCTTTCTTACTAACTCTATTTTTGCTTGTTTTATCAAAACCTATGTTTCACTAATGGGCTTAACGTCTCATTCTCATACTAACCCATCATACCAAGGCATAATTAATTATTTTGTTATTCTCACACCGAATAGTCCAATACACATATAACACATATACTCACCAAATCAGAATTAATTAATTACTATATCATATAATAGTTAATAAAATAAATAAATAATAAAATAACTAATAAATAAAAATTGGCGTGTTATAACTCTCCCCCACTTAAAATATTCTCGTCCTCGAAAGTTACCTCAAACAAACAACTCATGATAAGACTCTCTCATCTGACTCCCGAGTTCCCAAGTCACGTTTCCACCTGCCGGTCCTCCCCAAGCTACCTTCACCAAGACAATCTCTTTACTACGAAGTTGCTTCAACTCCCGATCCTCTATCTGCATAGGTGATGTCTCCACAGTCAGGTTATCTTTTACCTGTACATCATCTAATTAGACCACATGAGATAAATTCTCAATGTATCTCCTTAACTGAGACACATGGAATACATCATGGAGATTAGAAAACGACAGTGACAAAGCAATATGATAAGCCACTTTATCTACCTTCTCTAAAATCTGATAAGCCACTTTATCTACCTTCTCTGAAATCTGATTGAAACAACCGATATAAATATCATCGAGATAAAATCAATGAAGTTTCCATCAAACATTTTTTATCTCACAGGAAGGGAAGGTAAACATTGAGTAAACCTGAGAAGGGTGAAATCACGATCAAATGACTGAAAGATCGGGTAAGAGAGTCTGTTATGCAAGGTAAAGGTATTAGCACCCCACACGCCTATAGTACTCTATGGTATCCACTCTTATTGTTTTAATCAAAGCGTGTGTTCATGTCTAAGGCTTACGAGCTAAAAATAAAATGCAAAGAGGGAATGCATGTGAAAGAAAACATGGGGGAAAGAAGGAAATATTTACAAAGTTTTGCTCGACTGAGCCTTGCGACCAAATGCCTACGTATCCCTTTTAAGGAATCAGAGCGCCATAGTTCAACTCACATGTTTCAGTTTGTTTTGTGTTTTTAAATGAACAATATTAATTTTTCCTTCTACCGCAACTCGACCTTTGGATATTCACGCGTCAGCACAAAAGTGAATTAACATGTTCTTTTTGAAAGTTTGAAAGAAAATAAAAGGAGCCAGAAGGCGAAAAGAGTTTGCATTGGTTGATATTTTTTTACCTTGTAAAAGGATTTGAAAGTTGTTATATGTTTTATGCTTTTGCCAAAAAATGAAAGTTTTAGTTTTAATGCAATAATGCAAAAAGAAAAGAAAACATCTAAGGGAGACTATCCTAAATCTATCCCTAATGTTATCATACAATGATGGTCCTAAGGTTGAGTTTGAAAGGGAAATATATGTATGGATTACAATCCTAATGTCTATCTCGAATCACCACCAAAGGATGAATCAAGAACTCCTAAGGGTACAAAGCAAAGGTTCACAACCTAAACCTACGTCTATCTCGAATCACCACCAAAGGGTGAATCAAGAGCTCCTAAGGGAACATGCCAAAGGTTCACAACCTAAGAAAACATGTACACAAGGATGGAAAACAAGTAATCAACAAGCTCAAAGAGCACACACATATCATGAGTAGTACACATTAACTCAAGTCAAAATGCCTAACCAAGATATTGAATCATCGAGGTAGGATAGGGTAAGCTTTAGACAAGGGGTCATATCAACCGAGGCAAACAAGTGGGGTAGGGTATGGAAAGCTTTAGCCAAGGGGTCATATCAACTGAGGCAAACAAGCGAGAAAGGGGATGAAGCGGGAAAAGTGGATGTCTAAAGCGACTAAACACCTAACCAAGATATCAAAAATTAAGGTAGGAGATAGAAGACAATATGAACAAACACGGAGTGTCATCATCAATCAATGCGAGCTCCTGACAAAGTGTGAGGGTTGATTGCGAACCCTCTCCGCTTGATGACTTAGTAACAAGAATTGGCACAATTCTGAAGCATCATGGTGAATCACAAGCTTAGGATGACACAAACGAAATGCGAGGGTTCATTGTGAACCATATTTGCTAGCATCCTTTTGAGAACTTATCAAGGGTAAATGGGAATGAGCTGCCTCTTTTTGAGGTCTTTGGGCATAAATATAAACACATTGCAAAAATGCCTACTTCGAGATAGGTCTTTAAACAAACGACAAACACAGTTATCAAAGAAGTGTGAAATTCATGCTACATGACTTTTAAACAGCGACTTCGAGCTTAAGCTCTTTATTTCTTACTTACCATGATATCTAGAAAGCAGTAAAGTGCAGAAATAGTAAAACCGAATCAGAATGATACCGAACGAACAAAAGTTTGCAGCATAGCAAGCAAAGTAGAGAAATCTGGAAAACTTTGAGCAAGCTTCACCAAGCAATATAGAAGAGTCAGGAATCAAATGCTCAGAATAAGCATCGAAGCATCATCAAAGTGAAAATAAGTCACAATCGTAATCTTAAGCATATCTGCATATGACACAATAAACCTGCATAAGACTCAAATCTCAACAAGGAAAGGTGAATCGCAAGTCTCGAGTAATCAAATAACCATGATTTTATTCCTAAAATCAAATAAAAAATCTAACATTTATTGATTTTGTAAGTTTTTTATCATGTGGAAAATGTTCCAAAAAAAATCTAAAGAATTCACAATTTTTTTAAAGAAATTACCAACAGAATAATCTCAGGTGATGCAAGCCAGTAATCCAAGGGGTGTTAGCTAGTAACAGGGTCTGAGCCCAAGAATTGGTCCAATGGGCCTATTTTTGTGTGTAGAACAATCCACTTGTACACAAAAAAGAAGTCCACGGGCTTGCTGCAAGCATGATTTAACCCATGGCTCATTCAATCACCCATCCAAAGCAAATATCCATGTTGATCGTTCAATATTTGCCAACACTTGAAAAATCAAAATAACAATAATAAATAAAGGGAAAGATGGTAAAATGGTCCATTTTACTTGAGAGGATAGGGTTAAAGTCATTGTGGCTTTTCATCTCCATGTAACTCCTTCTTCACTCTCAAACGGTAGCGCGGACTTATTCTTCTGCTTTCTCCGATCTCGCTCCAACACATCCTTCAGCCACCGTGGAGTTCAACAAATTCGTCTCTTCTCTGACTTTCTTCTTTGACGACGCCTCAAACTTCTCTTCGATACACATATCTGATTCACACCCTCTCTTATATCCAATTTAGGAAAAAACCTAGATCTGGTAGCAAGGTGACATTGATTATGACGGTGGTTACACTTTAGGTTAGCTTTTCTTTTCTTCTTCTCCTTGTGGAGTTTCAAATTTCTATGCACGTTGTCCCGCGATTTTTCTGTTGTGAGGTGTTATCTTGACTTGCGCGTGTTGATGTTGATCTTGCAAATTCCATTGATACTAAAATTGTATGGTTCTATATTGATGAAGGTTTTTGCAGAGAAAGGTGGAAACAATTTACATGTATGAGACAATGAAGATGATGACGATTATGAAAAGAAAATGATGATTGAAGGGGGAGGTTGTAAAGATTTGAAGTCGTTGATAATTCATTGATGATTGAAGAAGATTAATGTTCAGAGAAGAAAAAGGTTGAAGATTCTACGTGGAGGTAAATAGTTAAAGCATTGAAGTTTGTCAATGGAAGGTAAAGTGAAAGAGATGAAGAACTAGGTTCAGAAAGGGGTGAGAGAGATGAATATTACGGAGAGAGCTTGATGGATTGAATCAGAGAGAGAGAGATTTTATGTGGTTTTTTATGATTCTTTTCAAGTGATTGAAGAATGATCGATCTCAAGTGAGTTTTATGTACTTGTATCTGTTAGTTTGTTAGAAAGTTAGTTAGGATGGAACTGAATCTGAGCTGTTAGATCCTGATTTTCTGTTAGGGAATATAGGGATAGGATTGAATCTAAATGAAAGCTTGTTGAGCTGTTATTTTTGTTTCCACCATTTCCTGATTTGTGCTCCTACTTATATCTTTCCCTTATTTAATACTCTTCCTTATGGCCTGTTATTTTTTCCTTGAATTTTTGTTATGGAATTGATGCAGGATTAATTGATCCTCTTCATAATTATGTAGGGCCACAATCATCAATTTTGTGTCATGATATTTGTAATACGATGGGAGAACTGACTTTTGGTTTTGCATTTTTATTGCAAATGTTGCGGATAGCAAGAGTCGCCACCGACTTTTCTTTTATCCAACAAAGGAAAAGGTGAAAAGAACAGAAAAGACCTTCGAGAATTTTCTAAGTTCGGGGGGTAGGTTATGAAAAGAGGAGGTGTTATAACCCTTTTCATCCGTAGTTATCTACGAGCTCTTAATCGCTAGATCACTTTTTGAAAATGCTTTGTGTTTGTGTATGTTTGAAAATATTTTGAAAATGCCTAAGTGCAGCAATTTTGTAATGATTCTCGTATCGTTGAGAATGCATACAAAATGTTTATTTTGAAAATATTTGTTGGAAAAGTGTCGTTGTATGAAAAATGTTTTGAAATGTTCACGAGCAAGAGATTAAGAACTATCTACCTACTCAAAAAGTCTTTGTTCTTTTCCTCCTCCTTTACATAGTGATATCCTACCATTAGTTAGTAGGAAGCCCTAACATTGGATGTTAAGGGACATGCGCGGCTCATCGTACAGTCATAAAAGCAACTTGTAGAGCCCTTTAGCAATTGTATCGTAAGGGACTAAGATCGTTTACCGAGGCAGCATCGAAGGGTCATCGAGGGACTACGATCTTTTACCCGAGGGTCTTTGCTAAAGAGTCCCACGTTCGAGGTACATGACTGCTTTATCCGAAGGCAACAAGTGGGGTCACCCTAGAGGTGCGTGTGTGAAAAGTGTTTTGGTTCAGTTATTTTATCTTGAAATTAGGGTTAGCTACCGTTTGATTTTAAATCTTGCCATACACGCCTAATTATTATACAATAATAAATAAAAGTAGTAAAAAAAACAAAAAAGGCCCTACACTATTACAATGCCTTGGGGAAGGGGGTACAAACAAAAAAAGGTGGGAAATAGAAAGCAAAACAAAGCCTAGTTAAAGCTATTACAAATCGTCAACAGTTACATGATTATATAAAAAAATGAATGTGAAAAATAAAAGAGCGCGCAGAGACTTGTATGAAGAAAATAAATGATGATTCATCCTAGTGATAAATTGATTTTTTTATTAAAACCTAAAATAAAACCCTAAATTAATTTCAATTGAAAAAAAAGGATTTAATGATAAACCTAAAATAAACTAAATTCATTTTAATTAAAAAAATTAATTTAATGACCATTAAAAATAATTAATTAAATCTAAAGTATAAATTAATTTTAAACTTTTAAGAAAAATAATTAATCTAATTATGCTAAAAAAAGAAATAATAGTTATAAAAAAAGATTGGGCCTGGAAATGCAGCAGATTCAAAAAGGGGGTATGACAAAGTAATTGGTTAGGTCCAATGTGACAAGGCACAAAATGCCTGCACCAAATCCAATGACGATGGTTCCCTGGGGTTCACCGTGAGGAGGACACATATGGGGCGCTGGATCCGGATCTTTTGAGATCTGATGGTTATGACATGAGGACGTATGGTGAGCGCTGATCCGCTATCGCGGGAGGATAAAAAACGAGTTGTTTTAAAATATGTAGTTTAGCGACAGTGACTCGAGTATTGTATCGCGAGGATTCTTGTATTGCTATTAACCAACAGAAGTGATTATGGGGAATTTAATTCAGGATCAATTTTTAAAGAGTTGAGCAAATAAGTGATTATAAAAATAAGCCGATCTACTGTTTTCAGGTCCCTGCTAATCATTGGTTTTTACCTTACCAATTCCCTAAGCGGCTTCGACCTCTATTCGATTTCAATACCAATTGACAAGCGCAATAGATATAAAATAGATTGAATTCCCATTCCGAATTAAGAAAATGGATTAATATAATCGTGAATTAAGCAAACACGATATAGAATGCGATTTAACGACTAAGAGACGTTGTTGTACCCTTAAATTTGCCCTCTTACTTATCAAGAATTTTCTCACAAGATCTCCTTTAGATCAAGACTACATTTGGGTTGATCAGCTAAGGACACCTCCTCAAGCACTGATGACTGAAAATTAGGGTTTGAGTTTGCACAAGGTTTTTTGAACTTCCAATGCCCCATATAACTTTCATGGATCATTATTGACCCCCAAGATTATTCATGTCAAGTTTCAAGCTTTGGATCACACTTTTGATCAGTCAATTGAACAATTGACCTAAAAATCAGGTGTATTGGGGAAAAAGTCAACCATAGCCAATTTACAGTCAAACTTCATAATTTTTTATCCACATCAACATTCTAAACCCATATGTGTCATTTTATCAAGTTTGGACCACAACTCCTCAAGAAATTTGATCAAATCATCAAAAGGGGAAAATGGTCAAAATTAGGGTTTTCACTGGGAAAGGGGAATTTCTGGTTTTCTAACCTAGCAAATGATTAATTAAGTTAAGGCATGATCTCAAGAGTCCAATTGCATCACTTTGACCTAATGACATGGTTCAAAACACTACAAGTCCAATAGATTGACAGATGAATTTTTCAGTCAACTGATCAAAAGTCAACTGTATACTGAAAAGTCAAACTTTGACTTTTTGGTCAAATTCAAATGCCAAAGATCACAATTCATCAAAACATGTCAAAACATGAAACTTGTTCACCAAGAAATCAAGAATTTAAGATTTTATGTTGAAAAGTTGAAATTTCTTAACTTAGAAATTTTTCTAAGTATATAAAATTTCTTATTTTTTCACAATTTTGAGCCAAGTTTTCATCATGATGCAAAGTGATTCAAGAGAAACTTCCAACATAAAAGTTGTATATCTCCATGAAATATACAACTTTGCTTCACACAATTTCTCCTAAAAAATCTTGAATCTCAAGTTATAATTTTGTGAATACATGCTCATGAACTAAAAATAATTTAGTTTAATTTTGCCCTAGTTAGGCAGATTTTTAACCTAACTTCATGGAAATTTTTCACATAGTTCCAAGGGGAATCTACAAAAACAATTCAAATATGAGTTGTAGAGCACATTGCAATATTTCCAAAATGTCCAAGAACTCCTTGAGATCATTCTTGAGCATGGAGAATCGAAGAGATTAAATTAGGATTTTGTCACTTGAATTTAGGTCATTTTCATGATGAACATAAATACAAATCCATGCTAGGCTGCATAATCCTTACTTTTAAGGCCTCAAACTTGTATTTCACTCCATAATTAAATGTTCTCACAACTGTTGGAAGCTTTAACCCAAGCATTCAATGCATTGTACAAACTTAATTCCATTTTTGGGAGAAAGGCAACATTGCCATTTTTGAAAAGCAAGCTTTATGCAAAGTCAACTTGCATTGAGCCTTGCATTGGTTCTTTCTACACAAACACACTCCACACAATCAGAACAAGTATGCTTAAAGGTCTCAGCCCCCTACAAGCTTTGTACTTCACCTTGAAACCATGCTTGCTAGCTTTGCTTAAAAAATAAGTAACCAAGAAAAACATATGAGTTTTTGAAATCTGAGTTGATACAAGTCTTGAAACCTCTTGCTTATAAGTAGATACACTATTGGAAAGTTGACACACGAATAAGATAGCCCTGAAACTGCCTCAAACATCCAAGAACCAAAAATCTGTTCAAGAGCACCATTAACATGCAGTTCTGAACAAAAACTCATGATCTTCATTTCCACTCGTGCGTTATGAAAACTAATCACTCAAACACCTTCTAAACATCATATCAAAGCAATCCATACCCTTGTTTCCTCACTGTAACTCCTCCATCACTATCCACCATTTTCAAAAACCAAGCTTACAGGTTGACTTGAGTAGAGAGATTCAGGGACATTCAAGGTAAAGTAAGAGTTGGATACATTCAAGGAGGTCCAGGAAAGCTAAACAAATCCTCAGGCCATCTCAAAAGTCACTCAAACTCCATTCATGACTCCAGCTGCAAGAGGTAAAAACATAAACTTCTATCTCTTCATACAAGCATCATTAGATCCCGATTTGTGAAAACAAAATGTAGATATCCTTGCTCTAAAGCTAACCATGTTCATAGTTTTCATTTATATTGACAGTGTATAGAGAATTTTGGATTTGAAATTTCTGAGAAAATTAGGTTTCAATTTAGGGCCAGCAAAATTAGTTTCTATCTTTGACATTTAGTTTACATAAGTTATATGTTTGAATTCGTGGGAAGAAACACTATAACTTTCATGTTTGGAGTTTCCATTTTTGTGGAGAAATGATGAAGATACAGGTGGTCCGGCCATGGCTCAAGGTTGAAGATGAAGTTGCCTTCAGAAAGAAATTTGCCTTATATATTTATGGATTTTCCTATATAAACGGATGTACAGCCACCCCAGTGGTAAGGCAACGCGTGTTATTGCTAGAGGTCATGGGTTCGAGCCTTAGCGCGCTGCCTTTTGCATTTTCTCACATTTTTTTCACATTTTTTTGTCTCTTGCAGCGCTGGGCTTCTACTTATTTGGGCCTTTGTTTTTTTTCTAACATTTGCCTCCCTGTTTCATATTTGCACCTCCTTGGCCCATTTTTATTTTCATTCATTTATTTATTTCTTTTTATTTTAAATATATTTTCTAAAATACCAAAAAATCATAAAAATATAAAAGATATAAATTTATATTTTGACACAATTTAATTATTTTTCTACATAAAAATTATTTTATTTATCACACTTTATTTACTCTTATTAATTTCCTTGTAAATATTTAAATAAAAAATAGGTTATTATTTATTTAAATACACTTATTTTTTAATATAAAAAAGACCAAAATATTTCATGACACCACATTTTATTTACAAATATAAAAAATACAAAAAATACTTTTTCTTTAAACTTATTTCCTTTTGATCAACTAAAATAAATTTAGGGTTTCATCCAAAAAAAAAACTTTTCTTAATTAAAATGATTCTTAATTAATTTCCTTATTTAATTTAATTACTTTTTTTTTCTCTAGTTAGGTTAAAATCAAGACCCTTTTATCTTAAGAAACCAAACAAAAAATCCTTTCTTTGCATTTACATTTCTTGCATATTTAATTCATCTTGCATATTATTTGTTTCAATTATTTGTACAATAACAATTTGGTTGTAATAGATAAATTAGGTTTATATTATTGCAATCCCCATTCATAAATTGTATACCCCCTCCCACAAATGTTGTAATATCGTAGTAACTTTAAATTATGCAATTTACTGCTTTTATATAACATGCTAGTAATTAGGGTTTGTATGGAAAGAATAAAATCAACCAAATAGAAAATCCTAATTCAAGACAAAAACAAGCATGAAAATGACACACTTGCACACAAGCACCCCTAGGGATATTCCACTTGGTTGCCTTACAAAAATGGCCATATTGCACATGTAAAGTATCTTAGCAAAACAAACAAACAAATTCAAGATCATAGTCCCTTGATGACGCTATTCATAGTTGCCTTACAAAATGATCTTAGTCCCTCAAAAAAGAATGGTAAGATACCTTGTAACATTGCTAGTCATGGCTATACGATGACCCACGCCCGTCCCGTTTACATCCAAAGATAGGGTTACTTACAAAATCAATGGTAAGACAACAATATCAAAGGAAAAGAAAATGAACAAGAAAGACAATTGAGTAGGTAGATTGCTCATAATTACTTGCTCCATATCAAAACAAATATCCTTGCTATTTTCAAAACAAATCACATACACTTTCAAAACATCTTACAAAATTGAAAACATTTTCAAAAGATCAACATCTTTGTATACATTCTTACGAACGAGAATAATTACAAAGACTGCCTAAACAATGGCCTCTTTACAAAATACTTTCAAAAACACACACAAAACATAATTTCAAACAAAAGCAAGTGATCTAGCAAGTAACTAAGAGCCCATGGATAACCATGGATAAAAGGGTGTTAATACCTTCCCTTTTTATAATCTACCCCCCGAACTCAAGAAACAATCTCAAAGGTCTTTCATGTGCTTTTTCAACTTTCCTTTTGGATAAAAGAAAAGTCGGTGGCGACTCTTGCTAACCACAACATTTGCAATCAAACGCAAAACCTTCAAGTCAGTTCTCCCACCGCGTCACAGAACTGGAGACTCTGCTGGGGATAATTCTAAAAATGGGGTTACCTTAGGGATTAGATCAAATTTAATTGCTTACATTGTTTGACGTGTATGCTTTACATTATGGTTCTTTTTTTGGGTTTGAATCCTCTACCCGGATTTGGGATACATTATAGGTAAGTAGCAATATGTTGTGGAAACTGTGCGGGGTATACCGACATGGTCTAAGAAATAGCTATATTAGTGCGACATATTTGTGGGTACCGGTAGCCTTTGAGTTAATCAAAGAGAATACGGGGCCACTGGGTGATGTCATAAAGCACTAATGAACTTCTAGAACCTTTACTTGACCAACTTGGCCTTTTAGGATGTAGTGAGATGACCGGCTTTGGTGCAGTCCGAAGTTGGTAGATACTCGATACTACACTCATTGAGGTTTGGTTTCTTGGGATATTTCGGTCGCCATTAAGGAGGCTTGAGCTGAAACAATGACCAAGGAAACAAACCAGTGATATTGAGCTCCTTAGAACCCAGTTACTATTACTAGGACAGGTTTGAGCCAACTAAACTTCAAGAGGGTACTTACCTATAAAACTCCATGCAAGCCTAAACCTAAGGACTTGTTTGCTTTGTTTGTATATGCATACTTGTACATAACATCATGAACATCATGAACATCATGAACATCATATACATCCACTAACCATTTCAAGGATTTTTGGGATTCATCTTTGTTCTTGTTTTGTAGGATATGGATTCACTTTGCAGGAAAACTATTCAAGTCAACCTTGTGAGAATCCCTCCACAACTTAAGGAGCTAGTCTCAAGGATCCCTAAAAACTCTCCATTCACCGAGAGACATGGTCACCTACTCAACTTGGTCACCTCCAACACAGATGAGGACATGATGAAGGTGCTCTTTCAGTTCTTTGATCCTTTACATGATTGCTTCACATTTCCCGACTATCAACTTGTGCCTACTTTGGAAGAATTCTCCCAAATCTTGAGGATTCCCATTCTCAGTCAACTACCTTTCAACGGTACGGAAAGAGATCCAAAGCCAGAAGATATTGCTCAAGCTCTACACTTGCACTCATCTGATATCACAACTCATTGAGAAACAAAGATTGGTGTCAAAGGTTTCTTAGCAAAGTTCCTGTTTGAGAAAGCCCAAAGCTGTTGGAATTCCTTGGACTTGCAAGCCTTTGAGGAAATTGTGGCTCTCCTCATCTATGGGATGGTTTTGTTTCCAAATCCTGACTAACTCATAGATGTGAACATCGTCAAAATCTTCATATCACGCAACTCGGTGCCTACATTTCTAGGAGATATCCTACACTCTTTTCACACTTGCACAATGAGGAAAAGAGGTGTTCTTATGTGTTGCACTCCTCTCTTGGCAAGATGGTTTATTTCTCATCTTCCCCAATCTGTATTAAAGAATGAGCAAGGTTCAAGGTGGTCACAAAAGTTGATGACGCTCAAACATTCAGACATTAATTGGTGCTCCCGATCCAAAGAGAATGTTATCATCGTTGACGGTTATGGAGAATTTCCTAATGTCCCTTTACTTGGAATTAGGGGAGGTATCACCTACAACCCTTGTTTGGACTTAAGATAGTTTGGTTATGCCCAAAGAGATGGCTCGCACGAGATGCTGATTCAAGGTTTGGTATTCGATTACGACAACGACGATCAAGGTCTTCGCCTGAGATTCATCCGAGCTTGGAGGATGTTAAACAAGGTGGATAGCAAGACTTTGGGGCACAAAAATTCCATCCCTCTTGAGCCTTACCTCAAATGGGTATGAACTCGTGCTCAGAGTCTTATGATGCCTTACCCCTCCATTTTCTCGATAACCATTGAGCGTGTCATGGAAGGAGATGTTCCATACACTATCCTACATCCTGACATGCCCACCTCTCTTGAAGACCTACAAAGAGATTAGATACAACTCAAAGGAGAGCGAGATACTTTCGAAGCCCAATTATACGCAAGCGAGAAGAAGGTTTTGGAACTCACTAGGCTACTTCATGAGGAGCAGACTCTGAATGCCTATATTTCACCAAAGAGGATGCGTACTACTTTTCTATCTTAGAGTTTTTATATTATTTTGCCCAAGGGGCATTGATGTACTCAAACTTTATCTTATTAATATAACATGTGTTTCCTTTTTGTCTAAAACAAACTTGAATCTTGGAAATCCTTGAAAACATTGCATATGCATATACCATTCATCATAACATAAGCAGGTCTTTTGTAACAAGTCTCCTCATCTCTCTACTGTTTACTTCAGTAAGATGGATCTTGAGCAAACAATGAAGGATCTCCAAGCTCAGAATACATAGTTTCAATAGTTGCTCTTGACCCTAGCCAAGGGACAAGAAGAATTGAAGACTTTGCTGGCTGAAGAGAGGAAAAAGAAAACAAAGAAGGTAACCAGAGTCTTAAACATGGGAAGAAGATTTCGTGGGCAGACAAGAAGGACTTTGGACTTTGCAACAACATCCGGTGAAAGAGACAACCAAGATGGTAAAGGAAAGGAAACAATTATCCTGTCAGAATCAGAGGAGGAAGAGGAAGAAGAGAACTACTCTGAAGAGCAATACCCTCCAGCTGATGACAAGTACAAACATCTCGAAGAGCAATTGAGCGCGATGGAAATCCAAAAGGTGCATGGCTTGGACTTTAAGGAATTGGATTTGGTGTCGGGAATTGTGATTCCTCCGAAATTCAAAGCACTTGTATTCACCAAATATGACGGAGTTTCATGCCCTAAAATGCATCTCCGGTCATATGTGAGGAAAATCCAACCCCATACCGCTGATAAAGACTTATGGGTGCACTTCTTCCAAGACAGTCTGTCTGGGACTCAACTTGACTGGTTTTACCAACTATAAAGAGCTAACGTTCACAATTGGGAAGATCTCGCTGCAGCTTTCTACAAACAATATCAGTACAATGTTGATCTGGCGCCTACCCGTACTCAACTCCAGAGTATGGCCATGGTTTCTAATGAAGGTTTCAAGGATTACGCACAAAAATGGAGAGATTTGGCTGGAAGAGTTCAACCCCCTCTGTCTGAGAGAGAATTGGTAGACATGTTCTTAGGCACCTTGTCTGGTCCCTTATTCAATCATTTAATCAGAAGTTCATCTGCAGGTTTTACTGAACTAATACTGACCGAAGAAAGAATAGAAGCCGGTATAAAGAATGGAAAAATTCAGAAAGACGCATCTGCTTCTATAGCTGTAAGGAAGCCCTTTATCAGAAAGAAAGAAGTGGCTGCCATATATCCACAAAGAAACCAAGATAGGGCCGAATGCCGACCAATGGTGGGGGCTGTTATGATCCCAAAACCTGCGTCTGATCAGCAAAGAAATAATCAACCAAGGGTAGAAAGGTTAGTCAGGCATTTCACCAGAATCAACATGACCCCGTCTCAAGTATTACCTCATCTACGAAGATCCAACTTGGTGACCTTGAAAGAAGCTCCGAAAACCCCCAATACAACATCTCCTCATTATCATCTCAATGCCCGTTGCGCATATCACTCTGAAAGTCCTGGTCACGATACTAATAACTGTTGGGATCTAAAGAACAAAATACAAGACCTTATTGAAGCAAAATAAATTGAGTGATGCGCCTGAAAACCCAAATGTCATCTCTGCCCCTATGCCCAGACATGGCCACAATACCAATGCCATTGAAGAAGGATTGTTTGTTACTTCCATTGATGAACTCATGACCCCACTTATGACTATTAAAATGAATTGTTGAATGCCGGTGTGTTCCCGGTGTTGTACCCCAAAATTTGCCCTCCTCTTTCTCCACAAGAAATCGCAGTTTCGGGCTTTTCTTGATTTTTTAGACTGGCTCAAGAATCGGTCAAACAGACTTTTCTCGTCAGTCAGATGAAATTTAGGGTTTTTTATTGATTTTTAGGCAGTTCAAACAGATTGTTTAGGGTTTGGTTGAATTGGCTCAAAGTTTGACCAGGCAGGCGTTTCTCCAGTGTTAAGTCAAATATCAGGGTTTTATGCGCATATTTCTCAAGGAGAGTTAGTTCTATCAATGCTTTTCAAATTACTCTGAAATAAGAACTGAGGCTGCTGGTTGCTAATTTGCAGTTGTTTGGATTTAATCAGTGAAAGGAAGCATGTGGACGTCTTGTTTGATTAACTATCGTCTGGTTTGATTAACTGTGCATTGCTTTGGATAATTGGAGCGCCGGGTTTGTTATTGATTGATGATAAGACCACAGTGTTTATCAATTGATTATTTATTTTAAGTTAAGATAATTGGAATTTATTTCCATTTTATTTTAATTTAAAGAATTATAAACAATTAGATAAATATCTGAAGAAGAATTAAAAATGAATGTCAATAAAAGGACTTTTTATTTATCTTTAAATTATTTGTATAATTGTTATTGTTTACAAAATATTTACAATAATAATATTACAATAATTTAAATTGAAATAAAAAACTATGTTCTAAGATTTCTAAGTCTTCATCTTCTATCCAATGCTCCCTTGTTGCTCATTTATTTTTCATCTGCAAAACAAGAAACAAAAGAAAAGTCAAAGCAGAAAAAAATAGTTAAAGATAGACAGTTAAAAAGATTCATCATTAAAAACAAATGGCCGAAATCAGTTTGGCCCTCTCTGCAAATCACGAGATCTCTCCCGGTTCAAAAAGAGGGATGAAAGTTGCTTGCTAAAGAAAAAAGACATGAATGCACAAAGTTATGATTTTTGCACAAATTCAAATTCTTAAGCATACGTCATAAATCAAAAGAATTGTCAACCAAGTTTCAAACATCATGCCAAACAAAGTCCAAGGCAAACTGAATTGCAATCTCAAACTAAGCTAAAAGCTGTCAAGAGAAAGTACATAAAGTATGCAAGAAACATGGAAGTATGCAGAGGAAAATATACAAGTGCAAGCAACATCAATATCATCACTTTCCAGCCATTTGCTTTTTCAGAATAAGACAAACATAAGCAATATAAAAATGCTTTCTTTAAATCCGGAGAGAGAAAGAGAGAGGAAAATAGCTTACAGTGCAGCAGGCTAAAGGCTATAAACAGCATATCAGAATACATAGAGAAAAAGAGACAGAACATATGCAGCAGGATATCACAAAGAGGGAAAACCTCAAGCTTTACAAACCTGTCCACAGATTTGACCAAGAAAATATAGCAAGAGGGCAAAGACCCTAGAAGAATATACAAAAGGCCAGCAACCTGCATAAGAGACATAGAAAGCCACACAAAGAAAAAAAGCCTACAGCCTCCAAAAACTCAAAGCCCTCAAACTCTAAAACTGTCAAAATGATGCAAACCTTAAGGATTCAAACATACAAGCCATACACGCCCAAAGCCTAAAACCTGCATAAACCAGTAGCTCACCCAAAAAGCCTAACCTGCCTTCACTATCAACAAAGAGAACACCCAACATGTCAAGCATACACGCCTAAAGCTTCCACCCTGCTGAAGCAAAACAAAACACCCAACCTGTCAAGCCTAGCCTAAAAGACACAACAAGCTCAAACCTGTAACAAAACAACACAAACTGTCCAGCTTAAAACCTAGACCATACAAGCTTCAAGCCCACGCCAAAATCATCAAAACCTTACCTCAAACCATACAAACTGTCAAGCACACTAAGCCTAGCCAACAGGCTGCTCTCAGAACGCCAAGGGTTCATCACTGAGCCAAACAACCAAATATACCAACAAAATCCACCACAAAAATATTCCCCCAATGTCTCAGCATATCAAACACTAAGCAGCCCTAAACAACCACGCCCTCAGAGTGCAATCATCATAGGGCCCTAATACTCATAAACAGCACTCAATACTCCGTACCAACAAGCATTTCAAGGCATCAAGCATAGCAGCATATCAGAAGCAACATTCAACAGGCAACTCAGCATTTCAAGGCAACAAACTCTCAGACAAACATCATTGAAAGCAAGCTAGGCAACAAAGAGACATGAAGAAGAGAAAAAGAAGATTGCAAAAGCAAGTTGTTTCAGAATAAGCATACAGAGGCTAACAAGAGAAGAAGAAGAGAAGCACGTAAAGGCAACCAGAGGAGGAAAGAAGGGATAAAAGCTAGGTTCTCAGGACCATCATCAAACCCTAAAGAGACAAAAAATACCAGGGTTCCAAGCGAGCTAGCGTGCATCACCACCATTCCTCTTGCCGCCAGACCGCCGGAGCGCCTCCACGTCCCTCCTCCTCCGTCTCCAAGAGGTAGCATTTCTCTTTTTTTCTTTCCTTTCCACAACCTCAATAACAAACAATAACGAAGCTTAATCAGAATCAATAAACAAAAGCGAAGCATGTAAGACACCAAAGTGAAAACCCTAACGCGAATGACTCAGAATACATTACCTTCGTTCCATATCGCTGAATGATCCATGGAAGAGAGAGGAGGTGATGATGGCGCTGGTGGCTAGACAGGGAGGGACTTTGTTCTGGATGCTTGGCTCAAGAGGATAAAGACGAACGAAGAAGACAAAGAAAGAAATGATGAACGGCGCCTCACTGAAACCCTAATCCGTGCCCCAAATGAATCAAATAATTAAAACCTTGCAAAACATTATGAGACCTTTGGGCCTTTTCCCTTTCTAAACGCCTAAGCCCGTTCATTTTCCTAAACGTACCCCCTTTGCTTCTGCTCATTTGTTTCAGCTTGGGCCTTTTTCTTTCCTAAGGCCCAATTAACCCTTTAATCCTTTCTTTATTCAAACTAACTTTTTACATTAAACTTTGACTAACAAATGCTATTTTCTTAAACATAATTAATGTTCCAAATAAATAACACTTTTTCTTTATATATATACATCTTTTTTTCAATATAAATATACAAACATGTTTTTTTTTCTTTTTTCTCAAACTTAAAACTCCTTTCTTTAAATTAAAAATCTTGTATTAAAATACATTAATTTATAAATACGTAGGAAATACCTTTCTTTAATATAAGCCATTAATATATAGAACTTGAATATTTTCTTTTTTCTTAAAATATTTTATTCTTGTACATCAATACGTAATACTTTTCTTATCTTAAAATATTTTCTTTGTACATGTTAACCAAAATACAATAATACATAAATAAAATACTCAACTTTCTCATTAAGTTAGCAATATTAATTAAATCAAACACACTTAATTTTCTCATTAAGTTAACATTTCTCAAACTTGTAAATAATCATACACTTACACACTTACAATACACACATACATTGACACATTCACATTTGCTTTATTCTTATACATTGCTGTACATTTGATTACATATTACATTTGATCGCAATTCGATTTGGTTGTAATTATTTGGATACTATCCTCCTATAAGTCTCATCCCCCATTTGTATACTTGTACCCCCGCTCCCGGATACTATTTGTAATAGTTTAGGACTTTAAATTCCCGCAATTTATCGCTTTTGAATTATACCATGGCTAGACCTAGGGTTTGTATGTACATAAAATCAAACGCTAGATAACCTAATACAAGACAAATACATGAAATCAATACACAATCACACTTGCACCCCTAGGGTAATCCCGCTTGTTGCCTTCCAAAATGGGCCATGCTTGCACGTCGAGTTTCTTTGGCAAAACAATTCAAATGATCATAAGTCCCTCGATGACGCTTTCGGAAGTTGCCTATCAAAATGATCATAGTCCCTTCAAGCAAAATTGCCAAAGACACTTGGCATCATTGCATTCATGGTCCATACGATGACCCGCGCCTGTCCCGTTAAAACATCCTAAACGCAAGATTGTCCACCAAATACAATGATGGAACAAAATTGTTAAAAAGGGTTAAAACATGAGAAAACCTTTGAGTACATTAGGGGTAGACAAAACTCTTAGTTACTTGATCAACTTGCAAAAACACTTGCCTACTTTTCAAACCACACTCCACAAACACTTTCAAAACAAACTTTCAAAAACATTTGAAACATCTTTTCGAAAAGATACACACCTTCGTATATACTCAAACACGAGTCATTACAATGGTTGCCGAAACAAAGGCGTCTATTTCAAAACATTTTCAAAACACAAATACACACACCATTTCAAGCAATCAAAAATCAAGGCAAGTGATCTAAAACCAAGTAACTAAGAGCCCATGGATAACCATGGATGAAAAGGGTGCTAATACCTTCCCTTTTCATAATCTACCCCCCGAACCCACGAAACATCTCAAAAGGTTTTTCCTGTGATTTTTTAACCTTTCCTTTAGGATAAAATAAAAAGTCGGTGGCGACTCTTGCTAAACCGAACAAGTGCGAATACAAACGCAAAAACTCAAGTCAGTTCTCCCACCGTATCACAGAACTGGCGACTCTGCTGGGGACAAACTTAAAAGTGGGGTTACCTTAGGGGTTTTAGATCACCCTCTTGCACGATTAATTGTTTGTTTTGATTGCTTTACCTTTGTGGTTCTCTTGTTTGGGCTTGAAATCCTACACCCGGATTTGGGAAACATTCATAGATAGCAATACGTTGTGGAAACTGTGCGGGGTATACCGACACGGTTGAAGCAATAGCTATATTAGTGCGACATATTTGTGAGTACCGGTAACCCTTGAGTTCAATCAAGGAGAGTACGAGGCCGCTGAGTGATGTCACTAAGCACTAATGACCTAGAACCTTACTTGACCATCTTGGCCTTTTATTAGGGGTAGTGAGATGACCGGCTTTGGTGCAGTCCGAAGTTGGTAGATACTCGATACTACACTCATTGAGGGTTGTTTTCTTGGAATATTTTGGTCGCTAGTTAAGTGGCTAAACCAAAACGATGAACATGGAAAACAATCCAATGATATTGAGCTCCTTAGAACCCGGTTACTATTTATAGGATACGTTTTCAAGCCAACTACACTCAAGAGGGTACTTACCTATGAAACCCCATGCAAGCCTGAAACTAGGGTTTTGTGTGATCTGCTTGTGCATGCATCATAAACATCATAAAGCATCATATGCATCCGCTAACCATTTCAAGGGTTTGGATCTTCACCTTTGTTCTTGTTTTGTAGGTCATGGAAATTCCTCGCAGGAAAACTATCCAAGTCAACCTTGTGAGAATCCCTCCTCAACTCAAGGAGCTCACATCCAGAATTCCCGAAAGCTCTCCCTTCAGTGAAAGACATGGTAGACTGCTCAGCCTAGTCAACACCAGCATTGAAGAAGACATGATGAAGGTTTTGTTCCAGTTCTTTGACCCCCTTCACCACTGTTTCACTTTCCCCGATTACCAATTGGTGCCTACTTTGGAGGAATTTTCTCAACTCCTGAGAATTCCTATCCTTAATCAACTACCTTTCAATGGTACAGAAAAGGAGCCAAAGCCTGAAGATGTTGCTCAAGAACTACACTTGCAACCATCCGACATCAAGGGGCATTGGGAAACCAGAAGCGGTGTCAAAGGCTTCTTGGCAAAATTCTTGTTCGAGAAGGCACAAGAGTGTTGGAATTCCTTGGACCTACAAGCCTTTGAAGAAATTGTGGCACTTCTTATATATGGGTTGGTTTTGTTCCCAAATCCTGACCAGCTTGTAGATGTCAATGCCGTCAAAATCTTCTTATCCAGAAACCCAATACCATTGCTTGGAGACATTCTTCACTCATTTTACACTCGAACAATGAGAAAGAGGGGTGTTCTCATGTGCTGTACTCCTCTCCTTGCAAGGTGGTTTATTTTGCACTTTCCACAGTCTGTTTTGAAGAATGACCAAGGCCTAAGGTGGTCGCAATGGTTGATGACTCTCACTCACTCTGATGTACACTGGTGTTCTCGGTCCAGAGAAAGTGTCATCATCGTCGATCGTTGTGGAGAGTTCCCTAATGTTCCATTGCTTGGCATTAGAGGGGGCATTACCTACAACCCTTGTCTGGCTTTGAGACAGTTTGGATATGCACGGAGGGAGGGCCCTCACGACATGCTGATTCCTGACATAGTTTTTAACTTCAACAACGATGCGAAAGGACTTCGTCAAAGATTCATCAGAGCTTGGAGGATGCCTAACAAGGTAGACAGCAAGACACTGGGGCACAAGAATTCCATCCCCCTTGAGCCTTATCTCAAGTGGGTCCGAACCCAAGCCCAGAGTCTAATGATGCCTTACCCTCATGTTCTCCCTGTGATTAAGGAGCCCATTAAGGAAGGAGAGGTTCCCTACACCGTCTTGTATCCTGACATGCCAACGACATGGGAGGAGATGCAGAAGAGTTGGATCCAACTCAGGGAAGAAATGGATACTTTTGAAGCCAGCTTCTACGCCAGCGAGAAGAAGGTTTTGGAGCTTACCCGTCGACTCCATGAAGAAGTGACCCTTAACACCTACATCGCGCCAAAGAGGATGCGCAACGTCTTTTTACCATGAGAAGTTTTTGTAATATTTGGCCCATGGGGCATTTATGTACTAACAAAATTTCTTCTTATTAATATGACGTGTGTTCTTTTTGTCTGCAACAATTGTGAATTTCTAAATCCTTGAATGCATTGCATAAATAAACATATCATTCATCATGTGCATAAGCAGGTCTCCACACCAGGTTTCCTTATCTTTCTACTGTTTATTTCAGTAAGATGGATCTTGAACAGACGGTCAAAGATCTACAGTCTCAGAACTCACAATTTCAACATCTCCTGATGACCTTGGCGAAGGGTCAGGAGGATCTAAAAGCCCTGCTCGGGAACAAAGAGCAAGTGAAAAAGAAGAAGAAGAGAGTCGGGGTGGCTACCCTAGGAAGAAGGTTTGAGGGTGAAGCCAGAAGGGTTCTTGAATTTCCCCTACATCTGAAGAGGGAACCAGTAAAGGAAAAGGGGCCGCGGTACCGTCTGAATCCGAAGTTGAAGAGGAAGAGGCGGAAGAAGATGAAGACTACTCAGAACAACAATACCCGCTGGCCGATGACAAGTACAAGAGTTTGGAGGACAGGTTGGCAGCTATGGAGCTGCAGAGAGTTCCAGGCTTAGATTTCGAAGATTTGGGATTAATTGCTGGAATTGTGATCCCCCCGAAGTTTAAAGTGCCAATTTTTGCAAGATATGACGGGCTGTCTTGCTCGAAGATGCATCTAAGGTCATATGTCCGAAGAATCCAACCTCACACATCTGACAGAAACCTTTGGGTACATTTCTTTCAGGATAGCCTGTCTGGCACACAGCTAGATTGGTTCTACAATCTTGAGAGATTAGAGGTACATAGTTGGGAGGATCTTGCAGCTGCTTTTTATCGCCAATATCCGTATAACTCCGACCTGGCACCAACCCGTACTCAGCTACAGAGTATGGGGATGGCCTCAGGTGAAGGATTCAAGGAATATGCCCAGAAGTGGCGCGATCTGGCCGGGAGAGTGCAGCCACCTCTGTCTGATAGAGAGCTTGTTGATATGTTCCTGGGGACCCTGTCTGGTCCATTCTTTAATCATCTGATCGGTAGCTCTTCCACAGGGTTTACCGAATTAATTCTGACTGGCGAGCGGGTAGAAGCCGGTATCACGAATGGGAAGATTCAGAAGGATGCCTCTGCATCTACTACGGTTAAGAAATCATTTCCGGCGAAGAAGGAAACGACTGTTGTGTATTCTCAGAGAGGAGCAGGAAGAAATGAGCGCCGGTCGACTGTGGGGGCCGTGATGATCCAAAATCCATCAAACGATCAACCTCGCAATAACCAGTCCAGGCCTAAACAGCAATGGGGAGAACGGCCACCACGGTAGTTCACCCGCATAAATATGACACCTGCGCAGGTTCTTCCACATCTGTTGAATTTGAATCTCACCAAGATTAGGGAAGCACCGAAGACTGTGAATACTGCTTCACCGCACTATCATCCCAATGCCAAATGCGCCTACCATTCCGATAGCGTTGGACATGACACAAACGATTGTTGGGTGCTAAAAAATAAAATTCAAGACTTGATAGATGCAAAAGAGGTGGAGTTCGATGCTCTAGAGAAGCCAAACGTGATATCTGCTCTGATGCCGAAGCACGGTCGAAATGTCCATGCTATCGAGGAAGATTTGTATGTTTCTGATGTCAATGACCTGAGGACTCCGCTGTTAACCATCAAGTTAAATCTGCTAAGAGCCGGTATGTTCCCGGGATGCGAAGAAGACTGTTACTGTTGTTACTCTCTGCCGTTTGACTGCCCATCACTGAAGAAAGGCATCCAAGGCCTGATGGACAGTCAACAAATTCTATTTGAAAAGGTTCCTGCTATTCCAACCCCTACTGAAAATGTCTCAATTATCACCTGTAAGTGTTTAGTTATTGGCATGTATTTTTGGTAAAACCAGGTGTGTAAATGTCATGACTGATGTCATAACATTCTGGATTATTAGGTTCCTTATGCAGAAAAAGTATGGCATACAGTAGCTACTGTATATGAGTGTGTATCTGAGCATTTTGCAAAAGATCACATTTATTGCCTTCTACCAAAATCAGTAAACAGGAATTCTAATGTCATAACAAATGTTAAGATATCCTGTACTGATCTAACAGATATGCAGTTTGGTTAATTCTGAGTTTTTTCAGGAAGTTGAGTCATTCCTTCCAGAACAGAATCTTGCATGGACTTTGGGTTAACCTAGCTCAACCCTAATCTGGTTGATAAAGTCTTGTGACCAAGTCTTAAGGTCAAACCTAATTAACCCTAGCTTTTTGTGGAAACCCTAACTGAAGAAACAACTGCTATATATTCAACAGGATTACTGTTTGGAAAGTATCTCTTTTGACTGAAGATCAATTAAGAGCTGTATAGTTTTAACTGCTGTAATCCAAGCAAGTATCATTGTGATAAGTGACTTGGAATAGGTTTTGATTGTAAGGGTTTTTGTATCACTCAAAGCTTTGAAGCAAGAGTGTTTGTGTCTCTTGACTAAAGCTTTGAAGCAAAGTCAAGTTAGGTTTATGTATCACTCAAAGCTGTGAAGCAAGAGTGTTTGTGTTACTTGATTAAAAAGCTGTGAAGCATAATCAAGTGTATGTTCTGAAGAGTGTCTTCATTATTTCATTAGTCAATTATTTTAAGTATCACTGCTGTGATTGAGGGGGAGTGAGTAGGAACTCAGGTTTAAGTAGAACTTAGATTGAAGTTGCATTGGGTAGGTCTTAAGTGAAGGAGATAAACTGGTTGGTTTATTCCTGAATTAATATCTCTTATAGTGGATTTCCTCCCTGGCTTGGTAGCCCCCAGAGTAGGTGTTGTTTAACACTGAACTGGGTAAACAATTGACTGTGTTCTTTACTGTTTTTATTTACTGTCTTATAGAAAGTCAGATACGGTGTCATAACATTCACTGTGACATTGAGTATCTGCTGCCAGAATTTCAATTGGTATCAGAGCAGGCACCCTGCCTGTATTACTGGGTGAGATCTAGGGATATCACTTTCTGGCACTATGGACAAAGAAGGAGTTTTTGGAAATAGACCACCCATTCTGGATGGAACAAATTATGACTACTGGAAACCTCGTATGATTGCCTTCTTAAAATCTCTGGACAAAAAGGCTTGGAGAGCTGCTGACAAAGGATGGAACCATCCCACCATAACTGAGAAAGATGGGACAATCAATCTGAAGCCTGGGGAAGAATGGAGCAAAGATGAAGATGAGTTAGCCCTGGGTAATTCCAAAGCTTTAAATGCCTTGTTCAATGGAATTGATAGAAACATATTCAGACTAGTACATCAATGTGAACTGGCCAAGGAAGTGTGGGACACTCTCAAAACTACCCATGAAGGCACATCCAAAGTAAAAATGTCAAGACTTCAGATGCTGACTACAAAGTTTGAGAACCTAAGGATGAAGGAAGATGAAACCATTCATGAGTTTCACATGAACATCTTGGAGATTGCCAACACCTCAGGAGCATTGGGTGAAAAGATGTCTGAAGAAAAACTGGTGAGAAAGATTCTCAAATCCCTACCTAAAAGATTTGCAATGAAGGTAACTTCTATAGAGGAAGCCCAGGACATCAGCATCTTAAAGGTGGATGAACTCATTGGGTCTCTTCAGACTTTTGAGATGGGGATCAGTGACAATGTTGATAAGAAAAACAAGAGCATAGCACTTGTATCCAACACTGAAGATGAAAACAAGGAGGATGAAGAAGAAAATATTTCAGAAGCTATAGCCATGCTTGGAAGACAATTCAACAAACTCATCAAGAGAATGGACCCAAAGTCAAGGTCAAATGTTGATAACATTCCCTCTGACATTAACAGATCTTATGACTCCAGCAGAAGACCAAGGTCTGAAGAGAAGGGAAATCAAGGCAGAGGAATTCAATGCCATGGTTGTGAAGGATATGGGCATATTCGAGCTGAATGTCCTACCTTTCTTAAGAAACAAAAGAAAGGAATGACTGTTACCTGGTCTGACTGTGATTCAGAAAGTAATTCTGAAGAAGAATCTGCCAAACTAGTTACTGCACTAACTGGTGTTTGTATCTCTGAAAGTGACACTAGTGATGAGGAAGTGACATTTGAAGAACTGGCTGATACTTACAAGAAATTGTGTATCAGAAGAACTGAAGTCTGTGTGCAAAATGAGAGACAAACAAAACTCATCATAAAGTTGGAGGCTGAAAAAAGGGCAGACCTTGAAACTATAAGTCATCTAGAAGGAGAAGTTCAATTGCTGAACTCACAACTGAACCAGATGACCAAATCTGTCAAGATGCTGACAAATGGAACTGACAAATTGGAAGAAATCCTTCAGGTTGGACAAAATGTGGGAAACAAGTCTGGTCTAGGATTTGTGGCAACAAAGAAATCTGGTGCAGACAAGAAGGTCAGGTCTGATAAACAAATGTCAAAGCAGATGTCACAACATAACACTCGACATCGGGAACAGAGAAATATGAAGAAAAAGTACCAAAGATGGAGATGTCATCATTGTGGGAGGTTTGGTCACATAAAGCCCTTCTGCTTCAGATTGTATGGATACCCTAATCAGAACCCAGGTGTCAAACCTAAGGCTAATAGGGTACCACATACTCCTCAATGGAAGAAAAAGGCTACTGCCCTGATAGCCCACACTTCCTTGAGAGTCTCTGCAAAGGAAGATTGGTACTTTGACAGTGGGTGTTCTAAGCACATGACTGGAATCAAGAACATTCTCAATAATGTTAAACCTCACACCACTAGTTATGTGACCTTTGGAGATGGTGCTAAAGGTGAAATCAAAGGAGTTGGTAATTTGGACTGCCCTGGAGTTCCAAATCTGAATGAAGTACTATTGGTAAAAGGCCTGACTGCTAATCTCATTAGTATCAGTCAATTATGTGATCTAGGATTCAAGGTCAACTTCTCAAAATCTGAATGTCTTGTAATTAATGAAAAACAAGAAGTTGTAATGAAAGAAGTCAGATCTAAAGACAACTGTTACTTGTGGGAACCTGAGAACACTAATGACTCCACTATGTGTTCTATTGCCAAAGAAGAAAAAGAGGTGAAACTGTGGCACCAAAAACTTGGCCATCTTCATCTAAGAGGAATGAAAAGGATTATCTCCATGGAGGCAGTCAGAGGGATTCCAAGACTGAAAATTGATGAAGGGAGAGTTTGTGGTGAATGTCAGGTTGGTAAGCAGACTAGGATGTCACATCCAAAGTCAAGACATCTGACCACCTCTAAGGTTCTGGAACTTCTACATATGGATCTGATGGGACCAATGCAGGTGGAAAGTCTTGGTGGAAAGAGATATGCCTATGTTGTTGTGGATGAATATTCCAGATTCACCTGGATTAACTTCATTAAAGAAAAATCTGATGTGTTTGAAGTTTTTAAAGAACTGTGCAAAAGAATTCAAAGAGAAAAAGAAGGGTGTATTATTAGAATCAGAAGTGATCATGGCAAGGAATTTGAAAACAGTAAGTTTAATGAGTTCTGTTCCTCAGAAGGAATTAGTCATGAATTCTCTTCTCCTATAACTCCTCAACAAAATGGAGTTGTAGAAAGGAAAAATAGAACCATACAGGAATCTGCCAGAGCTATGATACATGCCAAAAGACTTCCTATTCATTTTTGGGCTGAAGCTATGAATACAGCCTGTTATGTCCATAACAGAGTCACTCTGAGAAAGGGAACCTCATCCACCATTTATGAACTCTGGAAAGGAAGAAAGCCAACTGTGAAGTACTTCCATGTATTTGGTAGCAAATGCTATATTCTGGCAGATCGTGAACAAAGGAGAAAGCTGGACCCTAAAAGTGATGAAGGTATATTTTTAGGATACTCCTCCAACAGCAGAGCTTATAGGGTATTCAATTCCAGGACCAAAGTCATGATGGAATCAATAAATGTCATAATTGATGATTATCATGAAGAAACAGATGTCCCTTGTAATGTTGAGACATTCTTTGAGACTCCAACTCAACAGAATGACCTTCCTAACACCACTACAGCAGACTCTGAATCCAAGGAAGCTAGAAAAATCCCTTCCATCAGAATTCAAAAAGATCATCCTAAAGAACTCATTATAGGGGATCCAAATAGTGGAGTCACTACAAGATCTAGAGAAATCATCTCAAACTCTTGCTTTGTGTCTAAAATTGAACCAAGAAATGTTAAGGAAGCCTTAACTGATGAATACTGGATTGGTGCAATGCAAGATGAATTGAACCAATTTAAGCAACATGAAGTTTGGGAGTTAGTTCCTAGGCCAGAGGGAACAAACATCATTGGCACAAAATGGATATACAAGAACAAATCAGATGCTGAAGGAGTTGTCACTAGGAATAAGGCAAGACTTGTTGCCCAAGGATACACTCAAGTTGAAGGGGTTGATTTTGATGAGACCTTTGCCCCTGTAGCCAGACTGGAATCTATCAGACTCCTATTGGGAATTGCTTGTCTCCTGAAGTTCAAGCTGTTTCAGATGGATGTAAAAAGTGCCTTCCTAAATGGGTACTTAAATGAAGAAGTTTATGTGGAACAGCCTAAAGGTTTTGTGGATCCAAACCACCCTGATCATGTCTACAAATTGAGGAAAGCTCTGTATGGCCTGAAACAAGCTCCTAGAGCATGGTATGACAGGTTGACAAAATTTCTCTCAGACAAAGGATACAGAAAAGGAGGCTTGGATAAAACCCTCTTTGTCAAAAATGAAGGAGGGAAGTTAATGGTAGCTCAAATATATGTTGATGACATAGTGTTTGGGGGAATGTCAGAACAAATGGTTAAACATTTTGCTGAACAGATGAAGGCTGAATTCAAAATGAGTCTCATGGGAGAACTGACTTATTTTCTTGGACTGCAAGTCTCACAGATGGAGGACTCTATCTTTCTGTCTCAAAGCAAGTATGCAAAGAACATTGTCAAGAAGTTTGGTATGGAGAATGCCAGTCACAAAAGGACCCCTGCACCTACTCATTTAAAGCTATCCAAAGATTCAAGTGGGGTTAAGGTGGACCAAAGTCTGTACAGAAGCATGATAGGAAGTTTGCTGTACTTAACAGCCAGCAGACCTGCCATAGCTTTTGTAGTTGGAGTTTGTGCAAGATACCAAGCTGATCCTAAAGTCAGTCATATCAACCAAGTAAAGAGAATTTTGAAGTATGTAAGTGGAACTTACAACTATGGCTTGCTGTACTCTCATGGTTGTGAACCAACTCTGACTGGTTATTGTGATGCTGATTGGGCTGGAAGTGCTGATGATAGAAAAAGCACCTCTGGAGGATATTTCTTCTTAGGAAATAATCTGGTCTCCTGGTTCAGCAAGAAACAGAACTGTGTGTCTCTCTCTACTGCTGAAGCTGAATACATTGCAGCTGGTAGTAGCTGTTCTCAAATGATCTGGATGAAACAGATGCTTACTGAGTATAATGTCACACAAGATGTTATGACATTGTACTGCGACAATCTGAGTACAATCAACATTTCCAAGAATCCTATTCAGCATAGCAGGACCAATCATATTGACATAAGACATCACTTTATCAGAGACCTTGTAGAAGAGAAGACGATTAAATTGGAACATGTTGCCATTGAGCTACAGCTGGCTGACATTTTTACCAAGGCACTTGATGCAAATCAATTTGAAAACTTGAGGGGCAAGTTGGGTATTTACCAACAAGATGAATTGTAGCAATTAATTTTGCTTAAAACAAGGGTTGAAGGAGTTGTTTTTGTTAAGTCTAGTTTGATTGGGTTAATCATATGCTTTCCCATTTCTTTCATAATTATTAAGAAGCTGAATAGACACTTACTTGTCTCCTTCCTCTCTCAACTCTGCAACAAATCCCATTCTCTCAATCAAAGTTCTCTCTCTAGTTGGAACAGGAGGAGACTGAAGGAAACAGAAGGGAAGAGGGTGCTGCTGAAGATCAACTCACTGCTGAAGAAAGTAGCTCCTCTGAAGAGGACAGTGCTTAAAAGTTTGGTGGAATTGACAAGCCTGATGCTGTTGATGCAAGTGTTTTCAGATTTTAATTGTTGCTTTTATTACTCATTTTGGATGACTGTATAACATTTAAGTACATGTATCTGTGGCCCATTTGTGGCTAAAGAGGGGGAGATATTTTGTGTTACTTGATAGACATTATTTTTTTATGCAGTCATATTCATTCTGCTGCTCTATATTCTCTGATTTCTTAGGGGTTTTAGCCAAAAGACTGCCAAAGGGGGAGTTTGTAAGTGTTTAGTTATTGGCATGTATTTTTGGTAAAACCAGGTGTGTAAATGTCATGACTGATGTCATAACATTCTGGATTATTAGGTTCCTTATGCAGAAAAAGTATGGCATACAGTAGCTACTGTATATGAGTGTGTATCTGAGCATTTTGCAAAAGATCACATTTATTGCCTTCTACCAAAATCAGTAAACAGGAATTCTGATGTCATAACAAATGTTAAGACATCCTGTACTGATCTAACAGATATGCAGTTTGGTTAATTCTGAGTTTTTTCAGGAAGTTGAGTCATTCCTTCCAGAACAGAATCTTGCGTGGACTTTGGGTTAACCTAGCTCAACCCTAATCTGGTTGATAAAGTCTTGTGACCAAGTCTTAAGGTTAAACCTAATTAACCCTAGATTTTTGTGGAAACCCTAACTGAAGAAACAACTGCTATATATTCAACAGGATTGCTGTTTGGAAAGTATCTCTTTTGACTGAAGATCAATTAAGAGCTGTATAGTTTTAACTGCTGTAATCCAAGCAAGTATCATTGTGATAAGTGACTTGGAATAGGTTTTGATTGTAAGGGTTTTTGTATTACTCAAAGCTTTGAAGCAAGAGTGTTTGTGTCTCTTGACTAAAGCTTTGAAGCAAAGTCAAGTTAGGTTTATGTATCACTCAAAGCTGTGAAGCAAGAGTGTTTGTGTTACTTGATTAAAAAGCTGTGAAGCATAATCAAGTGTATGTTCTGAAGAGTATCTTCATTATTTCATTAGTCAACTGTTTTAAGTATCACTGCTGTGATTGAGGGGGAGTGAGTAGGAACTCAGGTTTAAGTAGAACTTAGATTGAAGTTTCATTGGGTAGGTCTTAAGTGAAGGAGATAAACTGGTTGGTTTATTCCTGAATTAATATCTCTTATAGTGGATTTCCTCCCTGGCTTGGTAGCCCCCAGAGTAGGTGTTGTTTCACACTAAACTGGGTAAACAATTGACTGTGTTCTTTACTGTTTTTATTTACTGTCTTATAGAAATTCAGATACGGTGTCATAACATTCACTGTGACATTGAGTATATGCTGCCAGAATTTCATCACCATTCACGCCAATCTTTCCAAGGCCGTCAGAAAGCCTGTTAAGATTACATCAGCTACAAAGATTGTTCCTTTGAAAATAACTATGCCTGGGCCGGTCCCCTACAGTTCTGACAAGTCAATACCATGGAATTACGGTGGAGACATCTATTACCATGGTGTTAAACAAGTCGAAGTAACCGAAGAAAGCTCTGATGAAGAAGAGGCCAGCATTGGAAACATTGCTGGTACAAGCAAGATCACCCGAAGTGGGAGAATATTTTCTCCAGAGATTGCCCCCCCAAAGGCAACCTTTGGAACCTCAGATGCTGCCAAAGTTAATCCTGCACCAATAAGACTTTCCGCCGAAACTCCGTTGATCGAAGAAACTATTATTGTCCCTCCTACTTCTGCTGATAAAGGTAAAGGGACCCAAGATGAGCTCGTCCGGACAAGGGCTCAACCTTTGGTCATCCCGGAGACCTCTAAGAAAGAGATGGAGGAGATCCTGAAGATAATTAAAAAGAGTGATTATGACGTGGTAGAGCAACTGGGGCAAACCCCCTCGAAGATCTCCATGTTAGCATTACTGCTTTGTTCTGAGGCGCATGCCAAAGCATTGATCAAATTCCTGAAGACAACCCATGTCCCCCAGGAAACCTCTGCCGACCAATTCCAAGACTGTGTAGCCAGTCTTACAGCAGACAACGGTTTAGGTTTCTCTGATGCGGACCTGACCTTAAAAGGAAGAAAACACAACGACGCATTACATGTGTCAGTAGAATGCCAAGGAACTACTCTGGCCCATGTTCTGGTCGACACTGGTTCTTCTCTGAACGTACTGCCCAAGAAGGCTCTCGACCGTTTAGATTGTGAAGGCTTGGAGTTGAGGCCAAGTAACATCATTGTAAGGGCATTCGACGGGTCGAAGAGAATGGTACACAGAGAGGTAGACATTCCCATTAAGGTTGGAACAGAAGTATTCCCCTCAACTTTCTATGTGTTGGACATCCGTCCGTCATACTCTTGCTTACTGGGAAGGCCGTGGATACATAACGCTGGGGCAGTTACCTCCTCCTTACATCAAATGTTGAAGTACCCTGTCAAAGGAAAGATCATAACCGTGCATGGTGAAGAGGAATATATGATCAGCCACTTGAACTCCTTTCGGTATGTAGAGGTGGAAGGAGAATTCATTGAAACACCATTCCAGCACTTCGAGGAAGTCTCTCCTGAAGTGGCGGTAGCAAAAGTGGTAGCTGAGGTACCAAAGAAGATGGCCAGGATGGCATCTCTAAAAGACGCGAAAGCTGCAATGAAGGAAGGGAAGAGCTCAACATGGGGTCAGTTGCCTGATATTCCTCACAAAACGGACAAATTTGGATTAGGTTTCACTACTGCGGGACAGAAAGCTATGCGCCGCTCAAAGGTTGAAAGGGCGCCCATCAAGATTTCTCCGTATGGAATCAATGCTCTGGAAGGTGAAGACGTAGAGGCCAACATTGAAGATTGGATCTACCCAACTGTCGAGGGAGGACTACGCAACTGGGAGGCAAAAGACTTTGTCCCCATTACTTTTATTAATCAGTAATTATCTGTCAAACATTTCCTGTTGATTTGTAATATTTACTCTTGAACAATCCGTACGCTACTTTTTCACCTCATGCCTTGCCGGGGCATGTAGGTCCATTTGTAAGGGTTTTGATTATCTTCATATCCATATGCCATGTTTAATGATTCATTGGACGTTTTTCATTGATAAACTGTTATGTTCATTTTCTTTCCTTTTTGCATTTTGTTTGTTTAAGGATGGCTATCCCTTACACACACCCACACTCACAAATGCAGGTACCCGTCCACTCTGGATTCTATGGGTGACTATTCTGCTATGTCCTTCAATAACTCTAAAGATCTGGTCAATCAGGCTGAGTATGAAGATGACGAAGATTGTGAAGTACCGGGAGAGCTAGCCAGACTTCTACAACAAGAAGAAAGGGCCATATTGCCTCACGAAGAGTTGTTGGAAACTGTCAACTTAGGAACAGAGGAAGACCGGAAGGAAGTACAAGTGGGTGCCAATCTGGAGCCAAGTGTCAAAGAACGCTTGATACAGCTGTTAAATGAGTATGTTGAAATCTTCGCCTGGTCTTATGAAGACATGCCGGGTTTAGACACAGACATCGTGGTTCACCGTCTCCCTACAAGAGAAGATTGTCCACCGATCAAACAAAAAGTCTGTCGAATGAGGCCCGACATGTCTGAGAAGATTAAAGCAGAAGTGATGAAGCAATTCAACGCTGGTTTTCTGGCTGTTACATCCTATCCACAATGGGTTGATAACATCGTGCCAGTACCTAAAAAAGACGGCAAGGTCAGAATGTGTGTGGACTACCGGGACTTGAATAGGGCTAGTCCTAAAGATGATTTTCCGCTACCGCACATCGACATTTTGATTGACAACACAACTCAGCACAAGGTGTTTTCCTTCATGGATGGATTCTCGGGCTACAACCAGATTAAAATGGCCCCCGAAGACATGGAGAAAACAACCTTTGTTACACAATGGGGTACCTTCTGTTACAAGGTGATGCCGTTCGAATTGAAGAACGCAGGGGCAACTTATCAACGCGCCATGGTAGCTTTATTTCATGATATGATACATCATGAGATCGAAGTTTATGTAAACGACATGATAGCTCGATCACAAACAGAGGAGGAACACTTTGAGCATTTGCAGAAGCTGTTTGCCAGGTTGAAAGAATACAAACTCAGGCTGAATCCAAGTAAGTGTACTTTTGGAGTTAGGTCTGGTAAACTTCTAGGGTTTATTGTCAGCAACAAAGGCATTGAGGTCGATCCAGCAAAAGTGAAAGAAATACAGGAGATGCCTGCTCCCCGTACTGAAAAGGAGGTTAGAGGATTTTTGGGGCACTTGAACTATATTGCCAGATTCATCTCTCATCTGACTTCTACCTGTGAGCCAATCTTTAAACTATTAAAGAAAGATCAGGTAGTCGAATGGAACGACGATTGCCAAACTGCTTTTGATAAGATCAAGGAGTATTTGCTAGAACCTCCTGTTCTGATACCACCCGTCGAGGGAAGACCATTGATCATGTATCTGACCGTCTTGGATAACTCAATGGGGTGTGTTTTGGGCCAGCATGACGAATCTGGTCGAAAAGAGCATGCTATTTATTACCTTAGCAAAAAGTTTACCGACTGTTAGACTCGCTACTCACTGCTCGAGAAAACTTACTGCACTTTGGTATGAGCTGCTCGCCGACTAAGACAATATATGTTGACTCATACCACTCTGTTGATTTCCAAAATGGATCCTATCAAGTATATCTTCGAAAAGCCTGCTTTATCTGGAAGAATAGCTAGATGGCAAATGATTCTAACTGAGTATGACATCCGGTACACCACCCAAAAAGCTATAAAAGGGAGTGTACTAGCTGACCATCTAGCTCATCAAGCTATCGAAGATTATCAACCCATGAGATTTGACTTCCCAGACGAGGACATCATGAATTTGGACAACATTGAAGGTAACGGACCGTATGACGGACCTGAAAAGGGATCCCGATGGACCCTGTACTTTGATGGTGCTTCAAATGCACTCGGAAACGGTATCGGTGCGGTACTCATTTCCTCGGAAGGTTGCCACACGCCTTTCACGGCCCGACTCTGCTTCAGCAGCACCAACAACATGGCTGAATATGAAGCTTGCATTTTTGGTCTCAAGGCTGCTATAGACTTGGGAATCAAATCTTTGATCATATTTGGGGACTCAACTTTGGTTATCAGTCAAATCAAAGGAGAGTGGGATACCAAACATCCCAATCTTATCCCATACAAAGAACATGTCTTGACGTTGTTGCCTCATTTCGAGCAAATCACCTTCGAGCATTTCCCGCGAGAAGAGAATCAGCTAGCAGATGCTCTGGCTACGATGTCTTCCACGTTTAAACTTAACTGGGATAACGAGGCTCCCCAAATAACCATCGAGCGAATGGATGAACCTGCACATTGTCACGAGATTAATACCGAAGAAGTAGTGGAACAACCCTGGTTTCATGAAATCAAAAGGTATCTCCAGACTAGAGAATATCCCGAAGGAGCTTCAGTAAATGACAAGAAGTTCCTAAGGAAGTTTGCTGCCAATATCTTCCTGAGCAATGGCATCCTCTACAAATGCAACCATGATTGTGTTTTACTCCGATGTGTGGACAAAGCTGAGGCAGAATTGATAATGACTGAGATACACAATGGTACGTTCGGCACCCACTTGAGCGGACACACGATGGCTAAGAATATCTTAAGGGCAGGCTACTACTAGTCAACCATGGAAGCTGATTGCCATCAACACTCCAGTACCTGCCATAAATGCCAAATCTACGCCGATAAGGTGCACATTCCTCCGGTTCCTCTCAACATGCTGACAACTCCGTGGCCATTCGCAATATGGGGCATTGACATGATTGGAGAGATCAAGCCCACTGCATCTAATGGACATCGCTTCATCCTGGTCGCTATTGACTATTTCACCAAATGGGTCGAAGCAGCTTCCTTCGCCTCTGTTACAAAAAATGTGGTTGCCCGCTTCATCAAGCAAAACCTCATATGCCGGTACGGTGTTCCCGATAGGATCATCACAAACAACGGAACCAATCTGAATAATACTATGATCACTGCTCTATGCGAACAGTTCAAGATTTATCATCACAATTCATCTCCCTATCGGCCGAAGATGAACGTTGCTGTTGAAGCTGCGAACAAAAACATTAAGAAGATCATTCAGAAAATGACAGTCACTTACAAGGACTGGCATGAGATGCTACCGTTTGCTCTGCACGGATACCGTACCACAACACGTACTTCAACCGGGGCAACCCCATTTTCTTTGGTGTACGGCATGGAAGCTGTCCTGCCCATGGAAGTTCAGATTCCTTCCTTAAGGATTATGAAAGATGCAGGTTTGAATGAAGATGATTGGATTCAGACCCGACTTGACCAACTCAATTTAATCGACGAGAAGCGACTCGCTGCTATTTGCCATGGTCAGACGTACCAAAAATGGATGATCAAGGCTTTCAACAAGAAAGTCAGACGTCAAGTATATCAAGTCGGAGATCTCGTGATCAAGCAGATTATCTTACCACAAAGTGACCCCAGGGGCAAATGGACTCCTACTTACGAAGGACCATTTGTGATCAAGAGCATATTTTCTGGTGGTGCGATGATTCTGACCACCATGGATGGTGATGATTTGCCACACCCCGCGAACGCAGACATAGTCAAAAGATACTACGCATAAGATAACCCGACAAGTCGAAAACCCGAAAGGGCGACTTGGGCAAGAATGGGCATCCTGGTGAACCGAAAACCCGAAGGGGCGGTTCAGGCAAAAATTAGGGATAAAATAGAAAATCTTTACACCCGGCAAGTCGAAAACCCGAAAGGGCGGCTTGGGCAAAAAGGGGTTTCCCGGTGGATCGAAAACCCGAAAGGGCGATTCAGGAAAAAGTTAGGGAATTAAAGCGTATGACTATGTCTCGTCGGATCACTTTAAGGACAATCTTTTCATCAACGAACTCCAAGCTTTTGGTCAATTCTGTCACCGGCAGACGAAGCATTGAACGAATAGATATTCAGAGTTGTGAAGGCTATAGCAGAATGGAATCCCGTGGAGTCATTTCACATAGCCATCTTTCCTTTGTATAAAACTTTCAATTTTTACGGCGACATCCTCTTACTAGGATGCCTGTCTCCTTTGTACAAAGATACTCATAGAAGTTAATACAAATATTTTTCTAAATACACAAATTTGCTTGGTCTTCCTTTTTCTCTTTCACACTTATGTTTACTTGAGAAACGTCCAATGTTTTGTTAAGTAGGCATATGCATTTGAACATAGTCATTTCCTTATAAATCAGGAGAAGATGATTACTGATGAGTTGAAGGTACAAATAGATATCTCGACGCCCTTTTAGGAGGATTCCCCAAACAGAGTTAAACTCCAGGATCCTCAGCCGAACAAGAGCTTTCTCAAAGCTGATCTCCCCAACCAGAGAGCCTTCCAGAACTTAGTCCCCCCAAAGATAAGTTTCAGTACCCCCAGTGGAGCCCTAAAATCTGAAAATCCTATCCCCAGCGGAGCTAAAACTTCCAACTATCAATCCCCAGTGGAATTAGACCAGTAAACATTCTCCCCACAGAGATATTTCCCACCAGACCGAAGATTCACAGTCATACCTCTCCAGCATAAGTCTACCGGGTTCTGAACTCCCCAGCAGAGATCATCAGAATGCTCTCACCCCGCAAGTCATCAAGGAGCTCCGAGCCCCAGTAGTGGTCCTAAGATCCCTCAACCAGTGAAGATCTTGTTCCCCAAGCAGTTAGCAGACAACAAGGATTTCTCATCCTCAGTAACCCCAGAGTTCTTCTATCCCCAACTTTGGTTATGGGTTTATTTCCCCAACATTTGTCCAGGATTTATTCTCCAGAACAAATTACATTTCAGATTGATCGGTCGTTCAAAAACTCCTTCATCATCTGTTGGAAGCTACAGTCGTCGAAGATCAAATTCTCACAAGATTCAAGTTACAAAGCCCGGATATGACCAGATAGTATCTTAATCCCTACAGCATATTGTGAAGCCCGGAGTACGACCGGATAACAATGCCATACGACCATCAAACCTGGATTACGACCAGATAAGGATGTCCCCTCAGGGCAAGCTATGAAGTCCAGATTCGACCGAATAATAGTTTAATCTCTAACAAGCTATTGTGAGGTCTGGATTGCGACCAGTTAACAATACAAATTCCTGTGGAGCCTGGATTACGACCAGACAACAGTCAAGAATACTACGAAGCCTGGAGTCGACCAGATAGTGGTGTATCTTTAACACAAACCGTGAAGCCCGGATTTGACCGAATAGCAGCTTAGCAAGCTATTGTGAAGCCTGGATTACGACCAGTTAACAATGCAAACCTCTATGAAGCCTGGATTACGACCAGACATCAGTCAAGAATACTACGAAACCTGGAGTCGACCAGATAGTGGTATATCTTTAACAAAAGCCGTGAAGCCCGGATTTGACCGGATAGCAGCTTAGCAAGCTATTGTGAAGCCTGGATTACGACCAGATGACAGTACAAGCTTCTATGAAAGCCTGGAGGTCGACCAGATAACAGTTAAGCATTAGCAGGATGGAGACTCATTCTCAGGTCCTCACGGAATATTCGAATATTCCCCAGTGAAGATCTCCTCAAGACAGGAATCCCCAGCAGATTGGCATACGATCCAAACTCCTGATACCCCAACAGTGGTCCCCGGACTTCTCATCTTCAAACGATCAAAAGATTCTTGCCTTACCCAGCAGCAGTCAAGGAATTAGTTTCCCCGGCAGCAGTCAAGATTCTTTTATCTTCAGCCGTCCAGGATTCATCTATCCTCAGTAGGACAACTCGTCAGCTTACATGTGCATTCATTACATTCATATCATAAACATTAATATAACATACATTGCATCATGCATTTCATGCAACATGGCTTCGTTTTTAGCTAATATCTTACCCTTTTTCAGGATAAGAATTAGTAAGCTTAAAATTCAAGACTTCTGAAAAACAGTTTACAGATTCTCCAAACACGGATGTCAATCTATTGCTTGTTCAGACCCCCAGTTCAAAGATGTTCCAAAACATGGTCACCTTTCTGATACTCGTCCACTCACGAATGACATACAATTCAACATTTCTAGATGGCATCGTTAAGCCCATCCCCCGACAAGAATCTGTCACGCTCCAGATGGCATCTTTAAGCCCATCACCAAATGGCATCTTCAAGCCCATTCCCTCTACCATCACATCACCGAATGCAAATTTTTTGGGCACTCTAGTGTCCAATCTCCTTTTACCTTCGAGTCACGAAAGGCAAACTTTCCAATCTACCTCTTCAGGTTCAAGAAGATTGAACAGGGGCAACTGTTGTACCCCAAAATTTGCCCTCCTCTTTCTCCACAAGAAATCGCAGTTTCGGGCTTTTCCTGATTTTTTAAACTGGCTCAAGAATCGGTCAAACAGACTTTTCTCGTCAGTCAGATGAAATTTAGGGTTTTTTATTGATTTTTAGGCAGTTCAAACAGATTATTTAGGGTTTGGTTGAATTGGCTCAAAGTTTGATCAGGCAGGCGTTTCTCCAGTGTTAAGTCAAAGATCAGGGTTTTATGCGCATATTTCTCAAGGAGAGTTAGTTCTATCATTGCTTTTCAAATTACTCTGAAATAAGAACTGAGGCTGCTGGTTGCTAATTTGCAGTTGTTTGGATTTAATCAGTGAAAGGAAGCATGTGGACGTCTTATTTGATTAACTGTCATCTGGTTTGATTAACTGTGCGTTGCTTTGGATAATTGGAGCGCCGGGTTTGTTATTGATTGATGCTAAGACCACAACGTTTATCAATTGATTATTTATTTTAAGTTAAGATAATTGGAATTTATTTCCATTTTATTTTAATTTAAAGAATTATAAACAATTAGATAAATATCCGAAGAAGAATTAAAAATGAATGTCAATAAAAGGACTTTTTATTTATCTTTAAATTATTTGTATAATTGTTATTGTTTACAAAATATTTACAATAATAATATTACAATAATTTAAATTGAAATAAAAAACTATGTTCTAAGATTTCTAAGTCTTCATCTTCTATCCAATGCTCCCTTGTTGCTCATTTATTTTTCATCTGCAAAACAAGAAACAAAAGAAAAGTCAAAGAAGAAAAAAATAGTTAAAGATAGACAGTTAAAAAGATTCATCATTAAAAACAAATGGCCGAAATCAGTTTGGCCCTCTCTGCAAATCGCGAGATCTCTCCCGGGTCACAAAGAGGGATGAAAGTTGCTTGCTAAAGAAAAAAGACATGAATGCACAAAGTTATGATTTTTGCACAAATTCAAATTCTTAAGCATACTGCATAAATCAAAAGAATTGTCAACCAAGTTTCAAACAGCATGCCAAACAAAGTCCAAGGCAAACTGAATTGCAATCTCAAACTAAGCCAAAAGCTGTCAAGAGAAAGTACATAAAGTATGCAAGAAACATGGAAGTATGCAGAGGAAAATATACAAGTGCAAGCAACATCAATATCATCACTTTCCAACCATTTGCTTTTTCAGAATAAGACAAACATAAGCAATATAAAAATGCTTTCTTTAAATCCGGAGAGAGAAAGAGAGAGGAAAATAGCTTACAGTGCAACAGGCTAAAGGCTATAAACAGCATATCAGAATACATAGAGAAAAAGAGACAGAACATATGCAGCAGGATATCACAAAGAGGGAAAACCTCAAGCTTTGCAAACCTGTCCACAGATTTGACCAAGAAAATATAGCAAGAGGGAAAAGACCCTAGAAGAATATGCAAAAGGCCAGCAACCTGCATAAGAGACAAAGAAAGCCACACAAAGAAAAAAAGCCTACAGCCTCCAAAAACTCAAAGCCCTCAAACTCTAAAACTGTCAAAATGATGCAAACCTTAAGGATTCAAACATACAAGCCATACACGCCCAAAGCCTAAAACCTGCATAAACCAGTAGCTCACCCAAAAAGCCTAACCCGCCTTCACTATCAACAAAGAGAACACCCAACCTGTCAAGCATACACGCCTAAAGCTTCCACCCTGCTGAAGCAAAACAAAACACCCAACCTGTCAAGCCTAGCCTAAAAGACACAACAAGCTCAAACCTGTAACAAAACAACACAAACTGTCCAGCTTAAAACCTAGACCATACAAGCTTCAAGCCCACGCCAAAATCACCAAAACCTTACCTCAAACCATACAAACTGTCAAGCACACTAAGCCTAGCCAACAGGCCGCTCTCAGAACGCCAAGGGTTTATCACTGAGCCAAACAACCAAATATACCAACAAAATCCACCACAAAAATATTCCCCCAATGTCTCAGCATATCAAACACTAAGCAGCCCTAAGCAACCACGCCCTCAGAGTGCAATCATCATAGGGCCCTAATACTCATAAACAGCACTCAATACTCCGTACCAACAAGCATTTCAAGGCATCAAGCATAGCAGCATATCAGAAGCAACATTCAACAGGCAACTCAGCATTTCAAGGCAACAAACTCTCAGACAAACATCATTGAAAGCAAGCTAGGCAACAAAGAGACAGGAAGAAGAGAAAAAGAAGATTGCAAAAGCAAGTTGTTTCAAAATAAGCATACAGAGGCTAACAAGAGAAGAAGAAGAGAAGCACGTAAAGGCAACCAGAGGAGGAAAGAAGGGATAAAAGCTAGGTTCTCAGAACCATCATCAAACCCTAAAGAGACAAAAAATAGCAGGGTTCCAAGCGAGCTAGCATGCATCACCACCATCCCCTTGCCGCCAGACCACCGGAGCGCCTCCACGTCCCTCCTCCTACGTCTCCAAGAGGTAGCATTTCTCTTCTTTTCTTTCCTTTCCACAACCTCAATAACAAACAATAACGAAGCTTAATCAGAATCAATAAACAAAAGCGAAGCATGTAAGACACCAAAGTGAAAACCCTAACGCGAATGACTCAGAATACATTACCTTCGTGCCACATCGCTGAATGATCCATGGAAGAGAGAGGAGGTGATGATGGCGCTGGTGGCTAGACAGGGAGGGACTTTGTTCTGGATGCTTGGCTCAAGAGGATAAAGACGAACGAATAAGACGAAGAAAGAAACGATGAACAGCGCCTCACTGAAACCCTAATTCGTGCCCCAAATGAAACAAATAATTAAACCCTTGCAAAACATTATGAGACCTTTGGGCCTTTGCCCTTTCTAAACGCCTAAGCCCGTTCATTTTCCTAAACGTACCCCCCTTTGCTTCTGCTCATTTGTTTCAGCTTGGGCCTTTTTCTTTCCTAAGGCCCAATTAACCCTTTAATCCTTTCTTTATTCAAACTAACTTTTTACATTAAACTTTGAATAACAAATGCTATTTTCTTAAACATAATTAATGTTCCAAATAAATAACACTTTTTCTTTATATATATACATCTTTTTTTCAATATAAATATACAAACATGTTTTTTTTTCTTTTTTCTCAAACTTAAAACTCCTTTCTTTAAATTAAAAATCTTGTATTAAAATACATTAATTTATAAATTGGTAGGAAATACCTTTCTTTAATATAAGCCATTAATATATAGAACTTGAATATTTTCTTTTTTCTTAAAATATTTTATTCTTGTACATCAATACGTAATACTTTTCTTTTCTTAAAATATTTTCTTTGTACATGTTAACCAAAATACAATAATACATAAATAAAATACTCAACTTTCTCATTAAGTTAGCAATATTAATTAAATCAAACACACTTAATTTTCTCATTAAGTTAACATTTCTCAAACTTGTAAATAATCATACACTTACACACTTACAATACACACATACATTGACACATTCACATTTGCTTTATTCTTATACATTGCTGTACATTTGATTACATATTACATTTGATCGCAATTCGATTTGGTTGTAATTATTTGGATACTATCCTCCTATAAGTCTCATCCCCCATTTGTATACTTGTACCCCCGCTCCCGGATACTATTTGTAATAGTTTAGGACTTTAAATTCCCGCAATTTATCGCTTTAGAATTATACCATGGCTAGACCTAGGGTTTGTATGTACATAAAATCAAACGCTAGATAACCTAATACAAGACAAATACATGACATCAATACACAATCACACTTGCACCCTTAGGGTAATCCCGCTTGTTGCCTTCCAAAATGGGCCATGCTTGCACGTCGAGTTTCTTTGGCAAAACAATTCAAATGATCATAAGTCCCTCGATGACGCTTTTGGAAGTTGCCTATCGAAATGATCATAGTCCCTTCAAGCAAAATTGCCAAAGACACTTGGCATCATTGCATTCATGGTCCATACGATGACCCGCGCCTGTCCCGTTAAAACATCCTAAACGCAAGATTGTCCACCAAATACAATGATGGAACAAAATTGTTAAAAAGGGTTAAAACATGAGAAAAACCTTTGAGTACATTAGGGGTAGATAAAACTCTTAGTTACTTGATCAACTTGCAAAAACACTTGCCTACTTTTCAAACCACACTCCACAAACACTTTCAAAACAAACTTTCAAAAAAACATTTGAAACATCTTTTCGAAAAGATACACACCTTCATATATACTCAAACACGAGTCATTACAATGGTTGCCGAAACAAAGGCGTCTATTTCAAAACATTTTCAAAACACAAATACACACACCATTTCAAGCAATCAAAAATCAAGGCAAGTGATCTAAAACCAAGTAACTAAGAGCCCATGGATAACCATGGATGAAAAGGGTGCTAATACCTTCCCTTTTCATAATCTACCCCCCGAACCCACGAAACATCTCAAAAGGTTTTTCCTGTGCTTTTTTAACCTTTCCTTTAGGATAAAAATAAAAAGTCGGTAGCGACTCTTGCTAAACCGAACAAGTGCGAATACAAACGCAAAACCTCAAGTCAGTTCTCCCACCGTATCACACCCGGGATGTAGTGAAGTTTGCCATCTCTGTTTGTTCTCCCCAACCGGCTGTCCTTTGTTGAAAATAGGCATTCAGTGCCTAATAGATAACAAGGAAATTTTATTCGAGAAGACTCCTGTTTCATCTATCCCTTTTGAAGACTTTTCTATCATTACCATTTCCTCCAATTCTTCCAGGATCTCGACCAAAAGACCCGTTAGAATTACATCAGTTTTGAAGCGAATCCTTTAATAATCACAATGCCTGGACCAGTCCCATATGCGTAAGACAAAACTGTGCCATGGAATTATGGAGGGGATGTCTATTACCATGGTATCAAGCAGGACTGGCCAGCTGTCGAAGATTCAAGCTCCGAGAAAGTCAACTCCGACATCAGTAATATTGCAGGAACTAGCAAAATTACCCAAAGTGGTAGGATCTTTTCTCCATAAATTACTCCCCCAAAAGCAATTTCTGGACCCGTAATCATTCCTGCTGTTGCTCCCCCAAAAGCTGTTCCCGGTCCTACAATTATCTCCAACAATACTCCAATTGACAAAGCTGTTACAACCCCTGTAATCATTCCTACTGACACTCCTGCTACCGAGTTAACCGAGATTCGAGGAAAAGGTGTTCTGATTGAGTCTGTCCGGACGAAGACTCAGTCACTGACTATCCCTGAGACCTCCAAGAAAGAAATGGAGGAGATCTTAAAAATTATAAAGAGAAACGACTATGATGTAGTTGAACAACTAGGGCAAACTCCCTCTAAAATCTCTATGTTGGCATTGCTACTATGTTCCAAGGCACATGCAAAAGCCTTGGTGAAGTTATTAAAAACTGCCCATGTACCTCAAGAGACATCTGCCGATCAATTTCAAGACTGCGTAGCCAGCCTAACTGCAGACAATGGCTTAGGTTTTTTAGATGCTGATCTGACGCTGAGGGGAAGGAAGCACAATGAAGCATTGCATGTCTCAGTGGAATGTAGGGGCACAACTCTGGCTCATGTTTTGGTGGACATTGGCTCATCTCTGAATGTATTACCCAACAAATCTCTTGATAGACTTAACTGAGAGGGGTTGACTTTGAAGCCAAGTAACATAGTGGTAAGGGATTTTGACGACTTGAAGAGGATGGTGCACGGGGAAGTGGATATCCCCATAAAGGTTGGAACCCAAACTTTCAATTCAACTTTTTATGTAATGGACATCCTCCCTTCATACTCCTGCTTGCTAGGCCGACCATGGATCCACAATGCTGGCGTTGTTACTTCTACGTTGCACCAAATGCTGAAGTATCCAGTTCAAGGGAAGATTATCACCGTTCATGGAGAGGAAGAATACATGATCAGCCATCTCAATTCCTTCAGATATGTGGAATTAGATGGTGAATTCATTGAAACTCCATTTCAACAATTTGAAGAGGTCCCCCAAGAGGTGGCAGTGACCAATGCTGTTCCCAAGATTACAAGGCCTCCACTATGGATGTCGTCACTGAAGGATGCCAAAACAGTAGTAGAAGAAGGTGGATGCACTATCTGGGGACAACTCCCAGATATCCCATATAAGTCTGACAAGTTTGGCCTATGTTTCACTTTAAGTGCTCAAAAGGTTGTACGCCGTGCCCGTGCTTGAGGGCCACCCTTGAAGATCAGCAACCATGAAGTCAACATAGTAGAAGATGGTGAAGATAGTTGCAACCTGGAGGATTGGATCTTCCTGACTGTCAATGGAGGGCTTAACAATTGAGAGGCTAGAGACTTCGTCCCGCTCGCTTTCATCCCTCAGTAATTTGTCTTTACATTTTGTTGGATTTGTAATATTCAAAACAATTCGCACTCTTAAAACCTTGTATCTTACCCGAGGCACAATGGTCCATTTGTAAGGGTTATTATCTCATTTTTCATATGATATCAATGAATCATGGACGTTTTTGCATACAAACTTTTGTGCTCATTGTTTTTCTTTTACATTTTACTTTCTTTCAAAGATAGCTATACCCTTACACACACCCACACTCACAATGCAGGTATACATCCATTCGGGATCCCTTGGGTAACGATACTGCTATGGACTTTTGTGACTCTGAGAATCTAATCTACCAAGCCGAAGACGAAGGTAAGGAAGATTGTGAATTACCAGGGGAACTTGCTAGACTGCTACAACAAGAAGAGAGAACCATCCAGCCTCACAAGGAACCCGTGGATACAATCAACCTAGATATCGAAGAAGATAAGAAAGAGGTCAAGGTGGGTGCCAATATGGAACCTAATATCAAGAAGCGTCTGATTCAATTGTTACATGATTATGTCGAAGTATTTGCCTGGTCGTATGAAGACATGCCGGGACTTGATGAGGATATTGTGGTACATCGTCTGCCTACAAGAGAGGATTGTCTGCCAGTAAAGCAAAAGGTTCATCGAATAAGGCCGAATATGTCAGAAAAGATTAAAGCGGAGGTCATGAAGCAATTCAATGCTGGATTCTTGGCTGTTACCTCTTACCCTCAATGGGTTGCAAATGTTGCTCCCGTGCCCAAAAAGGACGACAAGGTGCGAATGTGTGTGGACTACAGAGATTTGAATAGGGCAAGCCCTAAGGATGATTTTCCACTCCCCCACATTGATATCTTAGTTGATAATACGGCACAACACAACATGTTTTCCTTCATGGACGGATTCTCAGGTTACAACCAAATCAAAATGGAGCCTGAAGACATGGAGAAAATAATCTTTGTCACGCAGTGGGGAACTTTCTGCTATAAGGTAATTCCATTCGGACTAAAGAACACCGGGGCAACCTATCAGCGTGCCATGGTAGCTCTATTTCACGACATTATACATCACGAAATAGAGGTCTACATGGACGATATGATAGCCAGATCTCAAACAGAGGAAGAGCATCTTGATCACTTACAAAAACTGTTCGAGAGACTGAAGAACTACAAGCTGAGGTTGAATCCTAACAAATGCACATTTGGAGTATGATCTGGTAAACTCTTAGGATTTATCGTCAGCAACAAAGGTATTGAAGTCGATCCTACCAAAGTTAAAGCAATATAAGAGATGCCTGCTCCTCGTACCGAGAAGGAAGTCGAAGGATTCTTGGGACGTTTGAACTATATTGCCAGATTCATCTCTCACCTGACAGCTACTTGTGAACCAATCTTCAAATTGTTGAAGAAAGATCAGGTAGTCAAATGGAATGATGAATGCCAAGTTGCTTTTGATAAAATCAAAGAATACTTACAAGAGCCTCCTGTGTTGATGCCACCAGTCGAGGGAAGACTGTTGATTATGCATCTGACTATTTTAGAAAACTCAATGGGGTGTGTATTGGGGCAGCATGACGAGTCTGGCTGAAAAGAGCATGCTATTTACTACCTGAGCAAAAAGTTTACTGACTGTGAAACCAGATATTCACTGCTCGAGAAAACTTGCTGCGCTCTGGCATGGGCTGCTCGCTGGCTAAGACAGTATATGCTGACTCATACTACCTTGCTGATATCTAAAATGGATCCGATAAAATATATCTTCGAAAAGCCTGCTCTTTCTGGGAGAATAGCGAGATGGCAGATGATCCTGACAAAATATGACATACAATATACTACCCAGAAAGCTATAAAGGGAAGTGTACTAGCTGACCACCTTACTCACCTAGCTGTAGAAGACTACCAATCCATGAAATTCGAATTTCCGGATGAGGACATCATGACATTAGACAACTGTAAAAAATTCAGGCCATATGACGGACCTGAATAAGGATCCCGATGGACCCTGTTCTTTGATGGAGCATCCAATGCACTCGACAATGGTATTGGTGTTGTACTCATATCTCTGGAAGGGTGTCATACTCCCTTTACTGCCAGACTTCGCTTCAATTGTACAAACAACATGGCGGAATAAGAAGCATGCATCTTCGGTCTCAAAGCTGCCATAGACTTGGGAATCAAATCCTTGGATGTATTCGGAGACTCAGCTTTGGACATCAGCCAGATCAAAGGGGAATGGGACACCAAACACCCAAACCTTATCCCTTGCAAAGAACATGTTTTGACATTGCTACCACATTTTGAGAAGATTACCTTCGAGCATTTCCCGCGAGAAGAAAATCAGCTAGCAGACACTCTAGCCACAATGTCATCTATGTTTAAACTTAATTGGGATAACGAGGCTCCCCAAATCACCATCGAACGAATGGAGGAACCATCACAATGTCACGAGATTAATACTGAAGAAGTAGTGGACCAGCCTTGGTTTCACGAAGTCAAGAGGTATCTCGAGGCTCAAGAATATCCAGAAGGAGCTTCAATCAATGATAAGAAGTTTTTAAGGAGATTCTCTGCTAAGTTCTTCCTTAGTAACGACATCCTGTACAAACGCAATCATGACTCTGTGTTACTTCGGTGCGTAGATAAGGTTGAAGCTGAAAGGATCATGGCTGAATTACATGAAGGCACTTTTGGCACCCACTCCAGTGGGCATACAATGGCAAAGAAAATCCTATGGGAAGGCTATTATTGGTCTACCATGGAAGCAGACTGCTATCAACACTCTCGAACTTGCCAAAAATGCCAAATTTATGCTGACAAGGTGCACGTACCTCCGGTTCCTCTGAATGTCTTGACAGCTCCTTGGCTCTTTGCTATGTGGGGGATTGATATGATTGGGGAAATCAAGCCGACGGCCTCCAGTGGACACCGCTTCATCCTAGTGGCCATTGATTACTTTACAAAGTGGGTGGAGGCAGCTTCCTTCGCTTCCGTTACCAAGAATGTTATTGCCCGCTTCATCAAGCAAAATCTCATTTGCCGATACGATATCTCGGAATGGATCATTACTGACAATGGTACAAATCTCAACAACACTATGATCACCGCCTTGTGCGAGCAATTCAAGATCCAACGTCACAATTCTTCCCCTTATCGGCCGAAGATGAATAGTGCCGTCGAAGCTGCAAATAAGAACATTAAAAAGATCATACAGAAAATTACAGTCACATACAAAGACTGGCACGAGATGCTACCATTCGCTCTCCACGGGTATCGTACCACGGCTTGCACATCAACCGGGGCAACACCCTATTCTCTGGTTTACGACATGGAAGCTGTCTTGCCTATCGAGGTCCAGATTCACTCTCTGAGGATTATGAAGGATGCAGAGCTGAACGAAGACGACTGGATCCAGACTCGACTTGATCAACTGAACTTGATTGATGAAAAGAGACTTACTTCTGTTTGTCACAGTCAAATGTATCAAAAACGAATGATCAAGGCTTTCAACAAAAAGGTCAGACGTCAAGTGTATCAAGTTGGAGGTCTAGTGATCAAACGCATCATACTGCCACAAGGTGATCCTAGGGGCAAGTGGACTCCTACCTATGAAGGGCCGTTCGTAATCAAAAGCATTTTCTCTAGTGGAGCAATGATCTTGACTACCATGGATGGTGACGACCTGCCGCATCCTGCAAACACGGACATAGTCAAAAGATACTACGCATAAGAGACCTGCTAGGTTGACATACCTAGGCAAAACAAGGGAATCCTGGCAAACCAAAAAGGTTCGGGCAAAAATTAGGGATAAAACAAAAAAATATGTACACCCGGCAAGTTGAAAACCCGAAAGGGCTACTTGGGCAAAAAAGGGTTTCTCGGTGGACTGAAAACCCAAAAGGGCGGTCCAGGCAAAAGTTAGGGAATGTAAAGCATATGACTATGTCCCATTAGATCACCTCACATACAACCTTTAGCTTCAACTAAAAAATTCAATGGTTCTGATTAATTCAATCAGCTTCGGACAAGACAACAAATAGACAAGACACTCGGAGATACGAAGGCTATAGCAGAATGGAAATCCCATGGGATTTTTACACATAGCTATCTTTTCTTTGTATCAAAATTTTCATTTTTACGATGGCATTCTCTTACTAGAATGTTTGTCTCCTTGTACAAAAAATCTTACTCAAAGTCAATACAAAGATATCCCTTTGCAAGTGCAAAAACTATCTGTTTTTTCTTTACGTTTGTGTTTTGTCTACAAAAACGTCAAATGATTCATTGTTGAACATATGCATTTGAACATAATTACTGTTTACAAATAAACAAAATGAAAAAAATGAGGGGAAATTACTAATGGGTTGAATGTGTAGGTGTTTAGGTATTGGCTTGCATTTTTGGTAAATCCCAAGTGTATGTGTGAATGTCATGACTGATGTCATAACATTCTAGTTCAGGTTGTACTAACTCAATAGGTACATGTGCAGAAAAATATTGTAATTCAAATACTGATGTTTATAAGTGTGTATCTGAGCATGTTTGCAAAATGATCACATTTTGCTAAATCAGTAGACAGGTTTTCTCAGATGTCATAACAGATGTTATGACATCCTGTTCTGAACTAACAGGATTGCAGGATTGAATAAGTCTGAGTTTTTTCAGGAAATAACTCAGTCCTTTCTGAACAGAATCCTGCGTTTTCTGAGGAGTAACCTAGCTCAATCCTAACCTGATCAATAAAGTACTGTGACCTGGTCTTTAGGTCAAACGGAATCAACCCTAGGTTTTTGGAAACCCTAACTGAAGTTACAGCTGCTATATATTCAACAGAGCTGCGGTTTTTCAAGATATCCCTGCTGATTGATTAGAAGATCAATTTTGTAATCTGTATAGATTTGTTTATTGTACTCCAAGCAATTATCATTGTGATAAGTGCCTTGGAATAGGTTTCAATTGTAAGGGTTGTTTAGCACTCAAAGCTTTGAAGCAAGAGTGTTTGAATGTTACTTGACTAAAGCTGTGAAGCAGAGTCAAGTTAGTTGTGTACATCACTCAAAGCTGTGAAGCACGAGTGATTGTGTTACTTGATTAAAAAGCTGTGAAGCTTAATCAAGTGTGTGTTTTGAAGAGTGTCTTCATCAATTCTTAAGTCAAATTGGTTTATGTATCACTGCTGTGATTGAGGGGGAGTGAGTAGGAACTCAGGTTTAAGTTGTACTTAGATTAGAATTGCATTGGGTAGGTCTTAAGTGAAGGAGATAAACTGGTTGGTTTATTCCTGAATTAACATCTCTTATAGTGGATTCTCTCCCTGGCTTGGTAGCCCCCAGAGTAGGTGTTGTTGCACACTGAACTGGGTAAACAATTGACTGTGTTATTTACTACTTTTGTATTTACTGTCATATAGTAAGTCAGATACGGTGTCATAACATTGGACGTGACATTGAGTATCTGCAGCCAGAATTTCAATTGGCATCAGAGCAGGAACCCTGCCTGTATTACTGGGTGAGATCTAGGGATATCACTTTCTGGCACTATGGACAAAGAAGGAGTTTTTGGAAATAGACCACCCATTCTGGATGGAACCAATTATGATTACTGGAAACCTCGTATGATTGCCTTCCTAAAATCTCTGGACAAAAAGGCTTGGAGAGCTGCTGACAAAGGATGGATTCATCCCACCATAACTGAAAGAGATGGGACAATCAGTCTGAAGCCTGAGGAAGATTGGAGTAAAGAAGAAGATGAGTTAGCTCTGGGAAATTCAAAAGCTTTAAATGCCTTGTTCAATGGAATTGATAGAAACATCTTCAGACTAGTACATCAATATGAACTGGCCAAGGAAGTTTGGGACACTCTTAAAACTACTCATGAGGGCACTTCCAAAGTAAAAATGTCAAGGCTTCAGATGTTGACCACTAAGTTTGAGAATCTAAAAATGATGGAAGATGAAACCATTCATGAGTTTCACATGAACATCTTGGAGATTGCCAACACCTCAGGAGCACTGGGAGAAAAAATGTCAGAAGAAAAACTGGTGAGGAAGATTCTCAGATCCTTGCCTAAAAGATTTGCAATGAAGGTAACTGCCATAGAGGAAGCACATGACATTAGCAAGTTAAAAGTGGATGAACTTATTGGGTCTCTTCAGACTTTTGAGATGGGGATCACTGATAATGGTGACAAGAAGAACAAAAGCATAGCACTTGTATCCAACACTGATGTTGAATACAAGGAGGATGAAGAAGAAAACATATCAGAAGCCATTGCCATGCTTGGAAGACAGTTCAACAGGCTCATCAAAAGAATGGACCCAAAGTCAAGGTCTAATGTTCATAACATTCCTTCTGACATTGACAGTTCCAGCAGAAGACCAAGGTCAGAAGATAAGGGAAACCAAGGCAGAGGTATTCAATGCCATGGATGTGAAGGATATGGACATATTCGAGCTGAATGTCCTACCTTTCTTAAGAAGCAAAAGAAAGGAATGACTGTTACTTGGTCTGACTATGATTCAGAAAGCAATTCTGAAGAAGAATCTGCCAAACTAGTTACTGCCCTAACTAGTGTTTGTACTTCTGAAAGTGACACCAGTGATGAAGAAGTGACATTTGAAGAACTGGCTGATACCTACAAGAAATTGTGTATCAGAAGTGGTGAAGTCTGTGTGCAAAATGAGAAACAATCAAAACTCATTGTAAAGCTGGAGGCTGAAAAGAGGGCAAATCTTGAAACTATAAGTCATTTAGAAGGAAAAGTTCAACTGCTGAACTCACAACTGAATCAAATGACCAAATCTGTCAAGATGTTGACCAATGGAACAGACAAATTGGAAGAGATCCTTCAGGCTGGACAAAATATGGGAAATAAATCTGGCCTAGGATTTGTGGAAACAAAGAAATTTGGTACCGGGAAGCAAATGTCAAAACGGATGTCTCAACATTACTCTCAACATCAGGGACAGAGACATATGAAGAAGAGGTACCAAAGATGGAGATGTCATCATTGTGGGAAATATGGTCACATAAAGCCCTTCTGCTTCAGATTACATGGATATCCTAATCAGAACTCAGATGTCAAACCTAAGTCTAAAAAGGTACCACACGCTCCTCAATGGAAGAAAAAGGCTACTGCACTGATAGCTCACACTTCCCTGAAGATCTCTGCAAAGGAAGATTGGTACTTTGACAGTGGATGTTCCAGACACATGACTGGATTCAAAAATCTCCTCAATAATGTTATGCCTCACACCACCAGTTTTGTGACCTTTGGAGATGGTGCTAAAGGAGAAGTCAAAGGAGTTGGTAATTTGGACTACCCTGGAGTTCCAAGTCTGAATAAGGTACTGCTGGTAAAAGGGTTGACTACTAATCTCATTAGCATCCGTCAATTATGTGATCTAGGATTCATGGTCAACTTCTCAAGATCTGAATGTCTAGTATTTAATGAAAAACTAGATGTTGTAATGAGAGGAATCAAATCCAAAGATAACTGTTATGTGTGGCAGCACACTGATATCTCCACTATGAGTCAAATCATCAAAGAAGAAAAAGAGATGAAACAGTGGCAGCATAAGCTTGGAAGAATGAAAAGAGCTATTCCTATGGAAGCTGTCAGAAGAACTCCAAAACTACAGGCTGATAATATATGTGATGTGGCAAATAAAGTTGAAGAAGAATGTGTTGTCAGAACCTTAAGTCATCTTGACAAGGATGTTGGAAAGAACAAGTCTCATAAATTCTGTTCTCAAAACATCTGGTCAAAACAGATGCTACCTGAGTACAATGTTACACAAGATGTTGTGACATTGTGGTGTGATAATCTGAAAACATTCAACATTTCCTTGAACCCTATTGACTTTGAAGAGAAGAAGTCATTTGAACTGGAACATAGTTTCTCTAAGCTTCAGCTGACTGATTCTTCTACCAAGGCGCTTGTTGGAAATAAACTTGAAAATTTGAGGGGCAGATTGGGTATTCACCAACATGAGAAATTATAGCAATTAGTTTTGCTGAAAACAAGGGTTGAAGGGATTAATTTTATTAAGTCTATATTTAGTGGGTTAATCATATTCATTCACAATTCCTTCAAAAGCCTTAAGAAGTTGAAGAGACTCCCTTTTACTCCCTACCTCTCTCATCCTTGCAACCTGTTTCCTCCTCCCAATCAAAGAGTTTTCTCAAACTGCTACTATTACTCAAAGTTAAACAAAATGTCTCAGACATCGTCTTCCACCATGGCGGCTTCGTCTCCCTCATCATCGTCATCATCTGATCAAGATTCTAGGGCAATCACTACATGCATAGAATCTGAAGTTCTTGAGGTCACTCCTCTCAGGGAGATGGCAACTGACCCAGCCAGAGTCAAAAAGCTCAGAACCAGACATGCAGGAAGAGCTCAAGCTACAGTCTCTGGTAATTCTTCTCATCCTTCGTCTTCTATACCTAATAAAGAAGGATCAGTTCAAGTACACCAAGCTATTGCTAGACTGGTTACTAGCATTCTGAGTGGTAACCAATCTGTACCGGGGATTTCTATCCCTTTGAATCAATCAGAAAGTCCAAATGTGGAAGTTTCTGAAAATGTAGATGTCACTGAGGATGTTGTGACACCAAAAGACAACATTCAGAACCCCTCTGAAAAGGCTGCTGATACACCTATCATTGATGTGGATGAAGATTACTCAGATAATGAACTGATTGCTAATGTGAACCCTAGCATTGCTAGGAGATTGATGAAAAGAAAGAGTAGTCAGAATGTTAAACCTGATGCTAAGAAATCCAAGGCTGAAGGGATGGCTGAGAAAATTCAGACAAAAGGGAAGAAGGCACAGGTGCAGACTGCTAGACAACCAATCTCTAAGAAAAGTAAAGAACCTGAAACTTCTGATTCTGATGATGAATCAGAATTTGAGATTGATATTGAAGATACTCCCATCAGAAGGAAGCTCCCCTCCAGCAAGATTGCTAGAGTGCCTGAAGTGCCAACAGACAACATCTCCTTTCATCATCCTGACAATGCAAACAGATGGAAGTATGTTTGCTTGAAGAGAATAGCCTTGGAGAGAGAACTCAACAATGATGCCTTGGAGTGCAAAGACATCATGGATCTGATCAGGAATGCTGGGCTAATGAAGACAGTGATGAAGTTTAACAAATGTTATGAAAATCTGGTTAAGGAGTTTGTAGTGAACTTGTCCAATGATTGTGCTGATGGGAGGTCAGCTGACTTTGAGAGTGTGTTTGTTAGAGGAAGAAGGGTCAAGTTCTCTCCATCAGAAATCAACAAGTTTCTTGGAAGAACAAATAAGGACTGTCCTGATCTAGAGGCAACTGACAATGAAGTGTGTTTAACCATCACTGCCAGGCAAGTAAAGTGCTGGCCATTGAAAGGGAAGCTGAATGCTAGTAAACTCAGCATGAAATTTGCCATCTTGCATAAAATAGGTGCAGCAAACTGGGTGCCTACAAATCACAAATCAACCATCTCCACAGGATTGGGGATATTTATCTATGCTGTAGGAACCAAGACTGCCTTTGACTATGGAAGGTACATCTTTGAACAAACTTTGAAGCATGCTGGCAGTTATGCTGTCAAAGGACCAATTGCTTTTCCCTCCCTCCTTTGTGGAATCATCCTTGCACAATACCCTGACATCCTTGTAGCAAGAGATACAGTCTGCAAAAGAGCTCCTGCCCTTGGCCTGCACTACAAACTATTTCATGGATCTCATGCTCCAGACATTGTCATAACATCAGCTGAGACATCGTCTGCAAAGACCCAGTCCAAGACATCAGATGTCATAGCTGTTTTAAAAGAAACTTGCAAAGATCTGGATGCTAGAAAAAGGACCCTAGAAGCTCTAATTGCCAGGCTAGAAAAGGAGGAAGCTGAAGAAAGCAGAAGGGAAGAAGGTATAGAAGTTGAAGGACAGCTCAACATTGAAGAAATTGGCTCCTCTGAATCTGATGACAGTGCTTGAAGGTTGATTGCTGCTTGGTGGTGTTGCTGGTGGAGTTTGGAAGTGTGTTCTGCTGTTGTCAGCTGCTGCTCTTATTATTTTGTTTTGGATAACTGTGTAATTTTATGAACATGTATCTTTGGCCCATTTATGGCTAAAGAGGGGGAGAATATTTTGGTACTTACTTAATTAGTACTTGACATTCTGTGTTCTATATTTTTCTGCTGTCACTTATTTCTGCTGCTATCTATCTCTGATTGTTTAGGGTCTTTAGCCAAAAATCTGCCAAAGGGGGAGTTTGTAGGTGTTTAGGTATTGGCTTGCATTTTTGGTAAATCCCAAGTGTATGTGTGAATGTCATGACTGATGTCATAACATTCTAGTTCAGGTTGTACTAACTCAATAGGTACATGTGCAGAAAAATATTGTAATTCAAATACTGATGTTTATAAGTGTGTATCTGAGCATGTTTGCAAAATGATCACATTTTGCTAAATCAGTAGACAGGTTTTCTCAGATGTCATAACAGATGTTATGACATCCTGTTCTGAACTAACAGGATTGCAGGATTGAATAAGTCTGAGTTTTTTCAGGAAATAACTCAGTCCTTTCTGAACAGAATCCTGTGTTTTCTGAGGAGTAACCTAGCTCAATCCTAACCTGATCAATAAAGTACTGTGACCTGGTCTTTAGGTCAAACGGAATCAACCCTAGGTTTTTGGAAACCCTAACTGAAGTTACAGCTGCTATATATTCAACAGAGCTGCGGTTTTTCAAGATATCCCTGCTGATTGATTAGAAGATCTATTTTGTAATATGTATAGATTTGTTTACTGTACTCCAAGCAATTATCATTGTGATAAGTGCCTTGGAATAAGTTTCAATTGTAAGGGTTGTGTAGCACTCAAAGCTTTGAAGCAAGAGTGTTTGAATGTTACTTGACTAAAGCTGTGAAGCAGAGTAAAGTTAGTTGTGTACATCACTCAAAGCTGTGAAGCACGAGTGATTGTGTTACTTGATTAAAAAGCTGTGAAGCTTAATCAAGTGTGTGTTTTGAAGAGTGTCTTCATCAATTCTTAAGTCAAATTGGTTTATGTATCACTGCTGTGATTGAGGGGGAGTGAGTAGGAACTCAGGTTTAAGTTGTACTTAGATTAGAATTGCATTGGGTAGGTCTTAAGTGAAGGAGATAAACTGGTTGGTTTATTCCTGAATTAACATCTCTTATAGTGGATTCTCTCCCTGGCTTGGTAGCCCCCAGAGTAGGTGTTGTTGCACACTGAACTGGGTAAACAATTGACTGTGTTATTTACTGCTTTTGTATTTACTGTCATATAGTAAGTCAGATACGGTGTCATAACATTGGACGTGACATTGAGTATCTGCAGCCAGAATTTCAGAATGGATAGGGAACTACCTCTGGGCTATTACCTAAGAAATCCCCACAATACGTTGTTTAATCCCCAGCAGAACGAAACTCCCAGTTATCAATCCCCAGTAGAAATCGTCGAATTTCTCAGAAATTTTACAAGCAGTACATGACATTTCCCTTATAAACAAAGTTTATTTCTCTAAGCAGAAATTCTTCAACACTTGGACTTTGCAACATGAAGACTTATACTCCATATCCTCAGCGGCAGTCAGGGATTTATTTTCCCCAGTCCAATAACAGTACATCAAACTAGCTCACATACGCATATATTGCATCCATATATCATAAACATTGATAACACGAATGCATTATACTATGCATTTCATACAACATAAACATTGCATTTTAGCTAAAATTTTACCCTTTTCAGGATAAGGTTAACAACTACCATTAACAATATTCAAAGTTTTCAGATACAGTTCAGATACGCTCCAGGCACAGATGCCATTCTGATACTCATTCAGATTCAACTTTCAGATACAGTTCGGATACGCTCCAGACACGGATGCCATTCTGACACTCATTCAAAATTCAACTCTCAGATGCAGTTCAGATACGCTCCAGACACGGATGTCATCCTGATACTCATTCAGATTCAACCTTTTGATACAATTCAGATACGCTCCAGACACGAATGCCATTCTGATACTCATTCAGACTCAACTTTCAGATACAACTCAGATATGCTCCAGATACGGATGCCATTCTGATACTCATTCTTTCAGCTTACAAATTGCAAATTCAACAATCACTCTTGGATGGCATCTGCAATCCCATCTCTTACATATTTCTATCACCTCTCCAAATGGCATCTTTAAGCCCATTCCCTCTACCATCACCTTGTCGAGTGCAAATTTTTGGGCACTCTAGTGTCTAATCATCTTCCACCTTCGAGTCACGAATGGAAAAACTCGCCAGTCTAACTCTTCAGGCTAAAGAAGATTGAACAGGGGCAGCTGTTGTACCCAAAAATTTTCCCTCTTACTTATCAAGAATTTTCTCACAAGATCTCCTTTGGATCAAGACTGCATTTAGATTGATCAGCTCAAGACACCTCCTTAAGCACTGATGACTGAAAATTAGGGTTTGAGTTTGCACAAGGGTTTTTGAAATTCCAATGCCCCATATAACTTTCATGGATCATTATGGACCCCCAATATTATTCATGTCAAGTTTCAAGCTTTGGATCACACTTTTGATCAGTCAATTGAATAACTGACCTAAAAATCAGCTGTATTGGGGAAAAAGTCAACCATAGCCAATTTACAGTCAAACTTCTTAATTTTTGATCCACATCAACATTCTAAACCCATATGTGTCATTTGATCAAGTTTGGACCACAAATCCTCAAGAAATTTGATCAAATCATCAAAAGGGGAAAATGGTCAAAATTAGGGTTTTGACTAGGAAAGGGGAATTTCCGGTTTTTTGACCTAGCAAATGATCAATTGAGTTAAGGCATGATCTCAAGAGTCCAATTGAGTCACTTTTACCTAATGACATGGTTCAAAACACTACAAGTCCAATGGATTGACAGATAAATTTTTCAATCAACTGATCAAAAGTCAACTGTATACTGAAAAGTCAAACTTTGACTTTTTGGTCAAATTCAAATGCCAAAGATCATAATTCATTAAAACATGTCAAAACATGAAACTTTTTCACCAAGAAATCAAGAATTTAAGACTTTATGTTGAAAAGTTGAAATTTCTTAACTTAGAAACTTTCTAAGTATAGAAAATTTCTTATTTTTTCACAATTTTGAGCCAAGTTTTCATCATGATGCAAAGTGATTCAAGAGAAACTTCCAACACGAAAGTTGTAGATCTCCAAGAAATATACAACTTTTCTTCACACAATTATTCCTAAAAAAGCTTGGATCTCAAGTTATAATTTTGTGAATACATGCTCATGAACTAAAAATAACTTAGTGAAATTTTGCCATAGTTAGGCAGATTTTTAACCTAACTTCATGGCAATTTTTCACATAGTTCCAAGGGGAATATCCAAAATCAATTCAAAGATGAGTTGTAGAGAACATTGCAAGCTTTCCATAATGTCCAAGAACTCCTTGAGATCATTCTTGAGTAGGGAGAATCGAAGAGATGAAATTATGATTTTGTCACTTGAATTTAGGTCATTTTCATGATGAACACAAATGCAAATCCATGCTAGGCTGCATAATCCTTGCTTTGCAGGCCTCAAAATTGTCTTTCACTCCATAATTAAATGTTTTCACAGTTGTTGGAAGCTTCAACCCAAGCATTCAATGCATTGTACAAACTTAATTCCATTTTTGGGAGAAAGGCAACATTGCCATTTTTGAAAAGCAAGCTTTATGCAAAGTCAGCTTGCATTGAGCCTTGCATTGGTTCTTTCTGCACAAACACACTCCACACAATCAGAATAAGTGTGCTTAAAGGTCTCAGCCCCCCTACAAGCTTTGTACTTCACCTTGAAACCATGCTTGCTAGCTTTGCTTCAAAAACAAGTAACCAAGCAAAACATGTGAGTTTTTGAAATCTGAGTTGATACAAGTCTTGAAACCTCTTGCTTATAAGTAAATACACTATTGGCAAGTTGACACACGAATAAGATAGCCCTGAAACTGCCTCAAACATCCAAGAACCAAAAATCTGTTCAAGAGCACCATTAACATGCAGTTCTGAACAACAACTCATGATCTTCATTTCAACTCGTGCGTTTTGAAAACTAATAACTCAAACAACTTATAAACATAATATCAAAGTAATCCATACCCTTGTTTCCTCACTGTAACTCCTCCATCACTATCCACCATTTTCAAAAACCAAGCTTGCAAGTTGACTTAAGTAGAGAGATTCAGGGACATTCAAGGCAAAGTAAGAGTTGGGATACATTCAAGGAGGTACATGCAAGCTAAACAGATCCCCAAGCCATCTCAAAAGTCACTCAAACTCCATTCATGACTCCAGCTACAAGAGGTAAAAACTCAAACTTCTATCTCTTCATACAAGCATCATTAGATCCCGATTTGTGAAAACAAAATGTAGATATCCTTGCTCTAAAGCTAACCATGTTCATAGTTTTCATTTATATTGACTGTGTATAGAGAATTTTGGATTTGAAATTTCTGAGAAAATTATGTTTCAATTTAGGGCCAGAAAAATTAGTTTTTATCTTTGACATTTAGTTTACATAAGTTATATGTTTGAATTCGTGGAAAGAAACACTATAACTTTCATGTTTGGAGTTTCCATTTTTATGGAGAAATGAGGAAGATACAGGTGGTCCGGCCATGGCTCAAGGTTGAAGATGAAGTTGCCTTCAGAAAGCAATTTGTCTTATATATTTATGGTTTTGCCTATATAAACGGATGTACAGCCACCCTAGTGGTAAGACAGCGTGCGTTATTTCTAGAGGTCATGGGTTCGAGCCTCAGCGCACTGCCTTTTGAATTTTCTCACATTTTTTTCACATTTTTTTTGTCTCTTGCAGCGCTGGGCTTCTACTTCTTTGGGCCTTTGTTTTTTTCTAACATTTGCCTCTATGTTTCATATTTGCACCTCCTTGGCCCATTTTTATTTTCATTCATTTATTTATTTCTTTTTCTTTTAAATATATTTTCTAAAATACCAAAAAATCATAAAAATATAAAAGATATAGATTTATATTTTGACACAATTTAATTATTTTTCTACATAAAAATTATTTTATTTATCACACTTTATTTACTCTTATTAATTTTCTTGTAAATATTTAAATAAAAAATAGGTTATTATTTATTTAAATACACTTATTTTTTAATATAAAAAAGACCAAAATATTTCATGACACATTTTATTTACAAATATAAAAAATACAAAAAATACTTTTTCTTTAAACTTATTTCCTTTTGATCAACTAAAATAAATTTAGGGTTTCATCCAAACAAAAATCTTTTCTTAATTAAAATATTTCTTAATTAATTTCCTTATTTAAATTAATTACTTTTTTCCCCATAGTTAGGTTAAAATCAAGACCCTTTTTCTTAAGAAACCAAACAAAAAATCCTTTCTTTGCATTTACATTTCTTGCATATTTAATTCATCTTGCAAATTATTTATTTCAATTATTTGTACAATAATTCAATTTGGTTGTAATAGATAAATTAGGTTTATATTATTGCAATCCCCGTTCATAAATTGTATACCCCCTCCCACAAATGTTGTAATAGCGTAGTAACTTTAAATTATGCAATTTACTGTTTTTATATAACATGCTAGTAATTAGGGTTTGTATGGAAAGAATAAAATCAACCAAATAGAAAACCCTAATTCAAGACAAAAACAAGCATGAAAATGACACACTTGCACACAAGCACCCCTAGGGATATTCCACTTGGTTGCCTTACAAAAATGGTCATATTGCGCATGTAAGGTATCTTAGCAAAACAAACAAACAAATACAAGATCATAGTCCCTCGATGACGTTATTCAAAGTTGCCTTACAAAATGATCTTAGTCCCTCAAAAAAGAATGCTAAGATACCTTGCAACATTTCTAGTCATGGCTATACGATGACCCACGCCCGTCCCGTTTACATCCAAATATAGGGTTACTTACCAAATCAATGGTAAGACAACAATATCAAAGGAAAAGAAAATGAACAAGAAAGACAATTGAGTAGGTAGATTGCTCCTAATTACTTGCTCCATCTCAAAACAAATATCCTTGCTATTTTCAAAACAAATCACATACACTTTCAAAACATCTTACAAAATTGAAAACATTTTCAAAAGATCAACATCTTTGTATACATTCTTACGAACGAGAATCATTACAAAGATTGCCTAAACAACGGCCTTTTTACAAAATACTTTCAAAAACTACACAAAACACAATTTCAAACAAAAGCAAGTGATCTAGCAAGTAACTAAGAGCCCATGGAGAACCATGGATAAAAAGGGTGCTAATACCTTCCCTTTTTATAATCTACTCACCGAACTCAAGAAACAATCTAAAAGGTCTTTCCTGTGCTTTTTCACCTTTCCTTTTGGATAAATGAAAAGTCGGTGGCGACTCTTGCTAACCGCAACATTTGCGATCAAACGCAAAACCTTTAAGTCAGTTCTCCCACCGCGTCACAGACGTAAACAACGATTAAATATTAGGAATACAATCATACGAATTTAATCAAGACATTCCATGAAATAACAGATTAAGCAAATTCAATTTAACAAAATAGAATTGAAATAGAAACGAAATTGAATTGATAAATTAAAAACCTCAAAACATTGGAACGCGATTATAGTAGATCAACTCTGGATGATTAGTTCTTCATTCAAGCGTAACATAAACAAAATAGAGTTTTTCACTACTAACTCAAATTGGGCCAGAAACATAAACCAGACCCATAAAATGATCCGAAACAAATTGTTTTCTAACATCTGAAACTTCAACGAATTACTGGGAATTATACACTCCGAATCAGCTTCCGTATCCAAAATAAAAGTTATATATCTTTCTCTCAGCTTTCCAACGATTATTAGAACGCGCCGATCCGATTCCCGAAGCTCCAGTTATGATTTTTTCATTGAAAGCTGCTAATGCTGAAAATAAATACGAAAATCAATTAAAGGTAAAAATAAACTAAATTATAAAAACATCATAAAATAGAAAAATAAATAAAACAAACCATGTAAATTCCTAAGTACAAACATAAGAGAATGTGCATCAATATACACTGATCAAATTCCCTCACACTTAAACTTTTGCACTCCGAGCAAAAAGAAAATCAAAACTCAAGAAATGCAACAACATCACATTTACTCATTCCAGGCTACAAACTCTTCTTCGATTAAGATTGCATCGATAGGTACTAATCTTGCACACTAAAGATATCGTAGGAACACTACACCGCAATTGTGCAGTCATAAGCCTCCTGAATATACAATCCAATTCGAAAAATGTTATTATGCCAAAGCCTAACTTACTCATCCTCCTTTTGGCTCTCTTTCATTATGGTACAATCACATTAAGTTTGTTATCTCCACACACTCATAGTAAGGAGATCGGTTAGTGACTCTGATTATTTTTGCATAGGATTTTGGTACATGAATGGTATATCCCTTTGCTTACCCAATTGTAGTTCCGGGGGATTGGACCGTAATCCGCCCTACCAAGTTCAGCACCAGAAACCTCTGAACCAACCAACAACAGGTCTGATAATCAAATTTTGTAGGTTCCACAACCGTTGGATTAAGTGATCGGTGAGGGTTACCAAACTTAGAAGGTGCATCCCCTATTTATTTTTTTCCAAATAAAACCCTGATCACTCACTCATATTCACCGACTTCCCTACGTAGAGCATGTGTGAGATGACGTTGACCGCTAAGATAAACTACTCAAGAGCTATTAGAGAATGAGAATTCAAGGTTATATCATAATAGTTATTCAAATTAATTTCCATATACATGAGACTTATGGTGTTAAGACGATACCGATCTTGCGAACTTTTCCCAAGTCTCCATAACTAACCTCAGATTAATCTATAACCCAAAACTTTCAAAAAGATGCATTTTTTTTTTATAATAACTGAAAACAAAACAAAACAACGAACAACAACAAAGAAAATAAAACAATTAAATCATTCCCTCCCCCACACTTAAAACACACATTGTCCTCAATGAAAGAAACAAGCATAAAATAAGAGCGAGGAGAGAGAGGAAATAACACACCCGAGGAGTCAAGGCGGATAAATGATCGCATAAGTAGCCTTTCCCAATGAGAGCTCTTTTATAGTTTCCTCTTCCAACGTAGGACTCTCATGGAATAGCTTGAGGAGGTGTCCTTTGACTTTGCAATTTTTATCAATACCTTCACTTTTTATTCCTGGATCAAAGAATGTTCTTCTAAAAGTAAAAGTGTCAAATGGGCACGTGAACGTGATCTCATCTTTCACAACATCAAGGATCAAAAGGTTACGGGGCTGCCTCACTGCTTTTGCTACATCTTCAAGTGAGATCCTATGCATACACATGGACGGACTAATATCATAAATAGCATCTAAGGTCTATCAAATTACTTTCTTATGCTTCTTCAAAACCTGCAAAAATTTACTTTCTTGATCAAAATAAAGTTTAGAAGAAATTATAACCGGGAGTTTTTCATTCATCTCTAGATAAGCATAATTAAGATTTTCAGGAATTAGTTTCAGCTCTCGGGAAGGTGGTTGTTTAATGGATGGTTTGTTTCGGGCAGTCAGAGTATCGAGAGCTTCTTCCATATGAACAACTTCATTTTCAACCTCATCTGCAGTAAGAATATCAACTTGCAAGGCGGCCTCAATTTCAGCATAAACAAAGCAAATTTTACTATCAGTACAAACATCACAAGAGTAAACATCATCAAAATAAAATAATGATGGAAAATCAACTTCAAACAAATCAGTATAAGTATCATCAATAGTCTCATAAGACAACTCTATTGGAAAAACAAAATTCTCTTCCAAGGGTTGTTCATTATATCATTGAGCTTGTTGCATGGCATTCATCAAAGAGGCAAGCTGTTCAATCTGTGTTTGCAAAGTCTGGAGAGTAGAATCTATTTGTTGTTCAAATTGGAGATTATTTGCAGCAATTTGTTTGACAATATCCTCTAGTGAAGGCCTGAAAGGTGCATAGCACACAACCTGAAATTCCTTCATATGCTTATGCGGATCCTCACTTGCAAGACCATTAAACTTTGGCAACAAGTGTATTAAATCAAATTTCAATTCAGTAGGTACATCAACTATAGAATAGTCAATACATACACCATTATAGTTCACATCAGGGGCAGCCAACTGCCTCAAAGTTCTTTGTTCAGCCATGTTATCAACAAATACAGAAATATCAATTATGTCTCAAACAAGCAGAGACAAATAGAAAGAGGGAAAATTATGAAAATAAATTCAGAAAAATATAAAAATATCGAAATTAATCTAATGAAGTAAAATAAGAATTTTGAGAGTTTTTTTGAATTTTTTCGACACTGAAAATAATAAAAAATTAATTAAAAATAGAAAAAAAGAGGAATTTGCGATTTTGAGGACCAAAATATTTTAGAATTCTATCTAAAGGAGTACTGCTCGTCGATTTTTTTCTAAACTTTTAGGAAAAATTCGGAGCAAATCGAAACAGTAGATTTCAAACTTACCTGGTAGGCTGAAAAACTGTACTGCAACCGAAAGTGCAACCTTGAAAATCAACAAACACAACAAAAAAAATAAAAAAAACAGCAAGAACACTATACCTATGACTAAAATATTAATTAATAACAACAGGAATCCCCGGTAACAACGCCAATTTGACCCGCTGTCGCGGGCGGATAAAAAACGAGTTGTTTTAAAATATGTAGTTTAGCGACAGTGACTCGAGTATCGTATCGTGAGGATTCTTGTATTATTATTAATCAACATAAGTGATTATGAGGAATTTAATTCAGGATCAATTTTTAAAGAGCTGAGCAAATAAGTGATTATAAAAATAAGTCGATCTACTGTTTTCAGGTTCCTGCTAATCATTGGTTTTTATCTTACCAATTCCCTAAGCGGCTTCGACCTCTATTCGATTTCAATACCAATTGATAAGCGCAATAGATATAAAATAGATTGAGTTCCAATTCCGAATTAAGCAAATGGATTAATACAATCGTGAATTAAGCAAACAGGATATAGAATGTGATTTAACGACTAAGCGACATAAACAACGATTAAAGATTAGGAATACAATCATACGAATTTAATCAAGACATTCCATGAAATAACAGATTAAGCAAATTCAATTTCATAAAATAGAATTGAAAGAGAAATGAAATTGAATTGATAAATTAAAAACCTCAAAGCATCAAAATGCGATTACAGTAGATCAACTCTAGATGATTAGTTCTTCATTCAAGCGTACAAGTCAAAGTTTCTATCATGAAAAGTAAATTTATCTTTCTTTTCTAGCACGGCTCAAAACTTTATAAACAAAATATGGTTTTTCACTACTAACTCAAACTGGGCCGGAAACATAAATCAGACCCATAAAATGACCAGAAACAAATTGTTTTCTAACGTCTGAAACTTCAACGAATTACTACGAATTATGCACTCCAAATCATCTTCCGACTCCAAAATAAAAGTTGTAGATATTTCTCTTAGCTTTCCAATGATTATTAGAACGCGCCAATCCGATTCCCGAAGCTCCAGTTATGATTTTTTCATTGAAAGCTGCTAATGCTGAAAATAAATACGAAAATCAATTAAAGGTAAAAATAAACAAAATTATAAAAACATCATAAAATAGAAAAATAACGAAAACAAACCATGGAAATGCCTAAGTACAAACATAAGAGAATGTACATCAATATACACTGATCAAGCACACTGAACTGCTTTGCACCAGATTTGTAAACAAGAAAACATAGAAAATAAAAATACCAGGGGCAAGGGTCGAACCCGTGCCCTGGAACACTAATGCCTTAACAATGCTTGCTTCTACCGTAGGGCGGCTGTTTAATCCGTTCCTGTAAACCAATCAACAAAAACAAAAATGAAACAAGATATTATTGGTCGGAGAGGCGCCAGAGCCCTAGCTCCGGTCGTCTTCTCCGGCAACTTGTAAAATACAAAACATGCAAAAATCATTTTTAATGATCCAAAACACCATGTCTCCCCTAATTCGACTCTCCTGGATCCGAATATGGACTTAGTTTTAGCTATGGGTATTTGTATCGTGCGTTTCGAGTCAAACTACACCGATCAGAGTAAAAATGGCATGTTGCAAACTAGCATGCATGTAATCATAATACTTATTCAGACCTGTTCAAGTATGTCTTAGAAACGTGTTAGAAGTATCAATTTAATTTAAAACAAATCAAGGTTAGAGATATGATTTTACAAAAAAATAAGAAACCGGTAATGACATGCTATGTGATTTCATGCATTTGGGATCATGACCAACGATCCAAACCTACCTTTTGGTGCTCCAGTAGGTGATTGGTATTGGATTTTTGCACTGAGGAGGCTTGCAGCACTAGTTTCGAGACTTAGGTTTTTTTATAAAAAAATTGAGAATTTGGCCAGCTCTTTGATGCAATATATCATGTCTTTTGTATCTGATTTTGTTGTTCATATATAGAGAAATGAATGGATCACTAAACATGGCAAGAATCTCATGTAATCGAGTCCATGTTTAGACAAAAATCCAACATATTAAAAAGCTTCCATTTTGAAATATTTATTCCCTCTTTTGAGCTTCACACGATTTTGGCAGGTTGTGTTGAATTGCTTTAGGCCTCTAGATGATTAAGAAACCAATCATGCGCTTGGCCCAATGATCTTGTACCTTATTTAATTTATTTTGTATTTATTTGAATAAAAACAAAATAAATATAAATAAAATAATAAGAAAACATAAGACAAGGTATGAGTGAGATTAAGAGTTTTTCATATGGTCATGGAAATGTTTTAAACCTAAAAAGTTAGGCCCACAAGTTCAAAATTTCAAGTTTGCTTACTTTACACTTCATGCATTTTACCAAAATTTCTCAACTTGCACTGGTCACAACTCTCTCAATTTTCATCTTTTGAAGGTGATTTTGGAATTTTTGGAAAGCTCAAGATGTCCTATATAATTTCTCTTTTGATCATTTTTGCATTTGGAGACTTTATCTTGTTGTAAGTTGCCTTGATAAAAAGTGTCTTTTTGTTGACTTTTGAAATGATTTGTAATGTATTGGCTCATATCTCTCAAATAAAGCATTTTTTGGACTTGAGCATACAAATATAAATATGTATATAATTGAATTTCCTTCAAAATGGGTTTTTGGTTGGGGGAAAGTTGATGATGCAAATTTATGCTTGGTCAAAGTTCAGTTGATTTTTCCTAAGGAAACCTTAATTTGGCAACTTTGGACTTTGATGATTTGAGGGCTTTTCTTGAGTAATCATGATCAACCCTTGATCAAATGATGAATATCACTTCAAAATGTTAATTTTGACCAAAAATATTGAAGTTTGAATGTATCTTGACTACAATTGACCTTTTTCCCAATACAGTTGATTTTCAGTTATCTGAGCCATTGACTGAGGAAACTTGTGATGCAAGACTTGAAATCTGATATGAGCATTGTTGAAGGCCTATGAAGAACCACGGAAACCACTTGAGACCTTTGAAACCAAAACTTCCTTGAGAAGCACCAAACCCTGGTTGTGGACCCATTGCTTAGGAGGAGAATTTGTCTAATCAATTCTTGAGCCAACTTGAGCATTTGAGAACCCTAGGAGAATGTCTTGAAGAAAAATGGAAGGGAAAAGTTTGGGGTAGAACAACTGGCTATGTTTAATCTTCTTAAACTTGAATAGTTTGATTGGCATGTTCTCCATTCGTGAATTGAAGGTAGAAGATGCTTGAACACTTAAGTGCCTAGAAATTTGCACTCGCATGTGCATGAAGTAACACTGTTGGTTGATTGTACCGTGAATGGGCTTAAAGATGCTATTTGGAGAGGTGATAGTGAGTCGTCGGAGATGGTATTATATATGCCATCCATGATAACTATTGATAAGAGAATCAGACTAAGTCTACGCTTTGACTTTATCTTTAGAAGATGTATTTAGTATGAGTCTACGCCCGACTTCGTCCAGAAGAGTTTTAGAAGAAATCTATGTTTGATTTCATTTGTACCAAAAGATGTCTACGCGCGACTTCAACTAGAAGAGATGTTGGAAGGATTCTACGCCCGAATTTTTCAACAAGAATATCAGAATAAAATCTACGCTTGATTTCATCTGAATGATGTACTAGAAGATGTTTACGTCCGACTTCAACTAGAAAAATGATGAAATTAGTCTACGCCCGACTTTTCCAAAAGAATATTAGAATAAAATCTATGCTTGATTTTATCTGAACCAGAATATATTTACGCCCGACTTCAACCAGAGGAGGTATTAGAATAAGTCTATGCTCGACTTTTTTCCAAAGGAATATCAGAATAAATCTACGCTTGATTTCATCTGGATGATGTACTAGAAGATGTATTCGCCTGACTTCAACTAGAAAAGATGCTGGAATGAGTCTATGCCCGACTTTTCCAAAAGAATATCAGAATAAAATCTACGCTTGATTTTATCTGAACCAGAAGACGTCTACACCCGACTTCAACTGGAAGAGGTATTGAAATGAGTCTACGCCCGACTTTTCTAAAAGAAGTTTCAGAAAGAATCTACGCTTGATTTCATCTGAATAATATACTAGAAGATGTCTACGCCCAAATTCAACTAGAAAAGATGCTGGAATGAGTCTACGCTTGATTTTTCCAAAAGAGTTTCAGAAGGAATCTACGCTTGATTTCGTCTGAACCAGAAGTTGTCTTTTTAGATGGCCTTCTAAGGAAATTTCTTAAGCAATTATTTGTCAGATGTAGCCTGGTCATATAGGCAGTTGATGATATTCGTCCGTTGGTTGAGCTTACCTGAAAAGGTAAAGAGTTAGCTGTATGCAATGTCATGATGTATGAAATGCTTTGTATAATGATGTCCTTAAAATAAATAAGAGTGCGTGTGATACGGTGGGAGAACTGGCTTGAAGGTTTTGCGTTTGATCGCAAATGTTGCGGTTAGCAAGAGTCGCCACCGACTTTTCTTTTATCTAAAAGGAAAGGTGAAAAAGCACAAGAAAGACCTTTGAGATTATTTCTTGAGTTCGGGGGGTAGATAATGAAAAGGGAAATTATTAGCACCCTTTTCATCCATAGTTTTCCATGGGATCTTAGTTACTTTCTAGATCACTTGCTTTTTGTTTGAAATTGTGCTTTGTGTGGTTTTGAAAGTATTTTTGAAAAGAGGCCATCGTTTAGGAAAAATTTGTAATGATTCTCGTTCGTAAGAATGTATACAAAGTGTTTGATCTTTTAAAAATGTTTTCAAGTTTGTAAGATGTTTGAAAGTGTAGGTGTTTGTTTTTGAAAATAGCAAGGATGTTTTGAAATTGAGCAAGTGATTAGGAGCATTCTACCTACTCAAAAGTCTTTCTTGTTTTATTTTCTTTTCCTTTGACATTGTTATCTTACCATTGATTTGGTAAGTAACCCTATCTTTGGATGTAAACGGGGCATGCGTGGGTCATCGTATAACCATGATTAGCAATGTTGTAAGGTATCTTAGCATTCTCTTTTTAGGGACTAAGATCATTTGAAAGGAAACTTAGATAGCGTCATCGATGGACTATGATCTTATACTTTGCTTGTTTTGCTAAGATACCTCGCATGCGTAATACGGCTATTTTGTAAAGGCAACCAAGTGGATTTACCCTAGGGGGTGCTTGTTTGCAAGTGTATTGTTTTCATGCTTGATTTTGTCTTTTATTAGGGTTTTCTAAGCATTATTTTTAGTCTTTCCATACAAACCCTAATTACTAGCATGTTATATATAAAGCGATAAATTGCGGAATTTAAAGTTACTACTCTATTACAATACTTGTGGGAGGGGGGTGTACAAATTTTAAATAGGTATTGCAAGAAAATAAACCTATTTAATCTATTACAACCATATTGAATTTATACAAAAATCGAAGTAAATAATATACAAGATGAATAAATATGCAAGAATGCAAATGTAAAGAAAATGGATGTTTATGTTTGGATTTGTTAGGAAAATGGGTTTTGATTTTAACTAGAAGAAAATAATTAATTAAACCTAAATTTACTAAGAAAAGATTTTAAATAAAACCCTAATTCTATTAATTGATTAAAGATAAATTAAGTTTAAGAGAAGTATTTTTGGTATTTTGGTCTTGAAAATAATTATAGCATTATAAAATATTTTTGGTCTTTTTGGTATTAAAATAATATATTTTAATTGGTGTAAAAGAAAATAAATAATAACCTAATTTTAATTAAATTTACAAGAATAATTAGTAAAATGAATAAAGTATGGTTAAATAAAATATATTTTTTGTGAGAAAAATAAATAAACTAAGTTAAAATATAAATCTACCATTTTTGTATTTTTTTAATGATTTTTTAGTATTAGAAAAATAATTAAGAAAATGAATAAAATGAAAATAAGAAAAGAAAATAAAAATTGGGCCAGGGGTGTTGATAACCTGCAAGGGGGTTAATGGTAAGAGAAAAAAAGTACAAAGCCCAAAGGAGGCCCAAGCGCCTTGTCCAAAAAAGTCAGAATGCAAAAAATGTAAAGAAAATCAAAAGGGTACCACTGGGGCTCAAACCCAGGTCCCAAAGGTTACATGCGCGCGCTTCTACCACTGGGGTGGCTATACATCCGTTAACATAAGAAAAACAATAAATATATGATAAAAACGCACCCAGATTTACACTTCATCTTCAACCTCCAGCCATACCAACTGTAACTTGTTCATTTCTCAACAAAAATAAAAACTGTAAACATGAAACTTGTAGCAAATTTCCTCACGGTTTCAGAAATGTAAAGCATTAAAACTATGGCTCAAAGATAAACATGAATTTCATTGGCCCTAATCTGAACCCTAAAAAATATCAGAAATTTCAAACTTAAAATTCTCTAAGCTCAAGCAAAATTAATGGTAACTATGAGCATGGTTAGATTTAGGGCAATGATATCTACATGTTTCATTCATAAATAAACCATTGATGATGCCTGTATGAAAAGTTCCAAAGTTAGAAAACTTACCTTGCAAGAGGGTATCGGGTTTGAAGTTTGAGCAGCTTTCAAGGAGTTCCAATGATTGGGTTAGCTTCCTCAAGTTCCTAGGAAGCTAATGGGATGCTTAGCTTGAGCTGAAAGTACCTGAGGAGTTCTGGAGAAGTCCTAGTGCAAAGCTCTGTTTTTGAAAATGGATGATGGTATTAATGGTGTTACAGTTCTGTACCAGGGTGTGGGATGAGTTCTAAATGATGTTTAGAAGCTTTAGGAACAAAGAGGCCTGAAAACGCACGAGGGAGTTATGAGTTTCAAGTTTTTGGTCAGTTTATATGAAAATGGAGATATGATATGTGATTCTGAGCTCTAGGTGTTTTCACGTCTTAAGAAATTTTCCATTTTGTGGCAAATGGTTTGTATATCTATAATAAAAAGAATTGGAGTGGTTTGGACAATCAGAAGTACAAGTTTTCAGCTAATTGCTAGGTTACTTGATTTTGAAAAAAAGTGGGAAACCAAGTTTCAATGTGAGATACAAGCATGGTCTGAGTGATTATAAGTGTCTAACAAGTTTCTTATGGGTTATGGGACTTGTATGATCAGAAGAGAACATGTGCAAGGCTCAAGAACAAGTTTTGTGTAAAAAAGCACTTTATCAAAAGCATTGTACACTTTCTTCCCAAAATGGACATAAAGCATGACCTTGCATTGAATGATTGAAATGAGACCTCTAACAGCTGTTCAAGCCATTAATTATGGATTTCCTAACAAGTTTGAGGCCTGCAAAGTAGATTTTATGCAGCATAACTTTGAATTTGAATTTTGTTCATCATAAAATGCCTCTTAATTCAAGTGATAAAACCCTAACTTCATCTCTTCGGTTCTCCCTACTCAAAAATGATCTCAAGGAGTTCCTTGGACATTTTGGAAAGCTTGCAATGTTCTCTACAAACCATATTTGAATTGATTTTGAATATTCCCCTTGGAACTATATGAAAAAGGGCCATGAAGTTGGGTCAAAATCCTGACCAAATTAGGGCAAAATTTCACTAAGTGTTTTGTTTCATGACCACATGTTCTTAAAATTATAACTTAAGATACAAGCACTTTTGGAAGAAGTTGTGTGAATAAAAGTTTTAGATTTTATGGAGATCTATAACTTTCACTTTGGAAGTTTCTTTTGAATCTACTTGCATCATGGTGAAAATATTACTCAAAGTTATGAAAAAATAAGAAATTTCCAACACTTAGAAAAATTTCTAAGTTTAGAAATTTTAACTTTTCAAAATGAAATATTGAATTTTGGATTTCTTGATGAATATGTTTCATATTTTTACATGCTTTGATGAATTTTGATTTTTGGCATTTGATTTTGACCAAAAACTCAAAGTTTTACTTTTCAGTATACAGTTGACTTTTGACCAGTTGATTGAAAAATTCATCTGTCAATCTATTGGACTTGCAATGTTTGTAGCCATGTTATTAGGTCAAAATTATGCAATTGAACTCTGGAGATCATGCCTTAAACCAATTGATCATTTGCTAGGTCAAGAATAAAAAATTGCCCTTTCCCAGTCAAAACTCTAATTTTGACCATTTTGCCCTTTTGGAGATTTGATCAAATTTCTTGAGGAGTTGTGGTCCAAACTTGATCAAATGATACATATGAGTTTAAATTGTTGATGTAGATAAAAAAATTATGAAATTTAACTGTAAATTGGCCATAGTTGACTTTTTCCCCAATACAACTGATTTTTAGGTCAACTGCTCAATTGATTGAGCAAAAGTGTAATCCAAGGCTTGAAACTTGACATGAGTAATCTTGAGGGTCCATAATGATCCATGAAAACCATACGGGGCATTAGAAGTTAAAATATCCTTGTGCAATTTCAAACCCTAATTTTGGTCATCAGTGCTTAAGGAGGTGTCTTGAGCTGATCAACCCTAGTGTAGTCTTGAGCCAAAGGAGATCTTGTGAGAAAATTCTTGATAAATGAGAGGGAAAATTTTAGGGTATAACAACTGCCCCTGTTCAATCTTCTTAAGCCTGAAGAGTTAGATTGGCTAGTTTTTCCATTCGTGACTCGAAGGTGGAAGATGATTGGACATTAGAGTGCCCAGAAATTTGCACTCGGTGATGTGATGGTTGAGGGTATAGGGAATGGGCTTAAAGATGCCATTTGGAGGTATGATGGAAAGTTGTTGGAGATGGGCTTGTAGATGCCATCCATAAATGATTGTTGAACCATATATGTAAGTTGAAATTGAATGAGTACCAGAATAGCGTCCGTGTCTGGAGCGTATCTGAACTGTATCTGAGAAGCTGAATCTGAATGAGTATCAGAATGACATCCGTTTCTAGAGCGTATCTGAACTTTATCTGAGAAGCTGAGTCTGAATGAGTATCAGGATAACATCCGTGTCTATAGCGTATCTGAACTGTATCTGAGAAGCCGAGTCTGAATGAGTATCAGAATTGCACCAGTGTCTGGAGCATATCTGAACTGTATCTGAGAAGCTGAGTCTGAATGAGTATCAGAATGACATTCGTGTCTGAAGTGTATCTAAACTGTATCTGAAAGCTGAATCTGAATGAGTATCAGGATGGCACCCGTATCTGGAGCGTATCTGAACTGTATTTGTAAGCTGAATCTGAATGAGTATCAGAATGCCATTCGTGTCTGGAGCTACTGAACATTGTTAATGGTAGCTATTGATTAATCTTATCCTGAAAAGGGTAAAAAACATTAGCTGTATGCAATGTCATGATGTATGAAATGCATGGTACAATGAGATTGTGATATATACATTCGTGTTATCGATGTTTATGATATATGGATGTTATGTATGCGTATGTGAGCTAATCTGCTGCACTGTTGTTGGATAGGGGGAAATAAATCCCTGAATGCTGCTGAGGATATGGAGTGTAAGTCTCCATATTGTGAAGTTGAAGTGTTGATGAATTTCCGTTTAGAGAAATAAACTCTGTTGTAAGGGAAATGTTGTGTACTTCTTGTAAAATCCTGTCGGGGAATCCTGAGAAAATGGACGACTTCTGCTGGGGATTGATAACTGGAAGCTTTGTTCCGCTGGGGATTAAACTGCACACTACGGGGGATTCTATGGAATAGATCAAAGATATTTCCCTATCTCTTAAAGCCATCAGTGATTGTCTTTTTACTTTGTTTATTTGTAAACAGTAATTATGTTCAAACGCATATATTCAAAAATAAATCATTGGACATTTTTGTAAACAAAACACAAGAGTAAAGAAAAAATTGATAGTTTTGCACTTTCAAAGGGATATCTTTGTATTGACTTTGAGTAAGTATTTTTGTACAATGAGACAAACATTCTAGTAAGAGAATATCGTCGTAAAAAATGAATATTTGATACAAAGAAAAGATAGCTATGTGCAATAATCCCATGGGGTTCCCATTCTTCTATAGCCTTCGCGTCTCTGAGCATCTTATATATTTGTTGCCTTGTCCGAAGTTGATTGAGTTGATCAGAACTTGAGCTTTCCAATTTGTCCGTAAGGTGATCCAATGGGACATAGTCATACACTTTAATTCCCTAACTTTTTCCTGAACCGCCCTTTCGGGTTTTCAGTCCACTGGGATACCCTTTTTTGCCCAAGCCGCCCTTCGGGTTTTCAGCTTGCCGGGTGTACAAATTTTTTTGTTTTATCCCTAATTTTTGCCTGAAACTTTTTGGTTCGTCGGGATGCCCTTGTTTTTCCTAGGTGTGTCAATCTAGTGGGTCTCTTATGCGTAGTATCTTTTGGCCATGTCTGCGTTCACAGGGTGCGGTAGGTCTTCGCCATCCATGGTAGCCAAGATCATTGCTCCACCAGAGAAAATGATTTTGATTACAAATGGTCCTTCATATGTAGGGGTCCATTTCCCCCTGGGATCACCTTGCGGCAGTATGATACGTTTGATCACCAAATCCCCGACTTGATACACTTGGCGTCTGACCTTTTTGTTGAAAACCTTGATCATCTGTTTTTGATACATTTGACCATGACAAATAGCAGTAAGCCTCTTCTCATCAATCAAGTTCAGTTGATCAAGTCGAGTCTGGATCCAATCGTCTTCGTTCAGCCCTGCATCCTTCATGATTCTTAGAGAGGGGATCTGGACCTCAATAGGCAAGACAACTTCCATGCCATATACCAAAGAGTAGGGTGTTTCCCCGGTTGATGTGCATACTGTGGTACGATAACCGTGGAGAGCGAATGGTAGCATCTCATGCCAATCTTTGTAAGTGACTGTAATTTTTTGTATGATCTTTTTAATGTTCTTATTTGCAGCTTCGATAGCACCATTCATCTTGGGCCGGTAAGGGGAAGAATTGTGATGCTGGATCTTGAATTGCTCGCACAGGGCGGTGATCATAGTATTGTTTAGATTCGTACCATTATCTGTGATGATCCTCTCCGGGATACCATACCGACATATGAGATTCTGTTTAATGAACTGGGCTACAACATTCTTGGTTACAGAAGTGAAAGAGGCTACCTCGACCCACTTTGTAAAATAGTCAATGGCCACTAGGATGAAGCGGTGTCCATTGGAGGTTGTTGGTTTGATTTCCCCATTCATATCGATGCCCTACATATCAAAGGGCCAAGGAGCCGTCAAGACATTCAGAGGAACCAGAGGTACGTGCACCTTGTCAGCATAAATCTGACACTTGTGGCAAGTTCAAGAGTGTTGATAGAAATCTGCTTCCATGGTAGACCAGTAATAGCCTGCCTATAGGATTTTCTTTGCCATCGTATACCAACTGGAATGGGTGCCGGAAGTGCACTCATTTAGATCAGCCATGATCTTTTCAGCTTCAACCTTATCTACGCAACGAAGTAACACCGAGTCATGGTTGCGTTTGTAGAGAATGCCATTACTAAGGAAGAATTTAGCAGAGAATCTCCTTAAGAACTTCTTATCATTGACTGAAGCTCCTTATGGATATTCTTGAGCCTCGAGATACCTCTTGACTTCGTGAAACCAAGGCTGGTCCACTACTTCTTCAGTATTAATCTCATGACAGTGAGCTGGTTCATCCATTCGTTCGATGGTGATCTGGGGAGCCTCGTTATCCCATTTAAGTTTAAACATAGATGACATTGTGGCTTGTGCGTCTGCTAGCTGATTTTCTTCTCGCGAGAAATGCACGAAGGCAATCCTCTCAAAATGTGGGAGCAATGTCAAAACATGTTCTTTGTAGGGGATAAGGTTAGGGTCTTTGGTATCCCACTCTCCTTTAATCTGGCTGATGACCAAAGCTGAATCTCTGAATACATTTAAGGATTTGATCCCCAAGTCTATGGCAGCTTTGACACCAGAAATTTACGCTTCATATTCTGCCATGTTATTTGTACAATTGAAGCAGAGTCTTGCCGTAAAGGGAGTATGATATCCTTCAAGAGATATGTGTACAGCACCAATACCATTGTCAAGTGCGTTGGATGCCCCATCAAAAAGCAGGGTCCATCGGGATCCTTGTTCAGGTCCGTCATATGGCCTGGATTCTTCATAGTTGTTTACCATCATGATGTCTTCATCTGGGAATTCAAGCTTCATGGACTGGTAGTCTTCCACAGCTTGGTGAGCAAGGTGATCAGCTAGTACACTGCCCTTTATTACTTTCTAGGTAGTATACTGTATGTCATATTCTGTCAGGATCATCTGCCATCTCGCTATTCTCCTAGAAAGGGCAGGCTTCTCGAAGATGTATTTTATTGGATCCATTTTAGACATAAATAAGGTAGTATGGGTCAACATATACTGTCTTAGTCGGCGAGCAGCCCATGCCAGAGTGCAACAAGTTTTCTCGAGTAGTGAATATCTTATTTCACAATCGATAAACTTTTTACTCAGGTAATAAATAGCATGCTCTTTTCGTTCAGACTCGTCATGCTGCCAGCACACACCTCATTGAATTTTCCAAAACAATCAGATACATGATCAATGGTCTTCCCTCGATTGGTGGAATCAAAACAGAAGGCTCTTGTAAGTACTCTTTGATCTTATCGAAAGCAGTTTGGCACTCGTCATTCCATTTGACTACTTGATCTTTCTTCAGTAATTTGAAGATTGGTTCACAAGTAGCTGTCAGGTGAGAAATGAATCTGGCAATGTAGTTTAAATGTCCCAGGAATCCTCTGACTTCCTTCTCAGTACGAGGAGCAGGCATCTCTTGTATCGCTTTCACCTTCGCAGGATCTACTTCAATTCCTTTATTGTTGACGACAAAGCCTATGAGCTTACCAGACCTCACCCCAACTGTGCATTTATTTGGGTTCAACCTTAGCTTGTATTTCTTTAGTGTCTCAAACAGTTTTTGTAAATGATCAAGATGCTCTCCCTCTATTTGAGATCTAGCTATCATGTCGTCTACATAGACCTCTATTTTGTGATGTATCATGTCGTTAAATAGAGCTACCATGGCACACTGATAGGTTACCTCAACATTCTTCAGTCCAAATGGTATAACCTTGTAGCAGAATGTGCCCCACTGTGTGACAATGGTTGTTTTCTCCTTGTCCTCAGGCACCATTTTGATTTGGTTGTAGCCTGAGAAACCGTCCATGAAGGAAAACACTTTGTGCTGTGCCATATTGTCAACTAGAACATCAATATGGGGAAATGGGAAATCATCCTTAGGGCTTTCCCTATTCAAATATCTGTAGTCCACGTACATTCGTACTTTGCCGTCTTTTTTGGGCACGGGAACGACATTGGCAACCCACTGCGGATAGGAGGTGACAGCCAAGAATCTGGCGTTGAATTGTTTCATGACTTCTGCCTTAATCTTCTCTGACATGTCTGGTCGCATACGATGAACTTTTGTTTCACCGATGGACAATCTTCTTTTGTTGGTAGATGATGTACCACAATATCTGCATCAAGTCCCAACATGTCTTCATACGACCAGGAAAAGACTTCAACATAATCGTGTAACAACTGAATCAAACACTCTTTGATATTGGGTTCCAGATTGGCACCCACCTTAACTTCTCTTTTGTCTTATTCAGTACCTAGATTGATTGTGTCCACTGGTTCCTCGTGGGGATGAATGGTCCTCTCTTCTTGTTGCAGTAACCTGGCGAGTTCCCCTGGTACTTCACAATCTTCCCCACCTTCGTCTTCGGCTTGGTAGATTAGATTTCCAGGGTCACAGAAGGCCATAGCATAACCGTTACCCATGGGATCCTGAGTGGATGTAAACCTGCATTGTGAGCGTGAGTGTGTGTAAGAGTAAGCTATCTTTGAACGAAATGAAAATGTAAAAAAAGAAAAACAATGAGCACAAAGTTTGTATGCAAAAAATGTCCATGATTCATTGATGTCATATGAAAATGAGATAATAACCCTTACAAATGGACCATTGTGCCTCGGGTAAGACACAAGTTTTTAAGAGTCTGAATTGTTTTAATATTACAGATCCGACAAAATCTAAAGACAAATTACTGTGGGATAAAAGTGATCGGGACGAAATCTCTAGCTTCCCAATTACTGAGCCCTCCACTGACAGTTGGGAAAATATAATCCTTCAGGTCATAGCTGTCTTCATCATCCTCTACTGCATTGACTTCGTGGTTGTTGATCTTCAAGGGTGGTCCTCTGGCATGAGCACGACGTACAACTTTCTGGGCACCTGATGTAAAACCCAAACCAAATTTGTCAGATTTGTTTGGGATATCTGGGAGCTGTCCCCAAATAGTGCACCCACCTTCTTCTATCACTGCCTTGGCATATTTTAAAGACGACATCTTGAGTGGAGGCCTTGTAATCTTAGGGACTTGAGACACAACCTTGGTTACTGCCACATCTTGCGGGACTTCTTCAAAGTGCTGGGATGGAGTTTCAATAAATTCGCCACCTAGTTCCACATATCTGAAGGAATTTAGATGGATGACCATATACTCCTCTTCTCCATGAACGGTGGTGATTTTCCCTTGAATTGGATATTTAAGCATTTGATGCAACGTCGAGGTAACTGAACCAACATTGTGGATCCACGGTCGGCCTAATAAGCAGAAGTATGAAGGGCGCATATCCATTACATAAAAAGTTGAATCAAATGTTTGGGTTCCAACTTTTATGGGGAAGTCCACTTACCCATGCACCATCCTTTTTGAGCCGTCAAAGGCCCTCACTACTATGTTTCTTGGTTTCAATATCAATCCTTCACAATCAAGCCTATCAAGAGCCTTTTTAGGCAACACATTCAGAGACGAACCAATGTCCACCAAAACATGAGCCAAGGTCGTGCCCCTGCATTTGACTGAGTCATGTAATGCCTCATTATGCTTCCTCCCCCTTGGCGTTAAATCAGCATCTGAAAAACCTAGACCATTATCTACGGTCAAGCTGGCTACGCAGTCTTGGAACTGATTGACAGATGTCTCTTGGGGTACATGGGCCGTTTTCAGGAATTTTACCAAGGCTTTTGCATGAGCCTCAGAATATAATAATAAGGCCATCATGGAAATTTTTGATGGAGTTTGCCCCAGTTGCTCGACTATGTTGTAGTCCCTTCTTTTTATGATCTTTAGAATTTCCTCCATCTCTTTCCGGGAGGTCTCAGGGATAGCTACTTACTGTGCCTTCATTCGGACAGGCTCAAATAGAATACCTTTTCCTCGAGTCTTGGTTGACTCGGCAGCAGGAATGTCAGTAGGGGTGATAACATGGAACGTAACAGGTTTGTTGACAGGAGTATTAGCAGAGGTGATTGTAGGACTGGGAATAGCCTTTGGAGGAGCAACAACAACATGAATGATTATGGGTCCAAAAATAGCTTTTGGAGGAGAAATTTCTGGAGGGAATACCCTTCCACTTCGGGTAATCTTGCTAGTCCCTGAAATATTACTGACATCAGGGTTATCTTTCTCAGAACTTGAATCTTCAGCAGCTGGCCAATCTTGCTTGATACCGTGGTAGTAGACATCACCTCCATAATTCCATGGGACGATTTTGTCTGACGAATACGGGATTGGTCTAGGCATTATAATTATCAACGAAGCTGCTTTAGGAACTAATGTAATTCTAACGGGTCTTTTGGTGGAGACCCTGGAAGAATTGTTGGAAATGGTCACGATAAAAACATCATTATAAGAAACAGTTGGAATAGAATTCTTTTAGAACAAAATTTCCTTGTTATCTATTAGGCACTGAACGCCTGCTTTCAACAAAGGACAGTTGGTTGGTGAGGATAAAAAAAATGACAACTTTCATCACAGCCCAGGAAAACACCGACATTCAACAAATTCTCTTTGATAGTAAGGAGTGGGGTCACAAGTTTATCAACTGAAGTAACAAACATATCTTCCTCGAAGGCGTTGACATCACGGGCGTGTTTGGGCATAGGGGAAATAATGACATTGGGATTTTATGGCGCATCGAATTCAATCTCTTTAGCTTCAAGAAGATCTTGTACTTTGTTCTTCAGAGCCCAACAGTTGTTAGTGTCATGGCCGAGACTCTCGGAATGGTATGCGCAGCGGGCATTAGGATGATAGTGAGGAGAGGTTGTGTTAGGGTTATTTGGAGCTTCTTTCAAAGTCACTAGGTTTGATCTTAACAAATGTGGTAATACTTGAGATAGTGTCATATTAATTCGGGTGAATTATCAGACTGGTCTTTCCATTATTGGCTGGTTGCTTCTTTGCTGAGCAGGCTCTGGTTTAGGAATCATGAAAACCCCCACCATTGGACGATGTTCAGCCCTATCTTGATTTCTATAAGGATATACATCAACCACTTCCTTCTTTCCAATGAATGGTTTCCTTACAGCAGAAGAGGATGCATCTTTTTGAATTTTCCCATTTTTTATCCCGACTTATAACCTTTCTTCGGTCAATATCAATTTGGTAAAACCTGCCGATGAACTCCCAATTAAGTGATTAAAGAAGGAACCAGACAAGGTGCCCAAAAACATGTCTACCAATTCTCTTTCAGATAGAGGAGGCTGGACTCTTCCTACTAAGTCCCTCCATTTTTACGCATAGTCCTTAAATCCCCCACTTGAAACCATGGCCATACTCTAGAGTTGAGTACGGGTGGGTGCAAGATCAACATTGTATTGGTATTGTTTGTAAAAGGCAGTAGCCAGATCTTCCCAATTATGAACATTGGCTCTTTCTAGCTGATAAAACCAATCAAGTTGAGTTCCAGACAGAATGTCTTGGAAGAAGTGTACCCATAAATCGTTGTCAGCGGTATGAGGCTAGATTTTCCTTACATAGGACCGGAGGTGCATTTTGGGACATGAAACTCCATCATATTTGGCGAACACTGGTGCTTTGAATTTTAGAGGGATGATAATCCCATATACTAGACCCAACTCCTCAAAGTCCAACCCAAGCACTTTTTGGATTTCCATTGCACTTAACCGTTCTTCTAGATGCTTATACTTGTTGTCGGTTGGAGGATATTGTTCTTCAGAATAGACTTCTTCTTCTGAATCAGGCAGAACAACTGCTTCCTTGCCCTTGCCATCTTGATTGTCTTTCTCACCAGATGACGTAGAAAAGTCTAAAGTCCTTCTTGCTTGTCCTTGGAATCTTCTTCCCATGTTCAGAACTCCAGTTATTTTCTTTTTCTTCTTTTTCTCTTCAACCGGCAAGGTCTTCAACTCTTCTTGTCCTTTGGCTAGAGTTAAGAACATCTGTTGAAACTGGTCATTTTAAGCTTGGAGGTCCTTCACCGTTTTCTCGAGATCCATCTTACTGAAATAAATAGTAGAAAGATGAGGAGACTTGTTGCAAGAAACCTGCTTATGTTATGATGAATGGTAAATACATATGCAATGATTTCAAGGATTTAGAGATTCAAATTTGTTTTAGACAAAAAGGAAACACAAGTTATATTAATAAATTAAAGCTTGAGTACATCAATGCCTTTTTGGGCAAAACAATACAAAAAACTCTAAGATAAAAAGGTAGTACGCATCCTCTTTGGTGCGATGTAGGCATTCATAGTCTGCTCCTCATGAAGTTGCTTAGTGAGTTCAAAAACGTTCTTCTCGCTAGCGTAGAATTGGGCTTCAAAAGTATCTCACCCCCCTTGAGTTGTATCCAATCTCTTTGTAAGTCTTCAAGAGAGGTGGGCATGTCAGGATGTAGGATAGTGTATGGAACATCTCCTTCCATAACAGGCTCAATAATTACCGGGACAATGGAAGGATAAGGCATCATAAGACTCTGAGAACGAGTTCGTACCCATTTGAGGTAAGGCTCAAGAGGGATGAAATTCTTATACCCTAATGTCTTGCTATCTACCTTGTTCAACATCCTCCAAGCTCGGATAAGTCTCTGGTGGAGACCTTGATCGTCGTTCTCGTAGTCAAATACCAAACCTTGAATGAGCATCTCATGAGGGACATCCCTTCGGGCGTAACCAAACTGTCTTAAGGCTAAGTAGGGGTTGTAGGTGATACCTCCCCTAATGCCAAGTAAAGGGACATTAGAGAATTCTCCACAACGGCTGACAATAGTAACATTCTCTATAGATAGGGAACACCAATGGATGTCTGAATGTTTGAGTGTCATCAACCTTTGTGACCACCTTGCACCTTGCTCGTTCTTTAATACAGATTGGGGAAGATGCGAAATAAACCATCTTGCCAAGAGAGGAGTGCAACACATAAGGACACCTCTTTTCCTCATAGTGCGAGTTTGAAAAGAATGTAGGATGTCCCCTAGCAAAGTAGGTACCGGGTTACGAGACATGAAGATCTTGACGGTGTTCACATCTATGAGTTGGTAAGGATTTGGGAACAAAACCATCCCATAGATGAGGAGAGCCACAATTTCCTCAAAGGCTTGCAAATCCAAGGAGTTCCAACAGTTCCGGGCTTTCTCAAACAAGAACTTTACTAGGAAACCTTTGACACCACTCCTTGTTTCCTAATTAGTTGTGACATCAGATGATTACAAGTGTAGAGCTTGAGCAATATCTTATAGCTTTGGGTCTCTTTCTGTACCGTTGAAAGGTAGTTTATTGAGAATGGGAATCCTTAAGAGTTGGGAGAGTTCTTCCAAAGTTGGAACAAGTTGATAATCGGGAAATGTGAAGTAATGGTGTAAAGGATTAAAGAACTGAAAGAGCACCTTTATCATGTCTTCATCAGTGTTGGAAGTGACCAAGTTGAGTAGGCGACCATGTCTCTCGGTGAATGGAGAATTTTTTGGAATCCTTGAAGCTAGCTCCTTAAGTTGTGGAGGGATCTTTACAAGATTGACTTGAATAGTTTTCCCGCAAATAGAATCCATGTCCTACAAAACAGAACAAAGATAAATCCCAAGATCATTGAAATGGTTAGTGAATGAGTATGATGTTATGATGTTCATAATGTTATGTACAAGTATGTATATACAAACAAAGCAAACAAGTCCTTAGGTTTAGGCTTGCATGGTGTCTCATAGGTAAGTATCCTCTTGAAGTTTAGTTGGCTCAACCTGTCCTAGCAATAGTAACCGGGTTCTAAGGAGCTCAATATCACTGGTTTGTTTCCTTGAGAATTATCTCAGCACAAGCCTCTTTAATGGGGACCTAAATATCTCAAGAAACCAAAACTCAATGAGTGTAGTATCGAGTATCTATGAACTTCGGACTGCACTAAAGCCGGTCATCTCACTACATCCTAAAGGCCAAGTTGGTCAAGTAAAAGTTCTAAAAGTTCATTAGTGCTTCATGACATCACTCAGCGGCCTCGTATTCTCCTTGAATAACTCAAGGGATACAGGTACCCACAAATATGTCGCACTAACATAGCTATTGCTTAGACCATGTCGGTATACCCCACACAGTTTCCACAACATATTGCTACTTACCTATAAGGTATCTCAAATCTGGGTAGAGGATTCAAACCCAAACAAAGAACCATAATTTAAAGCATACAAGTCAAACAATGAAAGCAAGTAAATATGATCTAACCCTAAGGTAACCCCACTTTTAGAATATCCCCAACAGAGTCGCCAGTTCTGTGATACAGTGGGAGAATTGACTTAAAGGTTTTGCGTTTGATCGCAAATGTTGCGGTTAGCAAGAGCCGCCACCGACTTTTCTTTTATCCAAAAGGAAAGGTGAAAAAGCACAGGAAATACCTTTGAGATTATTTCTTGAGTTAGGGGGGTATATTATGAAAAGGGAAGGTATTAACAGCATTTTCATCCATGGTTTTCCATGTGCTCTTATTTACTTGCTAGATCACTTAATTTTTGTTTGAAATTGTGCTTTGTGTGGTTTTGAAAGTATTTTTGAAAAGAGGCCATCGTTTAGGCAAACTTTGTAATGATTCTTGTTTGTAAGAATGTATACAAAGTGTTTGTTCTTTTAAATTTTTTTTCAAGTTTGTAAGATGTTTGAAAGTGTAGGTGTTTGTTTTTGAAAATAGCAAGGATGTTTTGAAATTGAGCAAGTGATTAGGAGCACTCTACCTACTCAAAAATCTTTCTTGTTTTATTTTCTTTTCCTTTGACATTGTTATCTTACCATTGATTTGGTAAGTAACCCTATCTTTGGATGTAAACGGGACGGACGTGGGTCATCGTATAACCATGATTAGCAATGTTGTAAGGTATCTTAGCATTCTCTTTTTAGGGACTAAGATCATTTGAAAGGCAACTTAGATAGCGTCATCGAGGGACTATGATCTTATACTTTGCTTATTTTTCTAAGATACCTCGCATGCGTAATGGCCATTTTGTAAAGGCAACCAAGTGGATTTACCCTAGGGGGTGCTTGTGTGCAAGTGTATTGTTTTCATGCTTGATTTTGTCTTTGATTAGGGTTTTCTAAACATTGGTTTTATTCTTTCCATACAAACCCTAATTACTAGCATGTTATATATAAAGTGATAAATTGCAGAATTTAAAGTTACTACGCTATTAAAATACTTGTAGGAGGGGGTGTACAAATTTTAAATGGGGATTGCAAGAAAATAAACCAATTTAATCTATTACAACCATATTGAATTGGTACAAAAATTGAAGTAAATAATGTACAAGATGAATAAATATGCAAGAATGCAAATGTAAAGAAAATAGATGTTTTTGTTTGGGTTTTTTAGGAAAATGGGTTTTGATTTTAACTAGAAGAAAATAATTAATTAAACCTAAATTTACTAAGAAAATATTTTAAATAAAACCCTAATTCTATTAATTGATTAAAGAGAAATTAAGTTTAAGAGAAGTATTTTTGGTATTTTGGTCTTGAAAATAATTATAGCATTATAAAATATTTTTGGTCTTTTTGATATTAAAATAATATATTTTAATTAGTGTAAAAGAAAATAAATAATAGCCTAGTTTTAATTAAATTTACAAGAATAATTAGTAAAATGAATAAAGTATGGTTAAATAAAATATATTTTTTGTGAGAAAAATAAATAAACTAAGTTAAAATATAAATCTACCATTTTTTGTATTTTTTATGATTTTTTAGTATTAGAAAAATAATTAAGAAAATAAATAAAATGAAAATAAGAAAAGAAAATAAAAATTGAGCCAGGGGTGTTGATAGCCTGCAAGGGGGTTAGTGGCAAGAGAAAAAAATGTATAAAGCCTAAAGGAGGCCCAAATGCCTTGTCCAAAAAAGTCTGAATTCAAAAAATGTAAAGAAAATCAAAAGGGTACCATTGGGGCTCGAACCCAGGTCTCAAAGGTTACAGGCGCACACTTCTATTACTGGGGTGACTATACATCCATTAACATAAGAAAAACAATAAATATATGATACAAAACGTGCCCAGATTTACACTTCATCTTCAACCTCCAGCCATACCAATTGTAACTTGTTCATTTCTCAACAAAAATGAAAACTGTAAACATGAAACTTGTAGCAAATTTCCTCACGGTTTCAGAAATGTAAAGCATTAAAACTATAGCTCAAAAATAAACATGAATTTCATTGTCCCTAATCTGAACCCTAAAAAATCTCAGAAATTTCAAACTTAAAATTCTCTAAGCTCAAGCAAAATTAATGGGAACTATGAACATGGTTAGCTTTAGGGCAATGATATCTACATGTTTCATTCACAAATAAATCATTGATGATGCATGTATGAAAAGTTCCAAAGTTAGAAAACTTACCTTGCAAGAGGGTATCGGGTTTGAAGTTTGAGCAGATTTCAAGGAGTTCCAATGATTGGGTTAGCTTCCTCAAGTTCCCAGGAAGCTAATGGGATGCTTAGCTTGAGCTGAAAGTACCTGAGGAGTTCTGGAGAAGTCCAAGTGCAAAGCTCTGTTTTTGAAAATGGAGGATTGTATTAATGGTGTTACAATTCTGTAACAGGGTGTGGGATGAGTTCTAAATGATGTTTAGAAGCTTTAGGAACAAAGAGGCTTGAAAACACACGAGGGAGTTATGAGTTTCATGTTTTTGGTCAGTTTATGTGAAAATGGAGATATGAGATATGATTCTGAGCTCTAGGTGTTTTCAGGGCTTAAGCATTTTTCATTTTGTGGAAAATGGTTTGCATATCTATAAGCAAAAAGATTGGAGTGGTTTGGACAATCAGAAGTACAAGTTTTCAGCTAATTGCTAGGTTACTTGATTTTGAAGAAAAGTGGAAACCAAGTTGCAATGTGAGGTACAAGCATGGGCTGAGGGATTGTAAGTGTCTAACAAGTTTCTTATGGGTTATGGGACTTGTATGATAAGAAGAGAACAAGTGCAAGGCTCAAGAACAAGTTTTGTGTAAAAAAGCACTTTATCAAAATGGCAATGTACACTTTCTTCCCAAAATGGACATAAAGCACGACCTTGCATTGAATGCTTGAAATGAGACCTCTAACAGCTGTGTAAGCCATTAATTATGGAGTGCCTAACAAGTTTGACGCCTGCAAAGTAGAGTTTATGCAGTATAACTTTGAATCTGAATTTTGTTCATCATAAAATGCCTTGTAATTCAAGTGATAAATCCCTAACTTCATCTCTTCGGTTCTCCCTACTCAAAAATGATCTCAATGAGTTCTTGGACATTTTGGAAAGCTTGAAATGTTCTCTACAACACATATTTGAATTGATTTTGAATATTCCCCTTGGAACTATATGAAAAAGTGCCATGAAGTTTTGTTTCATGACCACTTGTTCTTAAAATTATAACTTGAGATCCAAGTAGTTTTGGAAGAAGTTGTGTGAAGAAAAGTTGTATATTTCATGGATATCTACAACTTTCATGTTGGAAGTTTCTTTTGAATCAGCCTGCATCATGGTGAAAATTTTGCTCAAAGTTATGAAAAAATAAGAAATTTCCAACACTTAGAAAAATTTCTAAATTTAGAAATTTTAAATTTTCAAAATGAAATCTTGAATTTTGGATTTCTTGATGAATAAGTTTCATATTTTTACATGATTTGATGAATTGTGATTTTTGGCATTTGATTTTGACCAAAAACTCAAAGTTTGACTTTTTAGTATACAATTGACTTTTGATCAATTGGCTGAAAAGTTCATCTGTCAATATATTGGACTTGCAATGTTTTGAGCCATGTCATTAGGTCAAAATTATGAAATTTAACTCTTGAGATCATGCCTTAAACCAATTGATCATTTGCTAGGTTAAGAATCAGAAATTGCCCTTTTCCAATGAAAACCCTAATTTTGACCATTTTGCCCTTTTGGAGATTTGATCAAATTTCTTAAGGATTTATGGTCCAATCTTGATCAAATGATACATATGAGTTTAAATTGTTGATGTGGATAAAAATTATGAAGTTTGACTGTAAATTGGCCATAGTTGACTTTTCCCCCAATACAGTTGATTTTTAGGTCAACTGCTCAATTGACTGAGCAAAAGTGTGATCCAAGGCTTGAAACTTGACATGATTAATCTTGAGGGTCCATAATGATCTATGAAAACCATATGGGGCATTGGAAGTTAAAATATCCTTGTGCGATTTCAAACCCTAATTTTGTTCATCAGTGCTTAAGGAGGTGTCTTGAGTTGATCAACCCTAGTGTAGTCTTGAGCCAAAGGAGATCTTGTGAGAAAATTCTTGATAAATGAGAGGGAAAATTTTGGGGTATAACAGTGCGCTATATGCATTTCGTATGCATATGCTATGATGTTTGTAAATGATGGATGAATGTGAAATGTCGTTGAAGTGTAGCTTCGTATAACATCTCGCTGGGGAAAAATAAATCCCTGAATGATGTCGGTGACAAAGAAAATGTGTATCTTCAATCTCATCTGAAATGTCGCCGATGGGGACTCCTGCTCTCTGTTTGAGGAAACTCCACTGGAGAACATTGATTTCTATTTGGGGTGAAGAGTTCAAGAACATTGGTCGTTCATCTCTCTACTGGGGAATTTTAATTGGGGATAAAAGAGATGGATAACCTTTCAAGGTGCTGTCTGACCGAATTTCCGATATGGATGGCAACTCATCTAGAGAGAATAAGGTTGAATGATATCTGGTCCATTTTCAGATCCTATAATAACTCTCTAGGGATAGTGGTTTAGACTGGCCTTTTAGCTGGAGAGATAAGTTTTACCGATGATCTGTAGTAGTTAGAAAGACAGACTCAAGCTGGGGATAGTGTTTTTCATCGGGGAAATAAACCATGTTGGGGAAATAAACCTTGTTAGGTAAATAAACCCTGCTGGAGAAGCACTCTACTGAGGAATAATCTGCTGAGGAGATGAGCCTTGCTGGAGAAGAGAATTCTGCAAGGGATTTCATAGTTTTGGAGAAATAAACTCAGTTAGGGAAGAGAATTCCTATGTGTTGTGCTGATGATATGATTTCTGATGAGGGTTGGGACTCTGCAGGTTAACGATATTGTCTGGGAAAAGATCATATTCCTTCATCCGCTAGGGAAATCTGCTGGCGAATTAAGTTATTTCAACCTTGTGAGGAGTGTATCTTTGTTGAAAATGAGCTTGCGAATATGACTTTGTAGGGATAATCCTGTGAGGATTTATGGATGACTTGAACATTATCCCAACTCCTAGAGTCTTGAGCAAATGCTTATTCCTGTTTTTATGCATATATTTGTTAACAGTAATCATATCCATATGCATATGTTCATTCAACTTAGTCATTGGATGTTTTTGCAAACAAAACAGAAAAAGTAAAACAAAAATTTGAATTTGAAATGGTATTTGTATTGATAGTTTGCCTATAAACAAGCGATTTTGTACAAAGAGACAGAAATCCTAGTAAGAGGGAATCATCGTGAAAAAATGAAGAAAGATTACAAAGTGAAAACATATAGCTATGTGAAAATAATATCATTGTGTTTCAACTCTGCTATTGCCCCTATGTCTTCGAGCATCTCATCCCTTGCTATCAGAAGAAGTTGATTGAATTGATCTGTATCTTTTGAACTTGACGTTGGTAATAACACTGGTTGTAAGTGACCCAATGGGACATTGTCATACGCTTTAATCCCTAACTTTTTCCTGGACCTCCCTTTCGGGTTATTAGTCCACCAGGATACCCCTTTTGCCCAAGCCACCTTTTCAAGTTTTTGACTTGCCGGGTGTACAATCTTTTTATATTCTTATCTCTAATTTTTGCCCGAACCCTTTTGGTTCGCAGGGATGCCCTTATTTTTGCCTAGGCCAGTCAACCTAGCGGGTCATTTTGATGCGTAGTATCTTTTGACTATGTCCGCATTCACAGGGTGTGGAAAATCTTCATCGTCCATGGTGGTTAATATCATAGCGCCACCAGAAAATATTTTTCTTAATCACAAATGGCCCTTCGTAGGTGGGGATCCATTTTCCCATGGGATCACCTTGCGATAGAATTATGCGCTTTATTACCAGGTCTCCAGCTTGATATACCCGATGCTGATCTTTTTGTTGAATGCCTTGATCATACGCCTCTGATACATCTGACCATAACGGACAGCTGCGAGCCTCTTCTCATTAATCAAATTCAGCTAATCCAACCTAGTATAAATCCACCCGTCTTCGTCTAAGTATGGATCTTTCATAATTCTCAGAGAGGGAATCTGAACTTCGATAGGTAGGACAACTTCCATACCGTAAACCAGATAAAATATGGTTTCCCCAATTGATGTTCGTGTTAAAGTGCGATAGCCATGGAGAGAAAATGGTAACATCTCATGCCAGTCTTTGTAGGTCACAACCATCTTCTGTATAATCTTCTTAATATTCTTGTTGGCGGCTTCCACTGCACCATTCATCTTTGGTCGATACGGAGAAGAGTTGTGGTGCTTGATCTTGAACTGTATGCAGAGTTCAGTGATCATAGTGTTATTGAGATTAGTACCATTGTTCGTGATACTTCTCTCAGGGATGCCATACCGACATATATGGTTATGTTTGATGAACCAGGCCACGACATTCTTGGTGACAGAGGCGAATGAGGCTACTTCAACCCACTCCGTGAAATAATCAATAGCAACCAGGATGAAATGGTGTCCCTTAGAAGCAATAGGCTTAATTTATCCAATCATATCAATGCCCCACATTGCTAACGGCCAAGGAGCAGTCAAGACATTTAGAGGGATCGGTGGCACATGCACTTTGTCAGCGTAGATCTAGCACTTGTGACAAGTTCTAGAGTTGTGGTAGTAATCAGTTTCTATGGTTGACCAGTAGTAACCTGCTCTCAGAATTTTCTTAGCCATAGCGTGCCCATTGGAGTGAGTACCGAAGTTACCTTTGTGCATATCTTCCATGAATTTCTATACCACTTTCTTGTCCATACAACGAAGCAGAGTCGAATCATGATTATGCTTGTATAAAATTCCGTTGCTCAGGAAGAACTTAGCTGAGAACCCACATAGGAATTTCTTGTCATTGATAGATGCCCCCTCAGGATACTCTTGAACCTCAAGATATCTCTTCACTTCATAAAACCAAGGATTTTCTTCTACTCCGTCAGTGTCAACTTCATAACAGTGTACCGGCTCATCCAGTCTTTCAATAGTAATTTTAGGAGCTTCATTCTCCCATCTGACCTTGAACATAGATGACATTGTAGCCAATGCGTCTGCCATCTGATTCTCTTCTCTTGGTATATGCTCAAAAGTAATCTCTTTGAAATATAGAATTAGAGTTAGCACATGTTCTCGGTAAGGGATAAGATTCAGATGCTCCATATCCCATTCTCCCTTAACATGACTGATTACCAGGGCTGAGTCACCATATACGCTTAAAAACCTGATTCTTAGATCAATGGCAGCTTTAATTCCCATGATGCACGCTTCATATTCAACCATGTTTTTGGTATAGTCAAAACATAATATGGTAGTGAATGGCGTATGGAAACCCTGAGGTGAGATAATTACAACACCAATTCAGTTGCCAAGTGCATTAGAAACTCCGTCGAAAACCATAGTCCATAGGGATCCTGGCTCAGGTCCTTCATCGGTCCAGGTTCTTTACAATCCGTAACTAGCATAATGTTCTCACATGGGAACTCAAAATTTATAGACTGATAGTCTTCTACAGCTTAATGCGCCAAATGATCTTCCAGTACACTTCCTTTGATTTCTTTCTGGGTGGTGTACTGAATGTCGTATTCTGTCAAGACCATTTTCCATCGGGCTATTCTTCTCGAGAGAGCTGACTTCTCAAATATGTACTTGATGGGATCCATTTTAGAGATCAATAAAGTAGTATGAGTTAACATATATTGTCTTATTCGGCGAGCAGCCCATGCCAAAGCGCATAAAGTTTTCTCGAGTAGTGAGTATCTTGTTTCACAGTTGGTAAAGTTTTTGCTAAGGTAGTATATTACATGCTCTTTTCGACTAGACTCGTCATGCTGGCCCAATACGCACCCCATTGAATTCTCTAGCACTGTGAGGTACATGATTAAAGGTCTTCCTTCAACTGGTGGCATCAGAATCAGAGGTTCTTATAGGTACTCCTGAATTTTATCAAAGGCTATTTTACAAAGAGGATTTAGTCTTGAAGCCAAGTGATATCGTTGTAAGGGCGTTTGACAGATCAAAGACGACTGTTCATGGGGAGGTAGGTCTTCCAATCAAAGTGGGCTCCCAAATCTTCAACTCTAACTTCTATATTATGGATATTCGTCCTGCCTATTCTTGTCTTTTAGGTCGCCCTTGGATCCATAAAGCTGGGGCAGTAACTTCAACCCTCCACCAGTAACTCAAATATCCAGTCAAGGGCAGAATAGTCACCATCTGTGGAGAAGAAGAGTTTATGGTGAGCCACCTTAACTCTTTCAAGTACGTAGAGATGGATGGAGAATTCATTTAAACCCCGTGTCAAGACTTTAAGGCTGTACCACCGATGATTGCTGCTACCAAATGTTCTTCTGATGAGTCTAAAGCTGTTAAGGCCACGCCAAAATGGTTTCAGTCAAAGACGCCCTTGCGGAAATTGAAGAAGGAAACTATTATACTTGGGGGAAACTCCTCGATACCCCATTTAAAGCGGACAAGTTTGGTTTGGGCTTCACCGTCAAAGCTCAGAAGGAAGTGAGGCGTGCTCGTGCTGGAAAGCCACCTCTCCGCATTAGAAGCCATGAAGTCAACGCCATGGGTGATTCTGATGAAGAAGCTGCATTTGAAGAGTGGGTATATCCAACTACAACGGAGCTGAAAAATTGACATACAAAGGACTTTGTGCCCATCTCTTTCATTGAGGAGTAATCTACTTGTTATTATTTTTCTTTCAATTTAAGAACTTGTTTTCTGTAATATTTTAACAATGACTTTTCAGCCATTTGCCTGGCCCAGGGCACTTTGGTCCATTTGTCAAGAGTTTTATTTATGTTCATCTAATCATACGATCATTCAGTACATTGAACTCTTTTACATTCAAATATTTGTGTTCATTGTCTTTCCTTTCTTGCAAATACATTTTTCAAAAAAAATAGCCATGTACCTTACATGCACACACACACACTCTTGCAGGTCCACATCCACTCTGGATCCTATTGCCAATGACTATACTATTGTAGACTATAACTTTGAATGTCCTATCAACCAAGCCGAAGACGAAGGCGAGGAAGATTGTGACATACCGGGAGAACTAGCTAGACTTCTATTACAAGAGGAAAAAGTTATTCAACCGCACGAAGAGTCAGTTGAAGTTATCAACCTGGGTACTGAGTCAGATAAGAAGGAAATCAGGATCGGTGCTAATTTGGAAAACAATATCAAGAGCAGGTTAGTTCAGATGTTGCATGATTATATGGAAGTATTTGCTTGGTCTTATGAAGATATGCCTGGGTTGGATACCGACATCGTAGTTCATCATCTGCCGACAAGAGAAGACTGCCCTCCTGTTAAATAAAAGGTTCGTTGCATGAGGCCTAATATGTCTGAAAAGATCAAAGTTGAAGTGATGAAACAGTTTGATGCATGGTTCTTAGCTGTGACATCCTATCCTCAATAGGTTGCCAATGTGGTACCAGTACCAAAGAAAGACGGGAAAGTTCGCATGTGCATAGACTATAGGGATCTGAATAGGGCAAGCCCCAAGGATGACTTCCCTCTACCATACATTGACGTCTTAGTTGATAATACTTCTCATCATAAAGTCTTCTCTTTCATGGATGGCTTCTCAGGCTATAATCAAATAAAGATGGCTCCCGAAGACATGGAGAAGACTACTTTCGTTACGCAATGGGGCACCTACTGGTACAAGGTCATGCCGTTCGGATTAAAGAATGCAGGCGCAACATATCAAAGGGCTATGGTAGCTTTATTTCATGACATGATTCACCATGAGATAGAGGTATATATGGATGATACCAAATCACAAATCGAAGAAGAACATCTCGATCATCTGCACAAATTATTTGAGAGGCTGAAGAAGTACAAGTTGAGGTTAAACCCTAACAAGTGCACGTTTGGAGTATGATCTGGAAAGCTTCTAGGTTTTATCGTTAGCAATAAAGACATTAAAGTTGATCCTGCCAAGGTAAAGGCCATCCAAGAAATGCCAGTCCCCCATTCTGAAAAAGAAGTCAGAGGATTCTTGGGTCGTCTCAATTACATTGCCCGTTTCATATCTCACTTTACTGCTACTTGTGAGCCAATCTTCAAACTCTTGAAGAAAGATCAGGTAGTCAGATGGAATGATGAGTTCCAGATTTCCTTTGACAAAATCAAAGAATGCCTACAAGAATCTCCTATTCTTATGCCTCCAGTTGAAGGAAGACCCTTGATCATGTACTTGACGGTATTAGAGAACACTATGGGGTGTGTTTTAGGCTAACATGACGAGTCTGGCCGAAAAAAACATGCTATTTATTACCTGAGCAAAAAGTTTACCGACTGCGAAACCAGATATTCACAGCTTGAGAAAACTTGCTGCACTCTGGCATGGGTTTCTCGCTGGCTAAGATAGTATATGTTGACTCAAACCACTCTGTTGATTTCTAAAATGGACTCAATAAAGTACATCTTAGAGAAATCTACTCTTTCCGGACGGATAGCCAGATGGAAAATGATCTTGACTGAGTATGACATTCAATACACGAATCAAAAGGCCATCAAAGGAAGTGTACTAGCAGATCATTTGGCCCATCAAGCTGTGGATGATTATCAGTCAATGAACTTCGATTTCCCTAATAAGAACATCATGCTGGTAACTGACTGTGTGAAACCCGGACCGTATGACAGACCTGAACAAGGATCCTGATGGACTATGGTATTTGATGGGGCTTCCAACGCCTCAGGTAATGGAATTGGTGTTGTGATCATCTCTCCTGAAGGTTGCCACACTCCTTTCACTGCCAGACTATGCTTCAATTGCACAAACAATATGGTCGAGTATGAAGCATGCATATTAGGTCTGAAAGCTGCTATTGACTTAAGGATCAAGCATTTGGATGTGTTCGAGGATTTCGCCCTAGTGATCAGCCAAGTAAAAGGCGATTGGGACGCTAAACACCTTAATCTTATCCCTTATAAGGAACTTGTGCTATCCCTAATTCCTTACTTCGAAGAGATCACTTTTAAGCACTTCCCTAGGGAAGAAAATTAGTTGGCTGACGCTTTGGAAACCATGTCTTCAATGTTCAAGGTCAGATGGGACAACGAAGCCCCTATGATAACCATTGAAAGATTCGATGAACCAACACATTGCTATGAGCTTGATATCGATGTGGAAAAGCCATGGTACCATGAGGTGTTGAGATACCTTGAAGCACAAGAATATCCAGAGGGGGCATCTATCAATGACAGAAAGTTCTTGCGAAGATTTGCAACCAAATTCTTCCTAAGTAACGGGATATTGTACAAGCGCAACCATGATTCAACTCTACTCCGATGTGTGGACAAGAAGGAGGCGGAGGAGATCATGGAAGACATGCACGATGGTCTCTTCGGCACTCACTCAAATGGACATATAATGGCTAAGAAAATCTTAAGAGCCGGTTACTATTGGTCAACAATGGAGATTGATTGCCATCAACATTCAAGAACTTGTCACAAATGCCAAATCTACACTGACAAAGTCCATGTGCCTCCTATCCCTCTGAATGTCATGACTGCTCCGTGGCCATTTTCAATGTGGGGAATTGACATGATTGGAGAGATCAAGCCCACCGCTTCCAACAGACATCACTTTATTCTTGTTGCTATCGACTATTTTACCAAATGGGTCGAAGCCGCCTCATTTGCCTCAGTCACCAAGAATGTGGTAGCTAGATTCATCAGATACAACCTGATCTACCATTATGGTATCTGTGATACGGTGGGAGAACTGACTTGGGTGTTTTGCGTTTTATTGCAAATGTTACAGTTAGCAAGAGTCGCCACCGACTTTTCTTTTATCCAAAAGGAAAGGTAAAAAAGCACAGGAAAGACCTTTGAGATTGTTTCTTGAGTTCGGGGGGTAGGTTATGAAAAGGGAAGGTATTAGAACCCTTTTCATCCATGGTTTTCCATGGGCTCTTAGTTACTTGCTAGATCACTTGGTTTTGTTTTAAATTGTGCTTTGTGTGGTTTTGAATGTATTTTGTAAAAGAGGTCATTGTTTAGGCAATATTTTTAATGATTCTCGTTCGTAAGAATGTATACAAAGATGTTTGTCTTTTTGAAAATGTTTTTAAGTTTGTAAGATGTTTTGAAATGTGTGAGTTTGTTTTAAAAATAGCAAGGATATTTGTTTGAAATGGAGCAAGTAACCAAAAGTAATCTACCTACTCAAATGTCTTTCTTGTTCATTTTCTTTTCCTTTGATATTGTTGTTTTACCATTGATTTGGTAAGCAACCCTATCTTTGGATGTAAACGGGATGGGCGTGGGTCATCGTATGACCATGATTAGCAATGTTGCAAAGTATGTTAGCATTTTGAGGGACTAAGATCATTTTTGTAAAGGCAACTTTGAATAGCGTCATCGAGGGACTATGATTTTTTGTTTTTTTTGCTAAGATACCTTACATGCGTAATATAGCCATTTTGTTCAAGGCAAACAAGTGGAGTAACCCTAGGGGTGTTTGTGTGCAAGTGTGTCATTTTCATGCTTGATTTTGTCTTGAATTAGGGTTTTCTATTTGATTGGTTTTATCTTACCATACAAACCCTAATTGTAGGTGTTTAGGTATTGGCTTGCATTTTTGGTAAATCCCAAGGGTATGTGTGAATGTCATGACTGATGTCATAACATTCTAGTTCAGGTTGTACTAACTCAATAGGTACATGTGCAGAAAAATATTGTAATTCAAATACTGATGTTTATAAGTGTGTATCTGAGCATGTTTGCAAAATGATCACATTTTGCTAAATCAGTAGACAGGTTTTCTCAGATGTCATAACAGATGTTATGACATCCTGTTCTGAACTAACAGGATTGCAGGATTGAATAAGTATGAGTTTTTTCAGGAAATAACTCAGTCCTTTCTGAACAGAATCCTGCGTTTTCTGAGGAGTAACTTAGCTCAATCCTAACCTGATCAATAAAGTACTGTGACCTGGTCTTTAGGTCAAACGGAATCAACCCTAGGTTTTTGGAAACCCTAACTGAAGTTACAGCTGCTATATATTCAACAGAGCTGCGGTTTTTCAAGATATCCCTGCTGATTGATTAGAAGATCAATTTTGTAATCTGTATAGATTTGTTTATTGTACTCCAAGCAATTATCATTGTGATAAGTGCCTTGGAATAGGTTTCAATTGTAAGGGTTGTGTAGCACTCAAAGCTTTGAAGCAAGAGTGTTTGAATGTTACTTGACTAAAGCTGTGAAGCAGAGTCAAGTTAGTTGTGTACATCACTCAAAGCTGTGAAGCACGAGTGATTGTGTTACTTGATTAAAAAGATGTGAAGCTTAATCAAGTGTGTGTTTTAAAGAGTGTCTTCATCAATTCTTAAGTCAAATTGGTTTATGTATCACTGCTGTGATTGAGGGGGAGTGAGTAGGAACTCAGGTTTAAGTTGTACTTAGATTAGAATTGCATTGGGTAGGTCTTAAGTGAAGGAGATAAACTGGTTGGTTTATTCCTGAATTAACATCTCTTATAGTGGATTCTCTCCCTGGATTGGTAGCCCCCAGAGTAGGTGTTGTTGCACACTGAACTGGGTAAACAATTGACTGTGTTATTTACTGCTTTTGTATTTACTGTCATATAGTAAGTCAGATACGGTGTCATAACATTGGACGTGACATTGAGTATCTGCAGCCAGAATTTCAATTGGCATCAGAGCAGGAACCCTGCCTGTATTACTGGGTGAGATCTAGGGATATCACTTTCTGGCACTATGGACAAAGAAGGAGTTTTTGGAAATAGACCACCCATTCTGGATGGAACCAATTATGACTACTGGAAACCTCGTATGATTGCCTTCCTAAAATCTCTGGACAAAAAGGCTTGGAGAGCTGCTGACAAAGGATGGATTCATCCCACCATAACTGAAAGAGATGGGACAATCAGTCTGAAGCCTGAGGAAGATTGGAGTAAAGAAGAAGATGAGTTAGCTCTGGGAAATTCAAAAGCTTTAAATGCCTTGTTCAATGGAATTGATAGAAACATCTTCAGACTAGTACATCAATATGAACTGGCCAAGGAAGTTTGGGACACTCTCAAAACTACTCATGAGGGCACTTCCAAAGTAAAAATGTCAAGGCTTCAGATGTTGACCACTAAGTTTGAGAATCTAAAAATGATGGAAGATGAAACCATTCATGAGTTTCACATGAACATCTTGGAGATTGCCAACACCTCAGGAGCACTGGGAGAAAAAATGTCAGAAGAAAAACTGGTGAGGAAGATTCTCAGATCCTTGCCTAAAAGATTTGCAATGAAGGTAACTGCCATAGAGGAAGCACAGGACATTAGCAAGTTAAAAGTGGATGAACTTATTGGGTCTCTTCAGACTTTTGAGATGGGGATCACTGATAATGGTGACAAGAAGAACAAAAGCATAGCACTTGTATCCAACACTGATGTTGAATACAAGGAGGATGAAGAAGAAAACATATCAGAAGCCATTGCCATGCTTGGAAGACAGTTCAACAGGCTCATCAAAAGAATGGACCCAAAGTCAAGGTCTAATGTTCATAACATTCCTTCTGACATTGACAGTTCCAGCAGAAGACCAAGGTCAGAAGATAAGGGAAACCAAGGCAGAGGTATTCAATGCCATGGATGTGAAGGATATGGACATATTCGAGCTGAATGTCCTACCTTTCTTAAGAAGCAAAAGAAAGGAATGACTGTTACTTGGTCTGACTATGATTCAGAAAGCAATTCTGAAGAAGAATCTACCAAACTAGTTACTGCCCTAACTAGTGTTTGTACTTCTGAAAGTGACACCAGTGATGAAGAAGTGACATTTGAAGAACTGGCTGATACCTACAAGAAATTGTGTATCAGAAGTGGTGAAGTCTGTGTGCAAAATGAGAAACAATCAAAACTCATTGTAAAGCTGGAGGCTGAAAAGAGGGCAAATCTTGAAACTATAAGTCATTTAGAAGGAAAAGTTCAACTGTTGAACTCACAACTGAATCAAATGACCAAATCTGTCAAGATGTTGACCAATGGAACAGACAAATTGGAAGAGATCCTTCAGGCTGGACAAAATATGGGAAATAAATCTGGCCTAGGATTTGTGGAAACAAAGAAATTTGGTACCGGGAAGCAAATGTCAAAACGGATGTCTCAACATTACTCTCAACATCAGGGACAGAGACATATGAAGAAGAGGTACCAAAGATGGAGATGTCATCATTGTGGGAAATATGGTCACATAAAGCCCTTCTGCTTCAGATTACATGGATATCCTAATCAGAACTCAGATGTCAAACCTAAGTCTAAAAAGGTACCACACGCTCCTCAATGGAAGAAAAAGGCTACTGCACTGATAGCTCACACTTCCCTGAAGATCTCTGCAAAGGAAGATTGGTACTTTGACAGTGGATGTTCCAGACACATGACTGGATTCAAAAATCTCCTCAATAATGTTATGCCTCACACCACCAGTTTTGTGACCTTTGGAGATGGTGCTAAAGGAGAAGTCAAAGGAGTTGGTAATTTGGACTACCCTGGAGTTCCAAGTCTGAATAAGGTACTGCTGGTAAAAGGGTTGACTACTAATCTCATTAGCATCAGTCAATTATGTGATCTAGGATTCATGGTCAACTTCTCAAGATCTGAATGTCTAGTATTTAATGAAAAACTAGATGTTGTAATGAGAGGAATCAAATCCAAAGATAACTGTTATGTGTGGCAGCACACTGATATCTCCACTATGAGTCAAATCATCAAAGAAGAAAAAGAGATGAAACAGTGGCAGCATAAGTTTGGAAGAATGAAAAGAGCTATTCCTATGGAAGCTGTCAGAAGAACTCCAAAACTACAGGCTGATAATATATGTGATGTGGCAAATAAAGTTGAAGAAGAATGTGTTGTCAGAACCTTAAGTCATCTTGACAAGGATGTTGGAAAGAACAAGTCTCATAAATTCTGTTCTCAAAACATCTGGTCAAAACAGATGCTACCTGAGTACAATGTTACACAAGATGTTGTGACATTGTGGTGTGATAATCTGAAAACATTCAACATTTCCTTGAACCCTATTGACTTTGAAGAGAAGAAGTCATTTGAACTGGAACATAGTTTCTCTAAGCTTCAGCTGACTGATTCTTCTACCAAGGCGCTTGTTGGAAATAAACTTGAAAATTTGAGGGGCAGATTGGGTATTCACCACCATGAGAAATTATAGCAATTAGTTTTGCTGAAAACAAGGGTTGAAGGGATTAATTTTATTAAGTCTATATTTAGTGGGTTAATCATATTCATTCACAATTCCTTCAAAAGCCTTAAGAAGTTGAAGAGACTCCCTTTTACTCCCTACCTCTCTCATCCTTGCAACCTGTTTCCTCCTCCCAATCAAAGAGTTTTCTCAAACTGCTACTATTACTCAAAGTTAAACAAAATGTCTCAGACATCGTCTTCCACCATGGCGGCTTCGTCTCCCTCATCATCGTCATCGTCTGATCAAGATTCTAGGGAAATCACTACATGCATAGAATCTGAAGTTCTTGAGGTCACTCCTCTCAGGGAGATGGCAACTGACCCAGCCAGAGTCAAAAAGCTCAGAACCAGACATGCAGGAAGAGCTCAAGCTACAGTCTCTGGTAATTCTTCTCATCCTTCGTCTTCTATACCTAATAAAGAAGGATCAGTTCAAGTACACCAAGCTATTGCTAGACTGGTAAATAAAAAACGAAGGAAACAGACAGTAAATAAAAAAAAGCATAATTCTGGAGGCCTGGGTCGAAAGAGGTGTGGGCTGTCTTTCGACCCAGTGAAGAGGCTTGATCGAAGGTGCATGAGGGGCTGCACTTTTGGGGGTGTTCGATCTGGATATGTCATCCTTCGATCTGGAAATCCTGGATCCAGTTCGAAGCTAAACTGCTAAGCTTCGAAACTCTGAACAGGATTCTGAGAATATCTTTCCTGCAAAATGAAACAAATGTTAAAGGTCCAGGGGGGACTTTACCCCCCCTGATTCGAATCTCGTCCCAATTCTGATTCTTCCTCAACGTGAATCTGCTGAATCTGGGCCTGGGTTTGTTTTATTCTGAGGTTCGAAGGGGAAACTCAGATCGTACCCAAGTAATGGCACGATCTCACCTTTGCACTTCAGCTTACATGCAACACAATCAGTAATAACAAAAATACATATGCAATGTGTATTTAAATGCCATGAAGGTGAAATTTTGGTTTTGCAAACCCTTACCAATTGAAGATGTATGATCTGTGGCTCTGGGTGTGGAGGTGTTCGCTGGATGGCTGCTTTGGCTTGGATGAAAATGCTGGTAACCTTTGGTGGGTTATGGGCAGCGTATCTCTAAATCTTTCCTGTTTCTTTTCTCTATTTTTTCCTCTGTGTTTTTTCGTCCTCTGTAATGTGCCACTGGCCCTTGTATTTATAGGAGTGTGGGGGTCTAGTAACAGCAAGAGACAGCCAATTAAACAGGCCATTAAAGCCATGAGATAAGAATCAGACACATTAAAATATTTCCTTTTTTGAAATATTCGTGTCTCTTGAATGAACCTGGACACTTTTGAATTTCGAATGCCTTCAGGCCCCGCTCTTCGATTGGTCCTAAGTTTCCTCCTTCGAATGGACTTCTTCTACTTCGACTGCTTGATTTGAAAAGAGTCACTCTGGTCGAATCAGCTTTTGTTGAGTAGAAAAGGCAAGAATCTGGCCTTTAACTCAGGAATTAAATCCATAATCAGCATTTAATTATTTCTATGTTTGCAAGGGAAACACGCCATTTTCTCATGTTCAGTGTACCTGGACATGTTTTTTGAGTGCCTTCTTGATGGCCTCTTTCGAATGGCCTGGAAGAAGTTCTTCAAATGGCCCTTGTCCAAACATCAATCGAAGGGTATTTATTGAAATTCCAATCGAAAGGCTTTGTTAACAGGCCAATCGAAAGGTGCTGTTCATGTTAATCGAAGGATCCCTTGACATGCCAATTGAAAGGCTTGGCCCAGGATGCCAAACGAAAAGGTCTTTCAGAATCCTAATCGAAAGCCTTGACACAATACCAATCGAAGTACTTGTCCATAATGCCAATCGAAGTGCTTGTCCATAATGCCAATCGAAAGGCTCCTTCAGAATACCAATCGAAGGGTCTTTCAGAATGCAAATCGAAGTGCTTGTCTATAATGGCAATCGAAAGGCTCCTTCAGAATACCAATCGAAAGGTCTTTCAGAATGCAAATCGAAGTGCTTGGCCATAATGCTAATCGAAAGGCTCCTTCAGAATACCAATCGAAAGGTCTTTCAGAGTGCAAATCGAAGTGCTTGTCCATAATTCCAATCGAAAGGCTCCTTCAGAATACCAATCAAAGGGTCTTTCAGAATACCAATCGAAAGGTACTTAAAGTACCACTCAAAAAATTTCTTTTTCCTTAGGCAAGGGTTTCTGGTCAACCATGTAGGGGGAAGACTTTGGAAAACATGAGAGGGAAAATTTTGGGGTGCAATAGTTGCCCCTGTTCAATTTTCTTAAACCCGAGGATATAGATTGGCTTTCGAGCCTTTCGTGATCCGAAGGTGGAAGATAATTGAACACTAGAGTGCTTAGAAATTTGCACTCCCATGGTGTAGTATCAACATTGTGATGTCGGGAATGGGCTTACAGATGCCATTTGGAGATTGTTGGTAGGTAGTTTTGTCTTTGTTGACGGGTTGTCTCTTTTGATGGGGTGTCTCCTTTGACGAGTTGTCTCTATTGACAGGTTGTGCCTCAGAAAAATCTTTAGGAATCAATTTAAATGATTTTGTCTCCATTGACTGCTTCACCTCAGAAAAATATTTAGGAATCGATTTAACTGATTTTGTCTCCATTGACTGGCTTCGCCTCAGAAAAATCTTTAGGAATCGATTTAACTGGACCAGATAAGGTCTTGGAATATCTTCAACTGGATCGGCATCAGAAAAATATTTAAGAATCGATTTAACTGTACTAGAGAAGGCCTTTGACTGGATCGACATCAGAAAAATCTTTAGGAATCGATTTAACTGGACCAGACAAGTTCTTGGAATATCTTCAACTGGATCGGCATCAGGAAAATATTTAGGAATCGATTTAACTGGACCAGAGAAGGCCTTTGACTGGATCGGCGTCAGAAAAATCTTTAGGAATCGATTTAACTGGACCAGACAAGGTCTTGGAATATCTTCAACTGGATCGGCATCAGAAAAATCTTTAGGAAACGATTTAACTGGACCAGAGAAGGCCTTTGACTGGATCGACATCAGAAAAATCTTTAGGAATCGATTTAACTGGACTAGACAAGGTCTTGGAATATCTTCAACTGGATCGGCATCAGAAAAACTTTAGGAATCAATTTAACTGGACCAGAGAAGGCCTTTGACTGGATCGGCATCAGAAAAATCTTTAGGAATCAATTTAACTGGACCAGACAAGGTCTTGGAATATCTTCAACTGGATCGACATCAGAAAAATCTTTATGAATCGATTTAACTGGACCAGAGAAGGTCTTGGAATATCTTCAACTGGATCGGCATCAGAAAAATCTTTAGGAATCGATTTAACTGGACCAGAGAAGGCCTTTTGATATGGATGAGAATTTAACTGCATCATTCCTGAAAGGTAAAGGTCAGTCATATGCAATGCATGATATGGATCAAGAAATGATGTTCTCAACATAAATGAGATTGTGTGGTATGATGAGTTTATGCATGTATCATGATGTATGGAAATGTAATGTTTTAGCTGGGGAAAATAAATCCCGGATAGCTTGCTGGAGAATAGAGTTGAATTCTTCGTTTCTGCTGGGGATAATGAACGAAGATGATTGCAAGTATAAACCTGCAGGAGAGGATGACTCCATTGGGGAATAAACTAATGAGGAGATTACTCCGAGGGGAATTACTCTGTGGGGGAGAGATGTTCTGCTGATGATTTTAACGATAACTCCGCTGGGGATTCCATTGATAAGCTCTGTTGGGGATTTCAATGATGAACTCCGCTGGGGATGGATTACCGCTGCTGGCGATATTGAATCTGTTGAGGATAGAAGTCCTGCTTGGGGAAAGAAAGAACTTCGCTAGGGATGATCTTTCAGTTGCAACTTGCTGAGGATAACCCAGTTAGACTCTTGTGAGGATAACCTTCTGAATTTGGCTGGGGAGATTTATTTTGTACTCTGCAGGGGATGAGCTTCCAGAATCTACTAGGTAAGATGACTTAATCCTGGCGGGGAATCTTTTTTAGACTGCGCTGGGGAAATGGCTCCAACAGGGGGTATCTTGTATTCCGCTGGGGAACATTCTTATACTCCGCTGAGGAATATTAAGGCCTTCTGGGGATACCAAGCCTTTTCGGGCTAATGGTAGATAAACTCTGCTTGGGAAGAGTCTTGCTGATTTGTTCATGGTTGCAAGCCTCAGTGGGGAGAGCTACCATTACTGTTTTTATTCTGCGGGAAGTGAAGGTATCTTAGCCATATTCTTCAGCTGAATATACCTTGGTACCTTGGTGGACAGAGCAACTAGACAGCTCGGACAAATCTTATTGCCCCTGTTTATGATATTACTAGTAATTCATCTTTCGTTTCGCATGTAAGTATTTATGATCAGCAGTTAACATCAAATGCATATATCAAAAATGAACATTGGACGTTCTTTACAAAACAAAACAGATAAAGGAAAAACAGTTTGAAATTTGTTTGAAAATGAATTTGTATTGATTTTGAAGTTTGGCCTGTAAATAGGCGTTTTGTACAAGAGGCTGACGTCCTAGTAAGAGAACGCCGCCGAACAAAATAGAATCTATACAATTTGTGAAAATAAAACAAAACAGTTATGTGAATAGTCCCACTGGGTTCCAGCTCTGCTATTGCCTTTATATCTTCAAGCATCTCATCACTTTGCTGCTTAGTTGAAGATGAATCTGATTGACTGGCGTCGTCCGAGCCTGATAGTTGATACCGAAGTCCGGATGCGAGGTGATCCAATGAGACATAGTGTTACGATTTAATCCCTAATTTTTGCCTGGACCGCCCTTTCGGGTTTTCAGTCCACCGGGATACACATTTTTTCCCAAGCCGCCTTTTCAGGTTTTCGACTTGTCGGGTGTACAGATTTTTTTATTTTCATCCCTTATTTTTGCCCGAACCCTTTTGGTTCGCCGGGAAGCCCTTATTTTTTCCTAGGCCAGTCAACCTAGCGGGTCTTTGATTATGCGTAGTATCTTTTTACTATGTCTGCATTGACGGGGTGAGGAAGGTCGTCACCATCCATGGTGGTTAGAATCATCACTCCTCCTGAGAAGATGTTCTTAACCACAAATGACCCTTCGTAAGTAGGGGTCCATTTGCCCCTGGGATCACCTTGAGGTAGAATAATGCGCTTGATTACCAGGTCCCCAACTTGATACTCTTGTCATCTGACTTTCTTGTTAAATGCCTTGATCATTCGTTTTTCGTACGTCTGACCATGACAAATAGCAGTAAGTCTCTTTTCGTCGATTAGATTCAATTGATCAATTCGGGTCTGAATCCAATCGTCTTCGCTCAAACCTGCATCCTTCATGATCCGAAGAGAGGGTATCTGAACTTCAATGGGCAAGACTGCCTCCATGCCATAAACCAAGGAATAGGGTGTTGCCCCTGTTGACGTCCGTGCTGAGGTACGATACCCATGAGGAGCAAATGGTAACATCTCGTGCCTGTCTTTGTAGTTCACTGTCATCTTCTGCAAAATTTTCTTAATGTTCTTATTAGCTGCTTCTACAGCCCCATTCATCTTCGGCCGATAGGGAGAAGAGTTATGATGTTGTATCTTGAATTGCTCGCAGAGATCAGTGATCATCTTGTTGTTAAGGTTGGTACCATTGTCCGTAATGATCCTCTCCGGTACACCGTATCGACATATCAGGTTGTGCTGAATGAACCGTGCCACGACGTTCTTGGTTACGGTAGCAAAGGAAGCTGCTTTAACCCACTTCGTAAAGTAATCAATCGCTACCAGGATGAAATGATGCCCGTTGGATGCCGTAGGTCTGATCTCGCCGATCATATCAATGCCCCACATTGCAAAAGGCCAAGGTGCTGTCAAAACATTCAGAGGAACTGGAGGAATATGCACCTTATCAGCATAGACCTGGCACTTGTGACATGTCCGAGAATGCTGATAACAGTCGGCTTCCATTGTGGACCAGTAATATCCTGCCCGAAGGATTTTCTTTTCCATGGTATGTCCACTGGAATGAGTTCCGAAAGTACCTTCATGCAGCTATGTGTTGTACTCCAAAATATGCCCTCCTATTTTTTCCACAAGAAAACACAGCTTCGGGTTTTCCCTGCCTTTTCAGATTGGCGTAAGAATCAGTCAAACAGACTTTTTCTTATCAGTCTATCCAAATTAGGGTTTTCATGGACTTTGGAACAGTTCAGGAAGATTATTAGGGTTTGGTTGAGTTTGGCTCAGGGTTTGATCAGGCGGACGCTTCTTTGGCATTAAATCAAGAACTAGGGTTTGTGCGCACATTCTCAGAAAGAATTAATTCTACAGTTCTTTTCAAATTACTTTGAGATATGGATTGAGGCTTCTAATTGAGAGTTTGCAGTGTTTGATTTAATCAGTAAAAAGGATAAGCATATGGATGTTGGTTTGATTAACTGTGCATTGCTTATGTTTAAGTGGGACGCCGGGTTTATTATTGATTGCAAGACCACAATGTTTATTAATTATTTATTTATTCTAAGTTAGAATAGTTGGGATTTACTTCCAGTTATTTTAATTTAAGAAACTTGAATAATTAAATAGACAGTGAATTGAAAAAAGAATTAACTGAAAAAGAAGGATTTTTATTCATCTTTAATTGTTTGTTACAAATTATTATTGGAACACTGTAAATTTATTTGCATTTTGTTTACAATAATAATATTACAAATAATTAAAATGAAATAAAACTGTAACCTAATTATCCTAAGTCTTCGTCTTCTACTGATACTCCGCTGTGCTCAACTGGTTTTTACCTGCAAAAAGAAAAGAAAAGAAGTCAAATGCAGATGAAAAAAAAAGCAGACAATTAATTTAAAAAGCTCATCATTAAAAGTGACTGGCCGGAATCAGTTTATTCACCCTCTCTACAAATCACAAGAAATTCTTGGTTCACAAAGAGGGATAGAAATATGCTTGCAAAAAAATATGAAATGCACAAAGCTATTCAATATGCCAAATACAAAGCTGCATAGTTCATAATTTCAAATTCTCAACCAAAGTTTTCAAACTGAATAGAAAACTGAACTGCACAAAACAAGTCACAAGTTTCAAACTAAGAAAACTGAATGTCAAAACAAATTGCCCAAAGGAAACTGTCAAAAGCTGTCCAAAAGATATAGAAAGATATCAAAAGCCAAAAGCTGTCAACAAAGTACACAAAAATATGCAGGAAATCTGGAAAGTATACAGAGGAAAGATACATTGCAAGCAAACATATTCAAAATCATCATTTCCCAAGCCAATCACTTTTTCAGAGCATAGTACAGTAAGCAATAAACAAATGCTTTTTCTGATAGAGAGAGAGAAGAGAGAGAGAGAAGAGGCTTACAGGCTTGAGGCTTAGAAAAAGATATAAACAAGTTATCAGAACACAGTAAAAAAAAGAGGAGGCAGAACCAATACAGAGAAAATATATCACAAAAGCATGTCAACCTGCATAAACAAGCCTTAAAGCCTGTAAACACAAGAACCACATAACAGAAAACAACAAACAGCCTGCCTCCAAAAACAAGCTTGTAAACTGTGTCAAACATCAAAACTGCCTCAAAAAACCTGTTACATAACACAGGCCACAAAACTGCATTACAAGCTTCGAGCCTCTAACCTGCTTCAAATACAAAAGCCTTCCAAAACCTAAACTCAGTTTTAAAAAAACCAGTATATCAAACCAAAAAGCCATACAACCTGTTTCAAACATGTTCAAGCCTTTCAAGACTCAGCCTGAAGCGTATCAAACATATAAATTCATAACCTGTCAAACTACACAAGCCTCATCCTGCTAAACTACCCAGAAGCCTGCCTATACTGATAAGCCTTTCATAAGCCTGTATCAAAATTGTTCAAACCTGCTATAGCCTATACCAGGAAACAAACTGCTCAGGCCTGTAACCTTGAACCAAACCACAAATCAAAACCAGCATATCACAACAAAGCCACAAACCTGTCCAAGCCAAATATCCAACCTCAAAGCATTCAAACCAACTAGACCCTCAGAATGATTTCATCACAGGGTTAGTACCTAAGGCAACTCAGCAATCAACATCATTAATATACAGAGGCAAGCATATCAAGCATATCGAAAGCAAGCTCAGAATCAAACAAATCCCAACCAACATATCCAACAACATATTCGGATTCAAACATCATACAAGCGTCTCAGAAGCTCAGATATCACAATCAGAGCAAGCAGGCAAGCCAAGAGAGGAAATAAACATACAGAAGCAAGCACTCAAGCAAGCAATCAGATCATACAGAAGCAAACAGAAGAAGAGGAAAAGAAGTGATTATACTAGGGGTTTTCAGAAAAACATCATCATAAAACCACAGAGGGTACTAGACAAACCAGGGAAGGCCACAAAGCTCACAACATCACCACTCCTTCGCCTCCGGCCGCCTAAAGCGCCTCCAAGTCCATTTCTCCACTCCTCCATCTCCAAAAACCAGCAAAGGTATAAATTTCCTTTTCCCTTTACTTAAAACACCTCACAAGACATAATAATAATCAAAGAATCAGAACAAATAAAAACATGCAAGAATGGAAATCTGAAAACCCTAATGCGTTAAGACAGAAATCATACCTCTTTCTATCACTGATTGAATAAACGCGAGGAGATGATGGACAGTGGCGCTGGGTGGCCATAGGCGGGGAGAATTTTCGTCCAGAAAGCTTGAAGGGACGGAGAAGAAGATGAGCGCCGCTCTAGCCCATAACCTTAATCTGAGACAGAAATGAAACAAACCCTACAACAATTGTTAAAACGCACTTGGGCCTCAACCCCATTTACATGCCTAAGCCCATAGATTCCAGGCGCATACCCCCCCTTTTTGCTTAAAACTGTTCGCTTGGGCCTGCCCCTCTTACTAACATTAAAGCCCATTCTCTTTTTTGTTTTGTTTTGTTTTGTACATAAATTAATATCCCTTTATTTCCTTTTTATAAACTAATACCCTTTTTTTATTATTATTATCACTTTACCATTTTTATACATAATCTAAATTAATATTTTTTTTGTTGTTAAATAAAAATAACACCTTTTTTACACAAATTTTCTTAATTGTTTCTTTTTTATTTTATTACATTTTAAAGAAAAGATATGAACATTAATTTTCTTAAAGTTGAACAATTTTCTTTTCTTTTCTTTAAAACCCTTTTGTATAGAAACTAAAATACAAATAATAATTTTCTTTAACTTAAAACATTTTTCTTTTCTTTGAAACTTTTGTTTGTACATATTAACAAAAATACAAAAAGAATAAATAAATGCTTAATAATACATTAAGTTAACATACTTTTCTCACTTGTAAATAATCACATACACATTTTACAATACTTCTGATACATTTGCTTTTATTCTTATACATTGCTACATTGACATTGAGAATGCGATTCGATTTGGTTGTAAATATATTTGGACACTACTCTCCTAATAAGTCTCATCCCCATCTGTAAATATTTGTACCCCCATTCTTGGATACTTATTTGTAATAGCTTAGACTTTAAATTCCCGCAATTTATCGCTTTCTATATACTGTATAGTAATTAGGGTTTGTATGCAAAGATTCAAAATCAACCGCTAGATAACCTAATACAAGACAAATGCATGATAGTTGTGATCGGTGGAAATAGAACTGACTGTTTTAAAGCTGGTTCGTGAAATGTCGCGGTAAGAAAGAGTCGCCACCGTCTTTTATGTTCTCCAACAAGGAAAGGACAAAAGCACAACAAAATTCCTTTTCGAGATGTTTCTCGGTTCGGGAGGTAGATTTATAGAAAGGGAAGGTGTTAGCACCCTTTCTATCCATGGTTGTCCATGGGCTCTTAGGTACTTGCTCTTATGTTTCCAAAATTGTTTGCTTTTCAAGTGTATGTGGGTTTTGAAAAAGTTTAGTTTGAAAACTTCTAGGTAACTCTTGTATCTGTCCTCAAGAGTGTATGAAGTATTTGTTTGTAAACTTTTTGAAAGTGTAGGTGCGAAAAGATGTTTTTGTTTGTTTTTGAAAAGAGAAAGTACCCATGAGATCTACCTACTCTAAGGAATTAGGTTGTGTAAGAGTCCTTTAAACAGTGCTATCCCACTATTGAGAAGTAGGTAGCACCGTCGTTGGAGGTATTCGGGTCAATTTGATTAAGGGACAGTGTGGTCACCGAAGCAATAGTAGGACACCTTAGAAGTAACCCTAATGTCCTAGATCCTTTTTATCCGAGGCAACTGTTTCGAGGCAACTGGATCTTTAGATAGGAGGGCGACCTCTAAGACACCTTATACTTGACGACCACGTCGAGGCAACCAGTGAGGCGTACCCTAGGAGTGGCATGTGCATGTGAGTTGTTTTCATGTTATATTATCTTGTACATGTATCATGGTGATCTACGAGTTGTTTTTAATTTTATTTGGCATACAGTCTTACAGGCATAATTAATAGTTAAGAGTGCGGAAAATAAAGTACGGAAAGGTAAATCTACGCTATTACAAGGCGCGGGTCTATACATCGCCAAAAACAAAAACCCGTTTTGGAAAATAAATGCAGAAAGTAAATAAAGCGGAAAAAACCTAATTAGCTATTACATCCTTTGAGCAGATACATAAATAATCAAGAATAAGAATAATGTGCGAAAAGAAATTTAATCAGGACGTCCTTAGGGTTTTGACCCTTTTGAGAAATAAAGAAATTTACTTTAGTCCTTTTTTGTAATTAATTAAAATATTAAACCTAATTTACTAATTAATTAATTAATTAAAAGAAACAAAATGTTTTTTGTGTTTTTTATGTTTTTAATGAAAATAAAAATAAAGAAATTAAAAGTCAAAAGAAACCCTAATTCTAAGTTTATTTTATTAAAAAAGAATCAAAACTGAACCTAATTTAAACTAATTAATTTGTTAGTATTTTATTTACAAGAAAAAGTCCTTTTTTATGTTTTATGTTTTTTTATGAAAATAAAAAGAAAAGGAATTAAAAAGTTAGTAAACAAAACCCTAATTCTAAACTAATTTTTATTTATTGTAAAAAGATTAAAGTGAACCTAATTTAACTAAATTAATTAATTTACATTTTATTTACAAAAATAATAATTAATAAATAAAATAATGAATAAAAATATTATAAAAATATTTAAGTTTCTGAACTTAATATGAAAAAATAATTTGTTTATAAATTAATAATAATAATTATAATAATTAAAAGAATTAAAAGGAAAAGAAAATAAGAAAAAGAATAGCAAACCAGGGGGGGTATGCTGGCCCAGATGGAGGTGTTGTTCTGGAGATTTAGGCCCAAGAACACCAAGCCTTTGTTGACTTTCATAATCAAGCGGCTGTTGGTTGACTGGGGAATATAGTGTTCATCACTTTTTGGCCTTTGGATTGATGATCATGGCCACTTGGCATGTGGAGCGCTGAAGGTTCATGGTGGAATTATCTTGGAAGCCTGCACATAATCTTATTAAACAAAATAGAAACAAAGGTTTGGGGGACCTGGGAATCGAACCCAGGTCCCAGTAGTTACCAAGCACGTCATCAACCACCAAGCCACTTTGCACGCTTTGTTCATATGATGGATAGTGACAATAATATACAAAAAACATCAATTATGCTTGGAAATTAAAAAAAAGCGCGCATTTGTTTGAATTCTCCAACCATATGCTTCCAGCACATCATCTTCTTTATTGGCCTGTAAGAAAAAACAAACAAATAGCGGGGGTTTTTAACCCCCACAAAATGCAACCACATAAAATAGCGATTAGGCGTACAATACATATAAAAAGGGCGCGATGGTTGGGTTGAATTCGTCTGGCCTTGACGAATTCAACCATATGTGTTATGAGGTCCAATTTTGCTTATGCTGTAAAGCCCCAATCTGAGAGCTCTGAAACCCTAGAATTCAACAATGGTGGTTTACGTTTCAGGGCTCCATAATGCAATTCAATCACACTAATAGCTTCGTACGAGTCCTATAAACACAACACAATCAATAAAAGATGTTAAAAATGCATGAATCGATGATTATGATTTTGAAAAAAAGTGGTAAACCGTATGACTGTGTAGAACGATTCTTTGAGTGTTAGAGCTTGTTTGTGATTGCAATAGGTTCCTGAGTGTCCCAACAATGTATTGGAATCTTTAAATCTCCTTGAAAGGGCCTGGAAAGGGGAATTCAGTTTCAAGCTTTCTTGGAATTTTTTCAATTTGATAAGGGTTCTTTGCAGCAGTTTTGCACGTGAATGAATTTAGGTTAAGCTTCAGTACATATAGTGGAATGAATTAGGTTAAATCTTTTGTCCAAGAATCCATGGAATAATGTTTTGCATCTTTGATCAAATATTTTTGCGTCTTTTGATTGAGAAAACTTGCCAATTTTGGATATTTTGGTCCCCTTGATTGATACATGAAATCTTCAGCATGTGTTGAGTTTATTTGCATCACAAAAAGATTTGAAAACCATATCTTTTGAATTTTCCTACAATTAAATGAATTAAATGAATTAATATTAATAAAAATTCAATTAATTAATAAGAAAATAAATCAATTTAAGCTCAATGGGTCGTGCATAGGCCTTGAACAATGATTCAAGAAGAAATTTGAGGCCCATTAGCAAAAATGAAGTGTTTTGGGCAAAGTTGACTTTTGCAAATTCCCAAAAATTTCCCAACTTCTCCAATGCATATCTTGCTCAATTTTGATCATATGAACATGTTCTTAGACATTTTGGAAAGGTCTTGAAGCCCTCTAACCAATGCCTTTGGTCCCATGTCATTTTGGTTTACCAATCTAAAATTATGGTCTTTGACTTAAAGTGCCTTTTTGTTGACTTTTGAAATTGACCTATAATGTAGAAATTGATAACTTTTTGTGAGAGCATTTCTTGGACTTGGAATGTGAAGATGAGTTGTAGGAAATGTCATCCCCTTAAAAATGAGCATTAGATGGGATTTTTCTGATGAACTATGAAAAATTTATGCCTTGGTCAAGTTACAGTTGACTTTTCAGTTGTCCCAAAATAGAAACTTTTGGCATCTTGATGATTTTTGAGCCATGCTTGTAGAATCATGATCAAGACTTGATCAAATGATGATTGTGGCTTCAAAATAAGATGTTGACCAAAATTTTTGACTTTTGACTGCCAAATGACCCTTTTACCCCTACAGTTGATTGTGAAGCAATTAGGGCTTTTGACTGTGCAACTTGATGCTGTGAGTCTTGAAACTTGGAATGTAGATGCTTGACAATGTATATAGGCATATGGGACTTGATTGAGCCACTGAAAAACTTCAACTTCCTTGCAAGAACCAAAACCCTAATTTTGACTGCCTTAGGAGGCAATTGGACTGTGCAACTCTTGAGGAATCTTGAAGCATTTGAAGATTGATCTTGACAAATCTTGAAAAATATGGGAGGGCAAATTTTGGGGTACAACAGTTGCCCCTGTTCAATCTTCTTAAACCTGAGGATGTAGATTGGCTTGCGTGCCTTTCGTGATCCGAAGATGGAAGATGATTGAACACTAAAGTGCCCAGAAATTTGCACTCACATAGTGGAGTATCAGCAATGTGATGTCGGGAATGGGCTTACAGATGCCATTTGGAGAGATGGTGGATAGGAGGATGGGCTTATAGATGCCATCTGGAGATGTGACAGAACCTTATCGGGAATGGGCTTATAGATGCCATTTGGAGACTGTTGGGGTGTGGATGGGCTTATAGATGCCATCTGGAGGTGTCGATCACGTAAGAGATTCCTTAGTGAGAACTTGCGTACCTAAGAAAGAAAGATAATTTCCTGGCCTGTTACAGGTGTTGATCTTCAATCTCTTCATGTAGACATGCCCTGGCTAGATACAGGTATCGAATCTACAATCAATCGCTCACGGATATGCCCTGTCTAGATACAGGTATCGAATTCGGAACTTCAAAAGGTTGCTTACAGATGTGCCCTGGCTGGATACAGGAATCGAATCTGGAATTCTCGTCTACAGATATGCCCTGGCTGGATACAGGTATCGAATCTCTAAACTCCTCATGCAGACCTGCCCTGGCTGGATACAGGTATCGGATCTACAATCATTTACTCACAGATATGCCCTGGCTAGATACAGGAATCGAATCTGGAATTAGGTCGTCTACAGATATGCCCTGGCTGGATACAGGAATCGAATCTCTAAAATCTTCATGCAGATATGTCCTGGCTAGATACAGGTGTCGAATCTATAATCAAATACTCACAGATATGCCTTAGCTAGATACAGGAATCGAATCTGGAATTGGTCGTCTACAGATATGCCCTGGCTAGATACATGAATCGAATCTAGAAACTCTTCGTCTACAGATATGCCCTGGCTGGATACAGGAATCGAATCTCTAAACCCTTCATGCAGACATGCCCTGGCTGGATACAGGAATCGAATCTACAATCCGTCGCTCACAGATATGCCCTGGCTAGATACAGGTATCGAATCTTGAACTTGGTCGTCTACAGATATGCCCTGGCTGGATACAGGTATCGAATCTCTAAACTCTTCATGCAGACGTGCTCTGGCTGGATACAGGAATCGAATCTACAATCAATTACTCACAGATATGCCCTGGCTAGATACAGGAATCAAATCTGGAATTGCGATAGTTGATAGTAATCATCTTTGGATCGACCTTTTTCCTGAAAAGGCAAAACATCAGTTGTTTGCAATGTCATGATGTATGAAGTGCATGATGTCATGATGTTCTCACAAATAAATGAGATTGTGTGTTTATGATGCGTATATGCATGCGTCATGGTGTATGATAATGTGATGTTTATGAATGTATTTTCGTCTAGGAAAATAAATCCTTGACGAATGCCGGGAAGTTGAATCCTGGGCTGATATTTGAAGAGTAGAGTTCTTCGTTTCCACTGGGGATGATGAGTGCAAGAATAAACCGTTAGGAGAAGATGACTCCGTTGGTGAATAAACTTGTTGGAGAGATACTCTGCGGGGAAATACTCTGTGGGAAGAGATACTTCGCTGAGATTTGATGATAACTCCGCTGGGGATACTGTTGATAAGCTTATGTTGGGGAATTTGATGAACTCCACTGAGGGATAGGCAGAACTTCACCGAGGACGATCTTTCCGAGGTAATTAGCTAAGGATAACCCAGTTATAAGCTCTGGTGGGGAATAACCTTCTGAATAAAGCCGGGGAGAGATATTTGCACTCTGCAGGGGATAAGCTTCCAGAATATACTGAGGATAAGCTTCCAGAATCTGTTGGGGAGGATAATTCAACTCTCCTGGGGAAACTTTTGAGACTGCACTGGGGAATGGCTCCACTGGGGTGTCTGGTATTCCGCCGGGGAACAATCTTAGATCAAGACTGTCGGGGATACTTGCTTAGGAACATCTGTATACTCCGCTGGGGAATATTGAGATTTTCTGGGGATTCCCAACTTCCTTAAGTCCGACAGTAGGCTAACTCTTCTTGGGGAGAGTATCGCTGACTTGCTAGGGAATACTGTGCCTTTTCAGGACTGATGGGAGACCAACTATGCTTGGGAGAGTATTGCTGATTCTGGTCTTACCCTGCGGGGAGTGAAGGTATCTTGCTCGTACTCTTCAACTGAACCTACCTTGTACCTTGGTGGACAGAGCAACTAGATTGCTTAGACAACTCATTATTGCCCCTGTTTCTAATGTCATCTGTAATTAATCCTTTGTTTCGCATGCAAGTATTTATGAGTTAGCAATTAGTGTCAAATGCATATATCAAAAACGAACATTGGACGTTCTTCGCAAGACAAAACAGAAAAAAGGAAAAACAACGGGCAATTTGTATGGAAAAGTGAATTTGTATTGATTTTGGAATTTGCCTGTAAATAGGCATTTTTGTACAAGAGGCTGACGTCCTAGTAAGAGAACGCCGCCGAACAACAGAGTTTATACAATTTTGTACAAAGGAAAACAAAACAGCTATATGAACAATAATCCCACTGGGTTTCAACTCTGCTATCGCCTTTATGTCTTCAAGCGTCTCATCACTTTGCTGCTTAGTTGAAGATGAAGCTGATTGATCGATGCCGTGTAAGCCTGACGGTTGATACCAAAAAGTATGGATGCACGGTGATCCAATGAGACATAGTATTACGCTTTAATCCCTAACTTTTTCCTGGACCTCCTTTTCGGGTTTTCAGTCCACCGGGATACCCATTTTTGCCCAAGCCGCCTTTTCAGGTTTTCGACTTGCCGGGTGTACAAATTTTTTTCCATTTCATCCCTTATTTTTGCCCGAACCCTTTTGGTTCGCCGGGAAGCCCTTATTTTTGCCTAGGTGTGTCAACCTAGCGGGTCTTTAATCATGTGTAGTATCTTTTTACTATGTCTGCATTGGTGGGGTGAGGAAGGTCGTCACCATCCATGGTGGTTAGAATCATAGCTCCTCCTAAGAAGATATGTTTAACCACAAATGGCCCTTCGTACGTAGGGGTCCATTTGCCCCTAGGATCACTTTGAGGAAGAATGATGCGCTTGATTACCAGGTCTCCGACTTGATACTCTTGTGGTCTGACCTTCTTGTTAAATGCTCTGATCATCCGTTTTTGGTACGTTTGACCATGACAAATAGCAGCGAGTCTCTTTTCGTCAATTAGATTTAATTGATCAAGTCGAGTCTGGATCTAGTCATCTTCGCTCAAACCTGCATCCTTCATTATCCGGAGCGAGGGTATCTGGACTTCAATAGGCAAGACTGCCTCCATGCCATAGACCAAGGAAAAGGGAGTTGCCCCTGTTGACGTCCGTGCTGAGGTACGGTACCCATGAAGAGCAAACGGTAACATCTCGTGCCAATCTTTATAGGCCACTGTTATCTTCTGCACAATCTTTTTAATATTCTTATTCGCTGCTTCTACATCCCCATTCATCTTCGGCCGGTAGGGAGAAGAGTTGTGGTGCTGTATCTTGAATTGCTCGCAGAGCTCAGTGATCATCTTGTTATTAAGATTGGTACCATTGTCCGTAATGATCCTCTCAGGTATACCGTATCGACAGATCAGGTTATGCCGAATGAACCGTGCCACGGCGTTCTTGGTTACGGTAGCATAGGAGGCTGCTTCAACCCACTTTGTGAAGTAATCAATCGCTACCAGGATGAAGCGATGTCCGTTGGATGCCGTAGGTCTGATCTCGCCGATCATATCAATGCCCCACATTGCAAAAGGCCAAGGTGCTGTTAAGACGTTCAGAGGAACAGGAGGAATGTGCACCTTATCAGCATAGATCTGGCATTTGTGACACGTCCGAGAATGTTGGTAACAGTCGGCTTCCATTGTGGACCAGAAATATCCTGCCCGAAGGATTTTCTTTGCCATGGTATGTCCACTGGAATATGTTCCGAAGGTACCTTCATGTAGCTCTGACATGATCCTTTCTGCTTCAGTCTTATCCATACAACGCAGTAAGGTCGAATCATGGTTTCGCTTGTAGAGAATGCCATTGCTGAGGAAGAACTTTGCCGCGAACCTTCTCAGAAACTTCTTGTTGTTAACAGATGCGCCCTCGGGGTATTCTTGAGCTTCCAGATACCTTTTCACTTCATGATACCAAGGTTTTTCAGTTACCTCTTCAGCCTCAAGATCACAGCAATATGCAGGTTCATCCAGTTTCCAGATAATGATCCGGGGAGCCTCGTTATCCCATTTGACTTTGAACATAGAAGCCATCGTAGCCAGCGCGTCCGCCAACTGATTCTCCTCTCTTGGGAAGTGTTCAAAAGTTATCTTCGTGAAATGGGGGATCAATGTCAACACACACTCTTTGTAAGAAATAAGATTTGGGTGTTTCGTATCCCACTCGCCTTTGATCTGATTGATCACGAGAGCGGAATCTCCGAAGACACTCAGAAACTTAATCCTTAGGTCAATTGCAGCTTGAAGACCCATGATGCATGCCTCATACTCCGCCATGTTGTTGGTGCAGTTGAAACATAGTCGGGCAGTAAGTGGAGTATGAGTGCCTTTTAGGGATATGATCACAACGCCAATACCATTACCCAAAGCGTTTGAGGCTCCATCAAAGTGCATAGACCATCGGGATCCTTCCTCAGGTCCTTCATCCGGTCCAGGTACTTCACAATCAGTCACTACCATGATGTTCTCGTCTGGAAACTCGAAGTTCATTGATTGGTAATCATCCACTGCCCGGTGTGCCAAATGGTCTGCCAATACACTTCCCTTGATTGCTTTTTGCGTAGTGTACTGGATGTCGTATTCCATCAAGATAATCTGCCATCTCGCTATTCTCCCGGACAAGGCGGGCTTTTCGAAGATATACTTTATCGGATCCATTTTTGAAATCAACAGAGTAGTGTGAGTCAACATATACTGTCTCAGCCGGCGAGCAGCCCATACCAAAGCGCAACAAGTTTTCTCGAGCAGTGAGTATCGGGTCTCACAGTCGGTAAACTTTTTGCTAAGGTAATAAATAGCGTGCTCTTTTCGGCCAGACTCGTCATGCTGCCCCAGCACACACCCCATCGAGCTGTCAAGTACTGTCAAGTATAAGATTAGAGGTCTCCCTTCAGCCGGTGGCATAAGAATGGGTGGTTCTTGGAGATACTCTTTGATTCTATCGAAAGCAGCCTGACATTCGTCGTTCCAACGTACTACTTGATCTTTCTTCAGTAGCTTGAAGATTGGTTCACAGGTAGCAGTTAGATGCAAGATGAATCAGGCAATATAGTTCAACCGTCCTAGAAAGCCTCTGACTTCTTTCTCTGTCTTGGGAGTTTACATCTCTTGTATGGCTTTCACCTTGGCAGGGTCCACTTAAATAACTTTGTCGCTTACGACGAAGCCTAGCAATTTTCCAGATCTCACCCCAAAGGTGCACTTGTTCGGGTTCAACCTCAGCTTGTACAACTTCAGACGGTCATACAACTTCTGCAGATGGTCAAGGTGTTCCTCCTCAGTTTGGGACCTTGCAATCATATCGTCAACATACACCTCAATTTCATGATGGATCATGTCATGAAACAAAGCAACCATGGCACGTTGGTAGGTTGCCCCAGCATTTTTCAACCCAAAAGGCATGACCTTGTAGCAAAAGGTGCCCCAATGAGTAACAAAAGTGGTCTTCTCCATGTCTTCAGGAGCCATCTTGATTTGATTATAACCGGAGAACCCGTCCATGAAGGAGAATACCTTATGCTGAGCGGTGTTGTCAACCAGAACGTCGATGTGAGGCAGAGGGAAATCATCCTTGGGACTGGCCCTATTCAAATCCCTGTAATCAACACACATTATGACCTTACCATCTTTCTTCGGCACTGGAACCACATTGGCCACCCACTGAGGGTAAGAAGTCACTGCTAGAAACCCGGCGTCAAATTGTTTCATAACCTCAGCTTTGATTTTCTCGGACATCTCTGGACGCATACGGCGGACCTTCTGTTTAACCGGAGGGCATTCTTCCTTGGTAGGCAGGTGATGAACCACAATGTCGGTATCCAACCCAGGCATGTCTTCATAGGACCAGGCAAAGATTTCCACATAGTCATGCAACATCTGAATCAACCATTGTTTCACACTAAGCTCCAGGTTAGCACCAATCTTGACTTCCTTTCTGTCTGTCTCAGTACCCAGATTTACCGTTTCCACTGGCTCTTCATGTGGCTGAATGGCCCTCTCTTCCTGGAGTAACAGTCTTTCAAGCTCACCAGGCACTTCACAATCATCTTCACCTTCGTCTTTGGCTAAGTTGATCGGATTTTCGAAGTCATAACTGGCACTAGCAGAGTCGTTACCAGTGAGATCCAGAGTGGATTGGAACCTGTATAGGTGAGTGTGTGTAAATATAGCTGTTTTGCAATATAAAAAGAAAGAAAAGGAGCACAAGATTTGAAATGCGAAAAACGTCCAATGCTTTTATTCATGATATATGGAAATGACAAGTAATAAGCCATCACAAATGAAGCCACGGTGCCCCGGGTAAGACACCGGGCCATAAAGTTTTGAATTATTGTTCGTTACAAATTTAAAACAAAAGAGTTCATTACTGAGTGACAAAAGTAATAGGTATGTAGTCTTTGGCAGTCCAGTTGCTTGGTCCACCGTCGGTTGTTGGGTAGACCCAGCTGTCAAATTCGGATTCCTCCATGTCGTCTTCAATAGCATTCACTCCCGGGTTGGTGATGAACACAGGAGGTCTTCCAATCCTTGCCTTGCGAACAACCCTCTGAGCTTCTGCAGTGAAACCCAAACCAAACTTGTCAGTCTTCGGAGTAAAATCAGGAAGTCGGCCCCAGTTTGCACACTCACCCTTCTCAATCACAGCCCGAACATCCTTTAAGGAAGCCATCTTCAAAGGAGAATCTTCTTCAGTTGTAGTTTCTGCTGCTGCCAATGTCTGAGGCACCTCTTCAAAATGTTGAAAGGGGGTCTCAATGAACTCCCCATCCATCTCTATGTACCAGAATGAATTAAGATGGATGACCATATATTCTTCCTCCCCCTGCACTGTAAAAATCTTCCCTTTGACCGGGTATTTAAGCTTCTGATGTAATGTGGAGGTCACAGCTCCAGCCTTGTGGATCCATGGGCGACCCAGCAAACAAGAATAGGATGGTCGGATGTCCATCACATAAAATGTAGAGTCAAAAACTTGAGAGCCAACCCTGATTGGGATGTCAACTTCACCATGTACCATTCTCTTCGACCCGTCAAAGGCCCGGACAACAATGTTACTTGGCTTGAGCTCTAAACCCTCACAATCCAGCATGTCTAGAGATTTCTTGGGTAATACATTCAACGAAGAACCGGTGTCTACCAACACATAGGCAAGAGTAGTGCCCCTGCATTCAATGGAGACATGCAGAGCGTCGTTATGGTTCTTTCCTTTGGCAGTCAGATCAGCGTCAGAGAAACCCAACCCATTATCAGCAGTCAAGTTGGCCATACAATCGGTAAATTGATCAGCAAACGTTTCTTGTGGCACATGGGCCGTCTTCAGGAAGGAAATCAGGGCCTTGGCATGGGCCTCTGAACACAACAATAGTGATAGCATGGAAATCTTTGATGGGGTGTGCCCCAGCTGCTCAACTACATTGAAATCACTCTTCTTGATAATCTTGAGAATCTCTTCCATCTCTTGCTGGGAAGCTTCAACATTGGTTGTCTTCGGTGCCTCTGTCTGGGCAAGCACATCAGTAGAAATCCCTTTGCCCCGAGCGTCAGATGACTCGGTAGCAGGGGTAGAAACATGAACTTGATCAGGAAGGGAAGTGGGCACACTTGCAGGTGTGATGACAAGAGGTCTCTGAATAGTTGGTGGCGCAATATCTGGTGAGAACAGCCTACCACTGCGAGTGACTTTGGCAGGCCCGGTGATGCTGGTGACACCGGTACTAGTATCAAACTCTTGCTTTACTCCAAGAACATAAACATCGGCCCCTTAGTGCCAAGGGACAGCTTTGTCAGATGTATAGGGGAGGGGCCCCGGAACAGTGATGATGATAGGAGCAATCTTCTGAGCAGACATGATTTTGACAGGCTTCTTTGAGGGAGCCTTAGGAGGGCTGTTGAAAATAGTGACAATAGAAACTTCTTCAGCAGGGGTAACAGGAATAGCAACCTTCTCGAACAAGATCTCTTTGTTATCCATCAGGTTTTGGACGCCTGATTTCAACAAAGGACAACCAGCAGGGGAAACAACACATAGATGGCAACCTTTACTACATCCCGGAAATAAACCGGCTAGCAACAGGTTCCTCTTGACAGTCAACAATGGAGTAACAATATCTTCCACATAGGCCACATACAGGTCTTCTTCCACAGCATTAGCTCCATGCTGGGGCATGGGAGCAGTCACAACATTGGGCCTTTCGGGCACCTCAAACTGTATTTCTTTAGCATCAATAAGGTCCTAAACCTTATTCCTTAGAGCCCAACAATCATCCGTAGAATGCCACGGGTTATCAGAGTGATAAGCGTAGCGGGCATTAGGGTTGTATTTTGGGGAGGTTGTATTCACTACCTTCGGAGCTTCCTTGACAGTTACCAGATTGGTTGACAACAGTTGCGGCAAGATCTGAGACAAGGTCATACTAAGCCGAGTGTACTCCCTTCTGGGTCTCTCACCCCTTGGTTGGTTATATTGCCGAGGAGCGGCAACAGGCTTTGAAATTACCACCACGTTGACAGCTTGGCGGCGTTCTGGCTTATTCTGTTTCCTCGACCCATACACAACACTAGCTTCCTTCTTGAAGGGCTTCTTTTCAGAACTTGAGGATGCACCCTTCTGTATCTTCCCTGACTTAATACCAGCTTCGATCCTCTCACCAGTCATAATGAGGTCTGTAAACCCTGCAGAAGAATTACCAATCAGGTGGTGAAAGAATGGACCAGACAGGGTCCCCAAGAACATGTCCACAAGTTCACGGTCAGTCAACGGTGGTTGCACCCTGCCAGCCAGGTCTCTCCACTTTTGCGCGTACTCCTTAAAACCTTCTCCCGATGCTAGGGACATACCCTGGAGTTGGGTACGTGTAGGAGCGAGGTCGGCATTATACTGATACTGCTTATAAAATGCAGTAGCCAAGTCCTCCCAGTTACGAATACTGGTTCTATCCAGCTGATAGAACCACTCGAGTTGAGCCCCTGAAAGGCTATCCTGGAAGAAATGGATCCATAGGTTCTTGTATGCAATATACGGTTGGATCTTCCGCACATAGGATCTGAGATGCAGTTTAGGGCAGAAAGCCCCGTCATACTTCACAAAAGAAGGTGCCTTGAACTTGTGTGGGATCACCACCCCAGAAGATAGACCTAGATCCCCAAAATCCAACCCAGGCACTTGTTGAATCTCCATAGCACTCAGACGATCCTCTAGTTGCTTGTACTTGTCCTCAGCGGGAGGGTACTGCTCATCATTGAAATCCGTCTCGTTGTCGGAGACCACAGGACTAGGAACCCTTCCCCCTTGGGGACTGTCTTTCCCTACAGAGGAAGTAGCTTGATCAGCCTCATTTTGCAGTGTATTCCCAAACCTCCATCCAGTGTTGAACAGTACATTTCTTTTCTTCTTCTTCTTCACCAGCAGAGCCTTCAATTCCTCTTGACCTTGGGCTAAGCTCATGACCAGCTCTTGAAACTGGGCGTTCTGGGCCTGGAGGGCCTTGATAGCTTGTTCGTTGGATGATTCAGGATTCATGATGACGGCTGAAATAAACAGCGAAGAAGATTAAGCAACCTGTAGAAAAAGAGTACCTGTGATGCATATGATGAATGGAATGCGTATGATTTATGTTTTCAAAGACAATTGGGGTTCAACTTTGTAAACAAAAAGGAAACACACTTCATTAGATTTAACTTTGAATTGTTCAAGAAATTGCCCTTAGGCGTTACATAAATGAAAATACTGAAAAGGAAATAAAAGCTATAAAAGAAATATCCAAGGCCCATCAGTGCTCCCATGGCCTCCTCTTCTCAGTGCGGATATAGTCATTCAGGACCCGCTTGTTCTCCAACTACTTGGTCAGCTTCCGGATTTTCTGTTCCTGTTCGTTGAACCTTTCCCAATAAGAATCCCGTTCTTCCTGTAGTTGCGCCCAAGACCTCTTTAGTGTATCAACATCAGTAGGTATCTGAGGAGGGAGAACCGTTGGAGGAACCCCATCTTTGTCAGGAAATTCAAGAATGATAGGCCTGACAGCCTCGTATGGCATACCTAACTTCTGAACACGGATGCGAACCCATTTGTAGTAGGATTCCATAGGCAGAGAATTCTTCGGTCCCAACTCATGTGGGTCAGCTTTGTGAATTCTGTCCCAAGCTTTGATGAATCTACGGCGCAGTTCGTCACTATCTACCTGAAATTTAAAACTGATATTAGGAACCAACATCTCATGAGGCCCTGCTCCTCTGGCTCTTCCAAACTGATGGAGAGCTAGACATGGATTATAAGAGATTCCTCCTTGGGTACCAATCAAAGGAACATTAGGATATTCTCCGCAACGATCAATAATAGCTACCTCATCCAAACCTCTGAGAGTCCAAATGATGTCATTATCAGTGAGAGACATTAACCTATGAGCCCAGCCTCTTCCTTCTTTGTTCTTCATCACGAACTTAGGGAGGTGCGAAATAAACCACCTCACTAACAAAGGAGCACAACACCACAAAGTTCCCCGTCTTCGGGCAGTACGAGCATAGAGTTGTTGCATGATATCACCCAAGAGAGTGGGCACAGGGTTCCGAGACATGAAGATCCTTATGGCATTGACATTAATAAAGTTATCAGGATTTGGAAACAGAACCAGACCATAGATTAAGAGAGCCAGAATGTCTTCGTATGCCCTGAAGTCTAAGTCGTTCCAGAAACTGTTAGCTTTACCAATCAGAAACTTAGCCAAAAAGCCCTTAACTCAGCTTCTAGTCACCCAGTTATCCATTACCTCCTTGTTGGTCAAAGGAAGGGCTGCAGCAATCTCCTCAAGCCTAAGAGTCTTTTCCCATCCAGTGAATGGAGTCTGATCCAAGATAGGGATACCAAGCAAATCAGAGAATTCTTCCAGGGTAGGGACCAACTGGAAGTCTTGAAAGGTGAAGCAATGGTACAGGGGATCATAGAACTGGGTCAGGACACTCATCAGTTGTTGGTCCCACTTTGAAGTGACTAAACCGAGAAGAGAACCATGCCTCTGGATGAAGGAAGTAGTGTTTGGAATTCTGTCAACCAACTCTTTAAGCAACTCAGGTGGGTGAACAAAGTTGAGCCGGATAGTATTCCTTCGCATAGGCATCATAATGTCCTACAAAACAGAGCAAAGATGAAACCCTCTTGTCTTTGAAATGGGTCAGTCCTTATGCAGGATGCATGCAATGGTATGATGGTATGATGCTATGATAAAGCACACCACAAATATTCACATAAGGCACATAGGATAAGGCACACAAGTCACACAAGACAACCCTTAGAGTTTAGGCCAGCATGAAGTTTAGGTACTACCCTCTTTCAATTTTGTAAGTTAAGACCTGTCCTATCAAAAGTAACCGGGTTCTAGAGGATCCCAATATCACTGACTACCCTCAATCGGTCATAACTCCAGCGTCGTAATCTTTTCTTGCGGCCAGAACCATCGCGAGAGTTTAGCCTAAATGGGTGTAGCATACTGCTACTGTTCTATGGCCAAGTTGGGTCAAATTAGGGTTCTAAGGTCGGTTGGTGCTTAATGACTCCTCAGAAGACCCATATTCTCCTCGTTGCAACACAAGGGATATCGGTACAGACCAAGGTGCCACACCAACGTAGCCACTGCTTCACCCGTGTCGGTCTACGCCGGACAGGTCCCTCACAGCTTATGCTACCTAAAAGGGTATCCCCAGATCCGGGTTAGGATCCATGAAACTCCGATGCAATGCCCACAAATATAAAGCAAACAACACATTCAATTGAAAACATAAGTATGATCTAATCCTAAGGTACACCTCACTTTATAAGTCCCCAGCAGAGTCGTCAGTTCTGTGATCGGTGGAAATAGAACTGTCTGTTTTAAAGCTGGTTCGCGAAATGTCGGGGTAAGCAAGAGTCGCCACCGTCTTTTATGTTCTCCAACAAGGAAAGGAAAAAAGCACAACAAAATTCCTTTTCGAGATGTTTCTCGGTTTGGGAGGTAGATTTATAGAAAGGGAAGGTGTTAGCACCCTTTCTATCCATGGTTATCCATGGGCTCTTAGGTACTTGCTCTTATGTTTCCAAAATTGTTTGCTTTTCAAGTGTATGTGGGTTTTGAAAAAGTTTAGTTTGAAAAATTCTAGGTAACTCTTGTATCTGTCCTCAAGAGTGTATGAAGTATTTGTTTGAAAACTTTTTGAAAGTGTAGGTGCGAAAAGATGTTTTTGTTTGTTTTTGAAAAGAGAAAGTACCCATGAGATCTACCTACTCTAAGGAATTAGGCTGTGTAAGAGTCCTTTAAACAGTGCTATCCCACTATTGAGAAGTAGGTAGCACCGTCGTTGGAGGTATTCAGGTCAATTCGATTAAGGGACAGTGTGGTCACTGAAGCAATAGTAGGACACCTTAGAAGTAACCCTAATGTCCTAGATCCTTTTTATCCGAGGCAACCGTTTCGAGGCAACTGGATCTTTAGACAGGAGGGCGACCTCTAAGACACCCTATACTTGACGACCACGTCGAGGCAACCAGTGAGGCGTACCCTAGGAGTGGCATGTGCATGTGAGTTGTTTTCATGTTATATTATCTTGTACATGTATCATGGTGATCTACGAGTTGTTTTTAATTTTATTTGGCATACAATCTTACAGGCATAATAACAGTTAAGAGTGCGGAAAATAAAGTACGGAAAGGTAAATCTACGCTATGACAAGGCGCGGGTCTATACATCGCCAAAAACAAAAACCCGTTTTGGAAAATAAATGCAGAAAGTAAATAAAGCGGAAAAAACCTAATTAGCTATTACATCCTTTGAGCAGATACATAAATAATCAAGAATAAGAATAATGTGCGAAAAGAAATTTAATCAGGACGTCCTTAGGGTTTTGACCCTTTTGAGAAATAAAGAAATTTACTTTAGTCCTTTTTTGTAATTAATTAAAATATTAAACCTAATTTACTAATTAATTAATTAATTAATTAAAAGAAACAAAATGTTTTTTTTTGTGTTTTTTATGTTTTTAATGAAAATAAAAATAAAGAAATTAAAAGTCAAAAGAAACCCTAATTCTAAGTTTATTTTATTAAAAAAGAATCAAAATTGAACCTAATTTAAACTAATTAATTTGTTAGTATTTTATTTACAAGAAAAAGTCCTTTTTTATGTTTTATGTTTTTTTATGAAAATAAAAAGAAAAGGAATTAAAAAGTTAGTAAACAAAACCCTAATTCTAAACTAATTTTTATTTATTGTAAAAATATTAAAGTGAACCTAATTTAACTAAATTAATTAATTTACATTTTATTTACAAAAATAATAATTAATAAATAAAATAATGAATAAAAATATTATAAATATTATAAATATTTAAGTTTCTGAATTTAATATGAAAAAATAATTTCATTATGAATTAATAATAATAATTATAATAATTAAAAGAATTAAAAGGAAAAGAAAATAAGAAAAAGAATAGCAAACCAGGGGGGTATGCTGGCCCAGATGGAGGTGTTGTTCTGGAGATTTAGGCCCAAGAACACCAAGCCTTTGTTGACTTTCATAATCAAGCGGCTGTTGGTTGACTGGGGAATATAGTGTTCATCACTTTTTGGCCTTTGGATTGATGATCATGGCCACTTGGCATGTGGAGCGCTGAAGGTTCATGGTGGAATTCTCTTGGAAGCCTGCACATAATCTTATTAAACAAAATAGAAACAAAGGTTTGGGGGACCTGGGAATCGAACCCAGGTCCCAGTAGTTACCAAGCACGTCATCAACCACCAAGCCACTTTGCACGCTTTGTTCATATGATGGATAGTGACAATAATATAAAAAAAACATCAATTATGCTTGGAAATTAAAAAAAAGCGCGCATTTGTTTGAATTCTCCAACCATATGCTTCCAGCACATCATCTTCTTCGTTGGCCTGTAAGAAAAAACAAACAAATAGCGGGGTGTTTTAACCCCCACAAAATGCAACCACAGAAAATAGCGATTAGGCGTACAATACATATAAAAAGGGCGCGATGGTTGGGTTGAATTCGTCTGGCCTTGACGAATTCAACCATATGCGTTATGAGGTCCAATTTTGCTTATGCTGTAAAGCCCCAATCTGAGAGTTCTGAAACCCTAGAATTCAACAATGGTGGTTTACGTTTCAGGGCGCCATAATGCAATTAAATCACACTAATAGCTTCGTATGAGTCCTATAAACACAACACAATCAATAAAAGATGTTAAAAATGCATGAATCGATGATTATGATTTTGAAAAAAAGTGGTAAACCGTATGACTGTGTAGAACGATTCTTTGAGTGTTAGAGCTTGTTTGTGATTGCAATAGGTTCCTGAGTGTCCCAGCAATGTATTGGAATCTTTAAATCTCCTTGAAAGGGCCTGGAAAGGGGAATTCAGTTTCAAGCTTTCTTGGAATTTTTTCAATTTGATAAGGGTTCTTTGCAGTAGTTTTGCACGTGAATGAATTTAGGTTAAGCTTCAGTACATATAGTGGAATGAATTAGGTTAAATCTTTTGTCCAAGAATCCATGGAATAATGTTTTGCATCTTTGATCAAATATTTTTGCGTCTTTTGATTGAGAAAACTTGCCAATTTTGGATATTTTGGTCCCCTTGATTGATACATGAAATCTTCAGCATGTGTTGAGTTTATTTGCATCACAAAAAGATTTGAAAACCATATCTTTTGAATTTTCCTACAATTAAATGAATTAATATTAATAAAAATTCAATTAATTAATAAGAAAATAAATCAATTTAAGCTCAATGGGTCGTGCATAGGCCTTGAACAATGATTCAAGAAGAAATTTGAGGCCCATTAGCAAAAATGAAGTGTTTTGGGCAAAGTTGACTTTTGCAAATTCCCAAAAATTTCCCAACTTCTCCAATGCATATCTTGCTCAATTTTGATCATATGAACATGTTCTTGGACATTTTGGAAAGGTCTTGAAGTACTCTAACTAATGCCTTTGGTCCCATGTCATTTTTATTTACCAATCTCAAATTATGGTCTTTGACTTAAAGTGCCTTTTTGTTGAATTTTGAAATTGACCTATAATGTAGAAATTGATAACTTTTTGTGAGAGCATTTCTTGGACTTGGAATGTGTAGATGAGTTGTAGGAAATGTCATCCCCTTCAAAATGAGCATTGGATGGGATTTTTCTGATGAACCATGAAAAGGTTATGCCTTGGTCAAGTTACAGTTGACTTTTCAGTTGTCCCAAAATAGAAACTTTTGGCATCTTGATGATTTTTGAGCCATGCTTGTAGAATCATGATCAAGACTTGATCAAATGATGATTGTGGCTTCAAAATAAGATGTTGACCAAAAATTTTGACTTTTGACTGCCAAATGACCATTTTACCCCTACAGTTGATTGTGAAGCAATTAGGGCTTTTGACTATGCAACTTGATGCTGTGAGTCTTGAAACTTGGCATGTAGATGCTTGACAATGTATATAGGCATATGGGACTTGATTGAGCCACTGAAAACCTCAACTTCCTTGCAAGAACCAAAACCCTAATTTTGACTGCCTTAGGAGGCAATTGGACTGTGCAACTCTTGAGGAATCTTGAAGCATTTGAAGATTGATCTTGACAAATCTTGAAAAATATGGGAGGGAAAATTTTGGGGTACAACAATAATCGATACACAATTCACACTTGCACCCCTAGGGTAATCCCGCATGTTGCCTTTCAAAATGGCCCATGTTTCCATGTTGAGTTCTTTGGCAAAACAAAACAAATCAAAATGATCATAGTCCCTCGATGACGCTTTCGAAGTTGCCTAAACAAAATGATCATAGTCCCTTCAAGCAAAATTGCCAAAGACACTTGGCACCATTGCATTCATGGTCCAAACGATGACCCGCGCCCGTCCCGTTAACATCCTAACACAAGATTGTCCACCAAATACAATGGTGGAACAATACTGTTAAAAGGGTTAAAACATGAGAAAAATCTTTGAGTAAATTTAGGGGTAGACAACTCTTAGTTACTTGATCAAACTTGCAAAACACACTTGCCTACTTTTCAAAACCCACTCCACAACACAACTTTCAAAACAACTTTCAAAACCTTGAAACATCTTTTCAAAAAGACACACACCTTTGTAAAACATTTGAGTAAAGAATTGTTACAACGGTTGCCTAGACAAGGCATCTTTTTTCAAAACATTTTCAAACACACACACACACCACCATTTCAAGCAATTGAAAATTAAGGCAAGTGATCTAAAACAAGTAACTAAGAGCCCATGGATAACCATGGATGAAAAGGGTGCTAATACCTTCCCTTTTCATAATCTACCCCCCGAACCCACGAAAACATCTCAAAGGTTTTTTCCTGTGCTTTTTAACCTTTCCTTTAGGATAAAATAAAAAGTTGGTGGCGACACTTGCTAAACCAAACAAGTGCGAATACAAACACAAACCTCAAGTCAGTTCTCCTACCGTATCACACTCTGCCATGATCCTTTCTGCTTCAATTTTATCCATGCAACGCAGTAAGGTTGAATCATGGTTACGTTTGTAAAGAATGCCATTGCTGATGAAGAACTTTGCCGCGAACCTTCTCAGAAACTTCTTGTCGTTAACAGATGCACCCTCGGGGTATTCTTGAGCTTCAAGGTACCTCCTCACTTCATGATACCAAGGCTTTTCTGTTACCTCTTCAGTCTCAAGATCACAACAATGTGCAGGTTCATCCAATTTCGAAATAATGATCCGGGGGGCCTCGTTGTCCCATTTTACTTTGAACATAGAAGACATTGTAGCCAGCGTGTATGCCAACTGATTCTCCTCTCTTGGGAAGTGTTCAAAGGTTATCTCCTTGAAATGAGGAAGCAACGTCAATACATAATCCTTGTAAGGAATAAGATTTGGGTGTTTCGTATCCCACTCTCCTTTGATCTGACTGATCACGAGAGTGGAATCTCCGAAGACACTCAGAAACTTAATCCTTAGGTCAATTGCAGCTCGAAGACCCATAATGCATGCTTCATACTCCGCCATGTTGTTGGTGTAGTTGAAACACAGTCAGGCGATAAACGGAGTATGAGAGCCTTTAGGAGATATGATTACAGCGCCAATGCCATTACCCAAAGCGTTTGAAGCTCCATCAAAGTACATAGACCATCGGGATCCCTCCTCAGGTCCTTCATCCGGTTCAGGTGTCTCACAATCAGTCACTACCATGATATTCTCGTCCGGAAATTCAAAATTCATAGACTGGTAATCATCCACTGCCTGATGTGCCAAATGGTCTGCCAATACACTTCCCTTGATTGCTTTTTGAGTCGTGTACTGGATGTCATATTCAGTCACGATCATCTGCCATCTTGCTATTCTTCTGGACAAGACAGGCTTTTCGAAGATATACTTGATTGGATCCATCTTTGAAATCAACAGAGTAGTGTGAGTCAACATATACTGTCTCAGCCGGCGAGCAGCCCATGCCAAAGCGCAACAAGTTTTCTCGAGCAGTGAGTAACGGGTCTCACAGTCGGTAAACTTTTTGCGAAGGTAATAAATAGCATGCTCTTTTCGGCCAGACTCGTCATGCTGCCCCAGCACACACCCCATTGAGTTGTCAAGTACTGTCAAGTATAAGATTAGAGGTCTCCCTTCCACTGGTGGAATCAGAATAGGTGGCTCCTGGAGATACTCTTTAATTCTTTCGAAAGCGGCCTGGCATTCATCGTTCCAATGTACCACTTGATCTTTCTTCAGCAGTTTGAAGATTGGCTCACAAGTAGCTGTTAGGTGCAAGATGAATCAGGAAATGTAGTTCAGACGTCCTAGAAAGCCTCTGACCTCTTTCTCTGTCTTGGGAGCTGGCATCTCTTGTATGGCGCTCACGACGAAACCTAGCAGTTTGCCAGACCTCACCCCGAGGGTGCACTTGTTCGGGTTCAACCTCAGCTTGTATAACTTCAACCTGTCAAACAGCTTCTGTAGATGGTCAAGGTGTTCCTCCTCAGTTTGGGACCTCACAGTCATATTGTCGACGTATACTTCAATCTCATGATGGATCATGTCATGAAATAAAGCAACCATGGCACGCTGATATGTTGCCCCAGCATTCTTCAACCCAAAAGGCATGACCTTGTAACAAAAGGTACCCCACTGGGTAACGAAAGTGGTCTTTTCCATGTCTTCAGGAGCCATCTTGATTTGATTATAACCGGAGAAACCATCCATAAAGGAGAATACCTTGTGCTGAGCAGTATTATCAACCAAAACATCGATGTGAGGCAGAGGGAAGTCATCCTTAGGGCTTGCGCTGTTCAAATCCCTGTAGTCAACACACATTCGGACCTTACCATCCTTCTTCGGTACCGGAACCACATTGGCAACCCACTGAGGGTAAGAAGTTACTGCTAGAAAACCGGCGTCAAACTGTTTCATAACTTCGGCCTTGATTTTCTCAGACATCTCTGGACGCATACAGCGAACCTTCTGTTTTACCGGAGGACAGTCTTCCTTGGTAGGCAGGCGATGAACCACAATATCGGTATCCAACCCAGGAATATCTTCATAAGACCAGGCAAAGATTTCCATATATTCATGCAGCATTTGAATCAACCGTTGTTTCACACTAAGCTCCAGATTTGCACCGATCTTGACTTCCTTTTTGTCTGTCTCAGTACCCAGATTCACTGTTTCTACTAGCTCTTCATGTGGCTGAATGGCCCTCTCTTCCTGGAGTAGCAGTCTTGTAAGTTCACCAGGAACTTCGCAATCATCTTCACCTTCTTCTTCGGCTAAGTTGATCAGATTTTAGAAGTCATAACTGGCACTAGCAGAGTCGTTACCAGTGAGATCCAGAGTGGATTGAGACCTGTATATGTGAGTGTGTGTAAAATAGCTGTTTTGCAATATATAATAAAAAAGACAAGGAGCGCAAAATTTGAAATGCAAAACGTCTAATGCTTTTATTAATGATATGTGAAAGTGGCACACAAAAGCCCTCACAAGTGAAGCCACGGTGCCCCGGGTAAGACACCGGGCCATAAAGTTTTACAATATTGTCTGTTACAAATTCAAAACAAAGAGTTCATTACTGGGTAACAAAAGTAATAGGGATGAAGTCCTTTGCCTTCCAGTTGCTTGGTCCACCGTTGGTCGTAGGATAGATCCAGCTGTCGAATTCAGACTCCTCTACGTCATCTTTGATGGCATTTACTCCTAAGTTGCTGATGAACACATGAGGTCTTCCAATCCTTGCACTTCGAACAGCCCTTTGAGCTTCTGCAGTGAAACCCAACCCAAACTTGTTAGTCTTCTGAGTGAAATCAGGAAGTCGGCCCCAGTTTGCATACTCACCATTCTCAATAACAGCTCGGGCATCCTTTAAGGAAGCCATCTTCATAGGAGAATCTTCAATCACAGTCTCAGTCGATGCCAATGTCTGAGGAACCTCTTTAAAGTGCTGAAATGGTGTCTCAAAGAACTCCCCATCCATCTCTACGTACCAGAACGAGTTGAGGTGGCTGACCATGTATTCCTCCTCCCCTTGTATTGTCACAATCTTCCCTCTGACCGGGTACTTCAACTTCTGGTGGAGAGTTGAGGTTACGGCTCCAGCTTTGTGGATCCATGGACGACCCAACAAACAAGAGTAGGATGGCCGAATGTCCATCACGTAGAAAGTAGAATTGAAGACCTGAGAACCAACCTTGATTGGAATATCAACCTCACCATGCACCATCCTTTTAGACCCATCAAAGGCCCGGACAACAATGTTACTCGGCTTTAGCTCCAAACCTTCGCAATCCAGCCTGTCTAGAGCTTTCTTTGGCAAGACGTTCAATGAGGAACCAGTGTCAACTAACACATGTGCAAGAGTAGTGCCCCTTCATTCAATGGAGACATGCAGGGCATCGTTATGGTTCTTCCCTTTAGCAGTCAGATCGGCGTTGGAGAAACCTAAACCATTATCAGCAGTTAAATTGGCCACACAATCGGTAAACTGATCAGCTGATGTCTCTTGTGGTACGTGGGTCGTCTTCAAGAAGGTAATCAGAGCCTTCGCATGGGCCTATGAATACAACAGCAGTGATAACATAGAAATCTTGGATGGGGTTTGCCCCAGTTTCTCAACTACATTATAATCACTCTTCTTTATAATCTTCAGAATCTCTTCCATCTCCTGTTTGGAAGCTTCAACAGTGATTGTCTTTGGCGCCTCCGTCTGGGCAGGCATATCAGTGGTGATCCCTTTGCCCCGAGCGTTAGATGACTCTGCGACAGGGGTAGGAACAGGGACTTGATCAGGAATGGCAGCAGGTACACTTGCAGGCTTAATGACAACAGGTCTTCGGACAACTGGTGGAGCAATATCAGGTGAGAAAAGTCTACCACTACGGGTGACTTTAGCAGACCCAGTAATGTTGCTGACACCGGTATCAGCATCAAACTCTTGCTTAACTCCGAGAACATAAACATCTGGCCCATAGTGCCAAGGGACAGCTTTGTCAGAGGTGTAGGGGATGGGCCCCAGAACAGTGATGATTATAGGTGCGATCTTCAGAACATATGTAATTCTAACAGGCGTCCTCGAGGGAGCCTTGGAAGAATTGTCAAAAATGGTAATGATGGCAACTTCTTCAGAATGAACGGATGGAACAACAGTCTTCTCAAACAGAATCTCTTTACTATCCATCAGGTTTTGGATACCTGACTTCAGAGATGGGTAACTAGTAGGTAAAGCAGAACACATATGGCAACCTTCACCATAGCCCGGAAATAAACCGGCTAGCAACAGGTTCTTCTTGATAGTCATCAGAGGGGTAACAACATCATCCACAAAAACTACAAACAAGTCTTCCTCTACAACATTCACTCCATGCTTGGGCATGGGAGCAGTCACAACATTAGGCCTCTCAGGCGCCTCAAACTCAATTTCCTTTGCATCTATTAGGTCTTGAACCTTGTTTTTCAGACTCCAAAATCATATATTATGCCCCGGGCTCTCAGAGTGAAAAGCGCAGTGGGCGTTGGGGTTATACTTTGATGGCGTAATATTTGGATTCTTTGGGGCTTCCCTTAGAGTCACCAGATTGGTCTTCAGCAACTGTGGCAGAATCTGAGACAAAGTCATGATGAGACGGGTGAATTGCCTTCGAGGTCTCTCGTTACTTTGTTGGTTGTGATGCTGAGGAGCACCAGTAGGTTTTGAAATAACAACCGCATTGACAGCTTAGCGGTGTTCAGGTCTACTCTGTCTTCTTGAACTGTAGACAACACTGGACTCTTTCTTAAATGGTTTCTTCTCGGTGCTCGATGAGGCACCCTTTTGTATCTTCCCAGCTTTAATACCAACTTCAATCCTCTCACCAGTCAAGATAAGGTCTGTAAATCCGGCTGAAGAGCTTCCAATCAGATGATTAAAGAACGGACCAGACAGGGTCCCCAGAAACATATCAACCAGTTCACGATCAGCCAAAGGTGGTTGCACCCTTCCGGCCAGGTCTCTCCATTTTTGAGCATATTCTTTAAATCCTTCACCCGTCCCTATTGACATACCTTGGAGTTGGGTACGCGTAGGAGCGAGGTCGGAGTTATACTGATACTGCCTATAGAACGCAGCAGCCAAATCCTCCCAGCTACGGATACTGGCTCCGTCCAACTGATAGAACCACTCAAGCTGAGTCCCTGAAAGACTGTCTTGAAAGAAATGGATCCACAAGTTCTTATCAGTAGTGTAAGGTTAGATCTTCCTCACATATGACCGGAGGTGCAGCTTTGGACAGGAAGCTCCGTCATACTTGGCAAAGGCAGGTGCCTTGAACTTATGGGGAATAACCACCCCAGATGATAGACCTAGATCTCCGAAGTCCAGACCGGGCACCTTCTGTATTTCCATAGTGTTCAAACGGTCTTCCAGCTGTTTGTACTTATCCTCAACAGGAGGATACTGTTCTTCATCATAGTCTGTCTCGTTGTCGGAGACCATAGGGCTAGGAGCCCTCCTTTCTTGTGGACTGTCTTTCTCTCCAGATGGGGTGGTCAGATCAACTTCATTCTGCAGCCCGTTTCTAAACATGCGTCCGGTGTTGAATAGGATGGTCCTCTTCTTCTTCTTCTTCCTCTTTTTCAGAATCAGGGTCTTCAAGTCCTGCTGACCCTTAGCTAGGCTCATGACCAACTCTTGAAATTGGGCATTCTGGGCTTGGAGGGCCTTGATAGCTTGCTCAGTGGAAGGTTCAGTAGACATGATGATTGCTGAAATAAACAGTGAAGAAGATAAGAGACCTGTAAAAGGGTACCTGTTATGCATATGATGAATGATATGCTATTTATGTAATGCATTCAAGGGTTCAAAAATTCAAATTTGTTGCAGACAAAAAAGAACACACGTCATATTAAGAAGAAATTTGTTAGTACATAAATGCCCCATGGGCGAAATATTACAAAATTCTTAATGTAAAAAGACATTGCGCATCCTTTTTAGAGTGATGTAAGTGTTGAGGGTCTCCTCCTCGTGAAGTCGGTGGGTAAGCTCCAAAACCTTCTTCTCACTGGCATAGAAGCTGGTTTCAAAAGTATTCCGTTCTTCCTTGAGTTGGATCCAACTCTTTTGCATTTCTTCCCATGATGTTGGCATGTCAGGATGTAGGATGGCGTATGGAACCTCTCCTTCCATAACATGCTCTTTGATCAAGGGGAGAATGTGAGGATATGGCATCATAAGATTCTGGGAGCGGGTTCGTACCCACTTGAGGTAAGGCTCAAGGGGGATGGAATTCTTGTGCCCCAGTGTCTTACTATCCACCTTGTTAGGCATCCTCCAAGCTCTGATGAACCTTTGTCGAAGTCCTTGCGCATCGTTGTCGAAGTCAAAAACTAGGTCAGCAATCAGCATGTCATGAGGGCCATCCCTCCGAGCATATCCAAATTGTCTCAAAGCTAGGAAGGGGTTGTAGGTAATGCCTCCCCTAATTCCAAGTAATGGAACATTAGGAAATTCTCCACAATGATCAATGATGGTGACATTTTCTCTGGACCGAGAACACCAATGTACATCAGAATGTGTGAGGGTCATCAATCGTTGTGACCACCTTAAACCCTGCTCATTCTTCAAAACTGATTGTGGAAGGTGAGAAATAAACCACCTTGCTAGGAGAGGAGTACAGCACATGAGAACACCTTTTTTCCTCATTGTTCGTGTGTAAAATGAGTGGAGGATGTCCCCAAGCAATGTAGGTATGGGATTCCTGGATATGAAAATCTTGACATCATTCACATCTATAAGTTGACCAGGATTTGGGAACAAAACCAACCCATAGATAGGGAGTGCCACAATCTCTTCAAAGGCTTGTAGATCAAGAGAATTCCAGCATTCTTGTGCCTTCTCAAACAGAAACTTTGCCAAGAATCCCTTGATACCATTTCTGGTTTCCCAATGTCCCTTGACATCGGATGGTTGCAAGTGTAATGCTTGAGCAACATCTTCAGGTTTTGGTTCCTTTTCCGTACCGATGTAGGGTAGTTGACTAAGAATAGGAATTCTCAGGAGTTGAGAGAATTCCTCCAAAGTAGGCACCAATTGATAATCGGGGAATGTGAAACAATGGTGTAGGGGGTCAAAGAACTGGAAGAGAACTTTAATCATGTCTTCTTCGATGTTGGTGTTGACCAAACTGAGGAGTCTACCATGTCTTTCACTAAAGAGAGAATTCTCGGGAATCCTGGATGTAAGCTCTTTGAGTTGAGGAGGGATCCTTACAAGGTTGACTTGAATTGTTTTCCTGCGGAGAGACTCCATGTCCTACAAAACAAGAACAAAGATGAAGATCTAAACCCTTGAAATGGTTAGTGGATGCATATGATGCTTTATGATGTTCATGATGTATGCACAAACACATGTACAAGCAAGTCACACAAACACCCTAGTTTCAGGCTTGCATGAGGTTTCATAGGTAAGTACCCTCTTGAGTGTAGTTGGCTCAAAACCTGTCCTATAAATAGTAACTGGGTTCTAAGGAGCTCAATATCATTGGATTGTTTTCTATGTTCATCGTTTTGGTTTAGCCATTGAACTAGCGACCAAAATATTCCAAGAAAACAATCCTCAATGAGTGTAGTATCTAGTATCTACCAACTTCGGACTGCACCAAAGTCGGTCATCTCACTACCCCTAAAAAAGGGCAAGATGGTCAAGTAAGGTTCTAGGTCATTAGTGCTTAGTGACATCACTCAGCGGCCCCGTATTCTCTTTGATTGACTCAAAGGCTACCGGTACTCACAAATATGTCGCACTAATATAGCTATTGCTTCAACCGTGTCAGTATACCCCGCACAATTTCCACAATGTATTGCTATCTATGAATGTTTCCCAAATCTGGGTTAGGATCTATAGAACTCCGATACAAGCCCACAAAATTAAAATCATACAAAGCAATACAATTGAAAACACAAGTGATCTAATCCTAAGGTATACCTCACTTAATATTCCCCAACAGAGTCGCCAGTTCTGTGATCGGTGGGAATAAGAACTGACTATTTTGGAATGCTGGTTTGCGTTTGCGTTTGTTTTTGCAAAATGTCGCGGTAAGCAAGAGTCGCCACCGTCTTTTATTTTATCCAACAAAGAAAGGACAAAAGCACAGAAAAATTCCTTTTCGAGATTGTTTCTCGGGTTCGGGAGGTAGATTATAGAAAGGGAAGGTGTTAGCACCCTTTCTATCCGTGGTTATCTACGGGCTCTTAGGTACTTGCTCACTATGTTTTCAAAAGTTTGCTTTTCTTTGTGTTTGTGGGTTTTGAAAAGAGTTTTGTTTTTGAAGAGAGTGTAAGTGCGAAAAGTTTTGTTTTGTTTTTTAAAATGAGCAAGTACTTAAGAACCTCTACCTACTCGAAAAGGAATTAAACTGTGCAAATGTCCTTTAGACAGTGCTATCCCACTATTGAGGAGTAGGTAGCACCGTCGTTGGAGTTTTCGGGTCAATTCGGTTTAAGGGACGTGTGGTCACTAAAGCAACGTTAGGACGCCTTAGCGGTAACCCTAATGTCTTAGATCATTTTTCCGAGGCAACTTATGATCTCGGGACAAAAGGACGACCTCTAAAACATCCTATACTTAATGACCATGTTCGAGGCAACCAAGTGAGGTGTACCCTAGGAGTGTCATGTGCAAGTGTGTCAATTTTCAGCTATATTATCTTTGCATGTCACAGTGAGCTACTGTTGATTTTAAGTTAAGAGTTAATCTTGTCATGCATAGCCTAGTTAGCATACATCTAAACATTTAATATATGTACAGGAATTTAAAGTGCGGGAATTGTAAATCCTACGCTATTACAAGGCTTCGGGGAGGGGGATTATTTACATGTCCAAAAATTGGGGGAATAAAGCAGTAAAGTGTAAAAGTCTTAGTTAAGCTATTACAAACCAGTAGGCAGTTACAATAAAATAAACGCGCGCGAATCTGAAAATAACCTCTAAAAATCTAAGAATAAAATCTTTTTATTGTTTTATTTTATTTTTGAGAAAATGATCTAAATCTACTTAATTTTAGTTTTGAGAAAATGATCTAAATCTACTTAATATTAGTTTTTGGAAAAATGTTAAGATAATTAAATGATTAATTAACCAAGTTAATTTAATAGAAAAAAAAAACTAGCCTAATGTTTTTTGTGATTTTTTTTAATTGATTTTATGTTGATTAAAAAAAGGGAATAAAATAGTCAAAATAAGGATAAAAAACGAAGGAAACAGGCAGCAAATAAAAAAAAAGCATAATTCTGGAGGCCTGGGTCGAAAGAGGTGTGGGCTGTCTTTCGACCCAGTGAAGAGGCTTGATTGAAGGTGCATGAGGGGCTGCACTTTTGGGGGTGTTCGATCTGGATATGTCATCCTTCGATCTGGAAATCCTGGATCTAGTCGAAGCTAAACTGCTAAGCTTCGAAACTCTGAACAGGATTCTGAGAATATCTTTCCTGCAAAATGAAACAAATGTTAAAGGTCTAGGGGGGACTTTACCCCCCCTGATTCGAATCTCCTCCCAATTCTGATTCTTCCTCAACGTGAATCTGTTGAATCTGGGTCTGGGTTTGTTTTATTCTGAGGTTCTAAGGGGAAACTCAGATCGTACCCAAGTAATGGCACGATCTCACCTTTGCACTTCAGCTTACATACAACACAATCAGTAATAACAAAAATACATATGCAATGTGTATTTAAATGCCATGAAGGTGCAATTTTGGTTTTGCAAACCCTTACCAATTGAAGATGTATGATCTGTAGCTCTGGGTGTGGAGCTGTTCGCTGGATGGCTGCTTTGGCTTGGATGAAAATGCTGGTAACCTTTGGTAGGTTATGGGCAGCATATCTCTAAATCTTTCCTGTTTCTTTTCTCTATTTTTTCCTCTGTGTTTTTTCATCCTCTGTAATGTGCCACTGGCCCTTGTATTTATAGGAGTGTGGGGGTCTAGTAACGGCAAGAGACAGCCAATTAAACAGGCCATTAAAGCCATGAGACAAGAATCAGACACATTAAAATATTTCCTTTTTTGAAATATTCGTGTCTCTTGAATGAACCTGGACACTTTTGAATTTCGAATGCCTTCAAGCCCTGCTCTTCGATTGGTCCTAAGTTGCCTCCTTCGAATGGACTTCTTCTGCTTCGACTGCTTGATTTGAAAAGAGTCACTATGGTCGAATCAGCTTTTGTTGAGTAGAAAAGGCAAGAATCTGGCCTTTAACTCAGGATTAAATCCATAATCAGCATTTAATTATTTCTATGTTTGCAAGGGAAACACGCCATTTTCTCATGTTCAGTGTACCTGGACATGTTTTTTGAGTGCCCTCTTGATGGCCTCTTTCGAATGGCCTGGAAGGAGTTCTTCAAATGGCCCTTGTCCAAACATCAATCAAAGGGTATTTATTGAAATTCCAATCGAAAGGCTTTGTTAACAGGCCAATCGAAAGGTGCTGTTCATGATAATCGAAGGATCCCTTGACATGCCAATTGAAAGGCTTGGCCCAGGGAGCCAAACGAAAAGGTCTTTCAGAATCCTAATCGAAAGCCTTGACACAATGCCAATCGAAGTACTTGTCCATAATGCCAATCGAAGTGCTTGTCCATAATGCCAATCGAAAGGCTCCTTCAGAATACCAATCGAAGGGTCTTTCAGAATGAAAATCGAAGTTCTTGTCCATAATGCCAATCGAAAGGCTCCTTCAGAATACCAATCGAAAGGTCTTTCAGAATGCAAATCGAAGTGCTTGTCCATAATGCCAATCGAAAGGCTCCTTCATAATACCAATCGAAAGGTCTTTCAGAATGCAAATCGAAGTGCTTGTCCATAATGCCAATCGAAAGGCTCCTTCAGAATACCAATCGAAGGGTCTTTCAGAATGCCAATCGAAAGGTACTTAAAGTACCACTCAAAAAATTTCTTTTTCCTTAGGCAAGGGTTTCTGCTCAACCATGTAGGGGAAGACTTTGGAAAACATGAAAGGGAAAATTTTGGGGTGCAACAAATAGCCATGAAGAAAATATATGAAGCATGTAAAAATAAAGAAAAATGAAAGGAAAAGAAAACATTTTGGATCATTATGTGTCGACACAAGCCGTAACATCAAGCTTCTCAAATGAACTTTTGTTTTGATGAAGATAAATCATGATTTATAAAGAAGGCAAAAATTATTGATCAAGCTAAAATCCCCTTTGGATGAAGTCTTTGGTTCAAGCCCTTAGCAAATTTCAAGGTATAATGATAATACTTACCTCGAACTTAAGATATAGATGCTCAATGGTCAAAAGAAACATTTTATATCGTCCAACTCTTTATTCAAGTCTTTTTAAAGCAAAAATTCAATTTTCATTTGAGTGCAATCAATTTGCATGTTAGTGCAATTGATTGCATGCTTCAGTTTTTCAAAACATGGCTACTGACTTCCAGTGCAATTGATTTTCATGGTTGTGCAATCAATTGCACACTCAAAATATTTGGAAATCTGGCTACTGGAACCCCGTGAAATCGATTTACATGGTTGTGCAATCGATTGCACACTGTAAATATTTGGAAATCTGGCTACTGGAACCCCGTGCAATCGATTTGCATGGTTGTGCAATCGATTGCACACTGTATGGTTTTGAAAAACAGCAACCTTACACCTTCCTGTTCATGATACTATTTCATGGAAAACTTTTCACTCAAACTTGGCAATTGTTCATGATTTTTTACAAACCTTTTCTTCAAAGGTCACTGCATTTTAGCATCAAAAATGAACCAAATGATGATGATTGAAATGAAAATTTTAAAGTTAAGTAGACTTACCTTGCAACTAGAATTTATGTTTTGAGCTTGAGGTGTTGCTTTGTGGATTGTTATGACCTTTTTCAGTTATAAGATTTTTTGAGAGTTTGTCAACAAAACTTCTGGTTTTCTTTCTATTATTTCTAACCTTTTCCCCCAACCTCCTTCTCTTGCAAATGCTTCTTCTATTTATAGGCAAGAGGTTTATGCATATGAGCTGACTAAGTTTGTAAGACAACATGTTATGGTTTGGTTGGATTACAAAAATCAAACCATGTCAAGTACTCCATAGTCCCAAGGTGAAGTACCAAAGTTGCTGGTATAGAGGAGCTACTTCCCATGATTTATGGTGGAGTATAATCAGCAATAAACAAGGTATGCGCTCAAGACAAACTTTGTACAAAAAGCTTGCTTTTCAAGAATAGCAATGGTGCCTTTATGCCATAAATGGAAAGATCTTTTAGACAATGGCTCAAACACTTGGGTAATAACTCAAGCTCTTGTGTAAACATTAAATCATGTAGATATTTGCAAGCAAGAAGGTGTGCAACATAAGATTATGCAACATAGCATAAGGGTTTTGTTATGTGTTCTTCAATAGAATGACTTGCAATTCAAGGATGGATGCCCAACTTCAAGCCCTTGAATCTCCCAGCTCAAGTATGACAAATTCATGCTCTTGGATGTTTTAAAAAGCTTGAAACATCCTCTATAACTTTCATGTTGGCCATTTTGACAAAATCATCTTGGAACTATGTGAAAAAATGCCAAGAAGTTGGGATAAAATCCTGAACAAAATCTGTTGGAAATTTCTCTAAGTGTTAAATGAAAATTTCATGACTTCATGAATTTATAACTTAAAATCCAAGCACTTCTAGGAGAAGTTGTGTAAAGAAATGTTGTAGATATCATGGAGATCTACAACTTTCATGTTAAAAGTTTCCCTTGAACTGTCTTGCATCTTGATGAAAGAATGGCATGAAGTGATGAAATTATCATGTGTAAGAACACTTAGAAAATTTCTAAGTCTTGGAAATCTTGACTTTTCAAGTTGACTTTTGACTTTCTTAACTTCTTGATGATCAAGCTTGATATTTTTGAATGTCTTGATGAATTGTGATATTTGAAACTTAATGTTGACCAAAAAGTCAAAGTTTGACTTTTGGTGCTACAGTTGACTTTTTCACCAATACAGCTGATTTTAGGTCATCTGATCCATTGACCGAGCAAAAATGAGATCCAAGACCTTAATTTTCATTCATTGATGCTTGAGGATATGTGTTGAGTTGATCAATCTTAGTGCAGTCTTAAATCAAAGGAGATCTTGTGAGATATTAATTGAGAAATGAGAGGGCAAATTTTGGGGTACAACAGCTGCCCCTGTTCAATCTTCTTAAGCCTGAAGAGTTAGATTGGCGAGTATTGCCATTCGTGATCTTAAGTGGAAGATGATTGGACACTAGAGTGCCTAGAAATTTGCACTCGATGATGTGATGGTAGAGGGAATAGGCTTAAAGATGCGATTTGGAGGGATGATAGAGAGTTGTTGGAGATGGGCTTGTAGATGCCATCTAGAAATGATTGTTGGATTGTATTTGTAAGCTGAAACTGAGTGAGTATCAGAATGGCGTCCGCGTCTAGAGTGTATTTGAGTTGTATCTGGAGCTTGAATCTAAATAAATATCAGAATGGCATCCGTGTTTGGAGCGTATCTGAACTGTATCTTGAAAGTTGAATCTAAATGAGTATCAGAATGGCATCCGTGTCTAGAGCGTATATGAACTGCATCTTGAAAGTTGAATCTGAACGAGTATCAGAATGACATCCGTGTCTGGAGCATATCTGAACTGTATCTCATCTGCCCTGTTTCCGGAAAAGGTCTCTAGTTTCCTGTCATTAACTGGAAGAAATAAATCTAACCAGAGGAGGTCTTTGGTTGCCTGTTATTAACTGGAAGAAATAAATCTAACCAGAGGAGGTCTTTGGTCGCCTGTCATTAACTGGAAGAAATAAATCTAACCATAGGAGGTCTTTGGTTGCCTGTTATTAACTGGAAGAATTAAATCTAACCAGAGGAGGTCTTTGGTCGCCTGTCATTAACTGGAAGAAATAAATCTAACCAGAGGAGGTCTTTGGTTGCCTGTCATTAACTGGAAGAAATAAATCTCACCAGAGGAGGTCTTTGGTCGCCTGTCATTAACTGGAAGAAATAAATCTAACCAGAGGAGGTCTTTGGTCGCCTGTCATTAACTGGAAGAAATGAATCTAACCAGAGGAGGTCTTTGGCCATCTGTCATTAACAAGAAGAAATGAATCTAACCAGAGGAGGTATTTGGTTGCCTGTCATTAACTGGAAGAAATAAATCTAACTAGAGGAGGTCTTTGGTCGCCTGTCATTAACTGGAATAAATGAATCTAACAAGAGGAGGTCTTTGGTTGCCTGTCATTAACTGGAAGAAATAAATCTAACCAGAGGAGGTCTTTGGTCGCTTGTCATTAACTGGAAGAAATAAATCTAACCAGAGGAGGTCTTTGGTCGCATGTGTAGGGATGCTTGATGATAAGTCTATGTAAAAATTCATATGGGAAAGAGGAGGAACCTGTGTAGGGTTACCTAATGATAAGTCCGTGTAAAACTGCATCTTGGAAAGAGAAGGGACCTGTGTAGGGTTGCTTCATGATGGTCAAGTAGATAGTTGTCCTGTCTGGTTTCAGGTATTAATCTCTGATCTGAGAAAGAAAGATAGTTTTCCTGGCTTGTTACATGTGTTAATCTTTAATCTCTTCATGTAGATAGTTTTCCTGGCTTGTTACAGGTATTAATCTACAATCAGTCGTCCATAGATAGTTTTCCTGGCTTGTTACAGGTATTAATCTGGAACTTGAAAAGGTTGGTCGATGAGATAGTTCTCCTGTCTGGTTTCAACTATTAATCTCTGTCCTGAGAAAGAAAGATAGTTTTCCTGGCTTGTTACAGGTATTAATCTTCATTCTCTTCATGTAGATAGTTTTCCTGGATTGTTATAGGTATTAATCTAGAACTTGAAAAGGTTGATGGGAGCTATCTTTTGATTGACCTTTTCCTGAAAAAGGTAAAACGTTAGCTGTATGCAATGTCATGATGTATGAAATGCATGATGTCATGATGTTCTCAAAAATAAATGAGATTGTGTCGTATGCACTTATCATGTATGAAATGTGAAGGGTTTATTGTAGTATATCTTTGTCTGGGAAAATAAATCCTTGACAAATGCTGGGGAGTTGTTAAATCCTAAACTGCTGTTGGAGAGTTGGTGTGCCTTCAAACTTTGTTTAAAATATTTCTACCGGGGATTCCTATTTTGTTGTTTGAGGAGAACTCTGTTGAAGAATATTGAAAACTCTGTTGAAGAGTGTTGATTCCTGCTTGGGAAAAGAGTTCTGGAGTCTCGGTTGTCTTTTGCTCTACTGGGGTCGAAGTTGAACTCATATCTGGTCGGGTCCAGGTTTCACAGTAACTTGCCGGGGATTGTAGAGTAGTCTACTGGTGAAAGGGAGCTATGGTGTTTTGATTTGTAGTAGTTGGAAAGGCAAACTCAAACTGGGGAATCTGTAGTTTGTTGGGGAAATAAACCCTGTTGTTGGTCTGCTAGAGAGGTGACGACTTTGTTGGGGAAAATCCTTGAGGAATCTTTGAGGTTGGCTCAGCTGGGGAAAGATTTTCAAAGATTAAACTCTTGCTGGGGAATCATCTGATGAGAAGCATTTTGGGGAGATTTGTCATTTCCCCTAGCAGCAAATGTTTGTGGTATTGCCATGAAATGTTTGATTGTACATAACCCTTCGCTGAGATTGACATTCAATGCTGTGATCGGTGGATCTGGAACTGACTGTTTAACGCTGGTTCGCGAAATGTCGCGGTAAGCAAGAGTCGCCACTGTCTTTTATTTTCTCCAACATGGACAGGACAAAAGCACAGAAAAATTCCTTGAAGAGATTGCTCTCGGTTCGGGAGGTAGGTTATAGAAAGGGAAGGTGTTAGCACCCTTTCTATCCATGGTTATCCATGGGCTCTTAGATGCTTGCTCATTTGCGTTTTCAAAAATGGTTTGTTTGCTTTTCAATTGTGGGTTTTAAAAAGTTTCTTTGAAAATTCCAGTTCGACTCTTGTATCGGTCCTCAAGAGTGTTTGAAAAGTTGCTTTCGAAAGCTTTTTGAAAAGGTTGTCAGTGTGAAAAGTATTTTTGATTTGTTTTGAAATTAGAGCAAGTATCTAGAGTCGTCTACCTACCCTAAGGAATTCGTCTGTGTAAATGTCCTTTAAAGTAGTGCCATCCCACCATTGAGGGGTAGGTAGCACCACCATTGGAGGTATTCGGGTCAATTCGAAGGTTCGGGACATGGTGATCACCAGAGCAATAGGAAGACACCTTAGAAGCTACCCTCATGCCAGGTTCCCGGATCATGAGGACTTACTAAGACATCCTCTACTCGACGATCACCTTTCGAGAGGCAAGGCAACAGTGAGGCGTACCCTAGGGGTGGTGTGTGAATTTGTGTGTCGTTTTCACATATTTTGTCTTGTTCATGTCATGGGTGATCTACGCTTTTGTTTTTATTTTGCCATTCATTCTTGCATGCAATTATTAACAGTTAAAAAGTTGCGAGAAATATAAAGTTCCTAAACTATTACAAAGGCGCGGGTCCACATCGCCAAATTTAATCCAGGACCCGATTTGACATAAAAATAAAGTAAAGAAATATAAATATCAAGTTTACATGGCTTTGGGAGAATTACATTAATATTTAAAAGAAGGAATAAGAATAAAAAATGCGAAGAGAATTAAAATCGAAAGCGCGGGCGTTGGACCCTTTTTAATGAAATTAAATTATTATTAACAAATTAATTAAATCAAAATGAAAAGGAATTATTTTTTGAGTTTTTGTATTTATGAATTTTTTAATGAGAACTAAATGAAATTAATTAATTATTCCTAATTTTAGTTGTTTTTAATTTATTAAGAAAAGCATTAAAATTTAACCTAAAATTAAACCTAATTAATTAATGCAATTTTATTTACAAAAATATATAATTAATTATTAATAGGGTGAAAAGGAAAAGGTAAAAATAATCAAAACCCTAATTCTACAAATTTTAAGTTTATTAAAAAAAAAGTCAAAATTAATCCTAAAATTGAAAACTAAATTAATTAATGATTTTTATTTACAAAAATAAGTTTTAAATGAAATATATTTTATTTTTTGTCTTTTCTGATTTTTTTACTATTTTTATATTTTATGAAAATAAATTAAATTAAAGAATTTAAAGGAAATTAATTAAAACAAATAAAAATAGAAAAGATATGAAAAGGAATAAAAAGCAAACCATGGGGGGTTCTGTCCCCAAATTGGAGGTTTTTTGGCTAGCAATCAGGCCCATTAGAACCCTGGCCTTGTTGACTTTATTGGCCACGTGCAGCTTCATTGACTTATGCCTATGGTACTCTTCAAATCAAGGCCTTTGGATTGCCTTCAGTAGCCATGTGGCATGCCTGGATTGTGAGTGTATGATGGTCTTCAGGGAAGAAACTGCACAGGATGATATTAGAAAAAATATTATTGAAAGGGAGGGGGACCTGGGATTCGAACCCAAGTCCTAGAGGTTACCAATCCTACGCCTGACCAGTGGAGCTGCTAATACGCGTTGTACATAGAATAGCCAATAAATAATATAAGAGAAAAAATGGCCAGTGGCTTAGAAACAATAAAAAACGCGCGTTAATTCAAATTGCTCAATCAGATGGTGCCACATAGTCTTCTTCTTCGTTGGCTTGCTGTATCTGAAAAATAAAAAGAATTAGCGGGGGTTCTAAACCCCCCCAAAATACACCCTTTTAAAAAATAGCGAATAGCTCGTCTTGGATCAGAAATTGGGCGCGATAGGATGGTTAGGTTCGTCCAAGCTTCCTGATTTCAACCATGGCACTGAGATGTCTTGATTTTACCATATACGTAAACGCCCAATTTCACAGTTTTGTAACCCTAATAATCGTCCATGGTGAAATCGCGTATGGGTGAGGAAAACTTAATTAAACAACAGGGTTAGCTTCAGAATGATAAGAGCAATACAAAACAAGCATTAGAATTGAAAATTATGGCATGAATGATCAGATACGATTATGCAAAAAAGATGAAACCATTTGATAGCTAGGTACCAATTCTTGAGGCTATGGACGTGGAAAAATGTTCAGTTAGCTTCAGTAATGTCTTAGCAAGCTAATGGAATCAATCTTTTCCTCTGAATCGTCCTCCAAGGCCACTTTCAGTTTTGGATTTTTTTGATAAAATTGCAAAAGTTGTTCTTCTTTTCTGGCGCGGCTTAGAGGTCCTGGTCTTTAGGTCTAGCTTGTGGCTTATGTATGGAGTGTATTAGGGTTCAATTCTGAGCCAAAGGATCAAAGCATTGATGTAGAGAATATTTGATTTTCATGGCATAATGTTTCAATCTTTTCCATGCATATTTGATACCAATCATGTCCAAATCAAATTGATTCTTTCCCTATCTGATTTGCACGAAATCTTGGAGATATTTCATGCATAAAAAGATTTAAAAAGTTTGCTTTGGTATTTTTCACATATTTATTTTATTAAATGAATTAATAGCAATTTAAAAATTCAAATAAATAAATAAAAATGATGAATAACTTCCCTTTGGGCCAAATGGTCGTGCACATGCTTTGGATGATGAATCTTGGAAGAAAATGTGGCCCATTAGCAATTTTAAGACATTTGAAGCAAAGTTGACTTTTCAAAATATCCAAAAATTTCCCAACTTCCACAAGGCATATCTTGCTCAATTTTTAAGCTTTGATCATGTTCTTGGACATTTTGGAAAGGTCATGAAGCCCTCTAACCAATGCCTTTGGTCCCATGTCATTTTAATTTACCAATCTCAAGTTATGGCCTTTGACTTAAAGTCCCTTTTTGTTGACTTTTGAAAATGACCTATAATGTTGAAATTGATAACTTTTTGTGAGAGCATTTATTGGACTTGAAGTGTGAAGAGGAGTTGTAGGAAATGTCTTTATCTTCAAAATGAGCTTTGGATGGAATTTTTCTGATAATCCATGTGGAAGTTATGCCTTGGTCAAGTTACAGTTAACTTTTTCAACTGTCCAAATATGGAAACTTTTGCATCTTGAGACTTTTTTAGCCAAGCTTTGAGAATCAAGATCAAGCATTGATCAAATGATGTTTATGGCTTCAAAATGAGATGTTGACCAAAATTTTGAACTTTTGACTGTCAAATGACCATTTTGCCCCTACAGTTGACTGTGGTGCAATTAGGGTTTTTGACTGTGCAATTTTGTGCTGTAAGTCTTGAAACTTGGTATGAGGATGCTTGACCATGTTTATAGGCATGTGGGACTTGATTGGACCCTTGGAAACTTCATTTTCTTTGCCAGAACCAAAACCCTAGTTTTTGACTGTTAGGAGGCCCTTGAACTGTGCAACCCTTGGGGAGATTTTGAAGCATGCTCTTTGCAATTCTTGAAGAATATGGGAGGGCAAATTTTGGGGTACAACAAATGCCCTAAGTAATGGAGATGGAGACCTATCTCTGGTTACTCTGCAATTCTTGAGAGATTTCGTGGGATCTTGACTAGACTGCCCCTGATGTGCTGGATAGTGACATGTCATGTCCCCTTGTTGATATGAGATTTGTCAATGGGAGTGTCATCCTTCTTGAAGTGATTTTGTTTACTGAGAAAGCTTTCATTCACTAGATATTCGTTGTGTGAATTTTTCTGCTGTAAATCAAATAGCCATATGCAAACAGTGATATTCAAGTAATGCAAAGTTTATGCTTGTCTTGAAGTTTTGAAAATGTGTTTTATCAAGTAAATAAAATTTGTAAGAAAATTCAAACTCATGATTTAGAGTAAAGCCTTACAAGAGTCAGGATACCTTTTTTAACGGTATGCTTTCGAACTAACCCATGCTTCAATTAGGACTTTGGAAGGGTTGTAACGTGGCTTGGTTCACTGTTTAAGAAACAAAGGATAAAGGCTCAAAGTGTATTTGTACCCACCTGTTCTTCATGATGTTCTTCAGTCCTAAATTCAGTTAATTGTACGTTTGAACTCCAATTGAGTCTGGAAAGACATTTTGGTGATGGTTCAAACAAGTTAAGTTTGTCGAAAGGCAGCCATTTTTTGCAATATATTTTTTTGTTGTTGAGGATTTGTAGTGACCTCTTTCTTTTGATTTGTTATCCCTAATTTTTGCCTGATTGTTCTTGTTTTGAGATTACAGTCAGCGGGGTACCCCAGTTTTCTTTAAGTCTCCTTCATAGGTTTTGACTTAGTGGGATTTTCTTTTTGAGAGATAATGACTGCCTATTTGGTTGGGAACCCTCACTATATTTTGATTCCGAAGGAACTTTTTTGATGTCATTCGTTGTATTACGAAATGAGAGTTTGCGGATAAACGCGCGTTTGAATTAACTAAGAGACTACCCTGCCCTAGGTTTCGATTTAAATGTTTCAATTTATGTAAAAAGAAAACTTCTACTTCTTTGGCTCGAAGGGGTTGACTAGGGATTATCTTCCTTATAACTCCAGTGTTTAGGATTTGAAAGAACGCTTGTACATCGTCAGCAAGGTCTGTTCAAAAGCATACTGTAAGAGATTATGGCATTGTTTTCGTCATCCTCCCTCTAAAGGCTTGTAACTTTTAGCAAGAGTTGAATGTCATAAAGTGAGTAAAAAGAATAGTTTAAATGTAATGAAAATGAGTGGATCAAATCAAGACAAACATATGCAATGCATTAATGAAACAAAGTTTGACATTAATACATAATTTTTTGAATAACAAAAGAAATTACAACTTGAAAATTCAAATGAAACAAAAGCCTCTTTGTTTGAATTTTTCACTTCAGCTGACGAGCCTTTGAGGGACGGCAGAAGAAATCAGTCTGGCCATCTTGTGTAAACTCCAGCATTCCTCTGTCAATCAAGTCTTGGATCTTATTTTTCAAAGCCCAACAGTCATTCGTATCATGCCCAGGATTATTGGAGTGGTATGCATATAATGCATTGGGATGATAGTTAGGAGCAGGGGTATTGGGATTTCGAGGAGGATCCCTTAATGTGACCAAATTCAACTTCAGCAGGTGCTGTAAGACCTGCGATATAGGCATGTTGAGTTTGGTAAACTTCCTAACGGCTGGGACCTGTTTACTTTGGTTACCCTGTCGTTGTTGACGAGGTGGTTGTTGGGTTTGTGACGTGGAAGCAAATTGAGGAGGTCTTCTCTCCCTTAAATCGGCTTCTTGTCTCATGGGTGGCTGAATGGTGACTTGATCCCCAATCCTAGATGTTTTCCCCATTTGGTTACATCCATCCCGACAAAGCTTGTTGATGAGGACTCTCAGTTCTTCTTGTCCTTGGGCCAGGTTTTGAATAAGAGCCATCTGGCCCACCAGTTGTCCCATCATCTGGACTTTCATTGTTGCCATTTCAATTTGTAGCCTTTCCAACTGATCATTCTTGGTGCCCTCCAGATTCTTGATGACCATCCCCCTTGTGAAGAGAGATTTCACCTCTTCTTGCCCCTTGGACAGGTTCAAGAACATCTCTTGAAGTTGAGAGTTTTGAGCCTGGATGCCTTTCATCGTTTATTCCATATCCATCTTACTGAAATAAACAATAAGAAGATAAGGATACCTGTTGCAAAAAACCTGTTTATGTTATGATGAATGATATGTGCATATGCAATGTTTTCAAGGATTTCAAAGATTTAAATTTGTTTTAGCCAAAAAGGAAACACACGTTATATTAATAAGATAAAGTTTGAGTACATCAATGCCCCTAGAGTAAAATAATACAAAAGCTCTAAGATAGAAAAGTAGTGCGCATCCTCTTTGGCGTAATGTAGGTATTCAGAGTCTGCTCCTCATGAAGTAGCCTAGTGAGCTCCAAAACCTTCTTCTCTCTTGCGTAGAATCGGGCTTTGAAAGTATCCCGCTCCCCTTTAAGTTGTATCCAATCCCTTTGTAGGTCTTCAAGAGATGTGGGCATGTCAGGATGTAGGATAGTGTATGGAACATCTCGATCCTTAAAAGGCTCAATGATTACCGGGAGAATGGAAGGGTAAGGCATTATAAGACTCTCAGCACGAGTTCGTACCCATTTGAGGTAAGGCTCAAGAGGGATGGAATTCTTGTGCCCCAAAGTCTTGCTATCTGTAACGCCCGTAATTTAATTAATTATTTAATTAAATCATTTTTGGAATATTTATGAAGATGTGTTATAATTAATTGGATTTATTTTATTAAGTGGAGAAATAATATTAGAGATATAATATTATGTGGTGAAATAATATTAAAAGTGTAATATTATTTAATGTGGGCTTATTTTGAGAGAATAGAAGTAATAAGGGGGTGTATTGGTTTTAAGCCCAATAAGAAATAATAGAATAATAGGGTTATTTTGTTATTTGTTGTTGGAATAGAAATAAGAAGCAGTAGAAAGAAATAAGGATTGAGAAGAACGTGCAAGCTGCGTGAGAAGGAGGAATAACGACAAGAATGTGAATCCAACCGGAATTGTAGAGCAACCTTCAATCCAAGGTAAGGGTGGGGTTCTAACTCTATAATTGGGTTTATGATGATTGGTATATGGGGTTAGAGGTGACCGTTGTTTCATTCTTGAATTGTGAATATATGATTGATGCATGATGAGGATTGATGAATTTCGATGAATAATGATGTATTGATATTATGTAATTGCTGTAGAATTAGAAGGTAATTTATGGTGAAGAATTGTCACGATTAGATTAAGTTTAGGGCTTTAAGTATGAATCTTTAGTGATGAACAGGGAAGAAGAGACGTAGAATTATTGCAGTGCAGAAAATGCAGAACAATTGCCATTATAAAAATGCAGATTATGCAGGAAGGATTGTGTGTTACTGTTTCAGAACAATGAATCAAATAGGGAAGGCGTTAGGCGTATTGTTCCTGATCAGAGTGATAGCAGGAAAAAGGAATTAAAATAATAGCGTTAATAAAAGGTAGCAGTTCTGACAGTAAGAGTATGTTGGCTAGAGTTGCGTTAGATTAGTGCAAGATAGAAGTTCTGATGTTATACGTATGTTAGTTAGAAATTACGTTGCACTATTAAAGTATAGAGGTTCTGGTAGTAGAAGTGGCACTAGCCAAAAGATGTGGCTGATCAGAAGTTGTATCTGGTCAGAAGATGGATTAGTCAGAAGATGCGATGGTCAGAAGTTGTATTTGATCAGAAGTTGTAACTGGTCAGAGGTTGAGTGGTCAGTAGATGAGATGATCAGAAGTTGTATCTGATTAGAGGTTGAGTGGTTAGAAGATGAGGTTAGCCAGGAGCTGAGATAATCAGAAGTTGCACCTGATCAGATGTTGCATTAGTCAGAAGTTATAACAGTCAGAAGATTGTGTCGCCAGAGGTTGCGTCATTAGAAGTTGTGTATTTAGAAATAGCGTTGGTTAGAGGTTGCATTAGTCAGAAGTTATAGCAGTCAGAAGATTGTGTCGCCAGAGGTTGCGTCATTAGAAGTTGGGTATTTAGAAATAGCGTTGGTTAGAGGTTGCATGGTCAAAAGATGGATGGCCTTTATGCTGTTTTGTGTAGAATGAGGAACGTTAGATTCTAGAAGTTGTTGTTTGAGCTATAATAGTAGGAAGTGATGGTCTTGACGTCACAGTTTCAGGATACCAGTGTTGATTTGCTGTGAAATAATATTAAATGTTGTTGTGTTTTTAACAAGGATTTATTAATATTAAAATGATGTTTGATGATTTATAAACGAAGATGTTAGATGAATTATTATGATTATTTGAGGTGTTATTTTGAGATGCATTTTGAGATGTTTTGAGATGATAATTTGAGATGTTTTGAGATGACAAATTGAGATGTTTTGAGATTTTAATTTGAGATGTTGTTAACTTGGGTGTTATCATTACATTCATGGTCGTGTCACATACATTGCATTTATGAGATGGAGCTTATGCTCGTTGAGATGGCCTGGATTGGAAAATTCTGAGATGAAGGCTATGCCTTGTTGATGCCTCTATTAATTGGAAATTTTTTGATATGGGAGTTATGCTCCAATGGTACCACATGGATTTGCATAGTATTGAGTTGCATCATATGATTTCATAAAGAAGTGTATTTTGATGTTGATGGATGTATATTATTGTTGAGTTGGTTGTTGATTTTGAGATGAGAAGTGGTGATGTTGCTGATCTAATTTAATATATTAATTATCATGTACTTTATTATATTGTTAGATATCTCACCCCTTCTGTTTGAATGTTTCCCCTATGTTGGTAACGTGCAGGTAATCGAGAGTGAAGGCTGTATATCTTCAATAGTTCGAGTCGGTGTCATTGCTCTGATATGTAACACTCGGGGGGATGAACGCTTTCTGTTTTGATTGATGATTTTTAGTTGTTGAATTTTAAATTGATTATTATTAAATATGAGATGTTTTCAAAGTTGCTGAATTGTTAGAGATGTTATTAAGAACTCCGCTGCATAGATGTTGATTTATTTAATTAAAGATTCTATGTTGATGGTTCATCTGATGTTTAAAAAAAAGTTTTATATATCCACGATGAATGCAATGAATTTGTTAGAAGAATTTTTGACGTCCCGATTCATTTGTATGATTGAAATTTTATAACTCTGATTTATTTTGCATAAATTGCTTGGGGTAGAATTGGGGTGTTACAAAGTTGGTATCAGAGCAAAAGGTTGGTATGACCTTGTCATCGAGTCGTAATTCTTTAACAATTGAGTATTGTTATTTTGATGATCTAATCGTTGTTTATGTTGTAGTGAGAAGTTGAGATGGCTGGAAGGAACGATGCTGCTCTTGCTGCTGCTTTAGAATCAATGGCTCATGCGATGGAAAATCAGCCGAATGCTGACGGGAATGCTGGATCTCGTAGCTTGGCGACTTTCCAGAGAGAGAATCCACCTACATTCAAGGGAAAGTATGACCCTTACGGATCTTTGGAATGGTTGAAAGAGATTGAGAGAGTCTTTCGCGTGATGGATTGCACTCCAGCGTAGAAGGTTCGTTATGGGACTCATATGCTAGCAGTCGAGGCTGATGACTGGTGGCTAGAGACTTTTCAGAAGTTAGAAGCTGCAGGTGAGAATGTCACTTGGGCTGTGTTCTGTAGGGAATTCTTGAGAAAGTATTTTCCTGAAGATGTCCATGGTAAGAAGGAAATTGAGTTCCTTGAGATGAAGCAAGGGAATTTGTCTGTTGTTGAGTATGCTGCCAAGTTTGCTGAGTTGGCTAAGTTTTATCCACATTACGTTGAGGAAAATGCTGAATTTTCGAAGTGTATTAAGTTTGAGAATGGGTTGCGCCCGAAGATTAAGAAAGTAGTTGGATATCAGAAAATCCGTGTCTTTGTTGATTTGGTTGATAGCTGCAGGATTTATAAGGAAGACAATAATGCTCATTACAATATTATCAGTGAGAAGAGGGGTAAGCACCCACAGAATCGTGGTAAACCTTATGATGCTCCAGCTGGTAAGGGTAAACAGAGAGTTGTTCATGGACAGAGGACTAGTGGGGGAGATGCTCCTGCTGGTGTGATTTGCTTTAAGTGTGGGAAACCTGGACACAAGAGTAATGTGTGCACTGCTGAAGTGAAGAGGTGTTTCCGTTGTGGCAAGAATAGACATGTATCGGAGTGTGAGCACAAGAGTGTGGTCTGTTTCAACTGTAAAGAAGAAGGGCACATTGGTAGCCAGTGTCCGAAACCGAAGAGGGCTCAGTCAAGCGGTAAAGTGTTTGCTTTGGTTGAGAATCAGACAGCTGCTGAGGACAGACTTATCAGAGGTACATGTTTCATTAATAGTACTCCTTTAATCACTATTATTGATACTGGTGTTACGCATTGTTTTATTGTTGTTGATTGTGTTGAAAGATTGGGTCTTATGTTGTCTTCTTTGAATGGAGAAATGGTCGTCGATACTCCAGCCAAGGGGCCGGTGACTACTTCTTTTGTGTGTGCTAAGTGTCCCTTGTCGATCTTCGACAGAGACTTTGTTGTTAATTTTATTTGTTTTCCGTTAAGAGGTTTGGATCTAATTTTGGGTATGAATTGGTTAGAGCATAACTGTGTTCATATTAACTATTATGACAAGTCGGTGAAGTTTTCTACTCCTGAGGAAGAAGAAGATGGTCTGTTGTTTGCTAGACAGTTGAGGAAGTTGATGCATGAAGAAGCACAGATGTTCTCGTTGATGGTGTCCTTATTTGTAGAGACTCAAGCTATAATTAAGGAATTTCAGGTGGTATGTGAATTTCTTGAAGTTTTCCCTGATGAGATTCCTGATGTACCGCTAGAGAGGGAAGTTGAATTTGCAATTGATCTTGTACCTGGTACCAGACCTGTGTCTATGGCACCTTACAGGATGTTTGCATCTGAATTGTCAGAGTTAAAGAAGCAATTGGAAGAGTTACTTGAGAAGAAGTTTGTAAGACCAAGTGTATCGTCGTGGGGTGCTCCAGTGTTGTTAGTGAAGAAGAAAGATGGAAGTATGAGGCTTTGTGTTGATTATAGACAGTTGAATAAAGTGACAATTAAGAACAAGTATCCGCTTCCAAGAATATATGACTTAATGGACCAATTGGTGGATTCCCGTGTGTTTAGTAAGATTGATCTGAGGTCGGGTTACCATCAGATTAAAGTGAAGGATGGAGATATTCAGAAGACGACTTTCAGAATGCGTTGTGGACATTACGAGTATTCCGTGACGCCTTTCGGTGTTACTAATGCGCCAGGAGTATTCATGGAATATATGAATCGTATCTTTCATACTTATTTGGATCGATTCGTAGTGGTGTTCATTGATGATATTTTGATTTACTCTAAGTCAGAAGAAGAGCATGCTGAGCATTTAAGAATAGTATTGCAAGTTTTGAAAGAGAAGAAGTTGTATGCAAAGCTGTCCAAGTGTGAATTTTGGTTAAAAGAGGTTAGTTTTCTTGGTCATGTGATTTCAGGTAGTGGCGTTGCTGTAGATCCATCGAAGGTTGATGCTGTGTTGTAATGGGAAACTCTAAAGTCAGCTACTGTGATTTGGAGCTTCTTGGGATTAACTGGTTATAATAGAAGGTTTATCGAAGGGTTTTCTAAGTTGTCACTTTCGTTGACTAAGTTGACTTGTAAAGGTAAAGTGTTTGTATGGGATGTTCAATGCAAAGAAAGTTTTACGGAATTGAAGAGGAGGTTGACGTTGGCTCTGATTTTGACGTTGCGTAATCCAGAAGAGCCTTTTGTGGTATATTGTGATGCTTCTAAGATGGGTTTAGGAGGTGTGCTTATGCAGAATGGCAAGGTAGTTGCTTATGCGCCGAGGCAGTTGAGGACTCATGAGAAGAACTATCCTACGCATGATTTGAAGCTTGTTGCTGTTGCTTTTGCATTGAAGATTTTGAGGAATTATCTTTATGGTTCTAGATTTTAAGTGTTTAGTGACCATAAGAGTTTGAAGTATTTGTTTGATCAGAAAGAGCTGAATATGAGGCAACGAAGATGGTTGGAATTGTTAAAGGATTATGATTTCGGTGTGAATTATCACCCAGGAAAGGCGAATGTGGTAGCTGATGCATTGAGTCGAAAGGTTTTACATATGTCAGCAATGATGATTAAAGAGTTGGAATTGATTGAGCAGTTCAGAGATATGAGCTTAGTTTGCGAGGTTACTTCGTAGAGTGTTATGTTGGGTATGTTGAAGATTAATAATGAATTTTTAGACAATATCAGAGAAGCTCAGAAGTTGGATGTGAAACTGGTAGATTTGATGGTTGGGACTGATCAATCTAAGAATAATGATTTTAAGTTAGATGAGCAAGGTGTGTTGAGATTTCGTAACCGGATTTGTTTTCCTGATGATGCTGAGATGAAGAAAGTGATACTTGAGGAGAGTCATAAAAGTAAGTTGAGTATTCATCCAGGAGCTACAAAGATGTATCAAGATTTGAAAGGTTTGTTTTGGTGGCCTGGGATGAAGAGTGATGTGGACCGGTTTGTGTATGCATGTTTGACTTGTCAGAAGTCAAAAGTTGAACATCAGAAGCCTGCAGGATTGATGCAACCGTTGGAAGTTCCAGAATGGAAATGGGATAGCATTTCAATGGACTTCGTGACAGGGTTTCCTAATACTTTAAGAGGGAATGATTCGATTTGGGTGATTGTTGATATGCTTACGAAGTCAGCTCATTTTATTCCTATTAACATCAGTTTTCCAGTGCCGAAGTTGGCTAAGATTTATATTAGTGTAATTGTGAAGCTGCATGGTGTTCCTTTGTGCATTGTGTCAGATAGAGATCCAAGATTTACTTCTGATTTTTGGAAGAGTTTGCAGGAAGCGTTGGGTTCTAAGTTGAGGTTGAGTTCAGCATATCATCCTCAGACAGATGGTTAGACTGAACTGACGATTCAATCATTGGAAGACTTGTTGAGGGCATATGTTCTTGAGCAGGGAGGTTCTTGGGATACCTATCTTCCGTTGATAGAGTTCATGTATAATAATAGTTACCATTCTAGTATTGGAATGGCACCTTTTGAAGCATTGTATGGTCGAAGGTGTAGAACTCCGTTATGTTGGCATGAATCCGGTGAGAGTGTAGTACTTGGACCTGAACTTGTTCGTGAGACTACTGAGAAGGTGAAGTTGATTCTAGAAAAGATGAAAGCTTCACAAAGTAGACAGAAGAGTTATCATGACAAGCGAAGGAAGGATTTAGAATTTCAAGCTGGTGATCATGTGTTTCTGAGAGTTACACCTGTGACTGGTGTTGGGAGAGCGTTGAAGTCTAAGAAGCTCACTTCTCGTTTTATTGGACCGTATCAGATTTCAGAGAGAGTGAGAAATGTTGCTTATAGAGTGGATTTACCGCCTAATCTTTCGAATTTGCATGATGTGTTTTATGTGTCGCAACTTCGGAGGTATATTTCAGATCCATCTCATGTGATTCATATGGATAATGTGCAAGTACGGGATAATCTTACGGTGGAGACGATGCCTGTACGGATCGCGGATCGTGAAATGAAGACTCTGAGGGGAAAAGAAATTACCTTGGTTAAAGTCGTTTGGCTAGGAGCTGCTGGTGAAAGCATGACTTGGGAGTTGGAGAGCAAGATGCGAAACTCCTATCCTGAATTGTTTGCTTGAGGTAAATTTTCGAGGACGAAAATATTCTAAGTGGGGGAGCATTGTAACGCCCGTAATTTAATTAATTATTTAATTAAATTATTTTTAGAATATTTATGAAGATGTGTTATAATTAATTGGATTTATTTTATTAAGTGGAGAAATAATATTAGAGATATAATATTATGTGGTGAAATAATATTAAAAGTGTAATATTATTTAATGTGGGCTTATTTTGAGAGAATAGAAGTAATAAGGGGGTGTATTGGTTTTAAACCCAGTAAGGAATAATAGAATAATAGGGTTATTTTGTTATTTGTTGTTGGAATAGAAGTAAGAAGCAGTAGAAAGAAATAAGGATTGAGAAGAATGTGCAAGCTGCGTGAGAAGGAGGAATAACGGCAAGAACATGAATCCAACCGGAATTATAGAGCAACCTTCAATCCAAGGTAAGGGTGGGGTTCTAACTCTATAATTGGATTTATGATGATTGGTATATGGGGTTAGAGGTGATCGTTGTTTCATTCTTGAATTGTGAATATATGATTGATGCATGATGAGGATTGATGAATTTTGATGAATAATGATGTATTGATATTATGTAATTGCTGTAGAGTTAGAAGGTAATTTATGGTGAAGAGTTGTAGCAATTAGATTAAGTTTAGGGCTTTAAGTATGAATCTGTAGTGATGAACAGGGAAGAAGAGACGTAGAATTATTGCAGTGCAGAAAACGCAGAACAATTGCCATTATGAAAATGCATATTATGCAGGAAGGATTGTGTGTTGCTATTTCAGAACAATGAATCAAATAGGGAAGGCGTTAGGCGTATTGTTCCTGATCAGAGTGATAGCAGGAAAAAGGAATTAAAATAATAGCGTTAATAAAAGGTAGCAGTTCTGACAGTAAGAGTATGTTGGCTAGAGTTGCGTTAGATTAGTGCAAGATAGAAGTTCTGATGTTATACGTATGTTAGTTAGAAATTATGTTGCACTATTAAAGTATGGAGGTTCTGGTAGTAGAAGTGGCACTAGCCAGAAGATGTGGCTGATCAGAAGTTGTATCTGGTCAGAAGATGGATTAGTCAGAAGATGCGATGGTCAGAAGTTGTATCTGATCAGAAGTTGTATCTGGTCAGATGTTGAGTGGTCTGAAGATGAGATGATCAGAAGTTGTATCTGATCAGAGGTTGAGTGGTTAGAAGATGAGGTTAGCCAGGAGCTGAGATGATCAGAAGTTGCACCTGATCAGAGGTTGCATTAGTCAGAAGTTATAGCAGTCAGAAGATTGTGTCGCCAGAGGTTGCGTCATTAGAAGTTGTGTATTTAGAAATAGCATTGGTTAGAGGTTGCATTAGTCAGAAGTTATAGCAGTCAGAAGATTGTGTCGCCAGAGGTTGCGTCATTAGAAGTTGTGTATTTAGAAATAACGTTGGTTAGAGGTTGCATGGTCAGAAGATGGATGGCCTTTACGCTGTTTTGTGCAGAATGAGGAACGTTAGATTCTAGAAGTTATTGTTTGAGCTATAATAGTAGGAAGTGATGGTCTTTACGTCAAAGTTTCAGGATAACAATGTTGATTTGCTGTGAAATAATATTAAATGTTGTTGTGTTATTAACAAGGATTTATTAATATTAAAATGATGTTTGATGATTTATAAACGAAGATGTTAGATGAATTATTATGATTATTTGAGGTGTTATTTTGAGATGCATTTTGAGATGTTTTGAGATGATAATTTGAGATGTTTTGAGATGATAAATTGAGATGTTTTGAGATGTTAATTTGAGATGTTGTTAACTTGGGTGTTATCATTACATTCATGGTCGTGTCACATACATTGCATTTCTGAGATGAAGCTTATACTTGTTGAGATGGCCTGGATTGGCAAATTCTGAGATGAAGGCTATGCCTTGTTGATGCCTCTATTAATTGGCAAATTTTTGAGATGGGAGTTCTGCTCCAATGGTACCACATGCATTTGCATAGTATTGAGTCACATCATATGATTTCATAAAGAAGTGTATTTTGATGTTGATGGATGTATATTATTGTTGAGTTTGTTGTTGATTTTGAGATGAGAAATGGTGATGTTGCTGATCTAATTTAATATATTAATTATCATGTACTTTATTATATTGTTAGATATCTCACCCCTTCTGTTTGAATATTGCCCCTATGTTGGTAACATGCAGGTAATCGAGAGTGAAGGCTGTATACCTTTAATAGTTCGAGTCGGTGTCATTGCTCTGATATGTAACACTCGGGGGGATGAACGCTTGCTGTTTTGATTGATGATTTTTAGTTGTTGAATTTTAAATTGATTTTTATTAAATATGAGATGTTTTCAAAGTTGCTGAATTGTTAGAGATGTTATTAAGAACTCCGCTGCATATATGTTGATTTATTTGATTAAAGATGCTATGTTGATGGTTCATCCGATGTTTAAAAAAAAGTGTTATATATCCACGATGAATGCAATGAATTTGTTAGAAGAATTTGTGACATCCCGATTCATTTGTATGATTGAAATTTTATAACTCTGATTTATTTTGCATAAATTGCTTGGGGTAGAATTAGGGTGTTACAAAGTTGGTATCAGAGCAAAAGGTTGGTCCGACCTTGTCGTCGAGTCATAGTTGTTTAATAATCGAGTATTGTTATTTTGATGTTCTAATCGTTGTTTATGCTGTAGTGAGAAGTTGAGATGGATGGAAGGAACAATGCTGCTCTTACTGCTGCTTTAGAAGCAATGGCTTATGCGATGGAAAATCAGCCGAATGCTGACGGGAATGATGGATCTCGTAGCTTGGCGACTTTCTAAAGAGAGAATCCACCTACGTTCAAGGGAAAGTATGACCCTGACGGAGCTTTGGAATGGTTGAAAGAGATTGAGAGAATCTTTCGCGTGATCGATTGCACTCCAACGCAGAAGGTTCGTTATGGGACACATATGCTAGCAGTCAAGGCTGATGACTGGTGGCTAGAGACTTGTCAGAAGTTAGAAGCTGCAGGTGAGAATGTCACTTGGGCTGTGTTCCATAGGGAATTCTTGAGAAAGTATTTTACTGAAGATGTCCGTGGTAAGAAGGAAATTGAGTTCCTTGAGTTAAAGCAAGGGAATTTGTCTGTTGTTGAGTATGCTGCCAAGTTTGCTGAGTTGGCTAAGTTTTATCCGCATTACGCTAAGGAAAATGCTGAATTTTCGAAGTGTATTAAGTTTGAGAACAGGTTGCGCTCGGAGATTAAGAAAGCAGTTGGATATTAGAAAATCCGTGTCTTTGCTGATTTGGTTGATAGTTGCAGGATTTATAAGGAAGACAATAATGCTCATTACAAGATTATCAGTGAGAAGAGGGGTAAGCACCCATAGAATCGTGGTAAACCTTATGATGCTCCAGCTGGTAAGGGTAAACAGAGAGTTGTTCATGGACAGAGGACTAGTGGGGGAGATGCTCCTGCTGGTGTGATTTGCTTTAAGTGTGGGAAACCTGGACACAAGAGTAATGTGTGCACTGCTGAAGTGAAGAGGTGTTTCCGTTGTGGCAAGAATAAACATGTTGTATCGGAGTGTGAGAACAAGAGTGTGGTCTGTTTCAACTGTAAAGAAGAAGGGCACATTGGTAGCCAGTGTCCGAAACCAAAGAGGGCCCAGTCAAGCGGTAAAGTGTTTGCTTTGGTTGAGAATCAGACAACTGCTGAGGATAGACTTATCAGAGGTACATGTTTCATTAATAGTACTCCTTTAATCACTATTATTGATACTGGTGCTACGTTGTTTTATGTTGTCTTCTTTGAATGGAGAAATGGTCGTCGATACTCCAGCCAAGGGGCCGGTGACTACTTCTTTTGTGTGTGCTAAGTGTCCCTTGTCAATCTTCGACAGAGACTTTGTTGTTGATTTGATTTGTTTGCCGTTAAGAGGTTTAGATGTAATTTTGGGTATGAATTGGTTAGAGCATAACTGTGTTCATATTAACTGTTATGACAAGTCGGTGAAGTTTTCTACTCCTTAGGAAGAAGAAGATGGCCTGTTATTTGCTAGACAGTTGAGGAAGTTGATGCATGAAGAAACATAGATGTTCTCGTTGATGGCGTCATTATCTGTAGAGACTCAAGCTATAATTAAGGAATTACAGGTGGTATGTGAATTTCCTGAAGTTTTCCCTGATGAGATTCCTGATGTACCTCCAGAGAGGGAAGTTGAATTTGCAATTGATCTTGTACCTGGTACCAGACCTGTGTCTATGGCACCATACAGGATGTTTGCATCTAAATTGTCAGAGTTAAATAAGCAATTGGAAGAGTTACTTGAGAAGAAGTTTGTAAGACCAAGTGTATCACCGTGGGGTGCTCCAGTGTTGTTAGTGAAGAAGAAAGATGGAAGTATGAGGCTTTGTGTTGATTATAGACAGTTGAATAAAGTGACAATTAAGAACAAGTATCCGCTTCCAAGAATAGATGACTTAATGGACCAATTGGTGGATTCCCGTGTGTTTAGTAAGATTGATCTGAGGTCGGGTTACCATAATATTAAAGTGAAGGATGGATATATTCAGAAGACGGCTTTCAGAATGCGTTATGGACATTACGAGTATTCGGTGACGCCTTTCGGTGTTACTAATGCGCCGGGAGTATTCATGGAATATATGAACCGTATCTTTCATATTTATTTGGATCGATTCGTAGTGGTGTTCGTTGATGATATTTTGATTTACTCTAAGTCAGAAGAAGAGCATGCTGAGCATTTAAGAATAGTATTGCAAGTTTTGAAAGAGAAGAAGTTGTATGCAAAGTTGTCCAAGTGTGAATTTTGGTTAAAAGAGGTTAGTTTTCTTGTTCATGTGATTTCAGGTAGTGGCGTTGTTGTAGATCCATCGAAGGTTGATGTTGTGTTGCAATGGGAAACTCCAAAGTCAGCTACTGAGATTAGGAGCTTCTTGGGATTAACTGGTTATTATAGAAGGTTTATCGAAGGGTTTTCTAAGTTGTCACTTCCGTTGACTAAGTTGACTTGTAAAGGTAAAGTGTTTGTATGGGATGTTCAATGCAAAGAAAGTTTTACGGAATTGAAGAGGAGGTTGACGTCGGCTCCGATTTTGACGTTGCCTAATCCATAAGAGCCTTTTGTGGTATATTGTGATGCTTCTAAGATGGGTTTGGGAGGTGTGCTTATGCAGGATGGCAAGGTAGTTGCTTATGCGTCGATGCAGTTCAGGACTCATGAGAAGAACTATCCTACACATGATTTGGAGCTTGCTGCTGTTGCTTTTGCATTGAAGATTTGGAGGCATTATCTTTATGGTTCTAGATTTGAAGTGTTTAGTGACCATAAGAGTTTGAAGTATTTGTTTGATCAGAAAGAGCTGAATATGAGGCAACGAAGATGGTTGGAATTGTTAAAGGAATATGATTTCGGTTTGAATTATCACCCAGGAAAGGCGAATGTGGTAGCTGATGCGTTGAGTCGAAAGGCTTTACATATGTCAGCAATGATGATTAAAGAGTTGGAATTGATTGAGCAGTTCAGAGATATGAGCTTAGTTTGAAAGGTTACTTCGCAGAGTGTTATGTTGGGTATGTTGAAGATTAATAATGAATTTTTAGACAATATCAGAGAAGCTCAGAAGTTGGATGTGAAACTGGTAGATTTGATGGTTAGGACTGATCAATCTGAGAATAATGATTTTAAGTTAGATGAGCAAGGTGTGTTGAGATTTCGTAACCGGATTTGTATTCCTGATGATGCTGAGATGAAGAAAGTGATACTTGAGGAGAGTCATAAAAGTAAGTGAAGTATTCATCCAGGAGCTACAAAGATGTATCAAGATTTGAAAGGTTTGTTTTGGTGGCCTGGGATGAAGAGTGATGTGGCCTGGTTTGTGTATGCATGTTTGACTTGTCAGAAGTCGAAAGTTGAACATTAGAAGCCTGCAGGATTGATGCAACCGTTAGAAGTTCCAAAATGGAAATGGGATAGCATTTCAATGGACTTCGTGACAGGGTTGCCTAATACTTTAAGAGGGAATGATTCGATTTGGGTGATTGTTGATAGGCTTACGAAGTCAGCTCATTTTATTCCTATTAACATAAGTTTTCCAGTGCCGAAGTTGGCTGAGATTTATATTAGTGTGATTGTGAAGCTGCATGGTGTTCCTTTGTGCATTGTGTCAGATGGAGATCCAAGATTTACTTCTGATTTTTGGAAGAGTTTGCAGGAAGCGTTGGGTTCTAAGTTGAGGTTGAGTTCAGCATATCATCCTCAGACAGATGGTCAGACTGAACGGATGATTCAATCATTGGAAGACTTGTTGAGGGCATGTGTTCTTGAGAAGGGAGGTTCTTGGGATACTTATCTTCCGTTGATAGAGTTCACGTATAATAATAGTTACCATTCTAGTATTGTAATGGCACCTTTTGAAGCATTGTATGGTCGAAGGTGTAGAACTCCGTTATGTTGGCATGAATCTGGTGAGAGTGTAGTACTTGGACCTGAACTTGTTCGTGAGACTACTGAGAAGGTGAAGTTGATTCGAGAAAAGATGAAAGCTTCACAAAGTAGACAAAAGAGTTATCATGACAAGCGAAGGAAGGATTTAGAATTTCAAGCCGGTGATCATGTGTTTTTGAGAGTTACACCCGTGACTGGTGTTCGGCGAGCGTTGAAGTCTAAGAAGCTCACTTCTCTTTTTATTGGACCGTATCAGATTTCAGAGAGAGTGTGAAATGTTGCTTATAGAGTGGCTTTACCGCCTAATCTTTCGAATTTGCATGATTTGTTTCACGTGTCGCAACTTCGAAGGTATATTTCAGATCCATCTCATGTGATTCATATGGATAATATGCAAGTACGGGATATTCTTACGGTGGAGACGATGCCTGTAAGGATCGCGGATCGTGAAATGAAGACTCTGAAGGGCAAAGAAATTGCCTTGGTTAAAGTGGTTTGGCTAAGAGATGCTGGTGAAAGCATGACTTGGGAGTTGGAGAGCAAGATGCAAAACTCCTATCCTGAATTGTTTGCTTGAGGTAAATTTTCGAGGACGAAAATATTCTAAGTGGGGGAGAGTTGTAACGCCCGTAATTTAATTAATTATTTAATTAAATTATTTTTGTAATATTTATGAAGATGTGTTATAATTAATTGGATTTATTTTATTAAGTTGAGAATTAATATTAGAGATATAATATTATGTGGTGAAATAATATTAAAAGTGTAATATTATTTAATGTGGGCTTATTTTGAGAGAATAGAAGTAATAAGGGGGTGTATTGGTTTTAAGCACAATAAGGAATAATAGAATAATAGGGTTATTTTGTTATTTGTTGTTGGAATAGAAGTAAGAAGCAGTAGAAAGAAATAAGGATTGAGAAGAACGTGCAAGATGCGTGAGAAGGAGGAATAGTGGCAAGAACGTGAATCCAACCAGAATTGTAGAGAAACCTTCAATCCAAGGTAAGGGTGGGGTTTTAACTCTATAATTGAGTTTATGATGATTGGTATATGGGGTTAGAGGTGACCGTTGTTTCATTCTTGAATTGTGAATATATGATTGATGCATGATGAGGATTGATGAATTTCGATGAATAATGATGTATTGATATTATGTAACTGCTGTAGAATTAGAAGGTAATTTATGGTGAAGAATTGTCGCAATTAGATTAAGTTTAGGGCTTTAAGTATGAATCTGTAGTGATGAACAGGGAAGAAGAGACGTAGAATTATTGCAGTGCAGAAAACGCAGAACAATTGCCATTATGAAAACGCAGATTATGCAGGAAGGATTGTGTGTTGCTGTTTCAGAACAATGAATCAAATAGGGAAGGCATTAGGCGTATTGTTCCTGATCAGAGTGATAGCAGGAAAAATGAATTAAAATAATAGCGTTAATAAAAGGTAGCAGTTCTGACAGTAAGAGTATGTTGGCTAGAGTTGCGTTAGATTAGTGTAAGATAGAAGTTCTGATGTTATACGTATGTTAGTTAGAAATTACGTTGCACTATTAAAGTATAGAGGTTCTGGTAGTAGAAGTGGCACTAGACAGAAGATATGGCTAATCAGAAGTTGTATCTGGTCAGAAGATGGATTAGTCAGAAGATGCGATGGTCAGAAGTTGTATCTGATCAGAAGTTGTATCTGGTCAGAGGTTGAGTGGTCAGAAGATGAGATGATCAGAAGTTGTATCTGATTAGAGGTTGAGTGGTTAGAAGATGAGGTTAGCCAGGAGCTGAGATGATCAGAAGTTGCACCTGATCAGAGGTTGCATTAGTCAGAAGTTATAGCAGTCAGATGATTGTGTCGCCAGAGGTTGCGTCATTAGAAGTTGTGTATTTAGAAATAACGTTGGTTAGAGATTGCATTAGTCAGAAGTTATAGCAGTCAGAAGATTGTGTCGCCAGAGGTTGCGTCATTAGAAGTTGTGTATTTAGAAATAGCGTTGGTTAGAGGTTGCGTGGTCAGAAGATCGATGGCCTTTACGTTGTTCTGTGCAGATCGAGGAACGTTAGATTCTAGAAGCTGTTGTTAGAGCTATAATAGTAGGAAGTCATGGTCTTGATGTCACAGTTTCAGGATAACAATGTTGATTTGCTGTGAAATAATATTAAATGCTGCTGTGTTATTAACAATGATTTATTAATATTAAAATGATGTTTGATGATTTATAAACGAAGATGTTAGATGAATTATTCTGATTATTTGAGGTGTTATTTTGAGATACATTTTGAGATGTTTTGAGATGATAATTTGAGATGATAAATTGAGATGTTTTGAGATGTTAATTTGAGATGTTGTTAACTTGGGTGTTATCATTACAGTCATGGTCGTGTCGCATACATTGCATTTCTGAGATGGAGCTTATGCTCGTTGAGATGGCCTGGATTGGCAAATTCTGAGATGAAGGCTATGCCTTGTTGATGCCTCTATTAATTGGAAATTTTTTGAGATGGGAGTTCTGCTCCAATGGTACCACATGCATTTGCATAGTATTGAGTCGCATCATATGATTTCATAAAGAAGTGTATTTTGATGTTGATGGATGTATATTATTATTAAGTTTGTTGTTGATTTTAAGATGAGAAGTGGTGATGTTGCTGATCTAATTTAATATATTAATTATCATGTACTTTATTATATTGTTAGATATCTCACCCCTTCTGTTTGAATGTTGCCCCTATGTTGGTAACGTGCAGGTAACCGAGAGTGAAGGCTGTATACCTTCAATAGTTCGAGTCGGTGTCATTGCTCTGATATGTAACACTCGGGGGGATGAATGCTTGCTGTTTTGATTGATGGTTTTTAGTTGTTGAATTTGAAATTGATTATTATTAAATATGAGATGTTTTCAAAGTTGCTGAACTGTTAGAGATGTTATTAAGAACTCCGCTGCGTAGATGTTGATTTATTTGATTAAAGATGCTATGTTGATGGTTCATCCGATGTTTAAAAAAAAGTGTTATATATCCATGATAAATGCAATGAATTTGTTAGAAGAATTTGTGACGTCCCGATTAATTTGTATGATTGAAATTTTATAACTCTGATTTATTTTGCATAAATTTCTTGGGGTAGAATTGGGGTGTTACACTATCCACCTTGTTTAGCATCCTCCAAGCTCGGATAAATCTCGGGCGAAGACCTTGATCGTCGTTTTCATAGTCGAATACCAAACCTTGGATCAACATCTCATACGGGCCATCCCTTCGGGCATAACCAAACTGCCTTAAGGCCAAGCATGGGTTGCAGGTGATTCCTCCTCTAATGCCAAGTAAAGGGACATTAGGAAATTCTCCACAACGGTCTATAATGATAACATTCTCTTCGGAACGGGAGCACCAATGAATGTCTGAATGTTTGAGCGTCATCAACCTATGTGACCACCTTGAACCTTGCTTATTCTTTATGATTGATTTGGGAAGATGAGAAATAAACCATCTTGCCAAGAGAGGAGTGTAACACATATGGACACCTCTTTTCCTAATTGTGCAAGTGTGAAAAGAGTTTAGGATATCCCCTAGCAATGTAGGCACCAGGTTGCGTGATATGAAGATTTGAACGGTGTTCACATCTATGAGTTGGTCAAGATTTGGAAACAAAACCATATCATAGATGAGGAGAGCCACAATTTCCTCAAAGGCTTGCAAGTCTAAGGAATTCCAACAGCTTTGGGCTTTCTCAAATAGGAACTTTTCTAAGAAGCCTTTGACACCACTCCTAGTTTCCCAATAAGTTGGGACATCAGATGAGTGCAAGTGTAGAGCTTGAGCAATCTCTTCTGGCTTTGGATCTCTTTCCGTACCGTTGAAAGGTAGTTGATTGAGAATGGGAATCCTTAAGAGTTGCGAGAATTCTTCCAAAGTAGGCACAAGTTGATAGTCGGGAAAGGTGAAGCAATGTTGTAAAGGATCAAAGAACTAAAAAAGCACCTTCATCATGTCCTCATCAGTGTTGGAGGTGACCAAGTTGAGCAGGAGACCATGTCTCTCGATGAATGGAGAGTTTTCAGGAATCCTTGAAACTAGCTCCTTAAGTTGTTGAGGGACTCTCACAAGGTTGACTTGAATAGTTTTCCTGCAAAGTGAATCCATATCCTACAAAACAATCACAAAGATGAATCCCAGAATCCTTGAAATGGTTAGTTGATGCATATGATGTTCATGATGTCCATGATGTTATGTACAAGTATGCATCTACAAGCAAAGCAAACAAGTCCTTAGTTTAGGCTTGCATGGAGTTTTATAGGTAAGTACCCTCTTGAAGTTTAGTTGGCTTAAACTTGTCCTAGTAATAGTAACCGGGTTCTAAGGAGCCCAATATCACTGGATTGTTTCCTTGGTCATTGTTTCAGCTCAAGCCTCTTTAATAACGACCGAAATATCCCAAGAAACCAAACCTCAATGAGTGTAGTATCGAGCATCTACCAACTTCGGACTGCACCAAAGCCGGTCATCTCACTACATCCTAAAAGGCCAAGTTGGTCAAGAAAATGTTCTAGAAGTTCATTAGTGTTTCATGACATCACTCAGCGGCCCCGTATTCTCTTTGATTAACCCAAAGGCTACCGATACCCACAAATATGTCGCACTAACGTAGCTATTGCTTAGACCATGTCGGTATACCCCGCACAGTTTCCACAACGTATTGCTACTTACCTATAATGTATCCCAAATCCGAGTAGAGGATTCAAACCCAAACAAAGAACCATAATGTAAAGCATACAAGTCAATCAATGTAAGCAAGTAAATATGATCTAAACCCTAAGGTAACCCCACTTTTATAATATTCCCCAGCCGAGTCGCCAGTTCTGTGAAACAGTGGGGGAACTGACTTGGGTATTTTGCGTTTTATTGAAAATTTTGCGGTTAGTAAGAGTCACCACTGACTTTTCTTTTATCCAAAAGGAAAGGTAAAAAAGCACAGGAAAGACCTTTGAGATTGTTTCTTGAGTTCGGGGGGTAGATTATGAAAAGGGAAGGTATTAGCACCCTTTTCATCCATGGTTTTCCATGTCCTATTAGTTACTTGCTAGATCACTTGCTTTTGTTTTAAATTGTGCTTTGTATGGTTTTGAAAGTATTTTGTAAAAGAGGCCATTGTTTAGGCAATCTTTGTAATGATTCTCGTTCGTAAGAATGTATACAAAGATGTTTGTCTTTTTGAAAATGTTTTCAAGTTTTTAATATGTTTTGAAATGTGTGTGTTTGTTTTAAAAATAGCAAGGATATTTGTTTGAAATAGAGCAAGTAAACAAAATTAATCTACCTACTCAAATATCTTTCTTGTTCATTTTCTTTTCCTTTGATATTGTTATCTTACCATTGATTTGGTAAGCAACCCTATCTTTGGATGTAAACGGGACGGGCGTGGGTCATCATATGAACATGATTAGAAATGTTGCAAAGTATCTTAGCATTTTGAGGGACTAAGATCATTTTTGTAAAGGCAACTTTGAATAGCGTCATCGAGGGACTATAATCTTGTTTTTTTGTTTGTTTTGCTAAGATACCTTACATGCGTAATATGGCCATTTTGTTCAAGGCAACCAAGTGGAGTAACCCTAGGGGTGTTTGTGTGCAAGTGTGTCATTTTCATGCTTGATTTTGTCTTGAATTAGGGTTTTCTATTTGATTGGTTTTATCTTACCATACAAACCCTAATTATTAACATGTTATATAAAGCGATAAATTGCGGAAAATAAATATCATACGCTATTACAATCATTTGGGGATGGGGTGTACAAATTTACAAATGGGGATTGCAAGAAATTAAAGTCCTAATGATCTATTACAACCATATTGAATGGCCATGAAGAAAATATATGAAGCATGTAAAAATAAAGAAAAATGAAAGGAAAAGAAAACATTTTGGATCATTATGTGTCGACACATGCTGGAACATCAACCTTCTCGAATGCACTTTTGTTTTGATGAAGACAAATCATGATTGATAAAGAAGGAAAAAATTATTAATCAAGCTAAAAGCCCCTTTGGATGAAGTCTTTGGTTCAAGCCCTTAGCAAATTTCAAGGTATAATGATAACACTTACCTCGAACTTAAGATATAGTTGCTCAATGGTCAAAAGAAACATTTTATATTGTCCAACTCTTTATTCAAGTCTTTTTAAAGCAAAAATTCAATTTTCATTTGAGTGCAATCGATTTGCATGTTAGTGCAATCGATTGCATGCTTCAGTTTTTCAAAACATGGCTACTGACTTCCAGTGCAATCGATTTGCATGATTGTGCAATTAATTGCACACTCAAAATATTTGGAAATCTGGATACTGGAACCCCGTGAAATCGATTTACATGGTTGTGCAATCAATTGCACACTGTAAATATTTGGAAATCTGGCTACTGGAACCCCGTGCAATCAATTTGCATGGTTGTGCAATCGATTGCACACTGTATGGTTTTGAAAAACAACAACCTTACACCTGCCTTTTCATGATACTATTTCATGGAAAACTTTTCACTCAAACTTGGCAATTTTTCATGATTTTTTACAAACCTTTTCTTCAAAGGTCACTACATTTTAGCCTCAAAAGTGAACCAAATGATGATGATTGAAATGAAAAGTTTAAAGTTAAGGAGACTTACCTTGCAGCTAGAATTTATGTTTTGAGCTTGAGGTGTTGCTTTGTGGATTGTTATGATCTTCTTCAGTTATGAGATTTTTTTAGAGTTTGTCAACAAAACTTCTGGTTTACTTTCTATTTTTCTAACCTTTTCCCCCAACCTCCTTCTCTTGCAAATGCTTCTTCTATTTATAGGGAAGAGGTTTGTGCATATGAGCTGACTAAGTTTGCAAGACAGCATGTTATGGTTTGGTTGGATTACAAAAATCAAACTATGTCAAGTACTCCATAGTCCCAAGGTGAAGTACCAAAGTTGCTGGTATAAAGGAGCTACTTCCCATGATTTATGGTGGAGTATAATCAGAAACAAACAAGGTATGGGCTCAAGATAAACTTTGTACAAAAAGCTTGCTTTTCAAGAATAGCAATGGTGCCTTTATGCCATAAATGGAAAGATCTTTTGGACAATGGCTCAAACACTTGGGTAATAGCTCAAGCTCTTGTGTAAACATTAAATTATGTAGAGATTTGCAAGAAATAAGGTGTGCAACATAAGATTATGCATCATAGCATAAGGGTTTTGTTATGTGTTCTTCAATAGGATCACTTGCAATTCAAGGATGGATGCCCAACTTCAAGCCCTTGAATCTCCTAGCTCAAGTATGATAAATTCATGCTCTTGGATGTTTTGAAAAGCTTGAAACACCCTCTATAACTTTCATGTTAGCAATTTTGACAAAATCATCTTGGAACTATGTGAAAAAATGCCAAGAAGTTGGGATAAAATCCTGAACAAAATCTGTTGGAAATTTCTCTAAGTGTTAAATGAAAATTTCATGACTTCATGAATTTATAAATCAAAATCCAAGAACTTCTAGGAGAAGTTGTGTGAAATGTTGTAGATATCATGGAGATCTACAACTTTCATGTTGAAAGTTTCCCTTGAACTGTCTTGCATCTTGATGAAAGAATGACATGAAGTGATGAAATTATCATGTGTAAGAACACTTAGAAAATTTCTAAGTCTTGGAAATCTTGACTTTTCAAGTTGACTTTTGACTTTCTTAACTTCTTGATGATCAAGCTTGATATTTTTGAATATCTTGATGAATTGTGATATTTCAAAATTAATGTTGACCAAAAAGTCAAAGTTTGACTTTTGGTGCTACAGTTGACTTTTTCACCAATACGGTTGATTTTAGGTCATCTGATCCATTGACTGAACAAAAATGCGATCCAAGACCTTAATTTTCAGTCGTCAGTGCTTGAGGAGATGTCTTGAGCTGATCAATCTTAGTGCAGTCTTGAATCAAAGGAGATCTTTTGAGATATTAATTGAGAAATGAGAGGGTAAATTTTGGGGTACAATAGTATCCCCAAAAGGATCATCACCGATAATGGGACTAACCTCAACAATGCTATGATCAATGAGCTTTGCACTCAGTTTAAGATCAAGCATCACAATTCTTCTCCGTATAGACCAAAAATGAATGGAGCAGTCGAAGCGGCCAACAAAAATATCAAGAAGATTGTGTAGAAAATGGTAGTAACCTATAATGATTGGCATGCGATGTTGCCATTTGCTCTACAACGCTACCGCACTTCACCTAGAATAATCAACTGGGGCAACTCCCTTTTCTCTAGTCTATGGCATGGAAGCTGTTTTGTCAATGGAGGTACAGATTCCCTCGCTGAGAATTATGAATGAGCAAGGCCTAGGCGAAGACGAGTGGATTCAAATGAGATTGGATCAACTGAACTTAATTGACGAAAAACGGTTAGCTGCTGTTTGCCATGGTCAGACGTACCAAAAACGGATGATCAAGGCTTTCAACAAAAAAATAAAGCCTCAAGTATATCAAGCTGCTGATTTGGTGATAAAACGCATCATTCTACCACAAGGCGACCCTAGAGGCAAATGGACTCCCACCTATGAAGGGCCATTTGTTGTCAAGAGAGTTTTCTCTGGCAGTGCCATGATGCTGACTACCATGGATGGTGAAGATTTCCCATATCCCATAAACGCGGAAATAGTTAAAAAATACTATGCGTAAAAGACCCGTTAGGTTGACACACCTAAGAAAAATAAGGGCATCCCGACAAACTAAAAGGTTTGGGCAAAAATTAGGGATATATGCAAAAGATTGTACACCCGGCAAGTTGAAAACCCAAAAGGGCGACTTGGGCAAAAAAGGGTATCCTGGTGGCTGAAAACCCAAAAGGGCGATCCAGGAAAAAGTTAAGGATAAAAAGCGTATGACTATGTCCCGTGGAATCAACACAGTTAATTTTATCACCAAGGTCCAAGTTCAAACGGTCCAAGATCAATCCAATCAACTTCTATCAACGGCAAGAGACATTCGAAGACATTGGGGCAATAGTAGAGTTGGAAGGAAATGAGATCATTTCACATGGCTATTTGTTTTCATTATCAATTTTGTTTTCCTTTCGACGATTTCCTCTTACTAGGATCACCGTCTCTCTGTACAAAAATGCCTATTCATGGGCAAAATATCAATACAAATATACTTTGAAGTGCAAAATTTATGTCTTTGTTTTGAATGCAAATTTGTCCAATGACTAAAATTGAATGAACATATGCATATGAACATAATTAAAACTATTTGGCACATGTGTCCTGCTAAGCAGCGTCAAGCATCACTTTAATGTATATGAAATATCCCCACATAGTTATGTCATTATCATTATCCCCACAAGGACGGGTACAATAAACCTTTCCCCAACAAGTACCCACAAAGTCTCTTTGCGTAGGATAATCCCCGACCAGAGTCTCAATCTCTTGGCAGCTCTCTCTCCAGCTAAGTCGATTTTTTTACAAGTTGAAACCTCGTGGATCTCTTCCTAAAAGAAACTCACTTCTCCAACAGGGTTTATTTCCCCAACATGTTTTATTTCCCTAACAATCATTGAGGAATCCCAGCCGAGTACATCCTCTCCAGCCGAGGCTGTATTCCCCCAACATAGTCTATCTTCTCCAACAAACGACGAGATAGCATAACTCCCTAGCCGAGTTCCAATTTCCCCAACATACAACAATCAAGACACAACAAAAATTCTCTAGCTGAGCATGTCTTCCCCAGCTGAGTATATCTTCCCCCAGCCAAGGCTATTATCCCCAAATAGAGTTTATCCTTCCCAGTTGAGTGTATCCTCCCAAAGATGAGTCTGTCCTACCCGACTGAGTCTACACTCTCTAGTTTGAATTTTCCTTTCAGATTATTGCAAATCATAGGGCCACAACCCCTGATCCCCACTAAAGCCATCAACAAAGCCTTTACTATTTCCAAAAAGGTACTATGAAGCCTGGATCCGACCAGATGTTAGCATAATTTCCAAGTTATTACTGAAGTCTGGACCCGACCAGATAATAGTTTGACTTCTTCAATTGCTGAAATTTGGACCCGACCAGATAAAAATTTAAGTATCTGAAACCTGGACCCAATCAGATAATAGTTGATCTTAATTTCAAGATACTATGAAGCCTAGATCCAACCAGATATTAGCATAATTTCCAAGTTATTACTGAAACCTGTACCCGACCAGATAACAGTTTGAGTACCTGAAACCTGGACCCGGCCAAATAACCGTTGATCTCAATTTCAAGATACTATGAAACCTGGACCCGACCAGATAATAGTTTAACTCTTCAAAGATATAGAAGAACCTGGACTCAACCCGACCAAGGTTTAACTTCTTTTCCCCAATAGAGTTTGCCTCTGCCCCAACAAATTACTGTGAAACCTGGATCCGACTAGATATCAATTTTCAATTTCATCTTTTCAAGCAAGTTGTTGTGAAGCCTGGATCCGACCAGATAGAAATTACCCTCAGAGATTCATTATGAAACCTGGAAACTGACAAGATAACAACTAAATCCCCAAGCAGTTTATTGCGAAACCTGGACCCGACCAGATAGCAATTGACCTCATCAACCTCAGAAATCTGCAAAGCCAGGACCCGACCAGATAACAGTTTTTCAAACAGTTTATGTGAAACCTGGAGCCCGACCAGATAACAACTAATTATGATCCCCAGAGAGACACTATGAAACCTGGACCCGACCAGATAATAGTTACCACTTCAAGTTACTGCGAAGCCTGGATCCGACCAGATAACAGTTAAACTTATGTATCCCCATCAAGTTGTTGTGAAGCTTGGATCCGACCAGATAACAGTTAAACTTCCGTATCCCCAGCAAGTTATTGTGAAGCCTGGATCCGACCTGATAACTATTCAATTTCAAGAAAATTTTCTGCAAAGCCTGGAATATGACCAGATAAAAGTTAATTCACCTCTTCCCCCAGTAAGTTGCCGTGAAGCCTGGATCCGACCAGATAGCAGTTGACTACTTCATCCTCAGCAAATCGTGAAGCCTAGATCTGACCAGATAACAACTGACATTCAAGAGATATTCTCCAGTGAAAGCATCCTTTCAACAAAGTTTAAAGATATGCATATTCTTCATCCCTAACGAAAATCATGGATTCAACCCCCCAGAATTTCCTCAGCAGCGGTCAGGGATTTATTTTCCCGGACAAAAGCATACATCTCACATTCATATATCATAGCATGTACATACCATATGCATTCAACATAATACCACATCTGGTGAACATCATGCAGGCATCTGCATTTTACTAACCCTTTTTCTCACAGGTAGAACATCAAGTTTTAGTATAAATCAACAAGATATTTGTGCTGATACTTCTTCCAGTGTTTACCAACATCCCTCCAAATGGCATCTATAAGCCCATTCACCATCCATCTTCGAGTGAAAATTTTTGGGCACTCTAGTGTTCAATCATCTTTCACCTTCAAGTCACGAATGGCGGATCCGCCAATCTAACTCTTCAGGTTTAAGAGGATTAAACAGGGGCAGATGTTGTACCCCAAAATTTTCCCTCTCATTTATCAAATATTTTCTCACAAAGGTTTCTCTTGGTTCAAGACTGCATTAGGGTTAATCATCTCAAGACACCTCCTTAAACATTGATGACCAAAATTAGGGTTTGAGATTGCACAAGGATATTTTAACTTTAAATGCTTCATATGATTTTCATGGATAATTATGGACCCCCAAGATTACTCATGTCAAGTTTCAAGCCTTGGATCACACTTTTGCTCAGTCAATTGAGCAGTTGACCAAAAAATTAGTTGTATAGGGAAAAAAGTCAACTATGGCCAATTTACAGTCAAACTTCATAATTTTTGATCCACATCATTATTATAAACTCATATGTATCATTTGATCAAGTTTGGACCAGAATTCCTCAAGAAATTTGATCAAATCATCAAAAGGTCAAAATGGTCAAAATTAGGGTTTTGACTAAGAAAGGGCAATTTCTGATTTTTGACCTAGAAAATGTCCAATTAGTTTGAAGAATTATTTCAAGAGTTCAACTGCATCATTTTTACCTAATGGCATGACCTAAAACATTTCTCATGATCAATTGGATTGACAGTGAATTTTTAGTCAACTGATCAAAAGTCAACTGTACACTGAAAAGTCAAACTTTGACTTTTTGGTCAAAATCCAATGTCAAAGATCATAATTCATCAAAACATGCCAAAATATGAAACTTATTTATCAAAAAATCAAAAAGTCAAGATTTCATTTTGAAAAGTCAAAGTTTTCTAACTTAGAAAATTTTCTAAGTGTTTAAAACTTCATGTTTTTTCATAACTTTGAGCCAATTTTTCACCATGAAGTAAGAGGATTCAGAAGAAACTTTCAACATGAAAGTTGTAGATCTCCATTATATCTACAACATTGCTTTACACAACTTCTTCTAAAAATTCTAGGATCTCAAGTTATTAATTCATAAAGTCATGGTCTTGAAATTGAACACTTAGTGAAATTTTGCCCTAGTTTTGGTCAGGATTTTGACCTAACTTCATGGCACTTTTTCATATAGTTACAAGGGTAATTTTCTAAAGTGATTAAAAGAAGGGTTGTAGAGAACATTACAAGCTTTACAAAATGTCCAAGAACTCCTTGAGATCATTCTTGAGCAGGGAGAATCAAAGAGAGGAAGTTAGGGTTTTCAAACTTGAAATACAAGTCATTTTATGATGAACAAAAATTCAATTTCAAACCTATGCTGCACAATCTTGCTCTGCAGGCCTCTAAACCTCAAAATCTATCCATAATCAGAAGATTACACAACTATTTGAGCTATGATCCAAGTGTTTGAGTCTTTGTCCAAGTGATTATTCCATTAATGGAACAAAGTTCACACTTCCATTTTGAAAAAGTGACTTTAATCATAAAGTCAATGCATAGAGCTCCTAACTTGTTCCTTCTAATCACAAGAAATGTCAAAGGCAAAAGCAACATGTCTAGAGCCTCCCATAAATCCAGGCCATGCTTGTACTACACATTGAAACTTGTTTTCCCACTTTTCTTCAAAATCAAGTAACATAGCCATAACTTTATATGTCACAGTTCTATCAACTTCAAACTAACCAACCTTTTCCATATAATTATACAAGTGTATTGTAAGCTAACACACGATTGAAAAAGCTCCCAAACTCCCTGAAAACTCATATTGCACAAAACTTCCATTTTTGTGTCATTTCTGACTTTGAACTTCAATCTTCAAAACCACTCGTGCGTTTCTTGACTCAACACTTCCAAAAGCTTCTTAGCATCATACACAAACCATTCCAATACCTGTTTGCAAACTGTAACACCATTTATACCATCCTCCATAACCAAAAATAGAGGTCTGCATCTTGACTTCTATAGACCATTCCAGCCACCCTCAGCTCAAGCCAACCATTGCATTAGCTTCCTAGAGGTCCAAGGAAGATAACTTGATCATCACCACTGCCTAAAACAAGCTCAAATCCATTTCACGATTTCCAATTTTGAGGTATTTTTCTTGAACTTCTATCTTCATATTTAGGCATTGTTAAGCTTTGATTTGTGAAGATAAAATGTAGATAACATTGCCACGAAGCTGTACATATCCATACTTTGCATTTATATGGCCTGAGCTTAGAGAATTTTAGATTTGAAGTTTTCTGAAATTTTTAGGTTTTAAATTAGGGCCAGAAAAATTGCCATTCATCTTTGACCGTTAGCTTAAGTTATTTACATGGTTGGATTCGTGGGGATAAATGCCACAACTTTCATGTTTGAACTTTTCATTTTTGTTGAGAGATGAAGAAGATACAAGTCCTTTGGCTGGAGGTTGAAGATGAAGTGTAATCAGGGCGCATTTTGTATTATATATTTATTGTTTTGTTTATATCAACGGATGTATAGCCACCCCATTGGTAAGGCAGCGCACATTTCATGCTAAGGGCGTGGATTCAAGCCCCAGCGCTGTCACTTTTCCTTATTTTTCATATTTTTTCTTGTTTTTGTCACACAACAGATGCACTGGGCCTCAACAGCCGGACCTTGTTATTTTTTCTAGTCTTCCACCCTTCTGACTGTTTTTAACACCCCTAGCCCAAATTTCTTTGATTATTTTCTTTTTTTCTTATTTTTATTTTTATTTCTTTTCTTCTTTAATATTATTATTAGTATTATTATTATTACATTTTTTTATAAATCATAAAAAATCCAAAAAAATATTCTATTTATTAATCATACTTATATATTTATTTTCTCTATAAAACAAAAAGATAAAAAACATTTTTCTTAAAACAAATAAATTTCTTTTTTCTTAAATAATTATTTTTTAGACTTAGGTTAAATTAATATATTATTTTATTTTGTTAGTTAAAATTAATTTTGAACTTAGGTTATTTTAATTAATTAATCTTCATTTTATTTTCATTAATTTAAAACCTGTTCATAAAAAACCCTAAAAATTCTTTTCAAATTAATTTCTTTTCTTAATTAGTTTAAGTTTAATTTTATTTAATTTTAATTAATCATTTTCTTTAATTAGGTAAAGACAAAATCCCTTTCATAAAAACAGCAAAAATCATTTCTTTTTCCATTTATATTCTTGCATTTTATTTTCAATTTTATATAATATTCAATATGGTTGTAATAGATAATAGGTTTAATTTTCTTGCAATCCTCATTTGTAAATTTGTACACCCCCTCCCCTAATGATGTAATAGCATAGTAATTTTACTTTTCGCAGTTTATCGCTTTATATAAATGCTAGTAATTAGGGTTTGTATGGAAAGACAAAAACAAATCAATTAGCAAACCTTAATCAAAGACAAATCAAGCATGAAAAATCAATACACTTGCACACAAGCACCCCTAGGGTAAAATCCACTTGGTTGCCTTACAAAAAATGACCATATTATGCATGTGAGGTATCTTAGCAAAAACAAGCACAATACAAGATCATAGTCCCTCAATGATGCTATCTATGTTGTCTTCTCAAAATGATCTTAGTCCCTAAAGAAAGATTCTAAGATACCTCGCAATATTGCTAATCATGGTTATACGATGACCCACGCCCGTCCCTTTTACATCCAAAGATAAGGTTACTTACCAAATTAATGGTAAGATGACAATGTCAAAGGAAAGAGGAAATAAACATGAAAGACTTTTTGAGTAGGTAGAATGTTCCTAGTTACTTGCTCACTTTCAAAACAAAACATCCTTGCTATTTTCAAAACAAACACCAACACTTTCAAAAACATCTTTCAAAATATTTTCAAAAGATCAACACTTTGTATACATTCTTACGAACGAGAATCATTACAAAGTTTGCCTAAACGATGGCGCCTTTTCAAAATACTTTCAAAAAAATCACACAAAGCACATTTTCAAAAAAAAAGCATGTGATCTAGCAAGTAACTAAGAGCCCATGGAAAACCATGGATGAAAAGGGTTCTAATACCTTCCCTATTCATAATCTACCCCCCGAACTCAAGAAAACATCTCAAAGGTCTTTCCTGTTCTTTGCAGCCTTTCCTTTTGGGAAAAAGAAAAGTCGATGGCGACTCTTGCTAACCGCAACATTTTGCGATAAAACGCAAAACAACCAAGTCAATTCTCCCATCGTATTATAGATATGATCTCATTGCTAAGAAGCTTGCGTTGAATTTTTTCATAACCTTGGCCTTGATCTTCTTAGATATTTCGGGACGCATGCGTCAAACCTTCTGCTTAATTGGAGAACAACCCTCTTTCATTGGCATACGATGGACCACAATATCAGTATCGATCCTTGGCATGTATTTGTACAACCAAGCAAAGATCTCAACATATTCATGCAACATCTGAATCAACTTGTTCTTGACATTTCCCTATAGATTAGCCCCTATCTTGACTTCTTTTTTGTCTATCTCGGTACCCAAGTTTACAACTTCAATTGGCTCTTCATTTGGTTGGATAGCCCTTTCTTCTTGTATTAAGAGTCTGTCTAGTTCTCCAGGTATTTCACAATTGTCCTCACCTTCGTCCTTGGCTTGGTAGATCGGATTTTTAGTCATAAGTGGCAATAGCAGAATCTTTATCAACGAGATTCAGAGTGGATGAGGATCTGCAATGTAGTGTGTGGGTATGTGTAAGAATACATAGCTATTCAAAAATGTAATAAAGTAAGAGAAAAATAGAGAGCACAAAATTTGAATGCAAAACGGCCAATATTTTTATTTAAATGAACAATGTTTATGAATTGTCATCCCTTAAAAAATGAACCATTGTGCCCCGGGTAAGACACAAGGTTTGAAGTCATTGTCTATTACATAATCAAAATATTTTTAAAGCAATAAGACAAAAATATAGCTATTACTCCTGACTAAAGGATATAGGGATAATGTATTCCGCTTTCCAATTGTCGAGTCTGTTGCCAAATGTAGGGAATATCCAGTTGTCGAAGTCACAATCACTGTGAGCGTCTTCTATAGCATTGACTTTGTTTTTGCTAATATAGAACGAAGGCCTTCCAGCACGAGCACGACGAACAACTCTTTGTCCTTATGCAGTAAATCCAAAACCAAACTTATCAGATTTATAAAGGATATCAGAAAGGTTACCCCAAATAGTATAACCACCTTCTTCTATAGTAGCCTTGGCATCTTTCAAGGAAGTCATCTTGTGCAGAACACCTTTGGAATGGCAGAAACATTTTCTGCAGTAGTAGGGGAAATCACTTTGAAATTTTGATAGGGAGTCTCGATGAATTCACCGTCCATCTCCACGTACCAGAACAAATTTAAGTGGCTAACCATGTATTCTTCTTCTCTTCAGACAATACAAATCTTTCCTTTCACACGATACTTTAATTTCTGGTGCAAGGTGGAAGTAACAGCTCCTGCCCTATGGATCCAAGGGCGTCCCAGTAGACAAGAATAAGCTGGTCGAATGTCCATGACATAGAAGGTGGATTCAAATATCTGTGAACTCACTTTGATATAGAGATCCACTTCTCCATGTACCATTCTTTTTGACCCGTCAAAGGCTCGAACTATAATATTACTAGGCTTTAGTACAACCCCTTCACAATCCAATCTGTCAAAAGCACCCTTTGGTAAAACATTCAGTGAAGAACCAATATCAACCAAGACATGAGCCAAAGTTGTGCCTCTACATTCAATGGAGACGTACAGGGCCCTATTATGGTTTCTCCCTTCTGGAGTCAGATCAACATCAGATAACCCTAGCCCATTGTCATTCGTTAAGCTAGAAACATAACTTCCGAATTGGTCGGCATAAATCTCTTGTGGTACGTGAGTGGTCTTCAATAATTTTACTAAAGCTTGTGCATGGGCTTAAGAACATAATAATAAGGATAACATGGAGATTTTGGATGGGGTCTGCCCCATCTGCTCAATAATTTTGTAATCGCTCTTGTGGATAATATTTAATACCTCTTTCAACTCTTGTCTAGAGGTGTCTTCCACTATGGCTTCCTCAGGTGCCTCCGTCTGGGCAGGCTCTGTTATTGGCTCCTTACCCCAAGCCTCAACAATTGACTTGGTAATGGTAATTTGAATAGGTGTAGCAATAGATTTTGGAGAGATTTCTGGGGAGAAAACCCTTCTGCTTCTAGTAATTTTACTCATCCCTACAATAATTCCAATGTTGGGATCAACATCTTCATCTTCATCAGACAACTCTTGTTTGATGTCATGGTAGTAGACGTCAGATCCATAGTTCCATGGGATAGCCTTTTCCGAAGAATATGGGATAGGTTCAGGTGTAGTAATGATCAAGGGAATAACTTTCGAATTGGCGGTAATCCTTACAGGACCTTTGGAAGTGATCCTGACAGGAGTACCATATACTACAGACAAATCTTGACATAAATTATCAGCAAACAGAACTTTCTCTATCAAGATTATATGATTATCCATCAGGCGCTGAATGCCTTCCTTCAGTAATTTCCAGCCATTGGGTTGGACTGCATAACAGTAACATCTTTCAGCATAACCCGGAAATAAACTGGCCTGTAAAAAATTCTTTTTGATTGTAGAGAGAGGAGTGACTGAATCACTTACAATGGAAACATGCAGAACATCTTCAATAGCACTCATTCCTTTGTCATGCTTCAGCATAGGTGCAGTAATCACGTTTGGAGTCTCAGGAGGATCGAACTCAATTTCCTTGTTGTCAATCATGTCCTGAATTTTGTTTTTCAAAGACCAACAATTGTTGGTGTCGTGCCCGGGACTATTAAAATGATAGGCACACTTCGTATTTAGATTGTACTTGGGAGAAAAGGTGTTGGGATTCTGGGGAGGATCCCGCACTGTAATGAGTTCAACTTTTAAGAGATTATGTAATGCCTGAGACAAAGTCATATTAATTTTGGTAAATTACCTTACCGGAGCGTCCAAACTTCGCCTATTGCCCTGTTGTTGTTGAACATGCGCCAGATTGGAGATCAACACCGCTCCCACAAGTTGATGGAGGTCATTTTTATTACGGCCCTTTTGGCCATAGAAATCATTGGTTTATTTTTTACCACCGAATGGATTCTTCATAGCATTAGAAGACGTATCCATTAGAATCTTCTCGCTCTTAATACCACTTTCAACTCTTTCTCCTGTTAGTATAAGCTCAGTAAAACAAGATGACGAACTCCCAATCAACATATTAAAGAATGGACCTGTCAGAGTGCCTATGAACATATCAACAAGCTCCCAACCAGACAAGGGAGGTTGCACTCATCCAGCTAAGTCTCTCCATTTTTATGCATATTCCTTGAACCCTTCATGAGAGCCCATAGACATGTTTTGCAATTGCACTCGATTCGGTGCAAGGTCAACATTATATTTATATTGCTTGTAAAAAGCAGCAACCAAATCCTCCAAGTGCGAACTTTAGTTCCTTCTAGTTGATAGAACCATTCGAGTTGAGTGTCGGATAAACTTTCTTGAAATAAATGGATCCATAACTTCCTGTCAGCAGTATGAGGTTAGATTTTCTGAACATAAGATCTCAGGTGAAGCTTCAGACAAGACACACCATCATATCTGGAAAAAGTAGGGACCTTGAACTTATGAGGGATGACAACCCCCGAGATAAGGCCCAACTCTTCAAAATCTAATCCAGGCACTTTTTGGATCTCCATAGCCTTGAGACGATCCTCCAATTGTTTGTACTTGTCATCCGCAGGAGGGTACTGCTCATCAGAATAGTCTTCATCTTCAGGAATCTTCCCAGAGCCTTGATTGTTTCCACCTTCAGCCCTGACACTTCTACCATCTTCTTCTTGGTTGTCTTCATCAGAGGAGATATCAGTAGTTGGAAATGGTTTAGCAGGACCTTTGAACCTTCTTCCCATATTAAAGAGAGCAACCGGTTTCCGAGTCTTATTTTTATTGGCGATGAGTGCCATCATATACTTCTGTCCCTGTGCTAAGCTTAGGAGAGTCTCCTGGAATTGAGCGTTCTGGACTTGGAGTTCCTTAAGCGTTTGTTCGAGGGCCATCTTTTATCAAAATAAATAGTAAGCAGATGATAAAACATGTATCTGGAAAACCTGTTATGAAATGATGCATTATATGTATATGCAATGTTTTCAAGGACCTTGGGATTTAAATTTGTAAACCAAAAGGAACCAGAAACAAAGACTTTTATTAGTAAGTTTAAATTACAATTGACTTTTAGGATTACAATGAAAACAAAAGATTTCAAAGAAACAAAAAATGAACTTCTAAGACTCAAGTCTCCCATGGATGCTTCCTCTTTGGGTTGACATATGCATTAAGACTCTGCTCTTCGTGAAGTTATTTTGTCAGCTCCAACACCTTTTTCTCACTAGCATAAAACTGAGTCTCAAAGGCGTCCCTTTATTCTTTCAGTTGAATCCAAGACTTTTGTAACTCTTCAAGGTCAGTAGGCATATCTGGATGAAGAGCGGTGTGAGGAATACTTCCTTCATCAACAGGCTCCATAATTACTGGTAGGACAACGGGGTATGGCATTATAAGATTATGAGCACGAGATCGCACCCATCTGAGGTAGGACTCCAAAGGGATGGAGTTCTTCAGTCCTAAAGTCTTACTATCAATCTTGTTCACCATGCCCAAAGCGTGTATAAAACTTTAACGATAACCTTGAGGATCATTCTCGTAATCAAATACAATACCCTGGATAAGCATGTCATGAGGGTCGTCTCTTCGAGCATAACCAAATTGACATAGAGCCGGAGAAGGGTTGTAAGTAATGCCTCCCCTGATGCCAAGGAGTGGAAGATTAGGGAATTCCCCATAACGGTTAATAATAGTGATATCCTTTTCAGATCAGAAACACCAATAGATATTTGTATGGGAGAGTGACATTATTCTTTGATACCACCTTAAACCTTGTTCATTCTTCATCACTGGTCGGGGAAGGTGAAAAATAAACCACCTGGATAATAAGGGTATGCAACACATAAGAGTTCCCCACTTCCTCATAGTACGAGTGTGAAGAGAATGCATAATATATCCAAGTATAGTAGGCACAGGATTACGACCAAGAAATATTTTGATAGAATTCATATCCATGAGTTGGTCTAGATTAGGGAATAACACCAATCATAGATTAACAGAGCCAAGATCTCATCGGAAGCCTGAAAGCTCATAGCACCTAGAAACCGTTGAACCTTCTCTATCAGAAATTTAGCAAGAAAACCCTTGACTCCACTTCTCGTTTTCCAATTAGATACAATGTTGGTCCGCTTCAGATGTAAGGTTGCTACAATATCTTCAGGATTTGGAACTTTCTCTAGACCGGTTGTAATATGGTGGGAGAACTGAATTGGATGTTTTGCGTTATATCGCAATTGTTGCGGATAGCAAAAGTCTCCACCGACTTTTCTTTTATCCAATAAGGAAAGGGTGAAAAGAATAGGAAATACCTTCGCGATATTTTCTTGAGTTCGGGGGGTAGGTTATGAAAAGGAAAGGTGTTAGCACCCTTTTCATCCATAGTTATCTATGGGCTCTTAGTTTCTTGCTAGATCACTTTTAAAATTTCTTTATTTGAAATGTGTTTGTGGTGGGTTTTAGAAAGTATTTTTGAAAAACGCCTTCGTTTAGGCAAACTTTGTAATGCTTCTCGTCTCTATTAGAATGCCTACAAAGTGTTGGACTTTTTGAAAATATTTCATGTTTTGAAAGTGTCAAGTGTATTTTGGAAATATGTTTTATTTTGAAGATGGATTATGAGCAAGCAACTAAGAACATTCTACCTACTCAAAAGTCTTTTGTTCATTTCCTCGTTCCTTTGATATTGCTATCTTACCATTGATTGGTAAGAAGTCTTATCTTTGGATGTAAAGGGACAAGCGTGGGTCATCGTATAGTAATGGATAGTAATGTAGTGAGATATCTTAGCATTTTTCTTAAGGGACTAAGATAATTTGTTAGGCAACATTCGTAGTGTCATTGAGGGACTATGATCTTGTATTTTTGATTATTTTTGCTAAGATGTCTCACATGCATAACATGACCATTTTTAAGGCAACAAAGTGGAGTAAACCCTAGAGGTTAAAAGTGTGCAAGTGTATTGTATTCCATGTTTGAGTTTATCTTGGATTAGGGTTTTCTAAGTATTGATTTTATCTTTCCATACAACCCTAATTTACTAGCATTTATATGAAAGCGATAAATTGCAAAAAAGTAAATAGCCTACGCTATTACATCATTTTTTTGCGATGGGGTATACAAATTACAAATTTGGATTGCAAGAATTTAAAACCTAATTATCTATTACAACCATATTGAATAAATATACAAGAATTGGGATATATAATGTACAAGGAAATAAATGGTCAAGGAAATAAATATGATGTATAAAGAAAGAGGTAAATGTTTTTGTTTTGAATTTTGTTTAAGAGAATGGTTTTAACCTAATTAACTAAAAAATAATAATTAATTAAGACAAAAAAAATTAAAATTAAGTTAAGTAAAAGAGATTAATTTATTAAAGAAAACAGGTTTTTGGGGTTTTGTATGAAAAATATTTTATATTAATTAAATTAGTATGAAAATTAATTTTAAATAGGAAACCCTAAATTCTAAACTAATTTTAATTAAAAGAGAAATAAATTAAACCTAAGTCTATTTGGACTATTTAAAAAAAGAAATTAAGTTTATGTAGAAAAATGTTTTTTTTTTTTATAAATCTTTTTGTATTGAAAGAAAATAAAATATTTATATTAAAGTGTAAATAATAAATAAAATATTTTTGGGATTTTATTGATAATAATAATAATAATAATAATAATAAAATCAAATCAAATATAAAAGAAAACAAGTCAGGGGTGAAAATTTTATTGGGGTGGTTTTGTAGTAAAGTTGTTTTAAGTCTGGCCCAATAGGTTTTTGTAAACAGGAAATAACAATAAAATAAAATGGAATTGGGTTGCGCTGTCAAAAGGAAACAGGGGGGGGTTAGAGAAATGAAAATGGAAAGGCCCAATTAATGTGAGCCCAGGCGCGCTATGTGACAAAAAAGAACAAAAATGTTAGAAAATTAAAACAAAAGGCAGCGCTGGGGTTTGACCCCAGGCCCTAGGCATAAATGTGCATGCTCTCTACCACCAGGGTGACTATACATCCAATGTCTTATACAAAACCATAAATATATATTGCAAATCCATTCCTAGGCCTGTACTTCATCTTCAACCTCACGCCCAACCAGACCAACTATATCTCAATCATTTCTCAACCAAAATGAAAAATGTAAACATGAAACTTGTGGCAAATTTCATCACGAATTCAGAAATGTAACACATTAAAACTATAAATCAAAGATAAGCATGAATTTTGAATGGTACCAAATCTAACCTAATTTTTTCAGAAAGTTCAGGTCCAAAATTCTCTCTACTCAAGCAATATAAATGAATTCTAAGAACATGGCCAGTTTCAGGGCAATTATATCTACACTTTGTCTTTGAAAATGAAAGCCCGACAATGCCTAAATAATGAGATGAAAAGTTAGAAAACTCACCTTGCAGCTGAAGATCATGTTTTGAGTTAGAGGACCTTTCAAGGTGTTGTGATGATTAAGTTAGCTTCCTTGAACTTCTAGGAAGCTAATGCAATAGTTACTTTGAGCTGAGGATGGTTGAATCGTGTTGGAGAAGTCCAAGTGCAAAGCTCTATTTTTGAAAACGGAAGTTGGTGAAGATGGTGTTACAGTTGTGTTACAATTGTTTTAATTGTTTATGGATGATGTTTAGAAGCTTTAGGAATCAAAAGGCCAAGAAACACACGAGTGGATTTGAAGATGGAAGTTTTGGGCAGATTCTTCCCAACAATGACAGTTTGTATGCAATCTGAGTTTTTATGAGTTTTGGGATGCTTGAAGGCTTATGAACTCGTGTCTTAGCTTGTAAATAATGTATATACTTATAGGAAAAAGGTTTTGAGACTTGAAACAACTCAAAATTTGAAATCACATGTTATGGCTTGGTTACTTGATTTTGAAGCAAAGTTGACAAACATGGTTTTGATATAAAGTACAAGGATTTGTAGGGTGGTTATCAGGATGTAGATATGTTGCTTATTACTTTTAAATGTTTTGGAGTCATAAGCAACAATGTATGGGCTCAAGAAGAGTTGACATTGTGATTAAAGCCACTTTTCCAAAATGGAAGTGTGAACTTTCTTCCCAAAATGGCAAATTGGTTTGGACAAAGCTTGAAACACTTGGATAAGTGCATAATCAGTTATGTAAACCATTAATTATGAAGTGATAAACAATTTTGAGGCCTGAAAAGTGAGTATTATGCAGCACGGCTATGGATTTGGTTCATGTTCATCACAAAATCTGCCTTGCAAAACAAGTTTGAAACCCTAAATTCTTGCCTTCGATTCTCTTAGCTCAAGTATGGCCTTGATGAGTCCTTGGACATTTTAGAAATATTGTAACATCCTCTGCAACCTTCACGTTGTACATTTTTTAAGATTCAATTAGGAACTAGGTGAAAAGTTGCCATGAAGTTAGGTAAAAAATCTGCCTAACTAGGGCAAAATTTCATTAAGTGTTTAAGAAAAAAAGTGCATGCCTTTATGAACTTATAACTTAAAATACAAGAATTTATAGAAAAGGTTCTTCCCTACAATGTTTTAGATCTCATTGAGATCTACAACTTTCATGTAGGAAGTTTTCCTTGAATCATCTTGCATTTTGGTGAAAAATTGAGATGAAGTTATGAAAAAAAGTTAACTTTCCAACACTTGGAAAAATTTCTAAGTCTTAAAATTTTGACTTTTCAAAGATGATTTTGAATTTTTTATTTCCTTATGAACAATCCTCATAGTTTTACATGTCTTGATGAAATATGATTTTTGAAACTTGATTTTGATCAAAAAGTCAAAGTTTGACTTTTCAGTGTACAATTGACTTTCATCAGTTGACCAAATTTCAACTATCAATCAATTGATCTTGAGAAGTGTTTTGAACCATGACATTATGTAAAGATGATGCATTTGAATCCTTGATATCATGTCTCAAACCAATAAGTCATGTATTTGGTCAAAAGTAAAAAATTGAGCCTTCTCAATCAAAACCCTAATTTTGACCATTTTTCCCTTTTAGTGATCTGATCAAATTTCTTGAGGAATTATGATCCAAACTTGACCAATTGACATATGTGAGTTCAAAATGCTGATATGGATAAAAAATTATGAATTTTGACTGTAAATTGACCATAATTGATTTTTTGTCTAATACAATTGATTTTAGGTCAATTGATCAATTGATTGAGCAAAAATGTGATCCAAAGCTTGAAACTTGACATGAGCAATCTTGAGAGTCCAAAATGATCCATTAAAGTAATATGGGGCCTTAAAATTACAATTTTACTTGTGCAAACTCAAACCCTAATTTTGAGTCATTAGTGCTTGAGGAGGTGTCTTGAGCTGATCCATCCTTGTGCCTTCTTGAACTAATGGACATCTTGTGAGAGAAATATTGCAAAAATGAGAGGGAAAATTTTGGGGTACAACAGCTACCCCTGCTCAATCTTCTTAAACCTAATGAGTTAGATTGGCGGATCTGCCATTCGTGGCTTGAAGGTGAAAGATGATTGAACACTAAAGTGCCTAGAAATTTGCACTCGATGCTGTATTGATTCGGGAATGGGCTTATAGATGCCATTTGGAGAGATGATGGTAGGAACTGGGAGAAACATCAGCATGAGTCTTTGGTTGATTCGTGCTGAAAACTAGGTGCCTTGCCTGTCTTTAACTGGAAGAATTAATTCTGAACCAGAAGGGGTCTTTGGATCAATGATTTTTTTCTACAAGGAACAACGGGTTAGCTGTATGCGAATGTGTGCATGGTGTAATGATATTCTCAAAATAAATGAGATTATGTTGTATGTATATGTTATGTATGTTATATGATGTATGAATGCGACTTGTTGTCGAAGTGTATCCTTGACAGATACTGAGGAGTTTTGAGAAGTTAAATCTCGGACTGCTGTTGGAGATGAAGAGTATGTGTATCTTTAGATTTTTGTTAAAAATGCTTCTGCTGGGGATTCCTGCTTTGTTGAGAAGAACTCCACTGGGGAATATTGACTTCTTCTTGGGGGAAAGAGCTCAGGATTTCTAGTCATCCGCTGCTCTAGTGGGGAATTATCTCTTGAAAGTTAGCTGTTATTTAGTCGGATTTCCAGGCTTCACAACAACTTGCTTGGGATAGTGGCAAACTATACTGGGGAAGAGGAGTTTCGTTAGTGATTGAAGAAGTTAAACTAGTATCTTTTGAAGTAATTTGAATTTGAGGTTAACTATTATCCGGTCGGGTCCAGGTTTTAACAATTGGAGAAGTTGAACTATTATCTGGTCGGGTCCAGGATTTAGTAACTTAAAATTGAGATTAACTATTATATGGTTGGGTCCAAGTTTCATAATAAATTGAGGATAGGATGAAGTTGAACTAACATATGGTCTGGTCCAGGCTTTAGTAACTTGAATTTGAGATTAAATGTTATCTGGTCGGGTCCAGGCGTTAGTAAATTTGAGGAGTTGAACTACTATCTAGTCGGGTACATGCTTCAGTAATGATTTGAGAAGTTGAAGTATTATCTAGTCGGGTCCAGGATTTAGTAACTTATAAATGAGATTAAATTTTTTCTGGTCGGGTCCATGCTTCAGTAGCAACTTAAACTGTTCTCTAGTCGGGTCCAGTATTCATTGTAAATTGAGAGTAGGATGAAGTTGAACTAACATCTGGTCTGGTCCAGGCTTCGTAGTAACTTGTTGGAGTTGACTGTTATCTGGTCGGGCCCAGGTTTTACAACATCTTTCGGGGATATCAATGACTCTGTTGGTGAATTCACTGGGGATTAGTGGTTGTGGTCCCTTGATTTGTAATAGTCTGAGAGGCAAACTCAAGTTGGGGAATTTTGCCGTTTGTTGGGGAAATAAACCCTATTGAAGAGGATATTTGAAAAATTGCTGGGGAGGATATTTGAAGACCTGCTAGGGAGGTGTCTCTTTCCATAAGGCTTCTTTTTAAGACCAACTCAGCTGGGAGAGGATCTTCCGGAGATTGAAACTCTGTGTGGGGATTTTATGAATCTAAATTTGTGGGGATAATGTTATTAAAATAACTCTGTAGGGATATATCAAATGCATTTAAAGAGATGCTTGTCACTGTTTTTTAAGCATACATTTGCTAAAAGTTTTAATTATGTTCATATGCGTATGCTCATTCAATTTTAGTCATTGGACACTTTTACACTTAAAACAGAAAGAACAGAAAGTTTGCACTTCAAAGTATATTTGTATTTGATGTTTTTCCCATGAATAGGATTTTTTATACAAAGAGACAAAGAGCCTAGTAAGAGGAAATTTTCGAAATAATAGAAAGAATACAAAGTGAAATCAGAAATAATAGTCATGTGGAAGTGATCTCATTGTGTTCCAACCCCACTATTGCCCCTATGTTTTCGAACATCATCTCTTGCCATTGAAAGAAGTTGATTGGATTGATCTTGGACCATTTGAACTTGGACTTTGGTAATAAAGCTGGCTGTAAAGATCCAGCGGGACATAGTCATACGCTTTAATCCTTAACTTTTTCCTGGACCACCCTTTCAGGTTTTCGGGCCACCAGGATACCCATTTTTACCCAAGCTGCCCTTTCGAGTTTTCGACTCGCCGGGTGTACAATCTTTTGCATATATCCCTAACTTTTTCCCGAACCTCTTTGGTTCGCCGGGATGCCCTTATTTTTGCCTAGGTATGTCAACCTAGTGGGTCATTTTATGCATAGTATTTTTTAACTATATCTGCATTCACAGGATGCGGGAAATCTTCACCATCCATAGTAGTCAGCATCATGGCTCCACCAGAGAAAACTTTCTTTACAAAAAATGGTCCTTCATAAGTGGGGCTCCATTTTCCCCTGGAATCTCCTTATGGTAAAATGATGCGCTTTATTACCAAGTCGCCAACCTGATATACTCGAGGTTTGATCTTCTTATTGAATGCCTTGATCATATACTTTTGATACATTTGACCATGACAGACAACAACCAATCTCTTCTGATCAATCAAATTCAAATGATCCAACCTAGTCTGAATCCATTCGTCTTCGCCTAAATCTGCTTCCTTCATAATCCTTAGAGAAGGGATTTAAACTTTGACAGGTAGGACAACTTCCATGCCATAGACCAAGTAGAAAGAGGTTGCCCCAGTTGATGTTCGAGCGAAAGTACGGTAGCCATGGAGAGCAAACGGTAACATCTCATGCCAGTCTTTATAAGTTACCATCATCTTTTGCATAATCTTCTTGATATTTTTTTTGGGAGCTTCCACTGCGCCATTCATCTTAGGTCTGTACGGAGAAGAATTGTGATGCTTGATTTTGAATTAAGTACAAAGTTCCATAATCATAGCATTATTGAGGTTGGTCCCATTGTCGATGATAATCCTTTCGGGGATACCGTAACGGCAGATGAGGTTATGCTTGATGAATCTGGCTACAACGTTCTTTATGAAGGAGGCAAATGAGGCAACTTCAACCCATTTGGTGAAGTAATCAATAGCCACGGGGATGAAACGGTGTCCATTGGAAGAAATATGTTTAATATCTCCAATCATATCAATTCCCCACATTCCAAACGGCCATAGAGCAGTCATGACATTTAGAGGAATATGAGGTACATGGACCTTGTCAACATAGATTTGACACTTGTGGCAAGTCCTTGAGTGATGATGACAATCAGTTTCCATTGTGGACCAATAGTAACCAGCCCTCAGGATTTTCTTGGCCATAATATATCCACTAGAGTGGGTCCCAAAGAGGCCATCATGCATGTCTTCCATAATTTTCTCTGCCTCCTTCTTGTCTACACACCAGAGTATAGTAGAATCCTGATTTCGCTTATACAAGATTCCATTGCTTAGGAAGAATTTGGCTGAGAATCTTCGCAAGAATTTCTTATCATTGATGGAATCTCCTTCGGGATACTCTTGTGTTTCAAGATACCTCCTTACTTCATGATACCATGGTTCCTCTTTGTTAGTGTCAAGCTCATAGCAGTGTACAAGTTCGTCAAATGTTTCAATTGTAATCATGGGAGATTCGTTGTCTCATTTGACTTTGAACATGGAAGACATTATTGCCAAGGCGTTAGGAAACTAATTTTCTTCTCTAGGGAAATGTTCAAAGGTGATCTCCTCGAAGTATGGTATCAGGGTTAACACAAGCTTCTTATAAGGAATAAGGTTAGGATTCTTAGTGTCCCATTATCCTTTGACTTAACTGATCACTAGAGCAGAATCTCCGAATACGTTCAAGAACTTGATCCTTAAGTCAATGGCAGCCTTTAAAGCCAAGATGCACGCTTCGTATTCAGCCATGTTATTCATACAATTGAAGCACAACCTAGCAATGAAAGGAGTATGGAAACCCTCAGGAGAAATAATCACAACACCAACTCCATTGCCCAAAGTGTTGGAAGCTCCATCAAAAACCATAGTCCATCAGGATCCTTGTTCAGGTCCGTCATACGGTCCAGGTTCTTCACAGTCAGTTACTAGCATAATATTCTCATTCGGGAAGTCAAAGTTCATATATTGGTAATCATTAACAGCTTGGTGGACAAAATGATCTGCCAATATGCTTCCTTTAATTTCATGTTGTATGGTATATTGGATGTCATATTCGGTCAGAATCATTTTCCATCTAGCTATTCGTCCGAAGAGAGCTGGATTCTCGAAGATGTACTTGATAGGGTCCATCTTACAAATCAATAAAGTGGTGTGAGTCAACATATACTTTATTAGCCGGCGAGCAGCCCATGCTAGAGCGCAACAAGTTTTCTCGAGCAGTGAATATCTGGTTTCACAGTCAGTAAACTTTTTGCTAAGGTAGTATATTGCATGCTCTTTTCGTCCAGACTCGTCATGTTGGCCTAACACCCCCCCCCCCCCCATGGAATTCTATAATATAGTCAAGTACATGATCAAGGGTCTTCCTTCAATTGGAGGCATCAAGATAGCAGGTTCTTGTAAATATTCCTTAATCTTGTCAAAGGCAGCTTGACCGTTGTTGTTCCATTTGATAACTTAATCTTTCTTCAAGAGTTTGAATATTGGCTCACAAGTAGAAATTAAGTGAGAGATGAAGCGAGAAATGTAGTTAAGTCGACCCAAGAAGCCTCTGACTTCCTTCTCAGAACGGGGAGTTAATATTTATTGAATAGATTTGACCTTTACATGATCCACTTTAATACCTCTGTCACTGATAACAAAACCTAGGAGCTTTCCAGATCTTACCCCGAAGGTGCACTTGTTTGGATTTAGCCTTTTCCTATACTTCTTCAACCTCTCAAACATCTTGTGTAGGTGATCGAGGTGCTCTTCTTCAGTTTGCGACCTTGAAATCATATCATCCATATAGACCTCTATTTTATGATGGATCATATCATGAAACAAAGCTACCATAGCTCTTTGATATGTTGCCCCTTCATTCTTTAATCCGAACGACATGACTTTGTAACAAAAGGTGCCCCATTGTGTAACAAAGGTGGTCTTCTCCATATCTTCAGGAGCCATCTTGATTTGGTTATAGCCAGAAAATCCATCCATGAAGGAGAAGACTTTATGTTGAGCGGTGTTGTCAACCAAGACGTCGATATGAGCTAAAGGGAAATCATCTTTGGGGCTTACCCTATTTAAATCCCTATGTCTACACACATATGAACCTTCACATCTTTCTTAGGTATGGGAACCACATTTGCAACCCATTGAGGATAAGATGTCACAGCCAAAAAAACCTGCATCAAACTGCTTTATTACCTCAACCTTTATCTTTTCAGACATGTCGGGCCGCATACGACGGACTTTTTGTTTGACAGGAGGGAAATCTTCCTTTATCGGTAGATGATGAACCATAATGTTAGTATACAACCCTGACATGTCTTCATATGACCAAGCAAATAATTCAACATAGTCATGTAACATCTGAACTAAGCTGCTCTTGATACCGTCTTCTAAATTGGTGCCGATCTTGCCCTTTTTCTTGTTTGCCTCAGTACCTAAGTTGATAACTTCGACTGGATCTTCATGAGGTTGAATAGCTTTCTCCTCTTACATTAGAAGTCTGGCTATTTCCCCTGGTATTTCACAATATTCCTCTCCTTCTTCTTCGACTTGGTTAATTATATATTTGAAGTCATAACTGGAAATAGTAGAGCCATTGGCAATGAAATCCAAAGTGGATGAGGATCTGCAAGTATGTGTGCATGTAAGATACATGGCTATTTGAAAAATGCAAATAAATAAACAGAAAGACAATGAGCACAAAAATTGAATACAAAGGTCCAATGTTTTCCATTAAATGATCATATGGTAAATTAACATGAACAAAACCCTTAACAAATGGACCATGGTGCCCCGGGCAAGGCATATGACTTAACAGTCATTGTTTGGAAATTAAAATTACAGACAAAAGTTCTTGAATTGACAAAAAAAAGTAAACAATAATTAATCCTAAATGAAGGAGATGAGAGTGAAAACCTTTGCATGCCAGTTGTTGAGCTTTCCTCCGACTGTGGGGTAGATCCATTCTTCAAAAGCGCATTCATTATCAGAGTCTTCCAAAGCGTTTACTTCATGATCCGATGCGGAGAGGTAGCTTTCCCACGCGAGCGCGCCTGACCTCTTTCTGAGCTTTGATGGTGAAACCCAACCCAAATTTGTCTGCTTTAAATGGAATTTCGAGAAGTTGTCCCCAGATAGTACAACTTCCATCCTCGGCCACGACACATGCATCTTTAAGTGAAACCATTCTTGGTACAACTTTGTTAGCTTTGGATATGTCGGAGGAGATTTTGGTGGCGGAAACCATTGGAGGAACAACTTCGAAAGCCTGGCACGAAGTTTCTATGAATTCACCATCCATTTCCACATTTTTGAAGGAATTGAGGTGGCTCACCATAAATTCTTCTTCGCTGCAAACAGTAACGATCTTCCCCTTGATTGGATATTTTAATTTTTGATGAAGGGTGGATGTTACTGCCCTTGCCCCATAGATCCAAGGGCGCCCAAGCAAACAAGAGTAGGTGAGATATATGTCCATTATATAAAAAGTGGAGTTGAAAGTTTGTGATCCCACTTTAATGGGAGAGGTCCACCTCTCCATGCACCATCCTTCTAGACCCATCAAAATCCCTTACAACTATATCACTTGGTTTCAACACCAAGCCTTCACAATCTAGTCGTACCAAAGCAGCTTTAGGTAGAACATTTAGAGAGGAACCAATCTCAATCAAAACATGTGCCAGGGTAGTTCTCTTGAACTCAATAGAGACATGCAGGGTCTTGTTATGATTCCTTCCTATAGAGGTAGAAATGTTTAAGACTAATCCATTGGATTGACTTGACTTATACAAATCAAAATAAAAATCGCCACCGTGCTTTATTGTTTCCAAAGGAATGGGAAAAGAGCGATTAACTCAAAAGAGGGGGGAAGATTCAAGGTAAGGGGGTTGGTTATGCAAAGGGAAGGTATTAGCACCCTAAACATCTACGGTACTCCACAAGAACCTCTTTGTAAAATCTGTATATTTTGGCTATAAAATGTTTTATATAAAATAGATGGTGAAGGTCAGAAAAGAAGTATTTTTTTAATGATTTTTGCACCTTTAGTGCCTATGTACCATCTTTGGTGCAATAGGGGATCAGGGTACACGTAGTTCCTCTTTTGAAAATTTTAAAATACAAGCGTGTTGGTTAACTTTATGAGATAAGACATCATCATTATTGTCTGTGCGGAAAACATACTTACTACCCACAATCATTAGAAAGGAGAACTTGCATCATCTCAAAGTGGATGATATGGCTTGGATTTTAAAATCAACAACGCCTCACTCAACACCCAAGTGGAAAATATCTCACTCCACTTCATATTATAGAAGTATAGTTGTTTGCATCACTACAAGGATTGACAAGAGTCCAATCTTTTGAGAAAAGTTTTAAAGTAAAAAGCCAAAGTGGAAAAATGGTTTGAAATGAGATTGATTGACTTTTAGTCTTCTCACAAAAAATGTCAAGGTATTATTAAGTTGATTGAATTTTATTTATGAAAAGGTTTTGAAAATGCATGGACCTGGGTCCAAGTTTATTATGAAAGTGGTTCAAGTTTAGAAACAAGAAGAGTTTTCAAAAGGAGGGAGAAGATTTTTAAAATTAAAGAAGATGGGAGGAGAATAAGAGACTATCCTAAAGCATAAGGTAAAAGCTAGGGATAAGAACCATCTAACCAACAATAAGCCAATACTTGACATTATGAGTCAATATAGAATTCTCATTCTTTGGATTGAAACTAAGCAAGGAAAGATACTAGACCTCTTGAGAAGAAACAAACTTCAAGTGTATTAAGTCTTCACAAAAATTGGGCAGAGTAACGGTTGTATACAGGTGAATTCCAGATTACAAACAAAGTATCTAATCACAATAACCTGCACACAAAACAAACAAACAACCCAATGTCTTAAGGTAATCCTCAAGAACTCCAGACAAAATATCAATTAAGGTCACAAGGTCTCCAACATAAGCCAAGGTTTCTATTCCTAAGTCCAAGAAGTCCATCACTCCATAATGCCAAGGATAGTAACCAAATAGTCCAAGTATCATTAAAGCATTTATGGTTCATGTTGATTATTAGGTGTCTTAAAAAAAAAAAACCTCAAGTGAGCAAAATAAAAATGACAAGAAAGTAAATGCTGAAGTGAGCAAAGATGAAAATAGAATGAAATGTAAATGCTAAAGTAAATGGTGCATAAAATAAAAGAGCATAAAATAAAAACACAAAATAAAGTCAATTATTAGTAATTAGTGGTTAATTGGATGACCATCTTGAAACCTGCATTTGGAACTCATTAGAAGATTGGTAGAACCAAAGCCTCCACACAATGAATTACATTTGCTTTATGTCAAGTATATCATCCATTTAAGAATCCTCAATGGTAACATTTAATGATCAATGATGTTTAAGTGATCCGTATTGGGCAAAATTAATGAAGATCCATCAGAAGATTGGTAGGACCAAAGCAAGTACACAATGAATCTCAAGGTTATTGGATCAAAGGGATCAAATTAACATACTTGGACTTGTAAACATAGGTTTGGGCCACGAATGATCATTTATTCGAATCTAGACAAAATTTAGCGTTATGTTAAGCAATCGTAAGTGGACTTATATAGAAGTCGCACCAATTTTGAGGCCGGTCAATAGCAATCTATGCACCATTTATTTTGAGACATGATATAGAGATCATGCTCCAATAACACTTAGTGCAATAAGAAAGGGATAAGATGAAGAGGGGTGGGAAAGAATATACAAACCACATTTGAATTAAAATTTAATCAAACTATTATTAAAATCATTCATCCATTTTTATGGAGTTAAACTCAACACCATAGATCCAATGATGTTAACAAAGTTCATGATCAAAAATTCAACCCAAGATCAGCCAGAAAATAATCACAAAATAATATTACATTTAATATATGCATTAAAAAAGGGTTTAAAAATGAATAAAAATGAAAATAAAGGAAAAAATATCAACTATATTCAAATTGATTCATAAAAAAGAAATAAGGCCATAGAAAAATCATAAATAGACTCAAATATTTTTATAAAACTTTTGGTAATTTTTTAAAGTCAGAAACTATTTTTAAACTAATTTAAATTGCTCAAGAAAATAGAAAATAGATAAAAAAATAGTAAACATTAATATAAAATTCCATAAAATTTTCAAAAAGTCAGAAATATGTAAAATGATATTTATGAAATTTTTTAGAATTAAAAAATGTCAGAAAGTATTTTTAAAGTAATTAAAAGAAAGAAAATAATGCAAAAAATACAATGTGAAAAAATGGTTATAAGATCAGAAATAATTAAAAGTATTTTTGTGAATTTTTTCATAATTTTTGGATAAAAAATAAAAGAGTTATGAATTTTTGAAAATTAAATCAATTAAAATATAAAATCAGAAAATAAAATAAAACCAAAAAGATATGGGCCATCAGATCATAGTCAAAACGCGTTAGTAAGCTGATCCAATGGACCAGACGCACTGTGCTTGATATGGACCTTAGTGAGATACACATTTGATCAGAAAAAAGACAACCAATGAAATTAAAACGTTTGAAACGCTATCATTGGCTCAGACGAGACATGTCATCGTCTTCAACCTCCATACGCCCTGCAATGGAGATTTTGTGAGATCCTTCAAATGGAAAAATTACGATCCCAGACTAGTATCATTGGATCCGTCTCTTCAAGACGATCCTAACATCACCATCTCGCCAAATTTATATAAGGTATGCAAAAATATATGAATAAAAAACCCAGAAAATAGCGAGCACCTTCAATTTGAGATTTCTCTCTCAATTCTCAATGGATTTAAAAATTGTAAGAAGCACAAGAATTAGGGCAATGGGAGCTTCACAATGATATCAAAGTTTGGAAGAATTGATAAAGAAATTTACCTATTGAAGTTCAGTTGCAGAGCTCTGTAAATGGACTTGGTCAGATCAATTAAGAAGGTTTCAAGGCTCAATTCTTCTTCTGTTAGATTCAGAGAAGATCAAGGAAGGTGAATTGATAGAAAAAATTGATTGAAAAAGGCTTGAACAATGATTTCGAAGTTGCAGAAAAGTGAGTTATGGAGCGAGTTTGGCAGGATGATTTTGGTTGTTCAAGCTTGAGAAAACGAATGGGATAGCTCATGTATTTATAGGAGAAGCAAATGGGGTTAAAAGGAAGGGTGAATGATGCAATTTGGAGGGAATTCGTGTGGGTCTGCATCATGAATAAAGTGTGACTTCCCTTTTGTCAAAACTCATCCAAAACGCGTGTTTTAATTCACTAATCCACTTGGGAAAGTTGGCTAATCATGTTTAGACCCAAAACGCGTGCTAATTTGAGGGTTAGAAGTTGTAACATGAAATTCAAATTCAAACTTGTGATGAAACTTCAATTCCAAGTTACCATTTTTGAAACAATGACATTCTCAGCTCAAGGGGTCTTAAGGCATGGTTCTTGATGCTTTAGAAATATGAGATTACAAGCTTTGCAATGGGAAAAGAATAGAATCAAATGGATGTTTGAGCTGAAAGTTGCAATGAGTCAAAGTTGGGAAAAAGAGGTTGACTTTCCATACTTATAAATATTTCAAGTTTTTCTTCAAAAGTGACCTATAATGTTTTGCATCCAAACATGGCCTTCCTCTTGGAATTTGCTCTTGACAAAAAAATATGGCATGAAATAGACCTCTTGAATGACATTTTGAAATTTAACCATTCAAAATCTCCAAAAATTGAGAGAGTTATAAATTGTTGAAGTTGGCAAAAAATCATGAAATGACCTATAATACTTTGTATCCTTGGGGCATTTTCCATCTATTTTCTCACTTTGCACATAAAAGAAGGAATAAAGTTCACATCCTCAAGATCATAATGGAAAAAGAATCGGCTCAAGGAGATAAAAATTGACCAAGTTATGATCATTTTAAGTCACACATGGGAAGTTGGGGGTTCATCTGGAGGACTTGTAATCTTTCTTCATCATCAAGTTTCTTCCACATGAAAACTCCTTGAAACTTTTGAAGAGATTTGTTAATAACCCTTTGAAGAGAAGGATGTTATTGGAATCACACAAAAATACCAAAATATGAGCGAGATATACTTCTTTGAAGTTCAAAACCCTAACTCTTAGATCAAGAAAAATGCTTTGAGGAACTTTGACAATTTTAAACAACCTTCTTGTACTAACACTTTTGATTTGTAGATAGAAGTTGTTGGATATGATAATGAGAACTCATAGCAACCAAAACCACTTCCATATCTTAAGAATTGAGAGAAATATGCACTCGTGACCAATGGGAACATGGCCTTGTCCAACCATGACAACTTCTTCAATCAACCCCTTGTACTTTTGAATCAATCTTGATAACTTTGAAATGTGGTGAACCAAAATAAACCTTGCCATACCATTTCTTCCAAAACAACTTCAATGGTGAGGTTTGAATTACTCAAGCTTTATTGACTAGGGCATGGAAATAAACTCATGAACTCATGGATCAACTTGCTAAGCCACATTGCCTTTAGCTACATTATTAACAAGTAAGACAAACCAACATTGCATTTTATTAATTAAAAGAAAAGACAAAACAAAACATGCATGATCATAAAAGAAATATAAGTCAAGGTTTTTGGTGATTCCTCAAAGAGAAAAGCTAAAGATAGGGAGGAGAACCAAAAGCCCTAATGTGATCTTGTTGTGATTGAATCAATATGGTATGATGAAGGGATCTCAGGGGAAAAAATTGGGGTACAACACTTCCAACCGGTGTCAAGTTAGCGTCAAAGAAACATAATCCGTTGTCAGTCGTTAAACTCGCCACACAATTCTGGAACTGGTCAACTGTAGTTTCTTGGGGCGCATGAGCTTTCTTTAAGAACTTGATTAAAGCTTGGGCATGAGCATCAGAACAGAGTAGTAATGAAAACATGGAGATTTTGGAGGGGGTTTGCCCCAATTGTTCGACTATTTTAAAATCACTCTTCTTTATAATTTTTAGGATTTTCTCCATCTCTCAAGTGGAGTGCTCTTCAGTATCAACATCTTTGGAAGGTGCCTCTATCTCAGCAGGCTCACTTACTTTTTATTTGCCTCTAGTGTTAGAACTAGACTTGTCATTGGTTATGTAGATGGGAGTTGTTGTAGTAATCAGAGGTGAGATGTCAGAGGATAAGATCCTCCCCATTCTTGTTACCTTACTAGAACCTACAATATTTGTAACATCATTGGTCTTGTCCTCATTGATCCATGAATCTTGCTTTATTCCATGATAGTAAACTTTGGCACCGTATTTCAATGGAACTACTTTGTTGGATGAGTAAGGAATCAGCCCAGGGGCAGTGATTATTAAAGGAGAAATGGTTGGTTTGTTTGAAATCCTAATAGGACCCTTTGAGGAGATCCTAAGAGGCTTGTTGGAGATTGTTATTATGGCAAGGTCTTTAGCCTCGTTGGTCAAACTCTTGATGGTAGGAACTTTTTCAAACAGGATCTCGTGACTATCTGGCGTTGAACACCTTCTTTCAGCCACTTGCATCCATTTATTTGTTTAGCACAACAATCACAGTCTTTTAAACCGCTAGGGAACACCACAACTCTTAGAAAATTTCCTTTTACAGTAGTCAATGGAGTATTCAAATCCTCAATGGAGGAAACAAAAGTAGTGTCATCAATCGCATTGACACCTTTGTCGTGGTTCAACGTTCGTGCAATTATCATATTTGGAGTTATAGATGGATCAAACTCAATAGTTTTATTGTCTATTAGGTCTTGAATCTTATTCTTCAGAGCCCAACATTGATAAGTTTCATGCCCAAGGCTGTTGGAATGATACGCGCACTTGGCATTTGGATTGTACTTCGGTGATGTAGTATTTGGATTTGATGGTGGATCACACAACGTCACCAAGTTGGCCTTCAACGGATGTTGCAAGGCTTGGGACAGTGACATGCTAATCCTTGTGAATTGTCTTCGAGGAATTTCGGATTGTTGATGGTTGAATGATTGTCTTTGAGTAGATGGAGGGTTGGAGATCAAAACAACATTATTAGATGGACAGTGATCCTTCTTGATATGGGCCCTTGATCCATAAATAGCATTGGCTTATTTCTTTCCAGTAAAGGGTTTCTTTATAGTGCTTGATGTAGAAGCAGATTCGATGGGAATTTTTCCACTCTTGATCCCACTCCCGACCCTTTCACCAGTCATAATTAACTCAGTGAAACCGGAAGATGAGCTACCAATTAGCAAGTTTAAATATGGTCCCGTTAGTGTTCCCATGAACATGTCCACCAACTCCCTACCAGTTAGTGGTGGTTAAACTCTACCAGCAAGATCTCGCAATTTTTGCGCGTACTCTTTAAACCCTTCATTAGTATCCATTGTCATTCCTTGAAGTTGAACTCTTGGGGATTTTAAATCAAACCCAGCACTTGGCGGGTGAAAACCCAAAGGGTTGACAACTATCTCAACACTTCTTAGAAAATATACTGCCCTGGTCTAGTTGCCTGGAAAATAAATACCAACAATAATGACAATACTGCAGAAAGAGCGACATTTTGCAAATAGTTCCATCTCAGCACACCAAGGGAAAAATACCTTTCGTCATATGAGGGAAGGCTTTGCTGGGGAATCTGGGATAAAGACCTCAGACCATGCAAACCCAAAAATAAAAAAAAAGAACCAAGACTTGACTGGGGACACTGGGATCACAAACCCAATACTGCATCTTACGCCAATTGTATCGTCTTTAATATACAAAAACCACGCGCATACTAGCGAAAACGACCTGAGAAAAACCTTCTAGGGGAAACAAAACTTCCCAAAATTACTGGAGTTCGTCCATTCCTGGGATCACCACTTTTGTTTTACTCTTGAATCATAAAATCTAAAGTAAAAGTAAGTTGTAAATTCTTTTTTGAAAAATAATTTTGTTATTTAATCTTTTTGCTTTGAAAATTATTATCAATAATAAATGGAGTCTTTGTAAGCTGAATAAAATAAGAATTACAAAGAATTGGGTAAAAGCTCAAATTTTATTGATATAATGGTAGTCTGCGAATGGCGAGACTCCACAGATGGTTATAAAGTTTGGAAAATGGTAATATATAATGGAAAAGATACATTGAGATACAATGACCACTATTCCCTCTAACAACTTTGAAATCCTGAGCAGCAGCTTCTGTTGAAGTATGGTGAAGATCCAAGAAGATTGTTGCTCCAATGATCAAGTCTTGTTTGATGTAGTTACTTGCCAAGAAAGTCCCTAACTTTTGCCTAAGCTGCCCTTGCGGGTTTTCAATTTAGCGGGAAACTTTATTCTGTTTATGTCTCTAATTTTTGCCTAGACCTCCCTTTTAGGTTTTCGGCCTACCGAGACACTCCTTTTTTCCTAAGCCGCCCTTTCGGGTTTTCAACTTAGCGAGCTGTTATTTTATTTCTTTAGGCGAAGTATTTCTTGACTGCATCAGCATTCATGGGACGTGGGAACTCCTCGCCATCCATAGTTTCAAGAATTAATGCACCGCCAGAGAAGGCCTTCTTGACAACATATGGGCCTTCAAAATTTGGAGTCCACTTGCCCCTAGAATTAGCGTTAAAAGACATGATCTTCCTAAGCACGAGGCCGCCTTCTCTGAATTCACGAGGCTTGACCTTCTTATCAAAATCTTTCTTCATTCTCTTCTGATATAACTGCCCATGACACAAATCCGTCATTCTCTTCTCTTCGATCAAACTCAATTGGTCAAACGTGTTCTGGACCCATTCAACCTCTGAAAACTTGGTTTCCATTATCACACACAAAGAGGGAATCTCAACCTCGATTGGGAGCACTGCTTCCATTCCATACACAAGGGAGAATGGGGTTTCTCCTGTTGAAGTGCAGACAGATGTCCGATATCCATGTAAAGTAAAAGGGAGCATTTCATGCCAATCTTTATAAGTAACAACCATTTTCTGGATGATCTTCTTGATATTCTTATTAGCAGCTTCAACAACCCCATTCATCTTCGGCCTGTACGGATATGAATTGTGATGGACAATCTTGAATTCTTCACAAAGTTCTGTCATCATCTTGTTGTTCAGATTCAAGCCCGTATCGGTGATAATTCTGCTCGGCACACCATACCGACATATGAGATTATTCTTAATGAAGCGCACTACCACCTTCTTAGTATCATTAGCATATGAAGAAAATTCCACCCATTTGGTGAAGTAATCAATTCCTACCAAGATAAAGCGGTGTCCATTAAAAGATTTGGGTTCTATCATTCCAATCATGTCAATACCCCACATAGAGAAAGGCCACAGGGAAGAAATAACATTGAGAAGTGTCAGAGGCATATGAATCTTGTCTGCATAAATCTGGCATTTATGGAACTTCTTTGCAAATTTGTAACAATCAGATTCTATTGTAATCCAATAGTAACCTGCCCTCATCATCTTTTTAGCCATCAAATATCCATTGGCATGAGTGCCAAATGAACCTTCATGAATCTCATGCATCAACATGTTTGCTTCGTGTCTATCACGCATCTGAGCAAGACCATGTCATAATTTCTCTTGTACAACACATTTTTACTGAGGAAGAAACCACCAGCCAATCTTCTCAATGTCTTTCTATCTTTATTCGAAGCACCAATCGGGTAATCCTGAGTCTGGAGAAAATGCTTGATATCATAATACCAAGGTTTCTAATATGCTACCTCTTCTGTTGTAAACACATGAGCGGGCCTATCCAGTCTCCCAACTATAATTCGAGGTATATCATTCCAAGTATTCACTTGATACATAGAAGCCAGAGTTGCCAGAGCATCCGCCATTTGATTTTCGTCTCTGGGGATGTGATGGAATTCAACTTTATTAAAGAAGGGTAACAATCTTCTAGCATAATATTTGTAAGGGATCAAGCCGGGGTGACGAGTATCCCAGTCTCCTTTAATATGATTTATTACCAAAGATGAATCACCATACACATCTAGAATTTTAATTATGAGATTAATAGCTTCCTCAAGACCCATGATGCAAGCCTCATATTCAGCCATATTATTAGTACAATCAAATGTCAATGTTGCAGTAAAAGGAATGTGTGATCCCTGTGGAGTGACAATCACAACACCAATTCCTTTACCATAAGCATTCACAACTCCATTAAATATCATGCTCCAACGAGATTCAGAATCAGAACCTTCCTCAGGAAATGGTTCATCACAATCTTTCACTTTCAGAAACATCACATCCTCATCGGGGAAATCATACATCACAAACTGATAATCATCAACTGGTTGATGAGCAAGATAATCTGCCAACACGCTGCTTTTAATAGCTTTTTGAGTGCGATATTCGATGTCATATTTAGATAACAACATATGCCAGCGGGCAATTCTCCCAGTAAGAGCAGGCTTTTCAAAAATTTACTTGATTGTATCCATTTTGGAGATCAACCAAGTACTGTGATTCAACATATACTACCATAAACGTTTTTCCGCCCATGCCAGAGGAAACATGTCTTTTGCAGCATGGAATACTGTGATTCACAATCAGTAAACTTTTTACTGAGATATTAAATGGCATACTCTTTCTTCCCAATTTCATCTTGTTGTCCCAGAATACAGCCCATTGAATTATCTAACACTATCAGATACATAATCAATGGTCTTCCTTTAACAGGAGGGAGCAAGGTGGAAGGTTCAAGCATATATTCTTTAATACTTTTAAATGTCCTTTGGCAGTCATCTATCCACACACAACCTTAATCTTTCTTTAATAACTTAAAGATCGGTTCACACGTAGCAGTCATGTGGGAAATGAATCTGGAAATATAATTTAAACGCCCGAGGAACCCTCTGACTTGCTTTTCAGTTCTTGGCGCTGGCATTTCTTGAATATCTTTGACTTTATCAGGGCCAACTTCAATCCCTCTCTGGCTAACAATGAAACCCAACAATTTCCCTGACCGAACACCGAAGGTACATTTATTTGGATTCAAGCGGAGACGATACTTCCTCAAATGCTGAAACAACTTCAACAAATCTTCTACATGCCCTTCTCCAGTCTGGGATTTAGAAATCATATCATCAACATATACCTCAATTTCCTTGTGCATCAGATCATAAAATAGGGTTGTCATAGCCCTCTGGTACGTTGCACCAGCGTTCTTCAACCCGAAGGGCATCACTCTGTGACAGAATGTTCCCTAGGGTGTGATAAATGTTGTTTTTTCCATGTCCTTAGGAGCCATCCTTATTTGATTATACCCGTAAAATCTGTCCACGAACGAGAAAACATTGAATTTTTCTGTGCTATCCACTAAAATATCAATGTGTGGCAATGGAAAATCATCTTTTGGACTAGCTTTATTTAGATCTCTGTAATCTACGCACATGTGAACTTTTCCGTCTTTCTTAGGTACTGGGACAATATTGGCAATCCATTGACGGTACACTGATGTCACAAGAAAACCGATATTAATCTACTTTAGAACTTCTTCTTTGACCTTCACTGCCATATCTGGGTGAGTTCTTCGCAACTTCTATTTGATTGGCATGCACTCTGGCTTCGGCGGTAAATGGTGCTCTACAATATCTGTATCTAGACCAAGCATATCTTGGCAAGGCCAAGCAAAAATATCCATATACTCTTTCAACATCTCAATCAACCTGCTCTTCACATCAGGATGCAGTAATGCTCCAATCTTGACTTCCTTCAGATCTTCTTCTGAATCCAAATTGATTACTTCCAATGGCTCCTTATATGGCTGAATGGCATTCTCCTCGCGCTCAAGCAACCGTGAGACCTCTTCCGGAATCTCATCATAGTCTTTTTCGGCCCCATACACAGGACATTCAAAGTTGGGAGAGGGTGCATGGGTCATTGTATTCAACAGTTTTTTTAACTAATCTACACATATGATTTATGATTGCTTTTAGAAATTGACACATATATCAAGTGATCATGTAGATTGTATTTCAATTATTATTTATTTTGAAAGGTTTTTTCTGATTACCATTTTCCAAGAAAAATGCAAAAAATAAAAGCACAATTTGGGAAACAAAGACAACTTTTATTATTGATTTTAAAAATCAAAGCAAACAGATAAGCCCATACAATATCAATACTTTCACCTTGGGAAGAGTGAAAGCTTTTCAAAAAGATTAATAAAAACAAATTACTTTGAAACATGTATGCAAGAGGGAACATCAATGGTGATCCAGTTCTGAACCCTAACTCCGTGCGTCACATAATTTGGCATTTCTGGTTCTGCTTCATCTTCCTCAATGGCATTAATCTCGGAAACATTTGTATGAAGATAACCCCCGCTACAAAAGATGTCTTAATACTTGCCTACAACAGACTTCAACTTCATGCTCTTACCCTTATCATTCTTCACAGAGAACCCTAAGCCAGCTCTATTCTTATTGACAGGTGGATCAACAATCTGTCCCCATACTTCACTATGGCCATTATGAATAACCTGCTGAGCATCCTTAAACAAAGCCATCGAATTCTCATTTCCTCTTATATTATCAAAGGATATAGCTTGGAACTTGGTTCCAATAACAGCTTCATCCGTTCCACAATGCTGAAAGAGGACAAATGAGATATCACGTCTGTTCTCCATTTATAATTACCATTTTTCCTTCAAGCACAAACTTCAACTTCTGGTGTAAAGTCGAAGTGACAGCCCCTGTCTCATGTATCCACAGCCGTCCCAACAAACAGTTGTAAGAGGGTATAATATCCATGACCTGGAAAGTAATTTGAAACAAATGTGGGCCTATATGAATAGGAAAGTCCACTTCACCGATAAAAAATTTCCTTGATCCATGAAACGCTTTCAAAATAATGCCACTTGGGCGCATGGGCGTTACTTGATATTTCAACTTCATAAGTGTTCTCCTTGTTATAACGTTTAATGCGAATCCATTATCAATCAGCATATTGGATAATGAATCATTCTTGCAGTTCATAGAGATGTGGAGGGCCATATTGTGATTCCTTCCTTCATCGTGCAGTTCATCATTGCAGAAACTCAGGTTATTACATGATGTAATATTCCCTACCACACTGCTGAATTGGTCTACAAGCATATCACTTTCCACGAAAGCTTGGTCCAATACCATCATCAAAGATTCTCTGTGAGCAGAGGAGTTCATCAATAAAGCCAAGATATATATTTTTGAAGGAGTCTGCAGTAGCTGATCTACAATTCTGTAGTCGCTCATCTTGATTATCTTCAAAATATTATCTACCTCCTTTTCTAGCGCAGCTCCAATAGATTCACCCACGACCTTCTTGGGTTCAATATTTTCAACAATTTTCTTTCCAGTACTAACATCTCCACGAACAACTGGTGCAAATACACGACCACTGCGGGTCACTCTTCTAGTCTCAGCAATATTTCTCACATTAGGCATTGGCTGGATGGGAACTTCCACACCATCCTCTAAAATTGTAGCATTATATTTGTAGGTGTGATACGGTTGCAGAACTGACTGTTTAATACTGGTTTTGCGTTTTTTGTTCGCAAATGTCGTGGTAAGCAAGAGTCGCCACCAATTTTTCTTTTATCCAACAAAGGAAAGGGTGAAAAGAACGGAAAAAGACCTTTTTCGAGATTTTGAGTAAGGGGGTAGATTATGGAAAGGGAAGGTATTAGCATCCTTTTCATCTGTGGTTTTCCACGGGCTCTTAGGTACTTGCTCATTTTTTTGAAAACTGTTTGTGTTTATGTATTTTGAAAGATTTTTGTTTGCTTTATGGTAACTCTTGTATCAGTCCTCAAGAGTGTGATAAAGCGTTTTTTAAAATGGTTTTTGAAAAGTGTGTAAGTGTGAAAAAGTTCAAGTTTGAGAAAGTATCTAACAATTATCTACCTACTCGAAAAAGGATGTTCTTTTCCTCCTTTCCTTTAGATAGTGCTATCCTACTATTAGTGAATAGGTAGCCCTATCGTCGGATGTTGAGGGACAATCGAAGGGACGTTTTACAATCACAAAGGCAACTTGTGGAGACGCTTTAGCAATTTTCTTTTAGGGACTAGATCATTTATCGAAAGGCAACTGTAGGGTCATCGAGGGACTATGATCTTTTTTTATTTAATGGTCTTTACTAAAGCGTTCCTGCCTCATGGATGTTTTAGTTAAAGGCAACCAAAGTGGGAGATACCTTAGAGGTGCATATGTTCAAGTGTGTTGAGATTCAATTATTTATCTTGCATTATTAAGTTTTCTAACGTTTTAATTTTCAGTCTTATCATGCACGTCTAGTTACTAACAGTTAAAATTTACAGAAATTTAAAGTGCGAAAATTTAAATCCTAGGCTATTACAACGCTTTGGGACAATTACATAAAAAAGTGCAAGAAAATAAAATGCAGAATTTTAAATCTAGACTATTACATCCCATAATCAGTTACATTATTTATATAAAATGCGAGAATAAAAATAGCGCGCGCGAAATAAAAATTACGTCTAAAAATCCTAAGAAAAATTCTAAGTAAATAAGAAAAATCTTTTTGGTTTTATTTTTATTTATTTCATGAAAAATAATTAAACTAAATCTAAATTTAATTTAAGAAAATAAATATTGAATGAAATTAATCTAATTCTAATATTTTTGCATTTTTTATTAAGAAAACATTTGAAACATAAATTAAATCATAAATTCTAGTTCATTTTAAAATAAGAAAGTAGTTAAAATTTAATTAATTAATTAATTAAAGCATTTCATTATTTTAGTTTAAAAAAAAGTCTAAGCCTAATTTTTTTGTGAGTTTTTTATTTATTATTTGCTTAATTAAGTAAAGAAGATAAAAGAAATTAAAACATTACAAAAAAAAACTAGATGGGCTTGAGATAGTAAAAAAAAGTGGGGGTGTGGTTGTTGAATTCGCTGGCCCATGAAGGGAGAGGCCTAGATTTTCTTTAGGATCCAATGTAGATTGGTCTTGATGGCACATGGTTAGCCCGTAAATGGAGTGTGCTAGATCTGATCAGATGGACATCTGATGACACATGTCTCATGGTTTATAATATACATCTAGCTACGAGAAGCACCAAATCTGCATGAAACAAGTTAGAAAATATAAAAATGGATCTTACTGAGGCGTTTTGTGATGTTTTAGGGCTTGGTAATGATTGCAAAAGCTTCAGGAAGCCTCCAAGAACGTATTTGGATCTTTTGTTTGGACTGAGAAAGGCTGGAATCTAAAATGCGAATTTTTATAACTTTGATAATTTTTTTAAAATTTGTAGAGCTTTTCTAGGTTGTATATCATGTGTTGAAGCTTGCTAATGTGTCCTTTATATAGAGAGGATGGAGGAGACAAGAGAACAAAGGTAATAACAACCATAAACATGTGTTTTTAAAGCCATGAATGATGTTTTGTAACTTTGCCAAAGACATGGAATCTTGTCCTTTTTGAATTTGAATGAATCTGGACACTTTGGACGAAATTTTATGGGCCTAGGCTGTCCAAGACATCAACCCAAAGCTCAAAGCTCATTTCCAATTATTTTATACATTTTATTTTATATTTATTTGAAATAAATTAAAATAAATATGAATAAAATAGTTAGAAAATGCAAGGCACGACAAGAATAATTTTAGAGGTCCTCTATAAACTTAGGAAGATGCTTGAAGTCCAAGAAATTGAGCCCTTGCCTTAAAACTTCAAATTTGCTCAATGCATAATTCTTGAAAATTCCCAAAATTTACCAATTTGGACAAGCCATAACTTGCTCAATATTTATCTCATGATGATGATCTTTGACTTTTTGGAAATCCCAATATGTCTACTTCAATCCCTCTTTTGATAAATTTTATATTTGAATATTTTATCTTGATGTAAAAGGTCTTGTAAAAAAGTGGCTTTTGTTGACTTTCTGAAAATGACCTGTAATGGTGTATTTCAAATGGTGTATTTATTGGACTTGAGGGATGAAGATAAGTTATAGGGAATGAGATTATCTTCAATATGAGCTTTGGTTGGGGAAAAATGGATGAAGTATGTGAAAGTTATGCCTGGTCAAAGTTTAGTTGACTTTTCCTATAGAAACCATACTTTGCCGTTTTTGACTTCTGATGGGTTAGGAGAATTTCTTGAGGAATCATGATCAACCCTTGATCAAATGATGGATATCACTTCAAAGTGTTGATGTTGACCAAAAATATTGAAGTTTGATTGTACATAGGCCACAGTTGACTTTTGACCTAACATAGTTGATTTTCCAATACTTAAGCAATTGACTGAGCAAACTTGTAGAGCAAGGCATGAAACTTGGCATGGATGATCTTGAGGAAATATTAGGACAATGGAGAACATTTGGGATCCTTGGAGCTCAACCATCTTGATGAAAATTGAAACCCTAGTTGGGGGCTCATTGCCTTAGGAGGAAAATTGTCTGGTCAAATCTTGGTCAACCTAGGGAAATTGAGAACCTCTAGGAGTATGTCTTGTGTGAAAATGGGAGGGAAAATTTTGGGGTACAACAGCTGCCCCTGTTCAATCTTCTTAAACCTGAAGATGTAGATTAGCTGGTCTGCCTTTCGTGATCTGAAGGTGGAAGATGATTGAACACTAGAGTGCCCATAAATTTGCACTCGTCTGAAATGATACTTGATTGTGTAGGTAATATTAGGAATGGGATTATAGATGCCATTTGGAAAAGATGACAGGAGACTGTTGGAGATGAGCTTAAAGATGCCATCCAAGGAGTATGACGGAGAGTCGTCGAAGATGGGCTTAAAGATGCCAGTCAAAATAGATGATGACTTCATAAGAATTATCTTTGTGGGGATTCCTATTCCCGCGGTCCGAGGAGGAGTCCGCTGGGGAATGTTTTTCATGGGAATAAAGTCTAGGAGCTTCGGTTATCCATTACTCTACTGGGGAGTTATCTCTTGACTGAAGAGACAGAAGTGAGCTGCTATTTGGTCAGGATCCAGGCTTCGTAGTGACTTGCTGAGGATGATAAGGCTGACTGTTATCTAGTCGTATTCCAGGCTTCACAACGACTTACTGGGGAAATGAGATTAAACTGTTAAGAATCAATAACAAATCAATGGTTGATTCGAACTGAACCAACGAAGGTCTTGATTTATTTTTGACTGGATAGGAATCAGAAAAATCTTATTGTCGATTTAACTGAACCAGCAAAAGGTCTTAGATTATCTTCAACTGGAATAGAAATCAGGGAGATCTTGGTATCGATATAACTGAACCAAAGGAAAATATTGAATCAACTTTGACTGGAATGGAAATCAGAATAATCTTAGGATCGGTTCAATTGAACCAGCCAAAAGTATTGGAATATCTTCTACTGGAATAGGAATAAGAGAGATCTTAGTGTTGGTATGACTGAACCAGAGAAGGTCTTAAATTAACTTTGACTGGATAAGAATCAGAAAAATATTAGTGTCGATTTAACTAAACAAGAGAAAAGATCTACTGGAAAAGAATCAGTAACAAATCAATGGTTGATTCAAACTGAACCAACAGAGGTCTTGGTTTATCTTTGTCTGGGTAAGAATCAGAAAAATCTTAGTGTCGATTTAACTAAACCAGAGAAAAGATCTACCGGAAAAGAATCAGTAACAAATCAATGGTTGATTCGAACTGAACCAACAGAGGTCTTTAATCAACTTTCACTGGAATGGAAATCAGAAGAATCTTAGGATCGATTCAACTGAACCGGACAAAAGTCTTGGAATATCTTCAACTAGAATAAGAATCAGAGAGATCTTAGTGTCGATCTGATTGAACCCGAGGAAAATCTTGAACTAACTTTGACTGGAATGGAAATCAGAAGAATCTTAGGATCGACTCAACTGAACCAGACAAAAGTATCGGAATATCTTCAACGGGAATAGGAATCAGAGAGATCTTAGTGTCGATATGACTGAACCAGAGAAGGTCTTTAATTAACTTTGACTGGAACAGAAATCAGAAGAATCTTAGGATCGTTTCAATTGAACTAGACAAAAGTCTTGGGTCAATCTTCAACTGGAATAGGATACAGAGAGATGTTAGTGGCGATCTGACTGAACCAAAGAAGGTCTTTAATTAACTTTGACTGGAACGAAAATCAGAAGAATCTTAGGATCGATTCAACTGAACCAGACGAAAGTCTTGGAATATCTTCAACTGGAATAAGAATCAGAGAGATCTTAGTGTTTATCTGACTGAACCAGAGAAGGTCTTTAATTAACTTTGACTGGAATGGAAATCAGAAGAATCTTAGGATCGATTCAACTGAACCAGACAAAAGTCTTGGAATATCTTCAACTGGAATAGGAATCAGAGATATCTTAGTATCGATCTAACTGAACCAGAGGAAAATCTTGAATTAACTTTGACTGGATAAGAATCAGAAAAATCTAAGTGTCGATTTAACTGAACCAGAAAAAAGTCTTGGATCATCTTCAAATGGAATAGGATTCAGAGAGATCTTAATGTCGATCTGACTCAACCAGAGAAGGTCTTTGATTAACTTTGACTGGAATGGAAATCAGAAAAATCTTAGGATCGATTCAACTGAACCAGACAAAAGTCTTGGAATATCTTCAACTGGAGTAGGAATCAGAGAGATCTTAGTGTCGATCTAACTGAACTAGAGAAGGTCTTGGATCAACTTTGACTGGAATAGAAATCAGAAGAATCTTAGTATCAATTCAACTGAACCAGACAAAAGTCTTGGAATATCTTCAACTGGAATAGGAATCAGAGAGATCTTAATGTCGGTCTGACTGAACTAGAGAAGGTCTTGGATCAACTTTGACTAAAATGGAAATCAGAAGAATCTTAGTATTGATTCAACTGAACCAGACAAAAGTCTTGGGATATATTCAACTGGAATAGAAATCAGAGAGATCTTAGTGTCGATCTAACTGAACTAGAGAAGGTCTTGGATCAACTTTGACTTGAATGGAAATAAGAAGAATATTAGTATCGATTCAACTGAACCAGACAAAAGTCTTGGAATATCTTCAACTGGAATAGAAATTAGAGAGATCTTAGTGTCGATCTGACTGAACTAGAGAAGGTCTTGGATTATCTTCAACTGGAGTAGGAGTCAGAGAGATCTTAGTGTCGATCTGACTGAACTAGAGAAGGTCTTGTGAGGACATCTTTCTGAGGAAAATGCTGAAATAACCCTTCATCAGACGTAGCTTTTGAGAAGACTATCAGGTCACATAAGTAGTGGTGTTTATTGATTTGATCTTTCCCTGAAAAAGGTAAAGAGTTAGTCATATGCAATGTCATGATGTATGAAATGCATTATGGTGATGTTCTCAAAATAAATGAGGTTATGCTGTATGCGATGTGTATGCGTATGCCACGATGTATGACATGGGATGATATTGAGATATTTCCCAATCTGGGAACATAAATCCCTAACTGCTGCTGGAGAGTATAAGGAGGCTGAATCCTTCATTTCCGCTGGGGATGATGAATGGATATGATTTGCCAGGGATTTCCTCTTTCTGTTTGAGGAAGTTTTTCCGGGGATTGACTCTGCTTGAGAATAACTCTGGGGAGGGATATGCTTTATTGGAAGATTTTGCCGATGTAGAGAAATAAACTCTGTTAGGGAATGAACTTCCGCAGTCTGAGAAATAAACTCTATCCGGGAGGAGGTTTTATAAACTGCTTAAGGTTATAAAGCTCGGCTGGGGAACACAGATTTCAGCTCTCTGAAGGAACTTGGTTGGAGGAAGTAATTCCTTCTTGGGGAAGAAGAGGTCAAAATTTTGGTTGTTTCTACTTTGTGGGGAACATAGGTGTCACGGGGTCATATGTAGCGGTGACTTCGTCTCAGAATATCTCTGCCCCTGTACCTGCCGGAGAAAGTACCTGTTGAGACTTTATGAATGGTTTGAGTGTCATCCCTACTCATGGGGTGCTTGGTAAATGCTGATCAGGATGATAAGTCTTCTATTGATAGGCAAGTGATAAGATGACAGGACATAGTCGTACGCTTTAATCCCTAACTTTTGCCTGGACAACCCTTTCGGGTTTTCAGTCCACCGGGATACCCTTTTTTGCCCAAGCTGCCTTTTCAGATTTTCGACTTTCTGGGCGTACAATTTTTTTTCATATGTATATCCCTAACTTTTGCTTGAACCTTTTTGGTTCACCGGGATGCCCTTACTTTTGCCTAGGACAGTCAACCTAGCGGGTCTTTTTCAGGTGTAGTCTTTTCTGACTATGTCAATGTTCACCGGGTGCGGAGAATTGTCACTGTCCTTAGTAGTAAGTGTTATCACACTGCCAGAAGGTATTTGTTTGATCGTACAGGATTCGTTGCTGGAATTCATGTCCAATTCCCCAAGTGATTCAGATGGAGTTCTGCCCCTGGCTATTTGGCATTTTTGAGAGATTCCTTGAACCTTAACTTTACTGCCCCAGATCAGCTGGACACCATGCTATGCCCCTTGATTATGAATGGCCTATCACTGGAATGTCTTTCCATCTGAGGTGATTCTATCCACTGAGAAGATTTCTGTTCATCGAATATCCATCGTGCGAATTTCTATGCTATTGAACAAATAGTCATATGCAAATAATGGTATTTTAAGAATGCAAAGCTTATGTCTGTTTTGAAGTTTGAAAATTATTTAGTAAAGCAAATTTTTTTTGTAAAAGTGTGATGTCAACTCAGGATTTATAGCGAACCCTACAGGAGTCAGGATACCTTTTGTAACAATATGCTTTCAAACTAACCCATGCTTCAGCTAGGACTTTTAAGGGTTATAACTTAGTCTGGTTCATGGTATAAGAAACAAAGGGTAAAGGCTCAAAGTTTATTTGTACCCACCCGTTCTTCGGGATGTTCTTCAATCCTATGCTCAGTTAATTGTGTGTTCAGATCCCAGTTGAGTCTGGCATCTTGTCCTTGATGTTCTAGTAATGGTTCAGATACTGAAAGTTTATTTTGAAGAGGCAGTCATTTTTGTAATCTTATTTTTGTTGAGGATTTGTAGCGACCTCTTTTTTTTATTATCTTTGCTTTTTCCTGAAATGGTTCTTTTATGATTACAGTCAGCGGGATGCCCCAGTTTTTTCTTAAGTTTTCTTCATAGGTTTTGACTTAGCGGGCTTTTATTTTGAGAGATAATGACTGCCGGCTTTAATAATTATGCGGAACCATCATCATCTTTTGATTTGGAAGGACGTCTTCGATGCCATTCATTGTGTACAAAACGGAAAATTAGGACTGAATGCGCGTCTGAATTGACTGAGAAACTACCCTGGCCTAGGTTATAATTAAGGGTTTTAATTTGTGTGAAAAGAAAAACTCCTACTTCTTTGGCTAAAAGGGGTTGACTAGGGATTATCTTCCTTATAACTCCACTGTTTAGGATTTGAAACAATGTCTGTACATTGTTAGTGGGGTCTTCTCAAAAGCATACCGTAGAGATTGTGGTATCATTTTCGTCATCCTCCCACTAAAGGCTCAGAGCTTTTGATCGAGAGTTGAATATCACAAAAAGGAAAGCAGTTTAAATATAGTGAATACGAATGAAATGATTCAAAACATACATATGCAATGCATTGATAAAGTAACAAAGTTTGACATGAATAAATGTTCGAACAATTAAAAGAAAATTACAAATTGAAAATTCTAATGAACAAAAGCTTCTTCGTCTGATCTTGTCACTTTAGATGGTGTGCCTTGGAGGGATGGTAGAAGAACTCAGCCTGACCATCTTGTGTAAACTCCAACACTCTTTTATCAATCAAGTTTTGAATTTTATATTTCAACATCCAATAATCGTCAGTATCATGCCCCGGACTGTTGGAGTAATATGCACACCTTGCATCAGGATTGTAGTTAACAGAAGAAGTCTTGGGATTCGGAGGAGGCCCTAACAATGTAACCAGATTCATCCTCAACATGTGTATTGTACCCCAAAATTTTTCCTCTCATGTTTTCCAAGGTCTTCCCTTACATGGTTGGTCGCAAATACTTGCCTAAAGAAAATAAAGTTTTTTGAAGATGCTTTAAGTACCTTTCGATTGGCATTCTGAAAGACCCTTCGATTGGTATTCTGAAGGAGCCTTTAGATTGGCATGGACAATGCCCTTCTATTTTCATTGTGGCCAAGCCTTTCGATTGACATTCCAAAAAATTCTTCGATTGGAATTATGGCCAAGCCCTTCGATTGGCATGGATACAAGGCCTTTCGATTGGCCTTATGACAAGCCTTTCGATTGGCATGGTGTCAAGGCCTTCGATTGGCATTCTGAAAGACCCTTTCGTTTGGCACCCTAGGCCAGGCCTTTCGTTTAGCATGGCAAGGAATCCTTCGATTTATCATCTCAAACAAGGCAACTTCGATAGGCATGTTAACCACGTACCCTTCGATTGGCCTTTTGGCAAGGCCTTTTGATTGCCGTTTTAACAAATACCCTTCGAGTGGTATTTGGGAAAAGGATTTTCGAATGACAGGAGGACGTTCGAAGGAGTCAAATGTCTAGGTTCATCCAAGATTTCAAAAGAGACATGAATATTTCAAAAAGGAAATATTTTACTATGTCTTATTCTTGTCTCGAGGCTTTAAAGGCCTAGTTAAATGGCTGTCTCTTGCCGTTACTATGCACCATCACACTCCTATAAATACAAGGCCAAGGACACAGTGTCAGGGGGACGAAAAGATTAGAGATACGCTGCCCACAAACCCACCAAAGGATGTCAAAATTTTCATAAGTAATCTAAGCAGAGGCAATCCTTCAACAAAAGTATCCACGCCCAGAAGTCCCAGATCGAAGGTACCCACATCCAGATAGTGCCAAATCGAAGGTTCCAACTACTGGTAAGAGAGGGTAAAATGTCAAACTTTGTATTTGCATAACACATCCATATTTGTTGTTTCATTCAATTTGTAATTCTAGAAAGAATTAAAGGGCTTGGGTTTGGAACCCAGGTCATGTTTTTCGTTTGCTAACACTTGTTGCAGATATAGACTGAAAATACTCAGCGCGCAGGATCGAAGGACCTGGGTTTCGATACCCAGGTCCTGCGTTTTATTTCGCTAACATATTATTGCAGATGCAGTGCCTTCATAAGTGATCCATTAGGCCTTTCCAGCAACACCCCTCTAGATCGAAGGCTACATCCTGTCATTAGCTTGAAGAAAATAATACCCTTCACAGAATCGAAAGGCAGCATTCTTCCTCTGAATCGAAGCCCCTTTTCTCCCTACAATCGAAGTGTACCCATATCCTTCTAAACCCAATCAAAGAGGACGGGAAAGGGTGCAAATTGAAGCTTTCCCCATCAATTATCAAGCCCAATCGAAGGCTATTCATGGCCACTCCCTAGCTCAATTGAAGGAGGCAGAAATGGTTCAAATCGAAGCTTGCCCACGTCAATTCTCAAGCCCAATCGAAAGAAGGCCAAAGAAGGGTGAATCAAAGGAGTCCATGGCATGGATCGAAGAAATCTTTCCTCTTTTTTTTTTATTTTTTTTTTTTACTTGTATTTCGATTTAGTTGTAATAGCGTAAGACCTCTATTTTATGCATTTTTTATTGCTTTTCATATTAACTGCTAGTAACTAGGCGTGTATGAAAAGACTAATAATAAAACGTTAGAAAACTTAACAAAAAGACAAAAAAATAATTGAACATAACACATTTGCACATATACACCTCTAAGGTACGTCCACTTTGGTTCCCTTCAATTAAACAGTCATGAGGCAGGAACACTTTAGCAAAGACTCGTAAAATCAAAAGATCATAGTCCCTCGATGACCCAACAGTTGCCTTTTCGGTAAATGATCTCGTCCCTTAAATGAAATTGCTAAAGCGTCTCCACATATTGCTTTTATGACTGTAAAATGTCCCTTCGATTGTCCCTCAACATCCAACGATAAGGCTACCTACTCAATAATAGTAGGATAACACTGTCTAAAGGGAAAGAGGAAAAGAACAACCTTTTCGAGTATAAAAGTAGATAACTGTTAGAAGTTTGCTCAAACATTTTTGCACTTACACAAAAACTACTTTTCAAAAGACATTTCAAAACACTTTGTATATTTTCTCCACTATCCCGAGAAATATTACAAAGTTCGCCGTACCGAGGCGTTTTCAAAACATTTTCAAACACAAAGCACAAAGGTATTTTAAAAATGATAAAACCTCTAAGAGCCCGTGGAAAACCATGCCGGCCTTCAGAGCAGAAACTTCCTTGCGTAGCTCGCGATTCTCTTGTTCTAAGTTGTCCATCTTCCTTCTAAAATTAGCTCGAGTATTGTAGTGGTGAGACAACATGCTGAACGAAGTAAAGAAGCTTGGTAAGACACCTGGATATGCATAACAAATGCAAGAAATATGTGCAATATGATGCATGATATGCAATCCACATGATTTATTTTATTAATATTTCAAGGGACTTAAATATTTATAGATACATTGAAAATATCAAAGTAATAACACATTTGAAATACTGAAATTTTTTATTATAATAACTTCAAAATGGATTACAAGTTTTAATAATCCCAAGTACAAGATGAAAATAAAGTCTAAAACCCTAAGAAGTAAAGCTGATGGAGATCACTCTATACGCTGGCGCTTCCCTGTAAGCCTGGAAATCTGAGCCTTCAACCTCTGGTTTTCTTCCGTATATCTGGTGGCAACCTCCTTCCAATCACCTGAATCAGGAAGTGAGAAACTAGCATCTGACTGAGGCTTGGAGGAAAATAAATCCCCTTGCCTCTCCATTGTCTCTACAACCCGACTCTCAAGAATCTCAATCAAGTCGTCTTTCTCCTTCAAGTCTACTCTATAGGAAATCTCTAAAGATTGGCACTTATTCTTCCAAGCATCCTTTTCCTACTGCATCCTGACCAAAGCAAGCTGTAGCTCTTCCATATAATCCAATAGGGGAGGAGTGGTCTTCACAAATAAATCTGGCATAGGTGCTTCCCAGGAATACGACATCTTCAACTGAATAGCTCTTGTTTGGATCCACTGAAGATAAGGCTCCAAAGAAACAACCCCCTAGGTCCCAAGTATTTCCTATTCTTACTATGAATGTGACGCCAGGCCTTTGCAATCTTCTCCCTAGCTTCCTTATGGTCTTCTCCCTCCTTCAGGAAGAAACTACTCAAATAAATACTATTTGGTTTATCCCTCATCGGATAACCAAGCTGTCATCGTGCAAGAACAGGGTTGTAGTTAATTCCTCCCTTTGCACCAAGAAGAGATACATTGGGGAAACTACCACAACTGTCGACAATCTCTACATCATGGTAATCCCGATGATACTAATTAATATCTGAGTGAGTAAGTGCCATGATTTTAGGAGCCCAATGGGGTTCCTCCTGATATCCTAGAAAGCATCAGACTGAGGCATATGAGAAATAAACCACCGGTACAACAGAGGCGTGCAACAGATGATCATCCCCCCATGATAAGAATTCCAAAGATGAATAGAGTAATAAGAATCACCCAACAATGTAGGAACTGGGTTTCCAATCATGAAGATCCTAATAGCATTAATGTTAACAAACTTGTCCATATTAGGAAATAAAAATAACCCGTAAGCAAGTAGAGCAAAGATGGCCTCAAAATCAACTGTAGTCTTCATCCTGGTAAAGTAACGAGCTTTCTCCAATAAAAACTGAGATGATAATCCTATAATCCATCCTTTATTAGTCATATGGGTTTCAACCTCAGACTTCCCCAGATGGATCAAAGCAGCAATCTCGTGTGGTTTTGGCTCACCCTCCAAACCGGTAAAAGGAACACGATCAGTAATCGGTAAATCCAACAAATAAGAATTCTCCTCTAGTGTAGGCATCAACTGATAATCATGGAAAGTAAAGCAATGATACATAGGATCATAAAACTGGACCAAGGTCGAGAGAATACCCTCCTTCATCCTAAGCTTCATGAGAGGAATGATGGATCCATACTTCTTCTAAAAATCTGCAGAACACTCAATCTCGGGAATTAGACTGATCAACTCATCTATCTTGGGATCTTTAAAACTTTATTTTCTGGTCTTTCTTTTTCCTGAATCCATGGTCAAAAGGTACCTGAGATATTCACAAATGGTCAACTTTCAAGTTCCTTGAAATAAAATTTCTTCAAAAGATGCTTATGAATGCATGGATGCATGATGCAACAATCACACACAAGATCACAAACATAAGGTTCATAGGTTCAATGTCACGAGCATGAGGTCGAAGGTACTACCCATAAGGTATGGTCTAAAAGTTATCACATGTCGAACAAGGTTCTAGAGGTTCCCAAAGTCTAAATCCTTCCCTTGGATATTTCCAACTTCCTGATTAACTCGGTAATTATTAATATTCTCAAGAAAAACTCGTCTGAGCATAGTATCGCGTGACAACTATTTCCGGATTACTCCGTCATAGCTTCTGCACTACACCTAAAAGGCCAAGATGGGTTAGGTATTCTACGGTTCTCAGCTTCAGCAGGCTCCCAGGTCGAAAGCAGCACGTCTTCCTGATTACTCGGTAAATGACACTAAAATCAAAGGGGCATCCACTGAGTGGGGGATATCATGCCTCCTTTTTTGGGATTACTCCCTCAAAGTTAACATGACTATATCGTCCGAACTATCTTAAAGTTTTCCCAAGTCCGGGTATAGGACTTATAAGTAATCACCAAGCACCCTGAAAACCAGAAAAGTCTAGGCAAACATATATACAACAAATAATATATAACAAACAATAACACATATACAAATATAAACAAAGATATGTTTTACCCACTTAGGGATGGACCAGCAAGAGGTCAATCTTTCCCCAGTGAAGTCGCCATTTTTTCTGTAGCAGTAGAAATGTTTAAGACTAAGCCATTGGATTGACTTGACTTATACAGATCAAAATAAAAATCGCCACCGCGCTTTATTGTTTCCAAAGGAATGGGAAAAGAGCGAATAACCCAAAAGAGGGGGAAAGATTCAAGGTAAGGGGGTTGGTTATGCAAAGGGAAGGTATTAGCACCCTAAACATATACGGTACTCCATAGGAACCTCTTTGTAAAATCTGTATATTTTGGCTATAAAATGTTATATATAAAATAGATGGTGGAGGTGAGAAAAGAAGTATTTTTTTTAATGATTTTTGCACCCGCCGCGGTTGCGAACCTTTAGTGCCTACGTACCACCTTTCGTGAAATATGGGATCATGGTACACGTAGTTCCTCTTTTGAAAATTTTAAAATACAATTGTGTTGGTTAATTTTATGAGATAAGACATCATCGTCATTGTCTGTGTGGAAAACATACTTACTACCCACAATCACTAGAAAGTAGAACTTGCATCATCTCAAAATGGAGGATATAGCTTGGATTTTAAAATCAACAATGCCTCACTCAACACCCAAGTGGAAAATATCTCACTTCACTTTATATTGTAGAAGTATAGTTGTTTGCATCACTACAAGGATTGACAAGAGTCCAATCTTTTGAGAAAAGTTTTTAAGTAAAAACCCAAAGTGGCAAAAATGGTTTGAAATGAGATTGATTGACTTTTAGTCTTCTCACAAGAAATGTCAAGGTATTATTAAGTTGATTGAATTTTATTTATGAAAAGGTTTTGAAAATGCGTGGACCTAGATCAAAGTTTATCATGAAAGTGGTCCAAGTTTAGAAACAAGAAGAGTTTTCAAAAGGATGGAGAAGATTTTTGAAATTAAAGAAGATGGGAGGAGAAGAAGAGACTATCCTAAAGCATAATGTAAAAACTAGGGATAAGAATCATCTAACCAACAAGAATCCAATACTTGACATTATGAGTTAAGATAGAATTCTCATTCTTTGGATTGAAACCAAGCAAGAAAAGATACTAGACCTCTTGAGAAGAACCAAATTCAATTGTATTAAGTATTCATAAAAATTGGGCAGAGTAACGGCTGTATACGGGTGAACTCCATATTACATACAAAGTATGTAATCACAATAACCTGCACACAAAACAAACAAACAACCCAATGTCTTGAGGTAATCCTCAAGAACTTCAGACAAAATATCAATTAAAGTTACAAGGTCTCCAACATAAGCCAAGGTTTCTATTCTTAAGTCCAAGAAGTCCATCACTCCATAATGCCAAGGATAGTAACCAAATAGTCCAAGTATCATTAAATCATTTATGGTTCATGTTGATTATTAGGTGTCTTAACAAAAAAAAGAAAAGCTCAAGTGAGCAAAATAAGAATGACAAGAAAGTAAATGCTCAAGTGAGCAAAGATGAAAATAGCATGAAATGTAAATGATAAAGTAAATGATGCATAAAATAAAAGAGCATAAAATAAAAACACAAAATAAAGTCAATTATTAGTAATTAGTAGTTTGTTGGATGACCATCTTGAAACTTGCATTTGGAACTCATTAGAGGATTGGTAGAACCAAAGCCTCCACACAATGAATTGCATTTGCTTTATGTCAAGTATATCATCCATTTAAGAATCCTCAATGGTAACATTTAATGATCAATGATGTTTAAGTGATCCGCGTTGACCAAAATTAATGAAGATCCATCAAAAGATTGATAGGACCAAAGCAACTACACAATGAATCTCAAGGTTATTGGATCAAAGGGATCAAATTAACATACATGGGCTTGCAAACATAGGTTCGGGCCACGAGTGATCATTTATTCAAATCGGGACAAAATTTAGCGTTATGTTAAACAATCGTAAGTGGACTTATATAGAAGTCACACCTATTTTGAGGCCGGTCAATAGCAATCGATGCACCATTTGTTTTGAGACATGATATAGAGATCCTGCTCCAATAACACTTAGTGCAATAATAAAGGGATAAGATGAAGAGGGGTGGGAAAGAATATAAAAACTACATTTAAATTAAAATTTAATCAAACTATTATTAAAATCATTCATCTATTTTTATGGAGTTAGACTCAACACCATGCATCCAATGATGTTAACAAAGTTCATGATAAAAAATTCAACCCAAGATCAGCCAGAAAATAATCACAAAATAATATTACATTTAATATATGCATTAAAAAAGGGTTTAAAAATGAATAAAAATGAAAATAAAGGAAAAAATATCAACTATATTCAAATTGATTCATAAAAAAGAAATAAGGCCATAGAAAAATCAGAAATAAACTCAAATATTTTTATAAATTTTTTGGTAATTTTTTAAAGTCAGAAACTATTTTTAAACTAATTAAAATTGCTCAAACAAATAGAAAATAGACTAAAAAAATAGTAAACATCAATATAAAATTCCATAAAATTTTCAGAAAGTCAGAAATATGTAATATGATATTTATGAAATATTTTAGAATTAAAAAATGCAAGAAAGTATTTTTAAAGTAATTAAAAGAAAGCAAATAATGCAAAAAATATATAAAAAAATATCAAAGTAAAAATGTAAAAAGATATTCATAAGATCATAAATAATTCAAAGTATTTTTTGAATTTTTTCATAATTATTGGATAAAAAATAAAAGAGTTATGAATTTTTGAAAATTAAATCAATTAAAATATAAAATTAGAAAATAAAATAAAACAAAAAGATATGGGCCATCAGATCATAGTCAAAATGTGTTACTAAGCTGATCCAATGGACCAGACGCGCTGTGCTTGATATGGACCTTAGTGAGATACGCATAGGATAAAAAAAAGGCAACCAATGAAATTAAAACGTTTGGCACGCTATCATTGGCTCAGATGAGACATGTCATCGTCTCCAACCTCCAGACGCCCTGCAATGGAGATTTTGTGAGATCCTTCAAATAGAAAAATTAGGATCCCATACTAGTATCATTGGATTCGTCTCTTCAAGACGATCCTAACATCACCATCATGCCAAATTTATATAAGGTATGCAAAGAGATATGAATAAAAAACCCAGAAAATAGCGAGCACCTTCAATTTGAGATTTCTCTCTCAATTCTCAATGGATTTAAAAATTGTAAGAAGCACAAGAATCAGGGCAATGAGAGCTTCACGATGATATCAAAGTTTGGAAGAATTGATGGAGAAATCTACCTATTGAAGTTCAGTTGCAGATCTCTGTAAATGGACTTGGTCATATCAATTAATAAGGTTTCAAGGCTCAATTCTTCTTCTGTTAGCTTCAGGGAAGATCAAGGAAGGTGAATTGATAGAAAAAATGGATAGAAAAATGCTTGAACAATGATTTCGAAGTTGCAGAAAAGTGAGTTATGGAGCAAGTTTGGCAGAGTGATTTTGGCTGTTAAAGCTTGAGAAAATGAACTGGATAGCTCATGTATTTATAGGAGAAGAAAATGGGATCAAAAGGAAGGGTGAATGGTGCATTTTGGAGGGAATTCGTGTGGGTCTACATCATGAAGAAAGTGTGACTTCCCTTTTTCTAAACTCATCCAAAACACGTGTTTTAATGCACTAATACACTTGGGAAAGTTGGCTAATCCTGTTTAGACCCAAAACATGTGCTAATTTGAGGGTTAGAAGTTGTAACATGAAATTCAAATTCTGACTTGCGATGAAACTTCAATTCCAAGTTACCACTTTTAAAACAATGGCATTCTCAGCTCAAGGGGTCTTAAGGAATGGTTCTTGATGCTTTAGAAAGATGAGAATACAATCTTTGCAATGGGAAAAGAATGGAATCAAATGGATGTTTGAGCTGAAAGTTGCAATGAGTCAAAGTTGGGAAAAAGAGGTTGACTTTCCATACTTAGAAATATTTCAAGTTTTTCTTCAAAAGTGACCTATAATGTTTTGCATCCAAACATGGCCTTCCTCTTGGAATTTGCTATTGACCAAAAAAGATGGCATGAAATAGACCTCTTGATGACATTTTGAAACTTGAACCATTCAAAATATCCAAAAATTGAGAGAGTTATGAATTGTTGAAGTTGGAAAAAAATCATGAAATGACCTATAATCTTTTGTATCCTTGGGGAATCTTTCATCTATTTTCTCACTTTGCGCATAAAATAAGGAATAAAGTTCACATCCTCAAGATCATTATGGAAAAAGAGTGGGCTCAAGGTGATAAAAATTGACCAAGTTATGATCATTTGAAGTCACACATGGGAAGTTGGGGGTTCATCTGGAGGACTTGTAATCTTTCTTCATCATCAAGTTTCTTCCACATGAAAACTCCTTGAAACTTTTGAAGTGATTTTTTAATAACCATTTTAAGAGAATAATTTTCTTGGAATCACTAAAAAATACCAAAAGATGAGCAAGATATACTTTTTTGAAGTTCAAAACCCTAGCTCCTAGATCAAGAAAATGCTTTGAGGAACTTTGACAATTTAAACAACCTTCTTGTACCAACACTTATGCTTTGTAGATAGAATTTGTTGGGGATGATAATGAGAACTCATATCAACCAAAACCACTTCCATATCTTGAGAATTGAGAGAAACATGCACTTGTGACCAATGGGAACAAGGCCTTGTCCAACCATGACAACTTCTTCAATCAACCCTTTGTACTTTTGAATCAATCTTGATAACTTTGAAATGTGGTGAACTAAAATAAACCTTTCCGTGCCATTTATTCCAAAACAACTTCAATGGTGAGGTTTGAATTTCTCAAGCTTTATTGACTAGGGCATGGAAATAAACTCATGAACCCATGGATCAACTTGCTAAGCCACATTGCCTTTACCTACATTATTAACAAGTAAGACAAACCAACATTGCATTTTATTAATTAAAAGGAAAGTCAAAACAAAACATGCATGGTCACAATAGAAAAACAAGTCAAGGTGTTTGGTGATTCCTCAAAGAGAAAAGCTAAAGATATGGAGGAGAACCAAAAGCCCTAATGTGATCTTGTTGTGATTGAATCAATATGGTATGATGAAGGGATCTTAGGGGAAAAAATTAGGGTACAACACTTCCAACCGATGTCAAGTCAGCGCCAGAGAAACCTAATTCGTTGTCAGCCATTAAAATCGCCATACAATTCTTGAACTGGTCAGCTGTAGTTTCTTGGGGCACATGAGCTTTCTTCAAGAACTTAATTAAAGCTTGGGCATGAGCATCGAAACAGAGTAGTAATGAAAACATGGAGATTTTGGAGGGGGTTTGCCCCAATTATTCGACTATTTTGAAATCACTCTTCTTTGTAATTTTTAGGATTTTCTCCATCTCTCGAGTGGAGTGCTCTTCGGTATCAACATCTTTGGCAGGTGCCTCAATCTCAGCAGGCTCGCTTACTTTTTCTTTTCCTTTAGTGTTGGCACTAGACTTGTCATTGGTTATGCGGATGGGAGTTATTGTAGTAATCAGAGTTGAGATGTCAGGGGAGAAGATCCTCCCCGTTCTTGTTACCTTACTAGAACCCGAAATATTTGTAACATCATTGATCTTGTCCTCATTGATCCATGAATCTTGCTTTATTCCATGATAGTAAACTTAGGCACCGTAGTTCAATGGAACTACTTTGTTGGATGAGTAAGTAATCGGCCCAGGGTCAATGATTATTAAAGGAGAAATGGTTGGTTCATTTGAAATCCTAATAGGACCCTTTGAGGAGATCCTAAGAGGCTTGTTGGAGATTGTTATTATGGCAAGGTCTTCAGCTCCGTTGGTCAAACTCTTGATAGTAGGAAGTTTTTCAAACAGGATCTCGTGACTATCTATTAGGCGTTGAACACCTTCTTTTAGCCAATTTCATCCGTTTATTTATTTAGCACAAGAATCACAATATTTTAAACAGCCAGGGAACACCCAATTCTTAGCAAATTTACTTTCACAGTACTCAATGGAGTAGTCAAATCCTCAATGGAGGAAACAAAAGTAGTGTCATCAATCGCATTGACACCTTTGACATGGTTCGACATTGGTGCAGTTATCATATTTGGAGTTGTAGATGGATCAAACTCAATAGTTTTATTGTCTATTAGGTCTTGAATCTTATTCTTCAGAGCCCATCATTGATAAGTTTCATGCCCAGGGCTGTTGGAATGATACGCGCACTTGGCATTTGGATTGAACTTTGGTGATGTAGTATTTGGATTTGATGGCGGATCACGCAATGTAACCAAGTCGGCCTTCAACAGATGTTGCAAGGCTTGGGACAATGACATGCTAATCCTTGTGAATTGTCTTCGAGGAATTTCGGATTGTTGATGGTTGAATGATTGTCTTTGAGTAGATGGAGGGTTGGAGATCAAAACAGCATTAACAGATGGACGGTGATCCTTCTTGATATGGGCCCTTGATCCATAAATAACATTGGCTTCTTTCTTTCCAGTAAAGAGTTTCTTTATAGTGCTTGATGTAGAAGCAGATTCCATGGGTGTTTTTCCACTCTTGATCCCACTCTCGACCCTTTCACCAGTCATAATTAACTCAGTGAAACCGGAAGATGAGCTACCAATTAGCATGTTGAAATATGGTCCTGTTAGTGTTCCCATGAACATGTCCACCAACTCCCTATCAGTTAGTGGTGGTTGAACTCTACCAGTAAGATCCCGCCATTTTTGTGCGTACTCTTTAAACCCTTCATTAGTACCCATTGTCATTCCTTGAAGTTGAACTCTTGTTGGTGCTAAATCAGTGTTGTACTGATATTGATAATAAAAAGCAGTGGCCAGATCTTCCCGTGTGTTAATGCGGGAATCCTCCAATTGGTAAAACCATTCTAACTGAGTCCCAGCCAGACTCTCTTGGAAGAAATGGACCCAGAGCTTCTTGTCAATAATATGTGGTTATATCTTGCGGCGTAGGACCTCAGATGAAGTTTTGGGCACGAAACTCCGTCATACTTAGCAAAGAATGGTATTTTGAACTTATGGGGAATGACGACCCCAAGTACTAAGCCCAAATTACCAAAATACAAACCAGGTACGACTTGAATTTCAACAGATTTCAGTCTATCCTCTAACTGCTTCTATTTATCCTAAGTCGGTGGATACTCTTCATCAAAGTAATCTTCTCCCTCGGAAGCTTGATCATTTGCACCCCAGCACGGGTGCTTTTTGCCTCTTCCACCTGGTTCTCATCTTCCTCGGATGACTCTTCGACTATTTTCACCTGACGGACTAGGCCTTTAAACCTTTTCCCCATGTTAATGAGGGCCTTCTTCTTAGTCTTCTTTTTGGCTACGAGAAGTGTCATCAACTCTTGTTGTCCCTTGGCCAGGGTCAGCAAGGTTGTTTGGAACTAGGAATTCTGTGCTTGGAAATCTTTCACAGTCTGCTCAATATCCATCTTTAATGAAATAATCAGTAGAAAGATGAGGAAACCTGTTGTGGAAAGCTTGCTTATGTTATGATGCATGAAATGCGTATGCAAATGATTTCAAGGACTTAGAAGATTCAAATTCATTTAAACAAATAAGTAACAAACATTAATTACATTAATAAATTAAGGTTGATTACAATCATGCCTCTTGGGCTTACAATGGAGGAAGCAAATACAAAATAAACTCCTAAAACAAACAAAAAAGAATCATGCTTCCCATGAGTGCATCCTCTTTGGTGCAATGTAGGCGTTCAAACTTCGCTCTTCGTGAAGCTTCCTTGTAAGCTCCAAAACCTTCTTCTCACTTGCATAGAACTAGGATTCAAAGATGTCTCACTCCTTCTTGAGTTGGATCCAAGATCTTTGTAACTCCTTGAGAGTAGTTGGCATGTCAGGATAGAGAATAGTGTAAGGAACATCTCCCTCGACAACAGGATCCATGATGATAGGTAGTGTAACGCGGTGGGAGAACTGACTTGGTTGTTTTGCGTTTTATTGCAAATGTTGCGGTTAGAAAGAGTCGCCATCGAATTTTCTTTTATCCAAAAGGAAAGGCTGAAAAGAACAGGAAAGACCTTTGAGATGTTTTCTTGAGTTCGGGGGGTATAAAGGGAAGGTATTAGCAACCTTTTCATCCATGGTTTTCCATGGGCTCTTAGTTACTTGCTATATCACTTGCTTTTGTTTGAAAATGTGTTTTGTGTGGTTTTTGAAAGTAATTTGAAAAGGCGTCATCGTTTAGGCCAACTTTGTAATGATTCTCGTTCGTAAGAATGTATACAAAGTGTTGATCCTTTGAAAATGTTTTCAAGTTTGAAAGATGTTTTTGAAAGTGTTGGTGTTTATTTTGAAAATAGCAAGGATGTTTTTGGTTTTGAAATTGAGCAAGCAACTAGGAAAAATCTACCTACTCAAAAGTCTTTCATGTTTATTTCCTCTTTCCTTTGACATTGTTATCTTACCGTTGATTTGGTAAGAAATCCTATCTTTGGATGTAAAAGGTACGGGCAAGGGTCATCTTATAGCTATGATTAGAAAGGTTGTAAGATATCTTAGCATATTCTTTAGGGACTAAGATCATTTTGAAAGGCAACATGGATATCGTCATCGAGGGACTATGATCTTGTATTTTTTTTTTTGCTAAGATACCTCACATGCATAATATGGACATTTTTGTAAGGCAACAAAGTGGGTTTACCCTAAGGGTGTAAGTGTGCAAGTGTATTAGTTTACATGCTTGATTTATCTTGATTAGGATTTTCTAAGCTTTGATTTTATCTTTCCATACAAACCCTAATTACTAGCATTTGTATATAAAGCATTAAATTGCGAAAAATAAAAACTAATACGCTATTACATCATTAGAGGAGGGGGTGTACAAATTACAAATGGGGAATTACAAGAAAATTAAATCTAAATAATTATTACAAACATATTGAATATTGTACAAAAAATGAATAAATAAAAATGCAAGAATGCAAATATAAAAAGAAATGTGATTTTTTTTGGTTTTCATGAAAAAAAGGTTTTTTGTCCTAGTTAACTAATATAAAATAATTAACTAAAAAATAAAATTAAGATTAAGTTAATAAAAGAAATTAATTTATTAAAGAAAAACAAGTTTTTAGGGTTTTTGTGAATTTAATTAAACTAGTAAATAAAATAAAAATCCTAAGTTCTATATTGATTTTAGTTTACAAGAAAATAATATAATAATAATTAAGACTAAATATCTAAGTATTAAAAAAATAACTTATTAAAGGAAATGTTTTTTTTTTGTTCTTAAACGTTTTATGGAGAAAAATAAACTAAATAAATATAACTAATAAATATAAATATTTTTTGGATTTTTATTAAAAACAAATAAAAATAATATTAATAATAATAATAATAATAAAGAAAATAATATAGTAATAATAAAGAAAGTAATAATAGTAATAATAATAATTATAATAAAGAAAATAAAAATGAAATGTAAAAGAAGAAAAATGGGCCAGAATTTGCAAGAGTGATCAGGGGGTAAGAAATAGCAAAAAAGCTAAGCCCAAAGACCATGCTGGCCCAGGCGTCTGTAAAAAAAAGAAGAAAAAAAGGTGTAAAATGTGAAAAAAGGAGCAAAAGGCAACGCTGAGGTTCGAACCCATGACCTCTACCAATAACATGCGCTGCCTTACCACTGGGGTGGTTGTACATCCGTTAACTTAAATGAAATAATAAATATATAATACGAAATGAGTCATGAATACACTTCATCTTCAACCTCCATCCAAAGGACTTGTAACTTCATTATTTCTCAACCATTCATAAAACTTCCAACATCAAACTTGTTAGAAATTTTCTCACGATTCTGAATATGTAAACAACTTAAGCTAATTCTCAAAAATGAGCATGAATTTCTAATGGTACCAAATCCTGACCTAAATATTTCCAGAGGTTCTAGATTCAAAATTCTAACTACTCAAGCAACAATAATGAAATCTAAGGACATGGTTAGCTTCAGGACAATGATATCTACATTTCTTATTCACAAATAAACCATTAATGATGCTTGTATGAAGAGTTCAAAAGTCGGAAAACTCACCTTGCAAGAGGGTATCGTGTTTTGAGTTTGAGCAGCTTTTGATGAGTTCCAGTGATTGGGTTAGCTTCCTCAAGTTCCCAGGAATCTAATATGATGCTTGGCTTGAGCTGAAAGTGGCTGAGGAGTTCTGGAGAAGTCCACTTGCCGAGCTCTGTTTTTGAAAATGGAACTTGATGATGGAGATGTTACAGTTATTAAACAGGGTCAGGGATGAGTTGTATTTTATGTTTAGAAGCTTTAGGAACCAAAAGGCTTGAAAACGCGCGAGGGAGATGTGAGTTTCAAGGTTTTGGTCAGAATGTGCAACAATGGTGATTTTTGATTTAGTTTTGAGTTCTTGTATGTTTTAGGGCTTATGTATGCGTGTGTTTTCTTTCAAACAACTTATGTATATGTATGGAAGAGGTTTGGATACTTGAGGTGGTCAAAAGTACAAGATCACATGTTTTGGCTTCTTGGCTTGTTTTTGAAGTAAGGTTGACAAACATGGTTTCAATGCATAGTATAAAGCAATCTAGAGTGGTTACTAACTTTAAACATGCTTATCTGACTTTATAGAGGAAGTTTGTGCAGAAGGAACAAGTGCAAAGCTCAATGCAAGTTGACTTTGCATAAATCTTGGTTTATGTAAATGGCAATGGTGCCATTAATGGAAAATTGTCTTGGATAAAGCTTGAATTAAATGGATAATAGCTCAAAAGCAAGTGTAATCTTATGATTATGGAGAGATCTTGAGGTTTAGAGGCCTGTAAAGCAAGATTGTGCAGCATAGGCTTGAGATTTGAATTCTTGTTCATCACAAATTTTTCCTTGCAAAACAACTTGAAACCCCAACTTCTGGCCTTCGATTCTCCTTGCTCAAAAATGGTCTCAAGGAGTTCTTAGACATTTTGGAAAGCTTGTAATGTGCTCTACAACCCCTCTTTGAATCACTTTTGCAAAATCCAAATGGAACTATGTGAAACTTGGGTCAGAACTTAGGTCAAAATCCTGACCAAAAATGCTCAAAATTTCACTAAGTGTTTTAGTTTCATGACAACGACTTCATGGATTAATAACTTGAGATCCAAGAATTTATAGGAGAAGTTGTGTAAAGCAATGTTTTAGATCTCATGGAGATCTACAACTTTCATGTTGAAAGTTTCTTTTGAATCATCTTGCATCATAGTGAAAAATTGGTTCAAAGTTGTGAAAAAATATGAAGTTTTCAACACTTAGAAAAATTTCTAAGTTTGGAAACTTTTACTTTTCAAAATGAAATCTTGACTTTTTGATTTCTTGATGAACAAGTTTCATATTTTGACATTTTTTGCTGAATTGTGATCTTTGACACTTGATTTTGACCAAAAAAGTCAAAGATTGACTTTTCAGTGTACAATTGACTTTTGATCAGTTAACTGAAAATCAACTATCAATCAATTGATCTTGAGGGATGTTTTGAGTCATTCCATTAGGTCAAAATGATTCAATTGAAACCTTGAGATCATGTCTCCAACCAATTAACCATTTTCTAGGTCAAAAATCAGAAATTGTCCGTTCTCAATCAAAAACCCTAGTTTTGACCATTTTGCCCTTGTGATGATTTGATCAAATTTCTTGAGGAATTGTGGTCCAAACTTGATCATATGATACATATGAGTTTATAATGTTGATATGAATAAAATATTATGAAGTTTGACTGTAAATTAACCACAATTGACTTTTTCCCCAATGTAGTTGATTTTTAGGTCAACTGCTCAATTGACTGAGTAAAAATGTGATCCATGACTTGAAACTTGACATGAGAAATCTTGGGAGTCCATAATGATCCATGAAAGTCATATGAGGAATTAAAAGTTCAATTATCCTTATGCAATCTCAAACCCTAATTTCAGTCATCAGTTCTTTAAGGAGGTGTCTTGAGCTGATCAACCCTTGTGTAGTCTTGAACCAAAGGAGATCTTATGAGAAAATATTTGATAAATGAGAGGGAAAATTTTAGGGTACAAAAGCTGCCCCTGTTCAATATTCTTAAACCTGAAGAGTTAGATTGACGGATCCGCCATTCGTAACTTGAAGGTGGAAGATGATTGGACACTAGAGTGCCCAGAAATTTGCACTCGAAGATGAATTGTGAATGGGCTTATAGATGCAATTTGGAGGAATGATGGAGATTTTCTGGAGATGGGCTTGTAGATGACACCCAAAGGTGATTGTTGACTGAAAATGGACTAAGGCTGAACTTGATTTCAACTGGAAAAGAATCAGAATAAATCTTTGGAGCGACTTATCCGAACCAGAAGAAGTCTTGTATGTTGTTTGACTGGGAAGAATCAAAATAAATCTTTGAGCGATTTATCTGAGCTAGAAGTGTTCCTTTGGAAAGTATCAGGATAAACCGTTGAGGGGTTTAAACCGAACCAAAAGAGATCTTGAATGTTCTTCAACTGGAAAGAATCAGAGTAAATCTTTTATTGATTTATCTGAACCAGAGAAAGTGTCTGCGGGAAAAGAATCAGAATAAATTGTTGAGAGATTTAAACTGAACCCGAAGTGTTCCTTTGGAAAGTATCAGGATAAACTGTTGAGAGGTCTAAACCGAACCAAAAGAGATCTTGAATATTCTTTAACTAGAAAAAATCAGAGTAAATCTTATAGGGATTTATCTGAACTAGAGAAAGCGTATACGGGAAAGAATCAGAATAAATCATTGAGAGATTTATATGAACCAGAAGTGTTCCTTTGGAAAGTATCAGGATAAACCGTTGAGGGATTTAAACTGAACCCGCATGGATCTGGAGAAGAATCAGAACAAATCATTGAGAGATTTATCTGAACCAGAGAAGACGTCTGTGGGAAAGAATCAAAATATACCGTTGAGAGATCTAAACTGAACCCAAAGGAATTTGAAAGAAATATATGTTACGTAGATGGTTCACCAATCCTTTCTTGGGAATTGATCTGTAATTGACTTGCTGAAATTTGACGATAGTTTTCTGTTGATTGATCTTTTCTGAAAAAGATGAAAGGTTAGTTGTATGTAATGTCATGATGTATGAAATTCATGGTGCAGTGATGTTCTCAAAATAAATGAGATTGTGTCATATGTATTTGTGCTGTCAATGCTATGACATATGGATGCAATGTATGGACACATTAATTGTTATGCCGCAGTGTTGCTGGAGTCGGGGAAAATAAATCCCTGAGCATTATTGAGAATGAGGAGTGCTAGTCTTCATGTTTTGAACTGTTGATGAGTTTCCATTTGTTAGAGAAATAAACTCTATTGTGAAGGGGAAACGCCGTGCATTGCTTGTGGACCTTGTGAAATCCTGTTGGAGAATCCTGAGAAATTTGGGCGACTTTTACTGAGGAATCTTAGGAGCGATATCTAGAAATTTTGTTCTGTCTGGGATGAGAGAGAGCTTGATATCATTAAGCCGCATACTGGAGATACGTTAGAAATCCTGTTAGTGGGATGTCCTGTTTTCTGCTCTTGTTAGAAAAGTATCTGCAGGGGATTTTATGGAATAGTCTAAAGACATTATCCTATTTCTTAAAGCCATTAGTGATTGTCTTCCCATTTTTTGTTCCTCTCTTTTGTTCATTTGTAAACAGTAGTCATGTTCAAATGCATATGTTCAAAAATAAATCATTGGACGTTTTCACAAAAAAAACACGGAAAAAGAAAAAACAAATAATTTTGCACTTTCAAACGGATATCTTTGTATTAACTTGAATAAGTATTTTTTGTACAATGAGACGAGCATTCTAGTAAGAGAATGTCGTCGTAGAAAAATGAAAATTTGATACAAAGAAAAGATATCTATGTGAAATAATCCCATGGGGTTCCCATTCTGCTATAGCCTTCGTGTCTCAGAGCGTCTTGTCCACTTACTGCCTTGTCCGAAGTTGATTGGATTGATTAGACCCGTTGAGTTTGTCAGTCGATGCTGAAGGTTGTATGTAAGGTGATCCAACGGGATAAAGTCATACGCTTTAATTCCCTAACTTTTTCCTGGACCACCCTTTCGGGTTTTCAGTCCACCTGGATAACCTTTTTTTCCCAAGCCGCCCTTTCGGGTTTTCAGCTTGCCAGGTGTACATATTTTTTTTGCTTTATCCCTAATTTTTGCCCGAACCTTTGCGGTTTGCTGGGATGCCCTTGTTTTTCCTAGGTGTGTCAACCTAGTGGGTCTCCTATGCGTAGTATCTTTTGACTATGTACGTGTTCATAGGGTGCGGAAGGTAGTTGCCATCCATAGTGGTTAAGATCATTGCTCCACCAGAGAATATGCTTTTGATCACAAATGGTCCCTCGTATGTAGGAGTCCATTTGCCCCTGGGATCACCTTGTGGCAATATGATACGCTTGATTACCAAGTCACCAACCCCATATACTTGACTTCTGACCTTTTTGTTAAAAGCTTTGATCATACGTTTTTGGTACATCTGGCCATGACAGACAGCCGCAAGCCTCTTCTCATCAATCAAGTTCAACTGGTCAAGTCGAGTTTGGATCTAATCCTCTTCATTCAGCCCTACATCCTTTATAATTCTCTTAGAAGGTATTTGGACTTCAATTGGTAGAACAACTTCCATGCCATATACCAAAGAGAAAGAAGTTGCCCCTGTTGATGTGTGTGTCGTGGTACAGTAACCGTGGAGAGCGAATGGTAGCATCTCATGCTAATCCTTGTCGGTTACTGTCATTTTTTGTATGATCTTCTTGATGTTCTTATTTGCAGCTTCGACAGTGCCATTCATCTTTGGCTAGTAAGGGGAA